>WNWU01000006.1:37283162-37328683 GCA_012654045.1 Ptyas mucosa | reverse complement strand
AATAAATAAATAAATAAATAAATAAATAAATAAATAAATAAATAAATGCTCTCATTTAATGGAGGTGGGTTTTTAAAAATAGAGATAGATGCAATTTTAAAAAAAGATTACATCGTTCATAAAAGTCTATATAATTTTTGGCCTAAAAACAACGAATATAAATTTCTCAGCACACTCCTTTAATTCTCTATTGTACTTTTTTAATTCTAAAATGGTCTCATGGTAGATTCTGATTGTTCTTCATATTTTTGTATGTAATACAACAATATTTTTCCTGGTTTCTCCTAATTTCCTTTGTTCATATTCTGGTAAGAATTAAATCAAATAAAAAAACCTGCTTTTTCTAGGAGGTGAACAGCTAGGATTGAAACCAAAATTAGGAATGTTAATAGATTTCATATGGTCTCCAGTTTTACATGACTAGTAGAATATGATGCCTTAATGCAAATGCTTTTCAAAAACATTTAGCAAAATGTTTGATGTATTTGGCATATAGTGACAGCTTAGGTGAATTATAAAAGATGCTTCAAAGACCTTCAACAGTATTTTTGGACCTGCAAAGCAAACCTGTGTACCAGATCTTTGGTGGCAGCAAAGAAGTCTATTTTGATGTTTTGCTTGGAAGCATCAAGATGGAACATCTCACTGCTAAATCTGAGGTGCTGTTGCAGGCTGAATGGTTCTTTTGATATGCTATTTGATTTGATTTGAAGAGGGCTCCACTTTTCATAGGCTTAACCTGAGAGCAAATTTAGGATTGATATACTTGGTTGTGGTCTCAAAGAAGAGATGACATCTTAGGAATTCCCCAAAGCCTCATCATTATTTACCAGTTTTTAGCATTTGATGTTTGCTGTAGCTTTCAATTCCTTAATTCCCATCCCTGGCAATTATTACTGTTGCATCTGTGTATGAAAACAATATACTCTTGATGTGATTCAGATGGAATTTAATGGTCCTTTTCTGCTGGCAGAGTTTCCTCTGTCAATGGAATTGGGAGGGGAAGTTGATTCTCCCTCCTACAGCCTCTTGTTTCTTCAAAATTTGCTTAATGGGATTACTGAATCTTTCAGAGAATTGAAATAAGTTACAAAGCAATGAATTGTGTATCCTATATTTGTAAATTATAAATTCTTGTTGGTAAAATCAACATTTAGGATGGAAGGAATATATCAAAATGTGAACCAAATGTGATGAAATACCCCACATTGAAACTAATAAAAGGGTTTGTCTACACTTGCTCATAAATTGTTAAGAAAGAAATATAGCTTCCTGGATATAAATTTTCGTACATAGTAATTAATCCAATATTCCATTTAGTAAAGTTTATATTGTATATATTGCTTTATATATTGCAGTAAATTGTGTATTTTGCATATATTACAGTGAATCATCAAAACTTGGCAAATATCAATTCATCTCTAATATAGAAAATATCAGATACTAATATGGAAAATATCAGGTGAATATCTTACATAAATGCACACAAAATATGACTTCTTTTTGCAAGGTACATATTTACAGGACTTCTAATGCCTGAATGACCATCAATATTTTGAGTTTTAAGACTGGGCCAATAACATGTAAGGTTATTATTTTACATGCATAATTTTGAAAAAAAATGTGTATACTAATTGACTGAACCCATGAACCCATATCATAGAAGTACAAGCTTATCAAGTCATTTTGATTATTTTTCTCTCTCTGGTTCCTGTGGAAGTGTCTGGTTAGAATTTTTCAAAAATCACTTATGATCAACAGTGTTGTTTTTTTTTAATTTGATTTATATGCTGCCCTTCTCCGGAGACTCAGGGCGGCTTACAATGTGTTAAGCAATAGCCTTCATACTTTTGTATATTTATACAGAGTCATCTTATTGCCCCCATAATCTGGATCCTCATTTTACCTACCTTAGAAAGGATGGAAGGCTGAGTCAACCTTGAGCCTGGTGGGATTTGAACTTGCAGTAATTGCAGGCAGCAGATGTAAGTGGATGTTAATCACTGCCTTAGTCTACTGAGCCACCAGAGCTCATGTTTCAGTATAGTTCTGTAAAACCTTGTTGTTTTTGTTTTAATGTTAGAATTTTAATGTTAGAGGTAAGGAATACTACTTGGAGATAATATCATGTGTTGTGCATTTGTGTGTGTATATATATTCTTTTCAAATATCTGTACATAAGATAAAGAATTCATTTCCATATGAAGGAGTTTCAACAATTCCCTTTAACTGAATGCTTTTATTCTTCTTAAACAGCCTTGCGACATTACTGAGATATTAGTACTAACATATGCCCTCATCAACCACCCCCCTTGTCAAAGCAAGGCCCTTCTAAGAGACGCAGCCTTCATTCAATTAATATACTTTCATGCCACAGGACTATTATGATTTGGCAGATCTTCTGCAGCCGAGTAAAACATTCCAGCCAACTTATGAGACAGGAATCCTGCCATTTCAACAGATGGCTGGAATTGCTTGCAGCCCAGAGATCATGTTTGTAATTCACGTGTGGGTGTTGACAGAATTTACGAGCTGAAAATCCAAATGGCAGTCAGTCTCTGAATTTGTCAAAGAGAGATGGTCTGCCTGAAAGCTTCTGTTTTCTCTAGCTTGCAGAAAAGAGAAAAGACTTCTGCTCAAACCTTACCTCCTCTGTTTGTAGGTTTTCTATCACCAGAAAACCCTTTGAGGAAGTGATAAGGGAACACTTTGTTACGGATCCTCCTTGTAGTGTTCTCTCAGCACTTGGGCAAATGGGAATCTTTCCTGATTTATGCAACTGCTGGAGAATTCTGTGAGGAGGATGTTGCCTTTTAATCTCCTCTTTGACTTGAAAAATAAGTTCTCACTGAAGCTCCAGGGCCAGAGGACAGTAATGAAGGCTGAAAACCACTTTCCTTCACTCTGAGAACTAAGGGGGGCATATTGCCATGGAAAACAGCCTCATCCAAATGAAACTTCAAGAGAGTTGCCCTTGATGTTGTGCATAGATTTATTATGATGGCTTCCTTCCAGTGAGTAATAGAACCTTTCCCACCTTTGCCATCCTGCCTTGGCAAAATGATTCAGATCAGTGGTGAAATTCAATTTTTTTTACTACCAGTTCTGTGAGCGTGGCTTGGTGGGCTTGGTGTGGCTTGGTGGGTGTGACAGGGGAAGGATACTGTAAAATCCCCATTCCCACCCCACTCTGGGACCAGCCAGAAGTGGTATTTGCCAGTTCTCCGAACTACTCAAAATTTCCACTACTGGTTCTCCAAACTACTCAACATTTTTGCTACCAGTTCTCCAGAACATGTCAGAACCTGTTGCATTTCACCCCTGGTTCAGATGATGCTATATTCTGTGTGGAGTTCATAACATCTGATAAATGATTAGAGATGGTCCCTTTTTTCCTTCTTTTACACCCTCCCTCCCTCCCCACTTTTCTCCTTCTTCCCTTTTGTTCTTCTGCAAGCATTGCCATCATCATCTTCAGTGCATGTAAGAGAAAAGTTTAAATTACAAAAGTCAAGGGAAATCATAAATGTTTGCCAGCCTATGATATCACTTATATTTTTGTCATGGTCAACATGAATATCAATAGGACAAATATCCCTCAAAAGAAGTTAAAACAAGATGTGATTTGTTTACAGAAACACATATTGGAGGGAAAAGATGTAAAATATTTAAGTTATAAAAATTTGGGAATTTATTTCAGCAAGGAAGACAATGAAGTTGTTTCAGTGGTGGGTTGCTACCGGTTCTCCCTGGTTCTTGTGAACTGGTAGTGGAAATTTTGAGTAGTTCGGAGAACCGGTAAATGCCACCTCTGCCTGGCCCTGCCCCCAATCTATTCGCTGCTTCCAGACTTCCAGCTTATTGGCTAGAAGGAAAAAATCAGGGCTCACTTGACAAAGAAGAGAGAAAAAAAAAAGGCACCGTTGCTTTAAATTGAGAAGCCAAGAAGACTCCCAACTGATCAGCTAGAAGGAAAAAAATCAGGACTCCTGGGGGTGGGGGGGTGCCGTTGCTTTAAATTGATAAGCCAAGAAGCAGCTGCTGGAAGGAGGTTTTTGCTTGCAGAAGCAAAGTGACATTCAGCAGTTCGTTTCTGGTCAGCTGAACAACAAACTGGATAAGAGGAAGGATTTTTATATGGTTCTATGTTTTTGAAGTTTTGGGGTTTGTGCAACATGTGCAACATGGGCTTTGTGTTTCTAAAAAGCTTCGGGCAATTTCCATTGTGAAATATCTTGTCTTGAATGAGTTTTCTGCCTGCTTGTAAATGGAGCTGAACTTCCGGCTTCCACTTTCTATTATTTCTAAGCCCCGGTAGCTGTTTTCTTCTTACAAAGTTTCCTTTATGCAGCTGGCAGGAATGTGGAATAAGTATCAGGCAGGTTCCTTGTTAGTAGCTTGATTTTTCCTTGTTTTTCTTATGAGTAATCTTTTATTTGGGGAAATGAAGAGGGGGGAGTTTGATTCCTTCCCAGAGCAGGTTAGTGGGGTGGGGAGGGAATGGGGATTTTGAAGTAACCTTCCCCTGGAGTGGGGAGGGAATGGGGATTTTGCAGTATCCTTCCCTTGTCACACCTACCACGCCACGCCCACCAAGCCACATCCACAGAACCCACAGTAAAAAATGTTGAAACCCACCACTGCATAAGTCCATCTTAATATGCTGTTCCTGCTATGTGATGTTTTGTATACATACAGAGAAAGAAGCATTCTTGTAATCTTTGACTTTTAGGCTTGCTGTCAAACATCAGCCATAATACTAATTACTGTTTTGAACAATATGCAGGTTATATTACACGGATGACTATTTTATATGTGAAAGTATGACTGAAATATTTCTGTAGCTATATTGGTTCACACTGTCAGGAAGTTTCTCCTTAGTTTTAGGTTTCTTCTCTCTGTTCAGTTTCCATCCATTACTCCTTGTTTTGCTTTCTAGTGCTTTGGAAAATACATGATTGCCCCCCTTCTTTCTGGCAGCCCCTTAAAAGCCTATTGCCTATCACACTCTTGGACAAAGCATGTGAGCCATTTCCTCCTTTCAGTGGTCCATGAAAGTGCATCTATAGTATGTAGATAATTAATTTGAAAAAAGGTGAACAACAATTTTACAGAACTATAAATATGTTGAGGCTGGTTGTGATAAGGAATGGCTGGGAGGGGAGGGGCCAGGTGAGGCACCCCTTGACGTGAGTGACCTTGAGTTGGCCATGCCTACTGTCACATGACCATCAAACCATGCCCGCAAAATAAGCCATGCCCACAGAACTGGTAGTAAAAAAATTTAGAACCCACCCCTGAGTTGTTTCCTATATAAACCCCCAACTATATCCAAAATGTCTATTGATTGATGATAATGGCAATAATTTGGACTGGAAGTTAATTTACAGGAAGTTAAGACTTTGATATTGAGTATTTTATGCCCCACACAAATATGAAAAAGCATTTTAAAAACATCTATAGGTGAATTTATGAAAATTGGTGTCTCCTGAGGGATTGGAATTAAGTGCTTTCTCCATAGAAGGATAGAACCTCTGAGAAAAATATCAAAATAACACAGGATAGATTATCGAAGGTTTTTTTTTAATTTAATGAATAATTTAAAGCTGGGTGATGCATAGAGATATAAAAATTGTGATTCAAAAGAATATGCTTATTTTTCTGAAAGATGTAGATGTAGATACTTTTCAAGAATAGACAAGATTTGGCTCTCCAAGACTTTTGCTAATAATGTTTATAAAATGGAGATATTACCAAAGACATTTTTAGATCATATTCCAATGACTCTTAAAAAGAAGAATGGATCATGTAGGTAGAGTTTGAATAGATGTTATTTGAAAAAGAAATAGTGGTGGAAAATTGTAAAAAGGTGTCAAAGGATTTTTTTCAGAATAATCTTAATAAAGGTACAGAAGTGAGGATGGTTTGGGATGCAAATAAGGCTATTGTAAGAGGTTATTTCATACAATGTGATAGTGAATTTAAAAAGGGAATAGAAAATGCAAATGATTTTGGATGAGATAAAAAAGAATAAGAATTTTTTAAATCTCCAGGGGTAACTATAGGGAGATGGTCGGCATACAAGTTGCAGGGGAAAAAAGGAGTTATTGTAATAACAGATAATGTGAATATACAAAAAGGTTTTCATCAGTATTTTACTGTTTTATACAAAGGTCAAGAAGTTTCCTCTGAAAAAGTCAATAAATACCTACAGAAACAGAACTTATCTAAGATTACAGACACCAGAGACAAGATGTCACAGTGTTCTGTGGTCACATCAACACAGATGTTTGTGACCTTCACTGTTGGCTTCCAACGGTGAGGCAAAGTCAGTGGGGAAGTTGGCAAGAGGTCACTGTACTGTAGTGTCAGGCAGCAACTAAGTGCCAGACAATTAGTCCTTTGAGGATCCAGAGACAATGAACACACTGGTAAGTAAGGAGGCTTTATTAATAAATTAAGCAAACAGATTTAAATAGAAACACAAAAACACAACATATGCAGCAAGTCTTCACTTGGGGGGGGGAGTTAAACAACACCAGAGAGACCCCAAAATAGGCAAGGTTACAATTTATATGATCCTTGAAATTACAAGATTAAATTTCTTGTTCTTATACATTAACAAAACAAATAGATTTAAACAGATCTAAACAGATGTACAAAACTAGTCTCTTTCAATATTAAAATTAGATTACGAATAGCATCTGGATATCTGTACATAGAAATATTCCAAAAATGTTCATTAAAGATTGATTAAAATTGCATTGCTGTTGGAGGTACAACTAAGCGACAGATCATTAATTCACATGGTTTGCGTTTTTCCTACTATTGCTATATTTGGGGTTGAAATCTTAAAACAGGCAACATAACTTTATGGTAAGTGTGGTTTATCAAGATACATATCTCCTCTCTGGCTACAGTTAACAGATTAACAGAGTTGGAAACAGTGGTGGGTTGCTCCCGGTTTGCGGACGCACGAAGAGAACCAGTGGTAATGCTGGTTGGAACCCACCACTGGTTGGAAGGGACCTTATAGTTCATCTAGTCCAACCCCCACCACCACCACTCAAGCAGGCGACCCTACACCATTTCTGAGAAATGGCAGTCCAATCTTTTCTTATAAGTCTCAAGTGATGAAGCTCCCACCACTTCCAAAGGCAACTTCTGTTCCATGGGTTGATTGTTCTCATATCATCATCAGAGGTGATATTCAGCAGATTCCATTACTGGAGAACTGGTAGTGGAAATTTTGAGTAGTTCGGAGAACTGGTAAATACCACCTCTGACTGGCCCTGCCGCCATCTATTCTCTGCCTCCCAAGTCCCAGGTGATTGAGAGGAAATGGGGATTTTGCAATAACCTTCCCCTGGAATGGGGAGGGAATGGAGATTTTACAGTATCCTCCCCCTGCCATGCCCACCAAGCCACAGCCACCAAACCATGCCCAAAGAACCAGTATAAAAAAAATTGGATCCCACCACTGATCAGCATCATTTTAAATTTATCAAGAGTTGTGGATTCTTTGTATATAGGGAGATGTCCAAAACAATTACTGTACAATATTGAAAGGATAAATTATGCCTGTTTTTATGCATGCTTTTTATCAATTTTTTAACCATAGGGCAAAGTAATGAACTCTAAATCCATATGATCAATGTTTTTGGAACTATTTTAAGTAATTCTCTTTATTAAATTTATTATCACTGTTTATTATATATGTTATATACTCACATTAACATGATCTTTAAACTATCATATGCCTAGTTTGTTTCACAAATGATTTTAAAAACAATATTAGATCAGTTGAAAATCAGAATTTCAAATTATCTTATTTATTCAAGGCAGATATCCATTTCTGACCAGTTCTATACTCACTTCAAAAGAGACATGGTGGCTCAGTGGCTAAGACACTGAGCTTGTCAATCAGAAGGTCTGCAGTTGAGTGGTTCAAATCCCTAGCGTCACGTAACAGAGTGAGCTCCCATTACTTACCATAGCATGATGGTAGAAGGTGGGGGAAGGGGGTTAGTCAAAGGTTATCCTACAATAATGATTTACTGCAGAGTTAGAACTGTCTTGTGCTAGTATTTCTCTGGTGCTGTATCCTTTCAGACAAAAACTCTGTTTTTGAAGAGTGGTGTTAGTGTTGCGTGGTCTTCAGACTTTCAAGACATTTCAGATCCAATCTAGAGTATTGAGATAATTCTTATTTATTTATTATTTATTTATTTTATTATTCATATTTCTATGTCGCCCATTCTCCGAGGACTCTGGGTGGCTTACACCAAAGACAGTATACTAAATAGCATATTGCCCGCAACAATCTGGGTCCTCATTTTACCCACCTTGGAAGGATGGAAGGCTGAGTCAACCTTGAGCCACTGAGATTTGATCTGCTGATCTGCTGAACTAGCAGTCAGCTGAAGTAGCTGCAGTACTGCATTCTAACCACTGTGCCACCTCGACTCACCTTGACCCTGTGATCCAAATTCACTGAGACTTTTTTTTCTAGAGTGTCCCAAATTTATGCTATGTATTTCTGTCTTCATCTTTTTGACTGAGGATAAAATTTTATACTCGTTTATTTGGCAGCGTTTCACTATAATCACAAGTGATCTTTAAAGAGACATGCATAATAGAAATGTAATGCGATGGAGAGGAATGGATTTTCTGAAGTTGCTGCCCTTCCCCCTTTTCATTCTTTTTGCTAAGCTCATCATGAGGGGTGGCTGAAGGATTTGCAATGCCAATGTATCCTTATGCTAGTATGCAAGGGCTTCACTCATCTGGAATTGCCTGAGATTCTCCACAGACATATACAATGAACATACAAGTTTTTGCAAGGAACCAGCATCATTAAAACAATAATAGCAGGCCTAGTGGTTAATTGATAATACTCTGGATTGACAATGCCTGGACAACTGAGTGGCTTGATTGGAATACATGATTTTAAAAAAAATGTGAACAAGAAGTTGCCTTCAATTTTCTCTTTATGTCCACCAACTTCAATAAGCATTCTGTGTATATTTTGCTTTTTATTTATACTCTCCATGTAGTTTAGCACCTCATGAAAGAGGAGGTAAACATCCCCAAAAGTCATTCTTACTTTTCAAATCTATGTGCATGTGTACATGTCAGGGTACAATAATGAAATGTTGAAACTGGGAAGATCCAGCTTCAGATCTATTTTCAACCACAGAAGTTCTCTGGATGACTTCAAACCAGTCTTTCTCTTAACCCAATTTAGCTCCCCTTTTGCGGGAAGAGGAAGTGCTCTGTACACTGCCTTGATCTCCTGATCAAAATAGGATAGAAATCTAACAAATCTCTCTCTCTCTCTCTCTCTCTCTCTCTCTCTCCCTCCCTCCCTCTATCATTCCTTCCTTCCCTCCTTCCTTCCTTCCTTCCCTCCCTCCCTCCCTTTCTCCCTCTCTCCACTCCTTGCTCCCTCCCTGCCTGCTTCTCAGTAATCCAAATATGCTTTGGCAGTCTCAAAGTGTCATCTCTTTGCTTCATCAGTTCACTACTTTAGGCTACTAATCAACAGAGGTGCTCGCTATGAAAACACCCTCCCGACTCTGCTTGTGCTTGCCAAAATTGCTCAAGGAACCAGCAGATGCTTCTCCTTTCAACAAAGGAATATTATTCAGGGGATGTTTTCACTTCCTCCAGGAATTGATTCAAGGGCCTGGCACTTCACTGCAGGAGAACAGAATGCAATGTGGGACCTTCCCCTGCAACTCCTCAAGTGAACTGCCACATTGTTCAGCGATTTTCCAAGGCAAGATCTTCTCCCCCTTTCTCCCGCAAACATTCTAAGAAAAAGCTCACGAGCTATAATTCCAACATGAAAAAGGAGGGACTTCCAAACAGATGAATCATGAACCATGCGCGAGATACTCATTTGAATTTCTCCTCTAATTGTAAAGGCCCCCTTGAGGAGAACAAATAAACTCTGCCATGTCTCTTAATCTTACCACACTGGCTGTTGAGTGCCACGTTCGCTCCTAATGATGACACAAAAGCTGTTGTAAGCTTTTCTTTTCAACCTCCACTCCATAAATCAGCTGTTATTCAGCCATTCGGTCCTAACTGAGAAGGGTTTTTTTTCCCCCTCCTTTTTTGCACTTTTCATTCTTTCCTCCCAGAGGGCAACAGATGTAATAACTTATTCCCTGTCTAGCACATTAAAGCTTGAAAAATTAATGCAGTGCTGCTCTGTTCTCTGCTTTTCCACTATACTTAGAATTTAGGTGAAAATATATTAAGTAATAAAAAGCTTATTTTAACATTGTTAATGTACTTGTCTGTTTTAATGCCTTCTTGGTGGGTTTCTTTTTTTTTTTCCTCATGAAACAAGGATTACAGTAGCTAATCTTCAGGAACCTTTTCAACTAATTTACAGCCCTGCTTCTCCTTCTCCTCCTCCTCCTCCTCCTCCTCCTCCTCCTCCTCCTCCTTCTCCTTCTCCTTCTCCTTCTCCTTCTTCTTCTTTTCCCAGGGAATCAGCTACTATGAGCATAGTCTGTAGAGGCTAAGAACTACAGTTTCCTATTTATTTCAGTAGATGATTTATTTAGTTATCTCCCACTAAAGTGGGGAATTTTTTAATGTAGAGGAAACAATAAAGCTTGCAGTGCTCTGGATTCATAATGCTTGAATGGAATTACATTCAAGAAATGATTTGAGAAATGATCCTTGAACATTTTTGAACGTGAAGGAATTAGCTCACTCTCACTTTTTCCTCATGCCTGTTTGCCCCCCACCCCCAAAGCGTCCTATCCATGTTTTCCACCTATACTGCAGCCATCCAGCTTAGTTTGCTTGCTTGCTTGTTTGTTCATTTATTTATTTTACACGGCCACCATTGCCTAAAGGAAGTGTATCTATAACTGTAGACATTGGTTCGCCTCATGAAAAGAAGAGGATGATGTTTCAACCATGTGTCATGCTTACTTTGTGTCTCTGCATATGTGCATACATACAGATTCATGCATGCATTAGTCTTTCTGTGATACAAGTGGCCCTTTGCAGCCACAAAGGGAGATCTTTGTGTTCTGCCAGTTCACTATCAACAGGTTTTCTTAGGCTACTCATCAAAGGAGGTGCTCTTTATAAAAACACCCTCATGGCTCTGCTGGGTGCCTGCTAAAATTGTTAAAAAAACAAACAAACCAGCAGATGCTTCTGCTTTGAGGCAAGGGAGAAAACCTTCATAGCGTTTCCATTTTTCAAGGAATGGATCCAAGGCTCTGGCATATATTTCATTGCACAAGAGCAGAACATAATGCAGGAACTTCCTCTGAAACACCTCAAGTGGAACTGTCATTATTGTCCCCCGCTTCTTCTTTAATTTTGGATCTAGTTTTCCAAGCCAAACAAAGAATTCTAGAGAAAAATGTATTTTTGGGGAAGGGAAACAGTGGTATACATAAGGGGGTGGGAGATCAGGGGTGGGTTCTACTTACCGTTACTACTGGTTTGCAGAGGGGCTGCGTGCTTTCTTCATGCATATGCAGGCTCTTCTACATAAGCACAGAAACATTTTGATGACATCGGGGTCGGTGGGCAGAGCCTTCTGCCAGTTTTACTATTGGTTCTATAGAACTGGTGTGAACCAGGGGCAACCCACCACTGTGGGAGATCCCTACTTAGCTGATAATAAAACATCATAATAAGAAAAAAATCTCCACAGAAGTGTTACGTTAAGAAAAATGTGTGCAGTTACAAAAATGTTTGTGTCTGGACAAATATGTATGAAAATTTATATAGGTCTTTCTTTTAATGAAAAGGCACCTGACGCTGAATTTAAGGCTGAGGAGCATGAAACCAAATTGAAATGAATTTGAAAAACATAGGGACAGTGACAGCTCCAAAGGTCATCCACTCAGTAATTATTTTACAGTGTATATTTTTATTTTCTATATACAATTGTATTATGTGTTTAAGTGTTAAAAGGAAGTCACAAAATATATCCCATTCTCACGTCCATCTTTTTGGATAAAAAAATAGAAAAAATAGCTATAACCAACATCAGACTGCACATATGATTGGGCCTGTGGGGCAGTGGTGGGTTTCTACCAGTTTGCCTTGGTTCACCCCGGTTCGCCCTGGTTCACCCCGGTTCGCCCTGGTTCACCCCGGTTCGGGAAAACTGGTAGTGGTGGGAGGCTCCAACCACCCACCTGGTCGTCATCTCGGACACTCTGTGCATGCGCAGAAGCGCCGTGCACAATCACAGTTCCGAACAGTAGTGGAGGTAAGTGAAACCCACTACTGCTGTGGGGGTATTCAAGGAAGAGTTGATGGAATCACTAGATGGGAATAAGGTTGTAGTTCAATTTTCTTTTCTTACAAGTGTATTCTGCAACTCTCTTGCTTCTATACCCTTTGATTATCAATTACTTTGCCCTGTATCACCTTGATTGCATTAGGATCCCATATAAATAGCTTAAATGAATAAACTGTCCATGTTTATTTATTAAATGTATATACCTTGGTACCTTATGATTCACCAACCTAGAACTAAGGAGAAATTTCCTGACAGAACAGTTAATCAGTGGAACGGCTTGCCTTCAAACTTACTTTTTAGAAATTGGATGACAACTTTTCTGAAATGGTAGTGGTGGCTAACCTTTTCTGGACTGAGTGTCCAAAGTGCATGCGCAAGCTTGAACCCCCAAAATACAATGCATGTGCAGCCCCTATGTATGCACTGTGCCCCCACATGCGCACATGGCTGCCCTGTATGCATGCGCCACCCGCATGCATTCCACCCCCATGCATCTCACATGGGGCGCTGCACGTGCCCCACCCCCCAAGCCTGTGCGCGTGAGCCCCCCCATGCCTTGCCCCCTGCACATGTGTGGCAGAGACCTAAAGACCAGCTGACTGGCGGGAGGTACGTGCACATGCATGGCGGAACTGAACTGGGGTACAACTCACGTACCCACAGAGATGGCGCTGCGTGTCACTTCTGGCATGCGTGCCATAGATTCGCCATCACGGGTATAGGATTTCCTGCTTGAGTAGGGGGTTAGACCATCCAAGGTCCCTTTTAATTCTGTTATTCTATTATTCACTTCCCTAATTGCATTATTTGCTGTGACTCTATTCCGCTGAAGCTAAGTCTTATGAAGTCACAGCTGATTCTTTCTTCTTTGCACCAAGAAAGTAACAATATTGGTTACCACCTTTAAAGCGCTCCATGGCATTGGACCTGGATATTTGTGGGACCGCCTTCTGCCGCCAATAGCCTCCCACCGGCTAATACGCTCCCACAGAGAGGGACTCCTCAGGGAGCGTACCGGCTAGTACGCTCCCACAGAGAGGGACTCCTCAGGCAATGTCGGCTGGCGACCCCCAGGGGAGGGCCTTCTCTGTGGCAGCACCCGCCCTCTGGAACAAGCTGCCTCCGGAGATACGCAGGATATCAGATCTCCGGGTTTTTCGCCATGCCCTAAAAACTTTTCTCTTCCAACAAGCAGGGCTGGCATAACCCCCCCTTTTTTTTAAGATTTTGGATTTTTTAAATTGTCTTAACTGGTTTTTAGCGATGAGGTTTTTAAATTTATGGCCAAAATGTATAATTCTTTTAAATTTTAAATTTTTGTATCAATTGTTTTTTATTTATGGCTGTACACCACCCTGAGTCCAGCAGGAGAAGGGCGGTTTATAAATTGAATTAAATAAATAAATAAATAAATAAATAAATAAATAAATAAATAAATAAGGCAAAAAAAAAGCTTAATGGAAAGATTTTTCTCTAATGATTATGCAAATGTCAAGTGAAAAAATGCAACCATGAGGGGGTCAATGGCTGTGACCCACTTGCATGCATTGATTAAAAATGAAAAGAGAATTGAAAATAAGTTACATTTCCATCTGGTTTTCATTTAAGCTCCACAAATGTCTTATTCTTGCTAAATATTGAATTTTTTAAAATTCGTTCAGGTACACCTTGTGAATTGTGCAGCACTGCCCTAATTATATTCCATGTCTCTATTGCTTTTATCATCTCAGCACAAAGCAGTGATATTGAACTGAGTCTGCTACATGTGGTTTTTCTTCCTTTTTGTTTTTTCTAAAGTCTCATTCATTCACTTTTATGAACCAGATACATTTACTGATATATCACAGCAGCAGGAAATAAGGAAAGATTAAGTTCTAGGCTATGTACAGTAGCTTTAGGGTTACAACCTCATTATTAATACCATTTAATGAAGTAGCATTATACGTTCATAATTATGATATCACCTGAGATGCTATTCTCTGATGTGTTCTTTTATTTTTATTTTTATTACTGCTTCTGTTTAATGCTGGTCATTGACTAAGGAAAAGATTGACTACAGAGTTACATAGACCATAGCTTTTATAGATTTTATTTTACATCAATGACATTTACTCTTAATATATGGAGAAATTTGACACTTGCATAGCATAAGACCTAGAAGGAGGACAGAGGGATGTCAGCAGCATTACTCTGCAAGTCTCGGTCCTATTCTATCTAAAATATGAAATCACAAGCACAACTCTTAGGTACACAGCTTGTGATGTAATGCCCCAACAGCCTGCAGATATCCCTGCTATTAACAATATTTTCTGCTTCTGTTTGACTAACCATCATCATCCTCATTTAATGACCCCATAATCCCTTGCAGGGTGGAGTCTGGGCAACTGAATGGAGCTAGAAGAGTATTTTAATGGCCGGATGCCCTTCCTGTCACCAATGCAGAGGTGTGTTTAGCAGATATATTCTCAGTGTGCCTACAGAGAGAAAAAGTTACCTCTACCTTGGATTAAACTCACAGCCTCCTGATTGTGAGGTGAGAGCTCCACCTCTAGGCCACTGCACCATTCCTTCTGTTTGACTAACCATCTTGACTTAAAAATAGCTCATCATCCCTACTCAAGTCTGTAACACTGACATGTTCCAGACAATTATTAGATATGATGTCTTCCTCTTTCCTTCTTTCTATAGCTCTCAGGTCAGGTCTAGGAAGTCCTTACTACTATAATGCACTTTCCAGATTTCCCCAATGACTGATCTGCTTATTTCTTATTAACACTATCTTAAAACAATAAACAGTAGCTTGGAGTTTATCTGTTTTCCCCACCAGGCATTGAAACGAAGGCTTGCAGGGCCAAGTGTGGATTTGCTAAATAAATATAGTGGTGGAAAAATAACATGCCTCAGCATAGCCATCTGGTCTTTTTAAGGATGATACTAATCTGCAAAAATTAAGTTTCAGGCATCTGAGATCGTTGTTCTCTAAGTACATGTGTGGTTATGCATTCTTAGCAAATGCACCAAAGAAAGAACATTTGATGCAAACAAACAACAGGCTTTCTTATCTAATCAATAGCAATCTCTTCTATTCAATCCCAGTTGATCACCAATGGAAACTCAGAAAGGTAAAACCCATCTGCTCTATAAAGACTCTCTTCATCTATCTGATTTTGGAGATAATTTTTCCCTCCTTGCCAGCTCAAATTACTTGTTTTGGGAATATTAGATTCCATTTGGAAGAAAACATGCCTCATCTTCCTCAGGGAACCCTAATTAAAATTCAGCCAAATTTGTTGTCCATTTCTAAGAAACTTACATGAATTATTTACTGAAATCATAGGGGGGAAATTGGGGCAAAATACTCTTCTCTGAAGTGACTAGGAAATTAAACATCCTGAAATGAAAATTGCAAACCATAAAAAGCCTGCCCTGCAAAAAAGTGAAAAAGAGAGAGGAAGACATTTTTCTATCCTTCCCCCAAAGCTTTTAGGGGCATTAGAAATTTCTTCATATTCTGCTGTCACCATTGGTTTAAGCAACTGCTTTCATTCTTTATTCCCAGCTCAGAAACGAACCTGGTAAGAAAATGAAAGTTTCCCTTGAACAAGAATGTGAGACCAGCTAATATTGTCAGGTACAAAGACTCAGGATCATATGCTAAATTCCAGTTAGTCTGATTTCTTGCTATACACAAGAATGTAGTCAACTAACAGTCAGCACTAAATTGGTGCTAGATCAGGGGTGAAATCTACTTACCTTCCCTACCAGTTTGGAAGTGTATGCGTCACGCGTGTTAAAACCAGGAAGTAACAACGACCAGGCAAGTGGACGGAGCCTCGCACTGCCGTCACTACTGGTTCTCCGAACCACCACCCGCCATCGCTACCAGTTCGGCTGAACTGGTCCGAACCGGTAGCATTTCACCCCTGTGCTACATAAGAGTTAATGGCATTCAAGAGTGGTAGGATTTAGACCATTAGTGGGAATGTAACAATTCCATACTGATCTTGACTCAACCCACAGGCTCTGCCTCCCCTTTTCCTAAAATATTCTTGTTTATATTTGTGGCATAGTGATGAATATCAAACTGGTTTTTTGCCTTTAGAATGAACAGGAAATGTGGTTATGACATGAAAAATGACCACAAACAGCTGTTGGGGCAACTGCTCTGAAGAACACTAGGAATCATTTGAATCAGTGCCACTGCAGGTAGTAACTCTAGATATTTCATATTCTTAATGAACAACAGTCTAACTCCCTTTCTGAAAAAAAGTAGAAAACCAGTCTTTTCCATGCTGCTCCAATGTGAAATCTTTATACCTATAATCCTTACAAATAAATCAATACATATTCTTTCCCTTTCTTATTTCTAAAGGATGAAATCTCACAGATTGTGTCTTTGTTTGGTCAGGTTTCCATTGAAGGCATTCCTATTGCATAGTGATCATGGAGGAGATTAAATATAGGATCAAAATATTTTAGGTTCCCTAAAGCAGCCAAGTTTATTTTTCCATCAAAAAACAAAAATCAGGAGAATATTGGGATAGAATCCCAAAATGGATTTTTAAAATCATAGGGTGTAGGATAAAATTGAACCCAGAAACATTTTTATTAGGCATGAAACCAGATAATTTAAATAAATTTAATTGGTATCTTGCTCTCCACATCATTATTGCAGCCAGGATCTCGTTCGCTCAAGAATGGAAATCCAAAAATATACCACCGGAGGCTAGGTTAATCGCAAAGATCATGGACTGTGCAGAGGCAGGCAAACTTACTGGTCTCTTGCAAGATGGATAAGAATCGGGGCTGTATATGAGTTGGGATCAGTGGTATGCTTGGCTGCAAGAAAGAAACCTTAAGAAGAATGTAAAATAATAATCTTAATATGATTGTGGGTAAATATTTATAGGAATATTGTATGGTAGTTGGGAATTCTTTCTTCTGGACACGCCTTCTATTTTGATGATTTTGCCTTAATGGAGGTTTGTGCTATTATCAGGTGAAAGCTGATGTTCTAAACTCTATATGTGTTATTTTACTCTCTGCAATCCTATCTATATTGCTATATTTTTTCTTTTGTATTTTTTAAAATAATTTTCAATATATATATTTTTTTAAAGCAAAAATCTACTGTTACAGAATCCCAGGTAGAGATATATTCTCAAAGTTGTTTCTCCAACTTTTTCCTCATTTTTTAATTTTTTAAAATTATTTTAATATTTGTAGTCTTTTAAATAACATTGGCCAGGGAACATGACTGGATAAAATAAAAGCACAACAAATAAATATTCATAAACAAACATGGGCTGCAGTCTCTGAATTAAAAAAATGAACTGAAGGAGAATTTATATTTGAGGGCATTTTGTTTCATTTAAGAATAATTTGTATCATCAAGAAGTACTTCAAATCTTTAAACCAACTGCTCTTTTATTTAGTTTGCAATGTTAATTTTAAGTCCTATCTTCTGGAGTAATCTTAAAGAAATTTGTACAGACTATTATATCATATTCAACTCTTTCTGTCTTTAATGGCCCAGAGCTGCTTGGAGTTGAGTGGCAGATAAATATAAACAAACAAACAAACAAACAAACAAAGAGACAATAAAAAGCAATAGCACTTAGATTTATATACTGTTTCATAATGTTTTACAGCCCTCTTTAAGCAGTTTACAGAATCAACGTATTTCCCCAAACAATTTGGCTCCACATTTTTTTTAAAAAAAATATTTTTATATGCCACCCTTCTCTGGAGACTCACGGCGGCTTACAATGCATTAAGCAATAGCCTTCATACTTTTGTATATTTATACAAAGTCAGCTTATTGCCCCACAATCTGGGTCCTAATTTTACCTACCTTAGAAAGGATGGAAGGCTGAATCAGCCTTGAGCCTGGTGAGATTCGAACTTACAGTAATTGCAGGCAGCTGATGTTAATAACAGTTAATAACACTTCTTTTAGTCTGCTGAGCCACCAGGCCCAGCAGATTTTACTGACCTCGGAAGGATGGAAGGCTAAGTCAACCTTTAGCCTATCAGGATCAAACTCCTGTCAATGGGCAGAGTTAGCCTGCAATACTGCATCCTAACCACTGCACCATCAGGGCTCTCTAATTAACTATAATATTTAACTGTCCCATGCTTCATTCAACCTGTGTTCACAAGATCTGCTGTTGACAGTCCCTAGCATCTTCCTTGCTGTTTTCTATAAAGTTCTCCATTGCATAAATTGAAACACGTGCCTTTTAAATACACAAGTTGTACTGGATGTACAAGGACAAGATTAAAAAAAAATTAGGACCCATAATATTCCCCTCATGAATCAGTTGGCCATCAAATTGACTGTGGTCTGCAAAAGTAACTAAAGACCAAAATAATAATAATAATAATAATCATCATCATCATCCCAAGAACTTTATTGGAGCTGCAACACAAGAACAAAGAAACAAATACTGATGTAAGTGGATGAATCATTTTCTCACCCTTGTTTATTAGTGGTTCAGCATTTCAAAGGACTACTTCAGTCTGATGAAGCCAATAATGACACCATTGAAGCTCATCTGTAAGTGAAGTGGACACTTGCTTTGAAGCAGCAAATGGATTCAGCTGACTTTGAAGCACTTTGTATTTCTTTGAGGCACTCCTCAGGTTTGATGTTTTTCTATCGCTAGTAGGGTTATTTGAGATTTCAGTGTTCTACAGGAAAATTCCTCCCACACAAGGGGAATACTCTGAAAGGGGAAAGTTTAGAGATGTGGTGGGTTTGCTGACACAGACATAAACACTCACTTTTATCATCTCATGCAATATCTGCTCTTCAGAAACCTTTTGGGGATGGCAAACTATACACTGCCTGAGCCTTCACTCACTTGCTTAGCTCTCAACTTCTTCACTGTGGTAGGATACAAGCTTTACTTGCTTTGCTCTCTGTTTGGTTATAGGAGATGGTTGATTACGTTATTATTATTTTATATGCCATGCAGAGTCACAAATTATGAAAGGGACAGTCTTATCAATCAAATCCATTCATCAATCACCTCCCCTTAATCCAATTCCCTTGAAGAACATTTGAAAGCGACAACTGGTGCAGAGTGTGCTGTCTTGGGCAGTTCATGGGGTACCCATAGGCCTTGGGCCTTCTTTCTGCCCTGCTCACAGAATAAAATGTCAAGGGCAGACAAAAATAAGTTTAATGGATTTTAAAAATAATAAGGACTCGGCCCTGAGTCTCCGGAGAAAGGCAGCATATAAATCAAATAAATAAATAAATAAATAAATAAATAAATAAATAAATAAATAAATAAATAAATAAATGAATGAATGAATGAATGAATGAATGAATGAATGAATAAATAAATAAAACATACATACATACATACATACATACATACATACATACATACATGTCATGAGTGAAATCCAGCAGATTCTGACAGGTTCTGGAGAACCAGTAGCGGAAAGTTTGAGCAGTTCGGAGAGCCGGTAGCAGAAATTTTGAATAGTTTGGAGAACTGGCAAATGCCACTTCTGGCTAGCCCCAGAGTGGGATGGGAATGGAGATTTTGCACTATCTATTCCCTGCCACACCAACCAAAGCCATGCCCACCAAGCCACACCACGCCCACCAAGCCACGCCCACCAAGCCACGCCCACAGAACCAGTAGTAAAAAAAATTGGATTTCACCATTGATACATGTTAAATTAAGCAGAAATACGTTCATAATTGCTTTCATATTTGTATACGCTGTCATATATTGTGATGCACACTTTTGTACTTGGTTTGGGAACAGCTGAACAAAGCTGTTTTCTTCCGTATGCAGAATGTTAGAATTTAGATGGAATGGGGCAGGCTTAGGTCTCTCAATAAAATAAGAATGTGTCAGGTTAATACTCCAAGCATTAGCTTTAATGTTTGCTATTTTTAAGAAGAAACAAGAGTATGAATGACTAGTTCTAAACCCAGCTTCTTGTTCTCCTTACTGCCTCTCTCTCTCTCTCTTTCTGGCATGGTACTCCATTGTACCATCTGCCACTTTGGCTTATATTAACTAGCATTGAATATTGCCAGCAAGTCATAACCTGATCTAACAGAGTCTTGCCAATGATCAGGTGATCCTTCCCATGGCAGGCCAAGCTTGCTGATGAGTTTTGCCAAGGTATCAAAGCTTGCTACACCCTAATGTCAGGTCGGTGGTCATTTTTCAGTATCATGCCAAGTCTGGAATTCCAGCAAGTAGAATATTAGATTTTTCCTTTGGAAACAACTGTTGAATGTTTTCATGCTTCAGTTGGATTGTACACATTTGGCATTGGTTTGACACCATTTAAGCTGGTTTTTAGACAATTTGGGTTGACTTGGCTGTCCTTTTCTCATCCTTCTGCCTTTAAAAAAGATGAATGTGAAATATTTTAAAATATACATATATATTGCAGTGAAAACCTTGATGGTATCCAGCTGAAAACTTTGGCAGGGTTAATGTTTTTGAGGCAGAAGTTCAGAGGCAAAGGGGGAAAAAATATCATGGAGTGTTTGGAAGTTGTTTTCTAACACCTGCTGGCAACTCCATAAAGAGACCTCCAAAATTAGAAGAAATACATCCCCCTTTTATTTTGACAGGCAAAGGATAAGATATTCAATTGCTGTTTTTGTTAGATGTTGTTTGTTGTTCTCTGGCTTAGTTTGTCACTTATTTGGAGTTTTTTGTATTGTATGGCACAAAACATGATCATTCTGGTGAGTTCACATACTCATGGTCCAGATGGGAAGCCAATAGGATTTTTTTTAAAGAAAAAAAGAGAAAGGAACTGATTCATTTTGTCTGGTCTTTTGCATTCCTCCATGGGAATACCAAGTCAGCTGTTCCCAGAGTGGCTCAAAGCCAAATAAGCAGTGCCCCACTGCAGAGGGTAGCTGGGAAATGTATGCAAATTAAGAAATAGTGGAACTAAAATCAGATTCGTATTTGTATTTTTTTTAATAAAAAATGATTTGTGGTGTTCCATTGTTCTGCATGTTTTCTCTCTCTCTCTATTTTTGGATAGGTGGTAGCATTCACTGAAATCTTCCTCCTTCCTTCCTTCCTTCCTTTCTTCCTTCCTTCCTTCCTTCCTTCCTTCCTTTCTTTTTCTTTCAATTTAGAACGCTCGCCAAATAAAAAATGACTCTGGTTAGCTGACTGGACATAGTTAAAAAAATAAACTCACATGCCCACAGATATGGCTCCGCGTGCCACCTGTGGCACGCGTGTCATAGGTTCGCCATCACAGCCTAGCACATGTCTTTCCCAATCAGCAAAGCTACAAAATGAAAAGCAATAGGGGGAGGATATAACATTTTACCTATAGAGAATGTCTTTACCAGGCTCATTGCATTAAGTGACAACTAGGATCTCTCAATTAGACACCACATTGCAAAT
Organism: Ptyas mucosa; assembly: GCA_012654045.1. Taxonomy (NCBI): domain Eukaryota; kingdom Metazoa; phylum Chordata; class Lepidosauria; order Squamata; family Colubridae; genus Ptyas; species Ptyas mucosa. Next base: position 37,306,978 of record WNWU01000006.1, on the reverse strand, counting down.
CTTGATGCCCATTTTTTCCTGTACGTTTAGTAGGTTCCCATTTTTAACTTGCAACACCACTTGTTCTTTGGCTGTCTTTTATATAATCAGCCAATGCACGCTTTCCTTTTTTGACAGTTTGTTTCACCTGAAATAAACCTTGGCCTTCATTTCTGGAGCAGGTATCACCTTTCAATGTCATTACAGGGATGTAGTACATAGTGAATAGCCATCGGTTTTCATGTATTCTGGTCTTTGGATCCAAACTTCAGCTTTTGTTCATTTAATTATTCCAGCAGAGCATTGTATCACAGTTCTGGCCCACGGTTTTGCACCTAAAGTGGGACTAGAACTCACAGAGTACCCCCGTTTCTAGCCTGGTGTCTTTCTCACTGCACCAAACTCATTTTCAAATATTAATTGATAGTTCAATCTAATTAAATTACTGTATCATATTAGCATATATGTTATTAAATGATTATAGTTCAATATAATTAAATACTGGAGAATTGGGAAATAGCAGCTGCATGATGTGCAGAAGGGCTGGCATGTCTTTTGAAAAACTCTAGACAGCCATTGCTAATCTGTGTCAATGGGCATGAATGAGGATGTCAAATCATTTGGTTTGGCATAAGGCTGCTTCCTATGTTCTTAAATCAGAAGAAAGTTTTTTGTTTCTATTTGGGGAAAATCAAAGCCAAGGATTTAGGTCTATTTAAGTGCTAGTTTGAAATGGCTTCATGGACTTGTGTTCTAATAATGCATGACTTCATACACTAATATATACATGGAGCCATGGTGGCGCAGTGGTTAGAATGCAGTACTGCAGACTGCTTCTGCTGCCGGCAGGTCGGCAGTTCAATTCTCATCAGCTCAAGATTGACTCAGTGGTCCATCCTTCCGAGGTCAGTAAAATGAGGACCCAGATTGTTGGGGACAATATGCTGACTCAGTAAATCACTTAGAGAGGGCTGTAAAGCACTGTAAAGTGGTATATAAGTCTAAATATTATTGCTAAGTGCTATTGCTATACATTAATATATATTTATTTTATTTATCTCTTTCTGATTTCATCAATAATTAACACTCCCCTCTTATCAAAATACCTGAATGACCTGCTTAACATTCCTGGCAAGGGATGGCTAGTTATTTAAATTTTTGTAACTCTTGGAGGTCCTTTATCAATGGGTTCCCTTCCCTCTTGCATTCCTTCCCTCAGTCACCACAAGCTATTCTTCTTTGAGACAGAAAGGTCACAGTGGCAATGTCATAGTCGAGTAAATGTCACTGTTGAAAAAGGCTGGATTGGATTGAGGTGCTATCTCTAGAAATCCACATTATTCCAATGCAAGCTCCAATTTATGGATGTGCTCTTGGTATTGTAAATGTGATGCTCTCCACATTTATCTAGCATAAATATGATGAGGTTTGCATCAAAGCTACAAGACGTGGTCCCACAATGTTGATATACGTTTACTACCTCTGTTCTCCTTTGTTAGAGAAATGGAACAAATGCAATAATGCACTCCCAAACCGGAGCAGGTAAAGCTGCCTTTCTAATATTATTTAAAAGCCTGTGGATGCAGATTACACAAACACTTTATCATCTTCAAATCTACTACCTACTGGCGGAAGAAGAATAAATGGCTTTTATTTGTTTTATAGGAACTCATTATGCTATTCATCTTCTCCTCTTCTGAACCATACTGAGGATTGTTTGGGGTGAAATCACTCCTGAAATAACCCTCAACAATTGAAAATATGGTTTAATTTGCAGGACCCCCCAAAAAATGCACTGCAAGAATAATAAACCGTTTCCTAATTTATGATTATCGAGAAACTATCTGGAAGAAGAATGCTTAGACCTGCCTATCATTCTGTACGGTGCTGGTGGGAGACAGAAGTAGAGGGAGCTTCCCCTAGAGACAAGATAGCTAAAGCAAGGGAATTAAAGTAGGCAATGGAAATAAAGAAACAAATGGAGACATATTGGTTGGAGGTTCTATTGGTTACATTACATATATTATATTACATATATGTAATAAAACCAATGTAAATTAATACATATAGGTTTATACATATAGCTCGATCAGAGGGTTGGACTAGAAGACCTCTGAGGTCCCTTCCAACTCTATTGTTTCTACGAGGGACAGAAAGATAGGAAAGTTGAGGTTGTGCATCTGTGGTCTGGGAGCCAAGAGGGATAGTGTTATACAGCTCTCATTCATACGGTATAATTAAGACATCACAAATCATAATGGCTAGCTTCCCAATATTGTTTTGGGTCAAAACCCAAACAATCTGTCCTGTTAGCCCTGGAGGCCATCTTTTTCTTTGGATCTTCAGGGCTGCCACACTTAGTGCTGTGGGAAAGTGGGAGGGGGGATTGCATGGAGTAGCAGGGATATCTAGCCATAATAACATTCTTTTCTTTGGGAGTCAAGGGCATTCAGCCTGCACCTGGAGTGGTGTGACTGGGAGGTATCTCCAGTTGGGACAGTGCTTTGATTGGACCATGTGATGGACATGTGGGTGCAGGGGAAGGGACTTGGACTTGCTTTTGGGTGGGGAAAACCTGGAAGCTTTCAGATTTGGGTTTTCCCAGATTGTTGTGGTCCGCCAGCAGTCTGCGGAGCTGGCAGCAGAGTCAGACAGCAATGAGGTTGAGGAAGAACAGGGGCCAGTCCTGGAGGCTGGGGAAGGCCCGGATGAGGGCTCTGCGTCAGAGGCAGAGATGGGGCCAGGGCCATTGGGAAGTGATGTGCGGACTCTGGAGCCTCCAGAGGCTTACAATAGAGAGGCAGAGGAACAGGAGGGGCCTATTCCTAGTGCACGTGTGAGAAGAGCTGCCAGAAGGCAAGAGAAGCTACAGAAAAGAGGACAACTTGGGAGTAGGGCCAAGAGATGATTATCCCCTCCCATAAGGCTTAAAAGACCAGCAACGTCTCTTGGGCTCTTTGTTGGAAAACAACATTGATAGACTTGTTATTGTCTTGCTACACTTATCTCTGGTCAGCGTCTTCTGCTTCTAAACTTTTGCCAAGAGAAGCCTTTGGCAGTTTGCCTAATTATACCAAGGTTGGTGATTAGACTGAAGAATTTGTGTTATGAAGAATTTGTTTTAATTTAGTTTGGACTACGCTGAGAATGAGTTAATTCTCAGCTGTTCTAATAAAGTCTGTTTGTTTTGGAACTGTTTGCATCGACTATTACCTATTTGGGCCTGGGTCACAACACAGATGTGCCAATATGACATCTCTAATAAAATGGAACTTTGAGGAACTTCTAGCCTCGGAGTCTTCTTTTGTTGGGGGTGTTACTTGGAACCCTGACACCATACTATAGCTTAGAAAAATGTGTCAATTCATTCATTATTATATTTGAAATCTAGGTGTATAGTGTTCTGGTCCGCCAGCAACCTGCAGAGCTGGCAGTGGAGTCAGACAGTGAGGAGGCTGGGGAGGAACAGGGGTCAGTCCTGGAGTCTGGGGAAGGCTCAGACGAGGCCTCTGCATCGGAGGCAGAGATGAGGCCAGGGTCATCTGGGAGTTATCCACGGACTCCGGAGCCTCCAGAGTCAGACATCAGAAAGACAGAGGAACAGGAGGAGCCTGTTCCTAGTACGTGCATGTGCAGAGCTGCCAGAAGGCAAGAACAGTTAAAACTAAAGGGAAGACTTGGTAGTAAGGCCTGGAGATGATTGGCCCCTCCCATAAGGCTTAAAAGAGGAGCAAAGGCACGTGGGCCCTTTGCAGGAAAGCAACATTGTTAATTCCGTTCCCAGTTGGCATCTCTGTTTGATTCTGGACTCCATGTGGCTTTGCCAAGTAGGACTTTGGCAGCGTGCTAAGGGAAATAAAGATTGGTGATTATCCCAAAGGACTTCTCCCAAAGGACTTTTTGCAACTAATTGGGACTCAGCTGTGAATGAACGTAATTCACAGCTGTTGCAATAAAAGAGATTTTGGGGACTACTTGTGTGTTCTAATGACTCAGGAAGCTTAGGTCACAATATATAATAGAAGGGAAATTGTCAGGCCCTAAATAAAGAATAGCATGTGGCAGATCTTCACAGCTGAGTTCTTATGGTTTCATACCTATAGACAAAATCTTGGCAGACTAAGGACTCTACTATCTACATTGGCTATATATTCTGTGAACTATTAGGGAGGGGCTGTCTTTACTCACTTTTGTTCACACATAATATCACACATATTTCTCTCACTCATGATACGTTTCCCCTTACCCCTCTGGAAACCATTCCCTCCCTCCTGGGCATTCACCTCATTATTATTCCATGATAGAGACTGCCTATTATAGCCTCTTAGATCAATACAGTATTATGACTTGATTCTTTATATTCACAAACATCTACCCACGTACCTTGGAGTTAATTTTATTGGACTCAGTGGGACATATTTTTAGATCAATGTATACAGGACTGCATTGTGAGAAGATGACAGTCAAGGGAAAGTTGTGGCTGATAGGGGTGAACTGCACATATGGATTTGAATTAACCAGCCAATTCATCACTGCAGCCTTTTAGTGCTTCCAGCATATGTTAACATGCATAATGAATGGGCACAACTTCTGAACACATCTCCGGCTCAGAGCTAAAATTAGAATTTCTCTTTTATTCGTTTGCTAGAAGAATTAGGTAATGTAAGGAGCAAGGACTGTTCTTGAACTATGGTACTGCAATGCCAAAGAAGTGCTCACACATTCCATACCATTTCTTTTCTTCTTGTCCCATTATTGCAAACCTTGTTGCACAGCACTATTGTAGTTCTAACAATGGAGTTATGTGCTGTCGATACACTTATCTAGTTTCTTTACTGGAGGATCTAAGCTCTCTACATTCACATTTCCTCCTAAATAGTTCCACAATGAAAAAAGTAGGACAGTTATTTCTATTTTAACAGTTTTGGGATGGACACACAAAGACCACTTCCTACTTCAAGTTAAAGTATGCATGATTTGGGGTTTTAATCTGACACTGAAGCAGATGTCTAAGGTGCTTCTTCCATCAGGCTACCTTCCCAAAAATCAGATCATGCTAAGTACAGTCATTACAAGGGGACACAATATTATTAGCCTTTCAATAGCTGTACAGTTTGCAATCCAGAGAGGACATGGTAAGAGGTTGATGTGGTTTTGACTCAAGGCTGTAAACTCTCTCCTTATTTATTCAAACAACGTGCAGAATATATCGAGAGGTAACTGGAAGAATTAGATTAAAAGAAGGGGAATTAAAAGCAGAGGATGAAATGTCAATAACTTCTGCTATGCTGGTGATGCTATCCTGAGAATCAAAAATGGAAAGGATCTGCAATCTCTAGCAGTGAAAGCTAAGGAACACAGTAAATAAATGAAACTATGATTCATATAAAGAAAACCAAACAAATGACAACAGGTAGAGATTACAAAGGTAAAGACAATGTTTTCCCTGTGATGCCCTATGACATGAAAGTTGGGTTTTGAAGAAACAGGCTACAAAGTGTACTGATGCTTTTGACAAACTAATGGATCATAGAACAAATCAGTCAGAATCCTCACTCCAGGTGGATATGACAAGACTCAGATTATCATACTTCGTACACATTATGTGAAGATCCAGCTCTCTTGAAAAGTCTATTATACTGCAAAAAGTGGAAGGAAAGAGAAGAGGGCAACCCGCAGCAAAGTGAATAGACTCAATCACAATAGGAATGAATGCCCCATTGAAAGATCTAAAAGGCCAGGTTAAGACCAGATCATCTGGGGAAAAGTCTGTGTGGTCACTAAAAGTCAACCCTAACTTGAGTGTGTCAATCCATCCATCGATCCATCAATCAAGAATTCATCCTTGCATCCAACAAGCACCTATCCTGAGCTATTGAATGTTTTGGGAACAATTCTCAACCCAAGAAATTGTAACTAGGATCTTCCTTTTTCTCTAATACTAATTAGTATTGCTTTGGTTCATAATGTTGCTCTTGTTTCTGATATACTGCAATGATTGTAGAGACCTACCTTGAGAAATATTAAACTGAACAGCAGTAGGCCTAGCTGGTTTGCTGGAATGACAAATTAATTAATTAATAAGCAAAGCAAATCACACTCACACTTAACACCACAAAAACTAAATAACTTATAATCAACTTCAGGAGGAAGAGAGATTACATCTACCATTGTATATAAATGGTGAGGAGGTGGAGAGGGTAGATAGTTTTAAATTTCTGGGCATTTATATTTTGGAGGACCTCTCATGGACTATGAATGCTAACATGCTTGTGAAGAAGGCACAGAAGAGGCTGTACTTCCTGAGAATGCTCAGGAAGATAAATCTATCTCAGCATCTACTTCTGTCCTACTATTGCAGCACCATCGAGAGTGTCCTGACATATAGCATTCTTGCATGGTATGGGAACAGCTCTGTAGCGGACAAAAAAGCTCTACAGAGAATCATTAAAACTGCCCAGAATATCATCGGACTCCAGCTACCAGCCCTGGATGACATCTTTGAATCTCGCTGTTTGAGAAAGTTGCATAACGTTCTCAGAGACTCTTCCCATCCTGCTTACAATCTTTTTGGACTGTTGCCTTCTGGCAGAAGATACAGAACAATTAAAACTCAGACCACACATTTTCTGAATAGCTTTTATCCCAGAGCTATAATTGCACTCAACAATGAACTAAAGGGCCACCATCAGTTAGCTGTTTACTGTATTACTTGGTCTGTTGTGTGGATGTTTGGGTGGTTTAGGGGTGGAGAATTGTGGTGGATGGGAGTGTGTTTGAGGATTGCTATGTGTGTTGGACCTGGTTTTTGGGTGTTAAGTGAATTTCGTTGTATGGGTACACTGTGTATACAATGACAATAAAGTTATTTATTTATTTTAAATTATAAGGGCAATGGTGGTCTTACCACTGTAATCTTGAATACTTGGTTAAGATTCCTTTAATTTCTCTAGAAGCAATATCTCTAGAAGCAACCGTTTATATCAGGGGTCCCCAACCCCTGGGCCATGGACTGGCACTAGTCCGCAGACTGCCAGGAACCGGGATGCACAAATGAGCAAAACTCCATCCATGCATGTGTGGGATCCAGGTAGTGTGTAAAACCATATCCCCCAGTCCAAAGAAAAACCACCTTCCACAGAACCGTTCCCTGGTGCCCAAAAGGTTGGGGGCCAATGCTTCATACAGAAAAAGGAAGACAAGAGACTCTTTTTAAAGTACTACTTAGCAAACAAATTCATTTCCTCCTACTAGTTTCTATATCTTCCCCTTTGACCTCCAATATTCAGTTTCTCAGTTTTAGCTCTCCTATGCTAGATTCCCCAAAGCCATATTAAGGATTGTCATCCTCATCCTCACGATTGTCATCCATGATCCTCATCCTCATGATTGTCATCCATGATCATCATCATCATCATCATCATCATCATCATCATCATCTGCACATGGAAGGAGGCCTTGTTCTGTCCCGGAACATTCTTTCTTAAGATTTTAAAATATTGAAATGGGGGAGAGAACATCTTTCTGTTAACTGCTGTATTATTTTATTTTTCTTTCTCCGTATATATTCTACTCATAATACTGGTCACAAACAACAAAAGCGAAGAATTCTTCGCCCTTCCTGGACTAACTGAAGGAGGTCTTTATGCCAGCCTGTGCAAAGGCCTTTTTCAACTGCTTGACTTGACAGAAAGGATCGGTGAAGTGATGAGAACCACCTCAAACAGGGAAGTTGTGACATTACTGTGCCTTGTTGAAGTACGTTTTGTTGCTTTCATGATGTAAAGCACCAAGATAAGGCCTACAGCCAGGTTTTGTTGCTGTGGTTGTTTGCTCCACAAAGGATCAGTACTCCCTCCACTTGGGAGCACTGTTAGCCAGAAAGCAGCATGAAAGTTTGGTGAGCAAAAAAAATAAGTCCATCAAATAAGGGTAGGAACATGCTCTTTTCATGGTAACATTCTGTTGTAAATAGAAAGTGACATTTTAAAAGCATTTGGACAACGTCTACTTACATCTTTCAAGATACAACCTTAAAGAGAAACTCAACAACATATTATTCATCACCATTTAGTAACAAAGAAAGAGTGCGTGAGAGAGCCACTTTTCAATAATTGTAAGGCAGGTACACAACGCCCGATAATCAATGACTTTGTATAGACAATGCATTAGCCTTCATGTTCTTTGTGGAAAAGGTGAACATTACTATTTTCTATGAGAGGACCATAAGTCAGTAATTTGATTTTAATTATCCTTTGAACTCAGCCTCTCCTAATTCATGTTCTCTCATTAATATACATCTGATTTTCAAGAGAGCAGTTGAGTATACACACGTTTGGCACAAACAGAATGCAATACCTTGGCAACGGGGTAATATGGTTTTCTGTGGGCATCTCCCCACACTGCCGTTGTTTCCAGACCCAAACCCTCAGAAGCAGTGGGTATGTTTGTTTTAACTTCTGCCAAATTCAAATGTTCAGAACAAGGAACAGATATGAATAATTAATATTAATCCCTTCACATCCATCCTTTCCACAAAAAAAGGAAAGAAAGAAAAAAATGCAATAGCCTGGCTCTTTGCAGGCTATTTGCATGCCAGTTTGTCTCCTGCTGAAGAGGGAAAAATTGACCCCCCAAAACCCCCTATCATGCTCATGTCTGGTTTTTTGGCTTGGACTAAGGAGCAGGAAGTGTGAAACCATCACATTAGCATTTCTCTTATGACCAGCGTTTTTGATACTGGGACCCCTTAAAATCATAAAATCAATCTGTGTGATTACCCCATCCCAATATTACAAATAATTGTAGCCCAAAGGCTGAGAAGTGATATCCCAATATAATTTCTTACGCTGCTTAGTTTTAGCAATTAAAATGACATATGTACCCTATTTCCCCAAAAATAAGACATCCAATGATAATAAGCCCAATCGGGCCTCTGAGTGCATGCACTAAAATAAGCCCCCCCCAAAATAAGCCCTCCCCAAAAATATTTAAATGCAGAGCTGGAAATCAGGTAAGGCGGCAAGAGGAGCCCCATCTTGCTCCATGCACCCCAAAATAATAAGAGTTCCCTGAAAATAAGGCCAAGCGCTTATTTCAGGGTTCAAAAAATATAAGACAGGGTCTTATCTTCAGGGAAACACGGTATGTATGTACTTCCCATATATCTATGATAGAAAGTTGCAACTTTGTAAAAGTATATTGCTTTATTGGAAATAAGGAACAAATAGTAATATTTAAGACTATGTTTTTAATGAGAAGGATGAGCTGGCTTACTTTTGCATAATTTCTGGAAGCTGTGCTTCATTTGGAAGCAAGAAAAGTGAAGAAAGATCTTGAAAGTGCTGCTCCTTGGCCAAGTTTCCCAGACAGCCATCCTGAGATACCAGTGACAGCTCATCTTCTTTTCCTCCCAGTTTCATGCTTGATGCTTGTAAATCCCATGCCCACTCTTACCACTTTGGCCGCTGAGAGCTGAACTGATTGTGGCGGGGTAGAAATGTAGTGCAGAAAATAAAAAATAATTGATTTTCTTGCTGCACCCTGTTTTCTGCTTTTCCCTCCCTTTCACTGTGATTCCCTCTGCAGAATGTCATGTCGGAAGGTCAGAGTTTGCGATAGAAGCCTCCTGCCTTCCAGACAGAGGTGGTATTCAGCCGGTTCGGACCAGTTCACCTGAACCGGTAATAGAAATCATGGGTGGACCCGCCCTGGCTCTATGCCATCCTATTTAGGCACATTTTTGAGGCCGGGCACATGTGTGGAAGGTGCGCGTGCCAGCAAAATGTATGTACGGAAGGCTGGGTGCATGCATGCTCACATTTGCAAACCAGTAGGGAAAATAAGTGAATACCACTCCTGCTTCCAGATCTGATTCGTCTTTATTTGAAAGTCAAATGAGGCATGTGAAAGCAAAAACCAAAGCCACAGTAATAGCTTTGTAATAGCTTAGTAATAGCTTAGATTTATATACTGCTTCATGATGCTTTACAGTCCTCTCTAAGCAGTTTACAGAGCCAGAATATTCCCCCCAACAATCTGGGTCCTCATTTTACTGACCTCAGAAGGATGGAAGGCTGAGTCAACGTTGAGCAGGTTAGGACCAAACTCCTGGAGTGAGCAGTGAGGTAGCCTGCATCCTAACCACTGTGCCACTACGGCTCTTATCCTGCTGCATGGCAACACTCCATGCAGAGATCTGGAATGCCTTCTTCCCATTCTCCCAGCAGACTAACAAGCCTTCTCTGAAGAAGACTTGCAAGGAAGATACTTTCTGGTCAACCGCCATTCATTACCTCAACTCTCTAAGGAGTCACAAGCCCTGCTCTCAAAAACATGGTCTGACAGGACTGAGCTTCGGGAACCAGGAGCAGGATTAAACCAAAAGAACTCTCCAGTGGGAAATATATAGAATATAGAATAGAATAACAGAATTGGAAGGGACCTCGGAGGTCTTCTAGTCCAACCCCTTGCTTAGGCAGGAAACCCTACACCACTTCAGACAAATGGTTATTCAACATCTTCTTAAAAACTTCCAGTGTTGAAGCATTCACAACTTCTGGAGGCAAGTGGTTCCACTGATTAATTGTTCTAACTGTCAGGAAATTTCTCCTTAGTTCTAGGTTGCTTCTCTCCTTGATTAGTTTCCACCCATTGCTTCTTGTCCTACCCTCAGATGCTTTGAAGAATAGCTTGACTCCCTCTTCTTTGTAGCAGCCCCTGAGATATTGGAACACTGCTATCATGTTTCCCCTAGTCCTTCTTTTCATGTCCTATTTTGCCCTACAAAGTCCTTAAAAAACAAATAAATTAAGAATTTCAACCACCCAGCTGCAGAGCCAGAAATATATCAATCCACCTCTCCAATATTGTGATTTCATGGGGAACTACAGGTCTATTGCTCCTTTCAAACAGATGCAGAACTGTCATGGGGAAGTGGCTGAAAGAGACAGAGAAACATTGAAAGTTTTTTTTCCTTAACCCCGAAGAGGACGGCATATCATATATTATTGCCAGTCATTAGGCCATAGACACATTGTATTGATAATGCATGAAGAGCATGCTTGATTTTAAGCTCATTACTGCCAGTAGAACACAGACCATCCCTCCCCTTCTCTTCAGGCACCCATGCATTTTTAAAGAAATCACACAGACTTTTAAATTAGATCCAGCAGCTCAGTGTGCATTGTTGTTCCAGCTTTTCTGGTTTGGAATCCTGCCCTCTGACAAACGTACATGATGCTTAGACATGGTCTCCTGGATGCTTGCACTTGTCCCCATCTGTTACAATGGCACCATGCCCGCTCACAGGGTACCGTGCCAGTTCAGCTTGTGCGCCAAGCAAAACGAGTTTGATGGTTAGCTCACAAATGGCACCACTTGGAGAGGACATTTGTCTTCTTTGGTCTGGAGTTGAGTTACCATTGAAAATTCATCTAAAACAAACTTTGAGGAAAATGAGCTCCATTTTAAGCAGAATTTCTGATATTTTCAAAAGATGATTTGAGTTTCAGAAATGGTTAGCAAAATTTGTCCTGCAGGCACTCATATGCACACATCCCTAGGTCTGGGGTTGACCTGAAGCCAAATTTAGAACCAACTGGGAAGAGTAACATTGAAGAAAGCCAAAAAGAATGCCTAATAGTTGAACAACTATTAATTGGGTTTCATGAATTGCACTAGCTCCCTTAGTCCTGCAAATGATTAGCCATGCAAGCGTGCTAAGCCATATTCTCTAGCCAGTTAGTTTCAAAATGGATTTACTGTGGAGCAGATGGTTGAGAAGTGTTAGATAAGTTTTATTAACACTATCATGGAAGAGGATGTCCTTCAAAAATATTTAGTCCAGCTAACTTTGCAGAATCAGCTACAGAAAGTAAAAGCGCACAAACACTTTCCCCCTAAATTCCCCTAAAACAGCTATCCATAGTGAAAGATACACTGCCTAAATTGCCTTCATGATGGTTATGGCCTCTCTGTTCCCTTCAGGATGTTTTGGCAAGGCAATAGTAGGAATGGCAGGCAGATTAGTGAGATGACGACTATAACCCATCTAATCTTCACTGTAATACCCACCGTCACTTATCAAAGGAGGTCTGTTCTGAAGCTGATTAAAGCATTATGGGTAGCTGATTGTATGTATGTATGCATGTATGTATGTATGTATTTAATTTATTTATTTATTTAATTTATTTATTTAATTTATTTATTTTACTTATATAGCTGGCTATCTCATGCAATAATTTTCAGTGGCTTATAACAATCCATAAAACATGGTTAAAAACAAAGGTGTTCTGTCCTCTCTACATATTAGTCTGTGTGCAGCTCAACATGCAGCTAAACCCACCTATCCTCCAATAAAACAGACCATGTGCATAGATCAGGATGCTTTATTAAAAGAACAGGATATGGTGAAACTGGGGAAAATAGGAAAACATACAATGAGAACCAAATACAAGATAGGCAGTATTGAGTTACTGCTGAACTAACAATTAACAAATACAAATAATCTAAATCTCACCAGCAGTGCTCTGTATGTGGGATGTGGGTTTGTCCTTGGATGTACATGTGCCACATATTAAGATGGATTTTTCTTAGTGCTTCTTCCTCCTCCAAATGCTAAAGGAAAATGGAGTCTGGCTTCCCAGCATGCACTTGTTTTGAGAGTGCAGGCTGATGGGTAAAGGGGTTGGGTAAGCTTCAAAACAATATAATTGGTATTTGTCCCTCTGGCAACTAGATAGGGCTAGAGAGCAACAACAGTATATAAAGATTATATGTTGGGGCATGATAAAAGGGTACCTTTGCTCTGGGGACCAGACAAACTGGGGACCAGATAAACTCATTCTTGATCAATGATTGAGAAAAGATCCAGGTTTTCAGTTCTCCAGATGGAAAAAAAAGAAAAAGGGAAGGGATCCCTCCGATATCAGGTGGCATACCTTTGACATGAATGCGGAGACTCCCAGTAGTATAAAACCAGACCCTGGGACAAAAGAACTAGTTGTTGCTGATCTTTCATGTTTGTCATTCTTCATTCTAACATGGCTGACTGGACCATCGCATTGTAAAAGCTGACAGCTTCCAGACAAAGTGATGTTTACTATATACCTATAGCAGTGGTGAAATCTAAATTTTTTTACTACTGGTTCTGTGGGAGTGGCTTGGTGGGCGTGGTGTGGCTTGGTGGGCGTGGCTTGGTGGGCGTGGCAGGGGAAGGATACTGCAAAATCTCCATTCCCTCCCCACTACAGGGGAAGGATACTTTAAAATCTCCATTCCCACCCCACTCCAGGGGAAGGATACTGCAAAATCCCCATTCCCTCCCCACTCCTGGGGGAAGAATATTGCAAAATCTCCATTCCCATTCCACTCTGGGGCCAGCCAAATGTGGTATTTGCCAGTTCTCCAAACTACTGAAAATTTCCGCTACCGGTTCTCCAGAACCTGTCAGAACCTGCTGGATTTCACCCATGACCTATAGTATCTCTGATTGCCTCAGAAAGAACTTCCTATTTTGTTTTTGATTTTTTTTATGTATTGAAGCTGTAATCAGAAGAAAGACATAAGCAGATGATTAGCAGGGTGAAAAAAAGGAAGCAATCGCATTTTGTGAAACATTTTCTTCAGAAAATCCCATTTCAGCCTAAACATTTTAATTGGTAACTTTTAGTGCAGCTCTACTTTCCTTAATACTTTTAATTGCTTCGTTTCTTACCCTTCCCTTGGCAATTGTGAGCATAATTAGAGATTAGGTTGAGATGAAGATCATCTCTGCCATCTTGCAAAACTGCACATAATCATGGACTTTGAAGGCTACCACTAAATGAAGTAACTGACCTCATTTAATCTTCCCACTGACATGTATTTGATTTTATAACCTGCACTCTGAACTTATGACTTATTTAAAAAAAGCCTGTATCTGTATTTTGAGTTCCTTTTCTCTCCATAAATGTTCAATGCCAAACCATTCTAAAAACTATCTTTTAAAATAATTATTTGGGGCCAGCAGATAGTGTAATCTGGCTGACTTTTTCTAGGCTTGAAAGCTAAATAAGGTTAGGCCAGGTTAGTACTTGGGTAGGAATGACACTGGGGAATATTAAAGCTGTAAATAGAATTTGAGAATCAGGGAGAAACAAGCAAACAAAAGAAATGGGATCCTACCTCTCTATATTGTTGCCAAGAAAGCTTCTGGATGTGTCCATGAAGCCAGCAGTCAAACTCAACTTAAATAAGGTTTATTTTACTTACTCCGTTGCTTTAACATGGAACTGCATGGAACACTGCAATTTTACAGTAAATCTTTCTGCTTTCTCTCTGTCATAAAGTATGTTTTCTTTATACAATACAGAGATGGTATTCAGCAGGTTCTGACCAGTTCTGGAGAACCGGTAGCGGAAATTTTGAGTAGTTTGGAGAACCAGTAAATACCACCTCTGACTGGCCCCACCCCCATCTATTCTTTGCCTCCCCATCTATTCTCTGCCTCCCAAATTCCAGCTGATCAGGAGGAAATGGGGATTTTGCAGTAACCTTCCCCTGAAGTGGGGAGGGACTGGAGATTTTACAGTATCCTTCCCCTGCCATGCCCACCAAGCCATGCCACACCCACCAAGCCACACCCACAGAACCGGTAAAAAAATTTTGAATCCCACCACTGATATTAATGGCAGCAGAACCTAAAAGTACAAACTGGGCTGTTTATATTGATGTGGAGGACATTTCATCTAGAATTATTAATAATCCAATGGGATTAACCCTGATGATGTTATGGAATAATATCTTTGATCAGTGTGACTGGGCCAAAGTTGAATAAAAAGTTCTGATGTAACTTGAACCACAAGCCCAAAGACCAATCAAAAGGGCCTTTCAAGATAATCTCATATATATCAGAGAAGAGCTTCAACCATTTTAGAACCATTGCAGTATTGCCTCAGTAAACAGATATATCATATTTTAAGGCAACAACTCACTGTAGTCCCGTGTGACTTAGACAGTATGCTGCTGTACCTTGGGCCAGGAAGTAACTTGCCTCAGAGGAGATCAGATGGGGATATTATCAGGCTGGGAAAACATCAAAGTTTCAGAAGTCTAATAAGAACAGTAAATAATATACAGTAGCTAGCTTGGTGTTTCATATTATCTATTTGATCCTACTACTTCAGAGTGCCAGGGAAACTCTTTCTGAAACCCAGTTGGCACCTTTTGTATTCTTAAATGTAGCAGTGCTGATTTGCTTTAGTAATGAAACACCAATTATAACCCCTGAAAAATGTAATGAAAAATGAAGTTTACAAGGGATGATGCAGCAAAGTTTTGCATGGTTTTGACTAAACCTCACGGAGACCTAATTGTGCTTCACGGGGAGTACAATGATTGTAAAAGCCACCTTGACTGACAATATATTGTACCATGAAAAACAGAAATCTAAATTACTGCCTAGTGTCTATTCCATTTGGATATTATCTTTTGTTTCTGTTAACTTCTTCAATTGGATTATCTAGTATTTACAGAAAAGCAGAAATGTATGGAACACATTAAGTCAGTTCACTGAATCTTGATATATAGGGAAAAAATCAATGAACCAACCAGCCAGCTAGCCAGACAAAATAGATAGTCACAAAGGTCCCCTATTAGTAGATAACATATTATTCATTACCAGCTTTGCTAACCTATTGTAACTTCACAGAGCCCCTTTAGCCAGACTATTTCAGGGTTAGCCAGGTTGTTTTCCTCCCCACAGCATCTCCTTAAGTCTCATTCCCCAGGTGTGCTTGGTGAAGATGGGCGGGGCACGCTGCTCCCTAGTAGCCTGCTCAGTCTGCGCTGATCATGCCTTCTCTGCACTCTCCAAGCCCTTGGACCAGGAGTGGGTGGTCCTTGCTCCTCGTCTGAGCTCTGTCTCTTATGTTCATCTCTGCCTGCAGGCCTTACTAATTCCGAAAAGCCTTGCCTGGACTGACTCTGCCCTTGCCTAGTTTCCTCCAAGGCCAATGAAGCTGCCCTCTCAATCGCTGTCAGTTCTTCTTCCAGCTCATCTTCCCCCACAGAGTCAGACTCCAACGGGGGCAGGATTTTCGCTATATAGCAATAACACTAAGACTTATATACTGCTTCATAGTTCTTTACAGCCCTCTCTGACTACAGAGTCAGCATATTGTCCCCAACAATCTGAGTCCTCATTTTACCAATGAAAGGATAGAATGCTGAGTCAACCTTGAGCTGGTCAGAATTGAACTCCTGGCAGTGTGCAGGATTAGCCTGTAATACTGCAGTCTAACCAATGCGCCACCATGGCTACATAGCATAAAATACAGTAATATGTTGATTACAGGTTCTGAAATGTCACCAGAAGTATTTCTTTCTAAATTATCACTTCTTGCTTTTGAACAAGCTCCTGAATGTGATTTGTCTTGCATTTTTAAAATGTGTATGCCTTAATTTTTTTGAGAGTAAGTACTCTGCCCAGTATCCCATGGGCTATCTCTAGAAGCAGATGGTCTGAACATTTATGTCTATCAGAACAGAGCACCAAAACCACAAAAGGTAAAGCAATTTCATGCTTGTCATTAAGCTGTGAAATACACAGTACTATATTGAATTATTTTCAAATTAAGCTTCTTACTTTCTATGGATCGCAGCACAGGAAAAATATCAGAATATATTAATTCGCTGATCATGACCCGAGACTACAGTGCATTGTAAAAGGCATAAATTGATGCATTTGCATCCACAAACCTACACATACCTGTCTTAGCATCCTGGTGTGCCTCTGCTATTTTTAACTCCAATTTGGAATGGAAGAATGGTTTTGTCCTATCTTTTTTAAAAAAAATCTTGAATCACCTCTTTTGTTTGTTATCTTTAATGATGTAGCATTCAAACTGGAATTTGAACATTGTCTTGAGCACAAGTTTCAGATATTTCAAATGCAAATATTCCTTAAGAAATCTCATGTTCCCCATCTCTTCTTCCTCTCGTGGATTTCCATTATCTCTCCAAAATTTTGTGTATTGTGTAATGAAATCAGGCACAGGTTGTGTTGGGATGAACAGTAAACTTTTAATAAAACCTTTTAATAGTCGGTTTTAATAATACAAAACATTTAATAATAGTAAAGCCTTCATGTTAAATTATTTTTAATCATCAGCATACAAATTATCACCCTATAGTCATCCATCTAAACTTCAATTCCCTTTCATTTCCTTTTTCTCCCCTTGGGATAATTACATGTGGGCTGCAAAAATCTAGCTGATCACTGGATGGAAACAAAGAGTGAGAATCTTCTAAATTTCTTTGCTACAATCCAGATCTTACTTGTATTGGTTAATCCTAGTTGAGACAGAAGGACTTGGATCCAAAGGAGTAAATGTTCCATTTATCTAAACTCCTATAGGTTTGGGGATTTGCTATCAACATCACACTCAGAACTTCTCCTTCCACTCTCTTCACCAAACACCTTAGTTGTTGGGACAAACAGGCATCCACAGTGAATTGACATTATCTCAAAATGACAATACATGCATAGTGACAACATGACGCACAGCCCAATATTTTGTTCTTGCATTTTCTATACTGCACACCTCCCTAGAGGAAATAAAAGTAGCAAACATTTTGGGGAAAATAAACTGTGAAGCACTAGGGTTCTTTTCTTAAGAGTAACTAAAACTGAATGTGGTTCAACATGAACTTGAGCTAAGTAAAGGACATACTTTCATAAAGTCAAGCAATGATAAGTAGGATTCCACAGCAGAAGAAACTAATGAGAAAAGGACTCAAAATTGGTGGGAGTATTAAATATTAATAATTATATTCATTATTTAAATATAGTTTACACACACATTACTACTATTATTAATTTACTACTAAAGAGAACATTGCAAACCATCCCAGTGGAAGAGGAGGAAGAGAACAGAAGAAATCAGCATGTCTATGCTAAACACTTAGAGAAGTTTTGAAGACAGAGAGTACAAATGAGGAATGCAAATGAACAGTAATAAGAGTACAGTTAACTCAGAATTGTAGAACTGTACCCACTAAGTGAAAATTCAAAAGAAAAGAATTAATATACCAGCTAGTCAATAAAAGTGATAAAGTGCAGAGCTATTCCACAGTTACATTGGTTCAGTCCTTATCAACTACTGTAAATGTACGTATTCCTCCAGGTAACTGGAAAAACCCATATGAAGGACAGGATAGAAACCTTTGAATACCGTAGAACATGCAGAAATGAATAGACTAACACTTAAAATTAAAGACAAGGAAGACACTGAATATTTCTTAATATGGGTTCATTTTATCAATGGTTAACGAGCAGAAACAGAAGTTAGATTTTTTTAAAAAATACAAGAGAATGTCTAATTTTGTAAAAATGGCCCACCAAATGGATAACTAAGCAGTACTGTCATTATATTTTGATTATTAATGTTATAATGAGGCATTACTGCTATTATATGATTAATATTAATTTATGAATACTATAGTTACGATGATGATGATTGCTCAAATTAATTGTACTCAGACAACACGCTGTTTATATAGACACTGCAATTTTTGCTTTTTCTATATTTAATAAAAATAAAAACATTTTTTTAAAAAAAGAAACCTTTGAATACCGTTTTACTTTGAATTAGTTTAAATCACTAGGAACAGATGCATTGTATAATAGGATACTAAAGGCACTAGATGATGACCTGGTCAAATGTATTATATATTATTTTTGAGAAATCTTGATTTTTAAATTTCTTAGACAGCCAGTTTGCAGTTTGGTCTAGTGGTTAAGTAAGGCACCAGGCTAGAAACCAGATGACTGTGAGTTCTAGTCCCATTTTAGGCATGAAAGCCAGCTGAGTAACTTTGGGCCAGTCCCTCACTCTCAGCCCAACTCCACTTACAATGTTCTTATTATGAGGAAAACAGAGGAAGGAATATTAGGTTTGTTTGTCGCCTTAATTTGTTTATAAAAATAATAAGGAAGGATTTTCTTTTAAAAAGCCTTTTAAAAATCTTGAAGATTGTGAATTTGTGAAATGCTAGATAACTGGAGAAACAGGTCTCAAAAGAGTGAACAAGGAGATCCAGTCTGGCCTAGATAATTGAGAAACTTTTAGAGCAGTTCATAACAATATTGTGTTGAAAACAATTACCAGAATCAACAAAGATATGCCTAGAACATTTTTTCCCAGATTAACTTTCTCTCATTTTTTGACTGGTGTGATATATATATATATATATATATATATATATATATATATATATATATACACATACATATATATATATATACTTAACAGATGGGAAACTTGTAGATGTAATGTAGCTTAATTTCAGCAAAGCCTTTGACAAATTACCTTGTGACATGCTGGTTAGGTATGGATGAGATTGTATGCCATATTTAGTTCAAAAATGTACACCAAGAAGACATAGGTGATTTCTTATGAAGGTAGAGCTCACAAAGAAGTTACCAAAATGAACACTCATAAAGATATTCTTCTGTATTTTTATTAATGAATTGCACAAATAGATAGAATGTTCATCAAATTTACAGAAGACACAAAATTAGGTGATTTAATTAAAATCCTGGAAGCGACAAATATAGTTCAAAAAGATCTTGATAAATTACAGAAATGGGCTGAAAGAAACAGAATAAAATTTAGTGGAAGACTGAGGGTTCCCGTTCAGTGAATGCGTTTACACTTTTATATGGATAATTTAATATTAAATAAATAAATAACTTTATTGTCATTGTATGGGTACACAGACCAGGTCCAACAAACCCAAAGACCAGGTCCAACAAACATAACAAGCCCCAAACACACCCCTACCCACCACAATTCTCCACCCCCAAACCACCCAAACATCCATACAACAGACCAAAACAGACCATTATTTTCTCATTGAACAGAAGGAGGGACATGATGGTCTAAATGACTTATAATGCCATTAGTCAGACGCAATGCATAAAATGATGTATAACTGTGATGGTGAACCTATGGCATGTGTGCTACAGTTGGCATGTGGAGCCCTTTCTGCAGGCACACGAGCCGTCACCCAGCTCAGCTCCACTGTGCATGCGTGCATGCCTCCCACCGCCCAGCTGATTTTTGGGATGTGCAGGAGGTGGGGCGCATGTGGGAGATACATGTGCATGTGTGGGGGTTGCACACATGCGCAGGGGGAGCACACACATGCATGGGGGGTGTGGTGGGTGTGGTGCACCTTGGCCCATTTTTGGGCTCAGGAGGCTGCAGGGAGGCTTCCTAGGCCCAAATGGGACATAGGGGGTGCAGCGCACTCCCCCACGGCCCATTTTTGGGCCCAGGAAGCTGCAGGGAGGTCTGATAGGCCCAAAATGGGAGGCATTATGGTTGCCAGCACGCGTGTAAGCTGTCACACGCACATGTGCCTTCAGCACATGAAGAGAAAAAGGTTAGCCATCACTGATCTATAAGATTCCGACGCAGTCTTAAATCCCAAAAGGTTTTATATCCCTGAAGTAAATATTTAGAATACATTATATTTTAAATATTTATGTATATATTAGCATTTATACATTATATTGGTAATACAATATCTGGATCAGGTCCAGAATATTTCTGTACTGTAGGATATATAAAGAGTTTTTTTAAAAAAAATCTCTCTCTCGGGCTAGGCCCTGTTCTTCAATGGCATACAAATTTCTGTACAAAGATTTCTTCCCTAAGAAGAAGAAAAAAGCATATGCAGGCAGAATTGCTGTTGGGAATATTCCTCTCTGAGCTGTCATTCTAAATTTCAAACAAAATAACCCCTCTTTTGTACAGAACTGCTCACAATAGACTGAATGATGCATTTCTGTTTTTTCGAATGAAGCCAGGTGCTTTTCTCCTTGTTTGCATTTCTGAACCAATGACACTCTCATTTAATTCATTCCCCTGTGCTTATTGTTACTCAAATTAAATCTCATATTAACGCATAATGGTCTGTGACCTGTGCCTCGCCTATCTACTACTAAAAGAATATTAAGCAATTCTTTGAAAAATAATTTTAAATAAAAAAAAAAGGTTCCTGGAAGAATATTAAATCAAGCAGAAATGGAAATGTGAACGGATAAATTATCCTAGGGAAAACAAATGCCAGTTCATTTGATAGGACAGGATGTACTTCTTAGATATCATTCACACAAAGCTTGGAAGTAATTCAGCTGATTTTCTTCATGCTCTGAAATAGAACAAGATGTACTTAAAAACCAACACTATAGGGGGATGGGAAGATCCTAAGACATTTTCTTCCTTTAACTTTAGCATTTTTCAAGTTGGGTATTTTTCTAGTAAGAATCTTTAAAAAAAAAAAGTTCCCCCAAATATTTGTCCAATCTGATAGGAGTTATACTATTTGAGCATATAAGTTAGCTGAAGCAGCTCTCATAGTTAAAATAATAAATAAAACATTTTCAAAAATATTTTGTTAGCAGCAGTACTGAGCTATTGTGGAGGAAGGCAGTTTTTCTTTCTATCATTTTGTGGGAGGGAAAAGGGTGTTGCCAATATGAAACTGTGATGGACTGGCACTACCTTGTTCATGAAAGGGAAGAGCAAAGTTGAACTTCACAGAAATTAACTTTGACTTTAGGGTGACGTTGGGAAGATGGATATGAATGCCTCATCACTTTTTTTAAAAAAAATTGATACATTAAAACATTAAAAAGAGAGGTTTTACTTGTGTGGTCACCTCCACTATCTTGGCATCCAGGACACTACTTCTACAGTCCTCTTTTTAAAAGCCAAACAAAACTGAAACGTTTCCCTTTTTAGGAGGGGAGGAAATGCCCCGTTTTCATTCATTGGAAAAGCCATGGTTTATTTCAGAATAACAATAACAGAATAACAGAGTTGGAAGGGAACTCACTAAAATAGGAAACTTTATAACATTCCAATCAAGTGGTTGTCCAATCTTTTCTTAAAAACCTTCAGTGTTGAAGCACCCACAACTTCTGGAAGCAAGTCCTTCCACTGATTTACTGTTCTGTCAGGAAATTTCTCCTTAGTTCTAGGTTGCTTCTTTCACTGATTAGTTTCCCTCCTTTGCTTCTTGTCCTGCTTTGGAAAATAGGTGGACCCTTTCTTCTTTGTGGCAACCCCTTAGATATTAGAACATTGTTATCATGTGACATCTAGTCCTTCTTTTCATTAAACTAGACCAGGGGTGTCAAACTTGTGATGTCACATTGTCACATGATGTATCTCTACTTTTTTCCCCTTTGCTAAACGGTTGGAGGTGGGGGTGGCCAGTGCATGATGCATCTGACCAGTAGGCCGTACGTTTGACACTTCTGAACTATACATACCCTATTCCTGCAATTGTTTGTCATATGTTTAGCCTCCAGTCCCCTAATCATCTTTGCTTGCTTTTCTCTGCACTCTTTCTAGTGTCTCAACATCATTTTTATATTGTGGCAATCAAAACTGGATGCAATATTCCAAGTGTGGTCTTACCAAGGCATTATAAAGTGGTACTTCATAATCTCATGTTAATGATGAGGAGCCTGTAAAATGCAAGGTGTTGGTACTGAACCACAGACATTGAAAAGGTAAGTGACCAAGCATCTCTGCTTTTCTTCCGCAAGCATATTTGAAAATCTCACTTTCTTTTCAGCCTGAAACAAATGGGATCTTTTCAAAAGAAAGCCATTTGCTGAAGCGCAGAAGAACAAGCTCTTAATTTCCACTTACATTAAACTGGCTCATTTTACAACTCGTGTGTAGGCAATCTGTTGATGTCCCACCCATTAATTAATTCATGTTAATGTGATGAATGTGTTTCCTTTTGTGTGTTGGAATTTAGCCTAAACAGGGTTAGTAAAAAGCATAGATGGCAGAAAGGGAAGGAGGGAGGGAGGGAGAAAATGGACTCAGGATTATCCTGGGTCTAGGCAAAGCAATCTTAAATCAATGACAGGTCAATCAATAGGGCAGTCTAATGGGGCCAGAAAAACACAAGCTGAAATTGTAGATGCTGAGCTCAGATTTTGAATGAATCTGCCACTATAAATGAACAATAACTTAAATTATTTGGAAGAACTACAGGCCCCATGACCTCATTCTTTTTTATGGCACAAATCAACTGGAAATTGAATTCAACTGTAAAATAGTCAATATAAGTAATAATTCCCATAATAGCTACATATGAAGGGACTGTACATATGACATATATATTTACGGTACAATTGTTATTTCTTCTTGTTCAGATAACACCACAGAAAAGCTAAAATACATTGAGGTGTCAGCTATATTACACTGATTTTTCTTCACAAGATATTGTAAAATAAAATACAATACCTTTTTCCAAGCTAATTGTGAACTTTTATAATAAATATAGGCTTTTTCAGAAAGAGGAGAAAAATACATTTTATTGTAATAGGGGAATCTCTAACTTCACCTTGCTGGAAATAGAATACTCCAAAACTGAAAATTTAAACATCTTGCCATCTGTTATAACTAGAAATATAGCTACCCCTTTCTGTTAAAGAAAACACAGATAATTTATAATTCTGGGGAAGAATGATAAATTCCCCCTGATATCTTCCAGGTTTTGGGGTAGGGTGACAGTTGAACATCTGTTAGAAGGTGGTCTTTTTTTCCTTTTTGTTTATGCTTGTCTTTGGGTCATTCATAATTTCTGTTTTTTGGGAATTTTTCTTACTCTTTAACTCTAAACCACCCAGAGTCATTCAGAGTTGGGTGGCCTTCAAATTGAATAAATAAATAATTTAAAATCAACAACAACACTATATGGAAAGGAAAAATAATCAGAATAGAATAGAATAGAATAGAATAGAATAGAATAGAATAGAATAG
>WNWU01000006.1:37225970-37274456 GCA_012654045.1 Ptyas mucosa | reverse complement strand
TTCTTCTTCTTCTTCTTCTTCTTCTTCTTCTTCTTCTTCTTCTTCTTCTTCTTCTTCTTCTTCTTCTTCCTCTTTTTCTTCCTCTTCCTCTTCTTCTTCTTCTTTACTGCTTCTTTCGCTTCTTCGTCTCATCATACTCTTGGCTCACATTTAGCTTGTGATTCACCAAGAAATCTAGACTTTTCATATTTACTGTTACACAGTATGGTTTCCTCCCCATATTCTATAGGCATATCTTTGATTTTTTCCCCCCTACTCAAATGTAGGTCTATGCATTTTGTCCTTGAAATTCATCTTGCTGGTTTTTACTCATTCCTGTAGTGTATCAACATCCTCCTGAATATTAGCAATAGTAATAGCACTTAGACTTATATATCGCTTCATAGTGCTTTACATCCCTCTCTAAGCAGTTTACAGAGTCACCATATTGACCTCAACAATCTGGGTTCTCATTTTACCCACCTCGGAAGGATGGAAGGCTGAGTCAACCTTGAGCCTGGTGAGATCCGATCTGCCAAACGGCTGGCAACTAATGATCAGCAGAAGTAGCCTGCAGTACTGTACTCTAACCACTGCACCACCATGGCTCATATTAATTTTATTAATATGAATATTAATATTAATACTGACATTTAAGGTGTTGGCTATCCCCCAATATTTTTTGATTCTGCAAACATATTTTTGAACATCTCACTTGAGTCAGATACATAGATAGATAAATGTAGACAGATAGAATAGTGCAAGGCCTACCCTGGACACCTGAAGCATGCCACTTGCCACTTCTATCAAGTTTGATGTGGACATATTGATATAATGTATGTTGGGTATTCATCAAGCATTGTTGCCCTCTAATGGTCTCTAGTCTAGCCCACATTTTCTCATCAACTCTATAGAAGTTCTTGGGAGATTTTTTCAAATGGTCTGTTGAACTCATAACTTGCTGATTCATAAGGGTGGAAGTTTGTTCTCTGAGCTTGTGGGTTTCTGAACATCTTGTTACCAGGCTAGGTAATATCTTCAGCAGAATTTAGGGAATGTCAGTGTTCTTCTGCTTATAATGACTTTATGTGGTCAGTAGGTGTTGTGATGGGAAGGTCAAATCAGGTGAGGGTTTAGTGATGGGTCTTGTGAGGGGTCTTGTGGTGGTGGGGGTCACATTGGGTGAGGATCATTGGGAAGTGAAGTGCTGGTAGGAAGGAATGGGATGATTGTGTGGATTGGTTGAAAGTTGGGGCTGTCGCTAGTTGATTGTGTGGTTGATTTGAATTCTCAGGGCTATCTGTAGGCCGAGGTGTATGTTGATGGAATTGTTTGTGGAGTGCCAGGCTTTGATAAATTCATGTGCATGGCAGGTGGTAGCATGGCCAAGGATTCTTATATTGCTCTAATCAAATTGGTGCTGTTCCATGTCAGTGTGGGTAGTGATTAGAGATTTGGGATCATGACAATTGACTGCCAGCTGGTGTTCATGGATTCTGGTTTTTAAATGACATTGTGTTTGTCCCGTATAGAATTGTTTGCAATTGTCACAGTTGATTTTGTAAATTACATTGTTGTAATTTACACCTCACATGACCCACACCTGACCCCTCACAAGACCCCATCACTAGGTGATGTGGTGATGTGACATTCCCTAAATTTTGAAGTTGTTACCTAGCCTGGTAATGAAATGGTAATGAAATGTTCAGAAACCAACCCGCAAGCCCGGAGAATGAACCTCAGTCCTCATCCTACACCCAAGCTACAGATATTCACCACTATTGCTGATACATTTGTTATGTCATTCATAACTACCTGTGTATCGGTTGCTTTAGTTGTTGAGGAAATTCTTCCAACATCTTCCATATTCTAGGATTAAATAAACAAGGAGCCAACAAAGGCTAGTTCTGTCTAGGTGATTTCCATAATCTCCATGGTTTTCCATGTACCATAACTTTTATCTTAAAAAGAAAATATATAAGTGTCCTCCAGCTATCAAAGATAACTGTTTTCATATTAAAGGACCTAAGTATATGAAAAGTTTTCTTGAGAAATTCAGAAAAAATATTCATAAATTCTTATGTGCAAGGATTTTCTCCATAAGGATGCCTTTATCTAGTTTTGTATCACATAGCACTGATTCAGGAGGCTTCAAAATGCAGAAGGTAGAACAGTCTACAGCTTTTCAATGAACAGTTGAGCTATGTAGGCTTGTAAAAGAAAATATTTGGTCCTAGAAGATCCTTGTTCTTGTTGTAATCTAGTCTCCACTAGACTATGTTAGTGATGTATAATTTATGTAGCAAGTAGAAAATGTCTTTGAAATTTCACCACTGAACACTTGAACAAAATCATATAATCCATAGAGCAGTACAATTTTATTTGTTTTACAAATAAAAATACAAAAAAAAATCTAATCCTTATTTATGAATATAAATCCTAAGAAACTTTAAAGATGTCACTAGCTGACAAATAAGAGAAGATTAAATCTTTTAAAAGGGCCAAAAGAGAAAAGGAGACTGAAAACTATCAGAAAAACATGGTTCAACACCTAATTATTATATTACATAAATCCAGAAGGCTCTACAAAATGTTTATATACATATTCTATAGCAAGAGACATTAATTTATTTTGCAATTCATCACATTGTATACACAACCTGCTTTATAAAATCTGTCTATACAGTTGATAAAAAATAGTTGAAGAAATGTGATAAAACATTATAGTAGGGGGATGTATATTGAATCTGTTGGATGTTATAATTATGTATATGGATACTTGAGAAAATAGACTGCAATAGAAACAACATGAATATATTTCAAATGTTATTTAACTTAATTTGCTGGTAGGTCACAACAGGATGTTAATTGTACTTCGTTGGATTAATATGTGTTGGATGTGTTCACGCTGAAGTTGGATCACCAATTATCCAAATGGGGAGAATAAGAGTATACAAGGTGTTGGGGTTTTTTTATTATTACTTTTTTTATTATTACTGCCTATGCTAGAGCTGAAAAGTGTCATTGGATCTTGAATTATCTGTTTATTTAAAGAAGCCAAGACCAGCCTGAAATTAGCTGGTAAGAGTGGTGGCACTGAACAATGAGACTGTGGTAACAAAGACTCTCAGGGAGAATTTCTGAAATGTTTGATTATGTATATGACAGTCAGCCAGATGTTTAGACTGGATTTGCATTTTTATCTACTTATTGAGTCTTTTCCAAGGACCAGGCTTGTTATTGTTGTTGTTACTGATGCAAATGGAAGTGCTTGGGTTCTCAAACATATCAGAACACGATAGGTTCTAAATTTGAATTTAGAGAATTTCCAGATGTTTAGACTTTTTTTAGTTACCTTTAACTGTGCAGAAGTCTTCAGCTAGATGTATTTGAGTTCAGGCTTATATTGTGATTCCGCCCCCACTACTTTCTATAGTTTGGCAGTTACAGTTTGTGACAATTTAAAAGGTATCTAAGGAGGGAGTCCTGATTCTGATTCTAGCAAACCGACAAGCATACAAAACAAAACCTCCTTCAAACTCTTGTACATTATCTGAGTAGTTATAAACTTCCTAAATATTTGTGGACTGGTCAGATCACTGTTTTCCAAGGTCAGGGAGTTAAAAAATGATATTTCTCATTTGGGTGGAACATATTAACTTTTCAATCAATTGCCCATGTGGCTCTTTTGGGAACGAGAAGCAATTTAACAAAATCTATAATCTCATTTAGTTTATCATTGCAATCCAAAGATTAATTAATTGTGTGGACCCAGGAGATTTAGAAAAAAAGAAACTTTGAAGAAACAAAACAACAGCAAAACTTGCTAAACTTCTCCAAAGCTTGGCAGCGTTACTCAGAGTAAAAATACGTAAGCATATGGGGAGACTGGCAGAAGAATTCCAGCAGAGCTGATATTCTTGTAATTGGGTGCTTTCTCAAAATTGCTAGTTTTAATTGAATTTCTATTCTCACTTCTCTAGAAATAAGCCCACTGAATTTATATCTTCAGCTTTAGGGTCATCCACACAAGACTCTTGACCTGGTTCTAAGAAGGGCTGTTTACCAATTAGTGGGGAGGTGCTTACATTAGAACTTCTATCTTGGAATCAGCCTGACACTGAGGAGAACTGAAGCTGAATGAAAATAATCTAGACAGAAATTCAGTTCTCCAATGGACTTGCAAAGAGAATGAGCCTGAGGGTGGCCGGCAATTGGTGGTCAGCAATTGGGTGGGTTCCAATTGGTCACTCTGAGATCAATCCTTCTATCCTGCTACATGGTGCAAAGAAGCCCTTCCCTTCCCCTTTTCCTCCTCCAATAGCAAGCATGGCAACTGCTGCCCTTTGTTGTGTGAAGGTAAAAACTTTTTTTGCCCTTGTTTTCAAGGCAGGACTAAAGGACCACCTTTCTCCTACCTCAGGAAGATGATATAATCCTGGAGATTTGTGGAACTGCTCTTAGGCAAATAGTTACAGTGCTGATAACAAATATCCTGCAGGTCCAAAGCTCTGCTAACATAAATCCTGCAAAGTGGAAAAGAAGGAAGATGTAGGAGATGACCAGACTGAGTCTGAGGGAGGGGTCAAACACATCATCAGTCTTGAGTGCCTCTGTGCCAGTGGTGGGTTTCAAAAATTTTTTACTACCAGTTCTGTGGGTGTGGCTTGGTGGGCGTGGCATGGCTTGGTGGGTGTGGCTTGGTGGACGTGGCAGGGGAAGGATACTATAAAATCTCCATTCCCTCTCCAATCCAGGGGAAGGTTACTGCAAAATCCACATTTCCTCCCAATCAGCTGGGACTTGGGAGGCAGAGAATAGATGGGGGTGAGGCCAGTCAGAATTTTTACTACCAGTTCTCCGAACTACTCAAAATTTCTGCTACCGGTTCTCCAGAACTGATCAGAACCTGCTGAAACCCACCTCTGTTCTGTGCCCATAAAAGATCAAAGTCCAGCCGACCTTGAATTCCATTGACTCTTATCTACTGCCTATTTGCTTTCACCTTTAGCAGTTCAGATTCTTGTAGAGAGCTTTAACATGCAATAATACATTTATACATTTGAACTGCCAGAATTACCTGATGTCCACACTTGACGGAAGAGCAGTATTTCCATTTTCCTATTCTGGGAGAGAGGGAGGGAGAGAGGGAGGGAGAGAGGGAGGGAGAGAGGGAGGGAGGAAATGGATGACTAACCATGGCTAAAATATGTATCAGTCCCTTCTTGAGAATCAGGAGGCTGTGGATTCTGTAAATCCATATCCTATCTAAATAAATTTTCGGGACCACTCTCAAAGTGGGTACAACTCAGCTAAATTAACATCCAATATAACAAATACTGGGAAAAAAAGACTTTTTAAATTGTTCAGAGAATTTAATTTAGATTTCAGCTCTGAAGGTCAGCTTGCTGTTGCTGATGGAAGTAACTGCATAGGATTGCAGCCTACAGAATATCAGGAAACAAGCATATTGAATATCAAGAAATAAGCACATCTGCAAATTAAAAATAATACTTTGGTTTATTATTTGATTGACTAACAAACTATTTAATCAACTGTTTTAATATCTCATTCTTGGCCCAGGCAATTACACATTCTCATGAGTGTTGGCAAGATTTTCACAGAAAGCCACCAGGGAAAGGAGACTTCCCCTTCCAACTTTTGACACCCAGAGACCAAACTGCAATATGAAAAAGTGATACTTCTAATCTATCACTTTTGTTCTCAGTTCTACTTCCATCATCACCTTTGGACTGGAATTGGAAAAAAAACCCAAGAAACCGGTCAAGTTGGATCATCCTGACCTACAAGGCAAACAAGTATGTATTGAATAGTAGCAAGGTCCTTTTCATTTTGGAGTTTAAACCTTTTGATTATAACTTGTCATTTTATCCTTAGTTGATTATTAGTCATTCCAAGCATCACTTTTTGGTATTTAAAAGAAATGAATAAATGTAGCATAAGCAAAGTAAGAGGAATACTAGAGACAAAACAAGAGGTGATCTCCTTTTGAATGTAACAGTGGCAGTGTGAACCTAAGGGGGGGGGGGAATCAGATGTAAGATCTAAGTTCTGATTCTATGTTGTAAAGGTTGTGTCTGTTTAAGGAGCAGTCTCAAGTGTAAGGATACTACTCTTCTTGCAATACTGTAGTATTCTTGAATGCAAAGTTAAGGATTGGTTCTTACAAACATCATTTCATTTCTCTATGCTTCCTTGTGCACAGTTGCTGGCAGCTCAAGATCAATGTTCAAAAGGATGTTAATAAAAAGTATTGCATCTATGATTAAGACAGGTCTCCAGTGACTTTGCAGCTCAACTTTCATCAGTTCCAGCCAGCATCCCTAGTGGCATTGGATCTCACGTGTTGTTGACCAAACTGGGACTAGATTTCTCACCAGGTTTTCCTTTGGAAAAAGAGTTCAGAGTAATTAAATTGCAAAGAATGAAGTAATTAAGGAACTTTACATGAACAGACACCATTTCTTCTTCTCTTTTTGCGCAACAACGATTGTGCTGGTGCCCATGGATGCTTGCACAGGAGAATGGGAGACAAATGACATAGTTGTGATGACATCATCATGCAAATATCATGACTTACATACTTGTGTCAGATGTTGTGACATGGATATAACTCGTGATTATATTACCTGTCATTTTGACGTCACTGTAGCTTGTTTTGAATGCTGCCACCATGACTCTATATGTACTATACTGTACTCTATTGTACAGTATTTTCTTCTCTCTACTCAAAATCTGTTGAGAGTAATTCAATATGCCTTACTCAACTGTTATTTTTTGGACAGTTCCTTTTATTTACCTGAACCAGTGTTCTCCGAACTTGACAACTTTAAGGACTGGCAGGGCTGGCTGAGGAATTCTAGGAGTTGAAGTCTAAGAAATGCCTAAACCATTTCTGTCTATAAAGCCAACTTAAATAGAAAAGATTTTGTACCTACTACACTGAAAGCTTACCTTAAATAGCTAATTTGGAGTAATGTTGACCAGCTAAGAAGTGCTGAAACAAGGGAGCATTTGGATGGGAGAACATGAAAAAATATAGGCTAGACCAGAGGTTCCCAATCGTTTTGGGTTCGCGGCTCCCATAGCAATCCGACTTGCAACTGCGCGGCTCCCATAAGCAATCCGACTTGCAACTGCGCATGCGCATTAGACGTTAGACCCAGCGGGCGGAATATTTCGCGGCGCCCTTATGACGATAGCGCGGCTCCCCAGGGAGCCGCGGCGCACAGTTTGGGAACCGCTGGGCTAGACAGTCAATGTAAAAAAAAATCCTAGAAAAAAAAAGCAATGACAAACTGCTTTTGTATTATTATTAAAAAAAAAGAAAATTATAGTTACCCGAAAACAGACACAACATGAGAAAGACTTCATATTTTTAGACTTAAAAGCTGATTACTTGTCTTGTGAGTTTTCTACCCAGCAGTATCATCTTTAGGAATACACAGCCACCACTTGTCATCAAGATCACAATCCTTTCCTCATTTATTATTGGCAGGGGGAAAAATCATAGCAAAGTGATTCACTGCCAAATATTTCTAAATGTTTAAGGTGGGATAACTGACCTTTGCTGAATCCCCATGGTGAACCTGCCTCTGTTATGTGTGGAGCGCGTTGATGGAGTTAGCAGGAAGTTTTGATATTTTCAGCATGAGTATGAAGTATAAAGAAGATGGAATCAACAGCAATTCCTGTGGCTGTGACAGGCTGCTTGAGGCAGGGCAGGCTAAATGATGGGAAGGCTATCTTGGATTATTTGATTTCTCACTCTGGCTTTGGAGATTTTTTAAACAACCAGGCAGAAGAAGAGTTAGAAAAATCAGAGGAGTAACGACTTGACTAGAACTG
This sequence comes from Ptyas mucosa, assembly GCA_012654045.1. Lineage (NCBI taxonomy): Eukaryota > Metazoa > Chordata > Lepidosauria > Squamata > Colubridae > Ptyas > Ptyas mucosa. The sequence continues at coordinate 37,266,608 of WNWU01000006.1, read as the reverse complement.
GATTTTGGAATAAATCTGTGTCCCCAGTTGTTGGTTATTAACCAAAATAGAGCATCTCTCTCTCTCTCTCTTCTGCTTTCCTCTAGATTTTTTTTTCCAAATTAGCCACTCAGGCAGACCACAAATTGGGCAATATTGTCTCAATCCACAGCATCAAGCTGCTAATACAATCAGATCAATTACCCTTTGTCTTCTGTTCAATAAGATTGCTCCCCTTAAGGATTTTACTTCCTGGCCTTAATGATAAATCACAGTACGCTTGGAACTTTGATTATCCAAATCTAGAGGAAACTACTGCTTAAATGGTAGAATAAAGTATATATAAGGCTGAGAGTAAATGCTTTTTTAAAAAAAACCCAACAAATTTAAATTCATAACAAATGAAGATTATTGCAGGAGAAATTTTCTCACTATATTTATGTTTATAAGGAATGTTGTACAAAACATAGTGCATCAGCTTTGTCTAAACATTACTTAGGTGCAAATACACAAATATATTTAAAAAAACAAGGTGCATACTTTACAACATAACTTACAGTACTATAAATATAGTTTATATACATGTTAACATATTTTAAATCATGATCTTCATACATACATACATACATTTATATCTATATCTATATAAAGACTATTCAGTGCTTTAACTTTATTATGAATCTGCACTTTACACATAAATATTTGCATTGTTAATCCAATAGCAAATAAATTCCCAGTCCAGAGGCTTTAATAACCTTTTAATTTTAGGGTACTCATAGAAGGATTTCTCCTGGATTTTGATCAACACTGTTGGTGTTCCATCAATGTAAGACTTCCTCTTTCATTTAAACTGTTCAGAGGGTCCTAAAAGAGGGGCTGCAATGGAATGACAGCAGGGTGAGGGGACAGGAGGGATGGGAACAGAGTGTGCGGCAAAGGAGGAAACGCCAAATGGCTTGAGTGGAGAATCGATGCTGGGATGACTGGCAACTGGGGTGGCCCAACCATGGCTGTGTGGCCTGTAGGGCATAGCCTTGGCCCAAGGGACAAATGAGGTAAAGGGACTCGTGAAAGAGCTGGGACTTGGGAAAGAAATTGCTGGTGAGGCTGAAGGACCTTAAACGTACTTGCTGTAGCCGCAGCGGCGGCAGCTGCCGCCGCCGCATGCTGCTGAAGAACAGTGTGGTGGATCATGGTGACAGAGGTAGAACAGAGAGGCTGCTGCTGCAAGGGGAGGGGCGGGAGAGGAGCACCGGAAGGTTGGAGTGCAGCTGGAGGAAAGGTCAGCTTCATCTTACTCGCCAACATGTTTTGCTGGATGATCTGGTGGTAGGCCTCCACCTGCAGATCCTTGAATTTGTCATGGTTTTCATTGGGCAAGAGTAAAGCATGTTCAGGGAAGGTGAATGGAGCAAGGATCTGTTCTGTGGTTAAGAAAGCATGGCTGTTCATGTGTGTTTCCTTCAAGTGCAAAGGAGGCATACTGTTCAATATATCCGGGGCGTACCTCAGCCACTCGTTGGCTGATGGGTTTCGCTTCTCCTGTGGTGCAGTCTCAGCAACTTCATTAGGACATAGAAAGCCTTTAGGGAGAGATTGGTTTGGATTTCTTTCAAAGGTGGACGTTTTAAGGGAAGCCTGGATTTCAGGGGCATTCTCATTTTTCTGTTTTTGACCTTCCAGCATATCCTTGGATTTCCCTGTTGCTGAAGTGCTATCTTCAATAACAGGAGAAACAGAAAGTGTGGATTCTTCCAGACTAGGTGTAGGCTCCGAGATGGAACAGTTTGAGTCTTGGATATTTTCTGATGTAACTGGATGTTCAGATGGTGAATCTGTTTGAATTCCGACTGGCTGCATTTTGTTTTCTATGCTTTTTGCATAGTCTGCACTGGAATGGGAACTCGTTTGCTCTGGATTTTCTTCAGTTAATTTATTGGGGGAATCCTCAAACTTCACAATTTCTGTTGGAGATCCAACACTGATATTCTTTCCTGGTCTCCTCTCTATAATTATATCATGAATCCTGATTCTTTTTCTCCTTCGTTTCCGTTTCGGCTTACAAGCTACTTCTAATTTGCTTAGCTGCCTGACATTTTCTTCGGAAAAACATGTTTGTGCCGCTGAACTTTCATCTGAAGAATAAGAGTGGTTATGATATCTTCGCTTTCTGTGGGATCTTTCTGGTTCATCGATGACAGAATGGTAGGCTCTTTTTATGGGTTGTGACTGATTTGTGCATTTTTTATCTGGATAATGGCTTAAATGTTTATGGTCTGGGCTACTGCATTGTCTTGTGGTAGTACAATTGCAAAATGGTCTAGAATAAACTGAATTGCAGCTTCCAGAATTAGATCCTGCTTTATTTGATTGTCTGTGAGAGATTGGTTTGCTCTTTGTCCATAAATGGTTGGAATTAATGCAACAGTTCCTATTGTCATTTGTGTTACAAATTGTCTGAAGACTTTGATTCCTATGGACATGTGTAATTATAGATATAGTCCTAGGATAGTCATTGTCCTCCTTCTCAGGAATTTTGTTTGTTTCCTCTAATTGTTCCAAAACTGAATCTCCTAACTGATTTTCATGTATGCCTTGTTCCAAGGTACTGGGAAGCTTCGTATGCCTATCAAATTCAGTAAAGTTATTTTGCTGTTCAGCTACTGGAGAAATTTTAGCAGTGAGCTCAGTCATTTCCTCATAATGGTGATAGCATTGCTTTCTCCTCCTTTTCCTTTTCCTATTCCTATAAAATCTCTTTTCATGTGTCCTTTTGTTCCAGCCTTTGTTTTCTTGTTCATCGGCAGACTTGAGTATGTTTTGATGTGTTTCATTTTTCCCAGTTGACTGTGAAGGATCTAAGGATAATTCATCTTGTTTTTTCTCAAGATTATAGCTCTCTATTGAAGAAATTGGTGCCACAGCTGCACAAACACTATCCTCTGAAAGAGATTCATTTGGATGATTGCAGTCCAAATCCTGGGTAGACTCAACCTTCTGGATTGAATTAGGAATATTTGATGGCTGTTTATTTTTCTCCAGAGATTCACTTGATTTCGATGACCGGAAGTCAAAACATAAAGGATTACAACTGTATGAAATAGATGGCTCTGTGTTGGTGTAAAGTAACATTTCACATGGCCACTGAAGGATGGTGTTTCCATGTTTATTAAGTACAGGAACAAATGGCTCACAAAGCCTTTTTGATGGAATTTGTTTATTCGGCAGAGTTTTAATTTCCCCTTCAGAATTAGCTGGAATTGGTCCATCAGGTGTGCATTCTTTAACTTCAACTTCAGAAGTGCTAATGTTTGAATCATTTTCTTCTTGGGTATTGTGCTGTGATAAATGTTCTTCATTCACAGGTAGAACTACACATTCATTTCCTGTGGGTTCATTACCATTGCTTTCCACAGGAAGGGTTTGGCTCCCCAAAGCTCCCTTGGTTAGAATTTCATCAGGTAATGCTGCAGAATCTACCTCAATGCCACAGCTGTCCGAATCAACAAATTGAGAATTAAATTGAGAAACAGGGTGTCTCAATTCTGGGAAATGCTGTATCCCATTCCCTTCAGTGGGTGGTCCATTCAAATCTTGTGCTGGGATTGACTCTGCATTGTCAACATCATGTTTCTCCATCAGTGGAGTAATGGAACTAGGTTTCTCATCAAAACACAAGGCTATTTCTTCTGCTGATGAGACTGGAAGATTTCCCGGCCCAGGAACAAACCGGCTTCTTCGACTAACTCCATGTTCAGCTGATGTTTCATCGTTATATTCATAAAAAGCAGCAGCTGATGATTCTAGTTTAATGGATGCTTTTTTTGGAAATGCAAAAGAAAACCCTACTTTATGTCCATGGAATCCCTGTACTTGATCTCCAAGTTTAACATCTGGTCCATTGTTAGCCGGAGTTTCAGGAATCAGTGGTGCAACAGATGAAACATTGCTAGCAGTCTTCGAACTGGGCAACAGGGCAAAGTTGAAGTCTTGTTCCTTTTTGGCAGAGTCAATGAGACCGCACTGAGGAATTTCATTAAGATTATCTCGGACCATAACCGTAGTGGATCTGAACATAGGACCACTTCCTGGAGCACTGAAACAAAACAAAAGAAAACTTTTATATCAGTGCAAATTATACTGAATTCAAATGTATGAGAAATGCTCAACTAACAATGCAGCAATAATGTTTTCTTTTACAATATAAAGAGGTTTTTTTAAAAAAAATCAACATAATCCTGACAATTTAGAGTCAAAAACTATTCATATACAGGTAATTGATTTACAACCATTTGTTCAGTGACTGTTTGAAGGTATGGTAGGGCTGAATAAAGACTGATTGCAAAGGTTATAGCTGTTGCAGCACCCCCATACTCACATAAACTAAAAATTGAGTCCTTGGCAGCCTACTTGCACTTAAAACCAGAGGGCACTTTATCCCACCATCTATGTCCCTCTCATCTATGCCTTTTCACCCTCCTGCACTCTGCCATCCCTACCACCCTAGTTGATCATTTCTATCTTCTTGCTCCTGCTATTGACCAAGCATGCCGGAACTGACACTTTTGTGGGGCAGCTGTTGGCTGCATGAAGCTTTCTTCCCTGTTGCATATGATGGCTTCCTCATGATACCTGGGTAAAGATGGCCTCATGTGACCAGCAACTGCCAGGGCAAGAGCAACAAAGGCAACAGCAGAAGCACATACACACACAAAACAAAAAATGAAGAAGGATGGAATGTGGGGTGATAGGGGTCTTGGTGCGTAGGGCAATGAAGGCAGTTGGACTGCTGTTTGCACCATGCTGTTAGAGTTTCCTGTGGTTCTGCTCTATGTTATTTGGTCTTCCGGCGATGCTGCACCTTAGCTCCATGCTGTTGGGGCTGCTATGGCTTTGGGCTGTGCTGTTGGGACTTCCCAGAGCATGGTGGCTTTGTAGTACCTGACTGGGCTGAGGGAAGGCTGAGGCTTCTAGGGGCAGCTGCATTTTTGTGCAATGCTGAAGCTTATGGCCTTCTGCCAATCACAGAGCCGTGGCATGCCAAGGAGGCCATAAGTCACAGAGAGGCAAAAAGTGCAGTTCTGAGACTGATTGCCACTCTGCAAAGAAAGGTTCAGGCAGTCCAAAGGGCACAGATGGGGAGGGGAGATGTGTGGGTAGATGCAGTCAGAGGCAATCCCTTACCTTACCTTACTTTGTGGCTGGAAAAGACCACGCCTCAAATGGCTTGACTTGGGATGAGTTCTCAGCTAATGACTTATGGAATATGATTAATGATAGCAATGGGGAGTGCAGGGGTTGCTGCTGCTAGGTGACATAACATTTTATGACTGTTTCACTTAGTGATGGAAATTCCAGTCTCAGTCATAGAGTGGTCATAAGTGGAGGATTAACTGTATTGACATTTTTGTTTCATTTCTAAAGTCAGTGTTATATCCAAACTTTCTTAGGCTTTTATGGAATAGTTACTAGTAATTTATAACTTCTGTCACCAGCAGCGTTAATTCTTCATACAACTGAGCACAAATTGCTTTTCAACATTTGTGGACAAAGAAGCTGGGGACAGAGAAGTGGATAAGAACATAAGAGCAGCCCTGCTGTGACAGGCCAAACAGGCCATTTAATCAGAATTTTGTTTCTCAAAGGGACTTATTTGATGCTGCTTTCAAGCTGGAAATGGAACCCTACCTCTCTGCCATCCTTGTCCCCCTGCACTGGTATTTGGAAGTGAGGTTTCTTTCAGCCTCAAATAACACTGAGACTTCAAGACTAGTAAGCAATTAGGAATCTATCCTCCATGAATTTATCCAATCCCCTTTTAAATGGCCATCACTCTGTCAGGTTGAAATGATTTCCACAAATTATTTGTTCTAAGAAGAAATATTTTCTTTTATCTGTTTTCAGTCACCTTCATTGGATGGCACCTGTCTCTCGTGTTTAGAAAGAGGGAGAAAAGTTTTTTTTTTAATCCGTTTTTTCCCATGATTCAATCCATATTAACCATTTCTCTTGTCTATCACTGTTTCTCCAAGTAAGGGTCCCGAACACTCTAGCCCAGTGATGGCTAACCTTTTTGCCGTCGTGTGCCAAAAGCAGGGGGAGCGCGGTGAGGTCGCCCATGTGTGTGCCCATACCCATAATTCAATGCGCCCCCCTTATGCATGTGCCCCCCCCTTTAGCACATGATGGCATAGTGGGCCCAGTAGGCCCATTTTTCACCCTCCCCAGGCTCCAGAGGCTTTCTAGGAGCATGGGGAGGGCAAAAACAGCCTTCCCCATCCCCCCAGAGGCCCTCCGGAGGCCGGAAACAGCCCATTTCCCAACTTCTGGTAGGACCAAAAGGCCCAAAAATCAGCTGGCCAGCACATACATGTGCGCTGGAGCTGAGCTACGGCAACACTCGCATGCCAACTGATATGGCTCCATGTGCCACCTGTGGCACCCGTGCCATAGGTTCGCCATCACGGCTCTAGCCTTTTCTTATACAGAAAGTTTTGAGTCCCCTCTTCATTTTGGTTGCTCTTTTCTCCATTTTCCACAATTCTATTTTATTTTTTCCAAGTGTGGTGACCAGATGCAAATGCACCATAGGTAGTATTACAGTGTTAACACTTTATTTTCAGTTTTATACCTAGTGATCTTGGGCCTCAATGTGAATTTGGCTTCCTGGGCTGGCTAACTTTGTTTTCCAACATTATTATTGCCAGCATAGATTATATCAGCAGTATCTAGCATCTTGGTGCCACATACGATCCTCCCTAACACTGTCTAACAGCTTACTAGACAGAATTTCACAACCTTCATACCAGGTGGGTAAGTCACCATGCAATCTGCACGCCAATCACAAATCAATATGGTGTCTGCATTTCTAATGATCCAATCAACTTCAGACCATATGATCAGTGAATCAGTTGCAAATGTAAGCCCATCATCCTCAGACCATATGCTTGGCAAACAAGCAAGCAACACACAACCCATTCACCAAAATTGAAACATACAGCTTCATTCCATTAGTCAAACAACTCTCATTTAATGCAAGTAATCAGTCCCACAGACTCACCAGCTGTCTTCTAAGATTCCCCCTGTTCCTATTTCACTTCTTCTTCATTTGTTGTGGTTCTGAATTCCCAATCAAATGATGCTGGCTAAGTGGACAATTTCTCCAAGGGGAAAAAAGTCCCACCAATGATTTTTCAAGGATATGTATTCCCCTTTCCAATAACAGCAGCACTGCCACTGAGAAAACTCAATGGGAGGAATTGCCTTAGGACATTTCCTTTGGAGATGACAAAAGGTAATATGAATGCAGCTGTAAAATTATCATATGTTACCTCTAATTATTCCATCCCAGCCCCATATTTATTGAAATTCTCTCCTTTTTTGTAATACTTTCTAAGCTAAGCTTTTTGTTATGATGGTGTAAGAAGTGGTAAAAATAAATGCAGAAGTATTTCTCTGCCCAGAAGTACTTTTCAGAATCTGGAGATTCTTGAGCAAAGGTGTTTTCATTGGCTACCCCTTCTCTCATTGGGATCACCTCTTCCTCCTTTCTCCTTCCACTGACTTGTCCTTTTCCTCTGAGATCAATATCTATATCTGCCTACACTTAGCCAGCATTTCCTATTTTGATGTTCTGTAAATATATTATCATAATTCATAATGAACTAGAATTCTTAGAACCACACTCCACACAACCTAGGTGCCAATAAATTGCAGAAAAGGACACTGAATGAGAGTGAATGGATTGCACCTTGCTTTTCTTTCCCTTATGATTCCTGGGGACACTAGTCAGATTGAGGAGTACTAATAGCTAAGAGGATCCCACTTACAGCCTTCTTGAGCTATGGATTTCGGTAACTGCCCACTGATGACTCACTTTAAAACCCCGATCAACATCAGAATTTCTGTTAGATAAAGCCTGCTTATATGAACCATTCTCTTAACATTTTTTTTCCTCTTGGAATTTTTAAGATTACCGGCATTAAATATTACCAAAGATTCTTGAACACAGATCAATGTCTGCAACTGCTTGACATTTTATGTTAGTTTTAGTAGCACTCTACATTCCTCACCAAGAACCCCTGCTGTTTACTGTGGTGGCTTGAGGGATTTTGATATAAATAATATGCATTAATATTTATTGTGGCAAAGACAATTACAATTTCAAAAAAAGAAATATAACAACATGGATCTAATAAAACTTTTACCACACAGAGAAGTCTGCGGCAAAAATATTCAAGTATTCCACTCAGCCTCATTAATTAGGTCACATTTCTTTCCACACAAAAATTCTGTTTCCTGGAAAACTGAGCACATATATAGTTGTTGAATCTTTCATTTGGTCTAATGTAACCATCTTTTATGGAAAATGCACTGTGATTCCAGTCTACATTTAACTACTAGCTATCTGGCCAAATGAACTAGCCAATTAAAGTATCTGCAAGCTACAACGACAGAATAACAATTAAGCATTTTCCATAGGCTTTTTGTGTCAGAGAAAGGTAGAATTTGTCTTGAATTTGACTTTTGGATCTGAAATGATACTGCCAAGACCAATTAGAGGCAGCTTCAAAACTAGGGGATGGAAGCTCCACAACTCATGAGCTCAGATGGTATTCTCATTCATCCTTTCAATCTGTGAAAAGAGGACTAGACAAGGAAAGAAGAATATAGAAAATGATTGACTGCTGTCAAAATGATGTCCATGGGAAAGATTTCCAAGGACATGATCAGCATTTTCTGGATGGTAAACTAATGTCATGGAATTATTACATTTCAAAAGGAGTAGTAATAATGTTTGGTTGCAGGATGTGAGATTGTTGAGTTCCTCAGGAGTATAGGGTGGAGAACAAAACTGATGAAATTATATCCAATAATGATATATTGTACCCTAGGAGCATGGTGGCTTACATGGTTATGCTGCTGGGTTGGAGGTTAAAAGCCCGTGTTCGAGACCTGAGTGCTGCTGCATGGCGGAGTGAGCTCCCTTCATTCACTCCAGCTCTTTGATGGGACATGAAATGAGCCCCCACAAGTGTCCCCATTACAATGATGATGTAATGATAATGGTGCTCCATCACTGGAAACTTTTAAGAAGAGATTGGATAGCCACTTGTCTAGGATGGTATAGTATCATCTGCTTGAGTAGTGGGTTGGGCTAGAAGACAGCCATGGTCCCTTCAAACTCTATTATTCTGTTATTCTGTCATCAGTTAATACTTTCAACCCAGAAGTGGCTTGAATGGTGCTTTCAATATGAACTGGATGGGGACTTGTACCCTCTTAAAGAAAATGACATAAACATAAGGAAGAGCACTATTCATGAGGATTTCTATATACTATATTCATTTTTTTTTAAAAAAATGATGAACATAATTAACTTCAACAATTACAGGGAAGAAATATAATTTAATAATTGAGATCTAGAGATACGATTCTCATAATTAGATTAGAGCAAATGGATGGGATTTATTCAAAGGGGGACTGGGATTGCTTGGTCCTCAACCCAGTGCTCTTTTGCAATTTCATTAATGGGTTTGAGAAAGAGGTGAAAGAAATACTCATTAGTATTTCAGATTTGCAGAAGGTTCAGAATTGGATTAGAAAGCTAAAATAACAGATAGAGATCTATTAATTCAGAAAATTTTAATTGATCATGATAGGTTAGAGAAATGTAATCAAGACAAAGTTTGTAGTTGAAAATATCAACCGGGCAAATATATGATGGAGAATATCTGGGAAAAGGTTCTTCGTATTCTACCTGCTCACCATTTGATTTGGCTGCCAAAAGGCAAATTAACTTTAGGCTGCCTTAAGATAATTTCCAAATCAGAGGAAGCAGGACCATCACTTTATTCTATATGGGCCAGACTCATCACAACAGAAGGATCCAATCCAGGGGTGGTATTCACTTACCTTCCCTACTGGTTTGCAAATTTGTGTGTGTGTGCATCTTCCGTGCATACGCAATGCCTTCTGAGCATGTGCAGAGCCTCAAAAACATGGAAAAATGGGACGTCATGATGTCCATTCGGGTGGGCGGGCCATCCCACAGTCGCCCCTACCAGTTCACCCAAACCGGATAGAACCGGCTGAATGCCACCACTAATCCAATCTTTGTCAGCACACATTTAATAATCTTTATTAAAGATTCAGATAAGATGGGTTCATCTTATAGCAATCCAACTAGGATGGATAGAGGGTAGAACGTAAATGAAGAATGATTTGAAGAAAAAGGCAATACTGAGCTAAGAGAGGATTTGACAGTGTTCTTAAAATATCTACAAGGATGTTTCACAGAAGGTCAAGACCATTTCATCCTGGAATGCAGGATGAGGAATAACAGATTTAAGTTGCAGGAAGTCCAACTTTAACTTATTAGGGAGGAGAGGGTAACTTTTTGACTGTAAGAGAATTTAGCAATAGAACCAATTACCTAGAGAAGTTGTGCCCCACCCCACCTCCCTTCACTGCATATATTCTAGTAGAAGCTATCATGGATGTTAAATTTGGATTTCTATTCCTAGTGGGGTAAATGGTTCCTTCCCACTTTATGGTTCTATGGCTCTCTCACAGGTGGTGGGGGCTCTCTAAGCCCTTTTAGAAGGAGTCTTGCTGTGGATGATGATTTCCCAGGAAGCAATCACAGCTGAATTAGAAGCCTCATAGCAGCCCCCTCTCCAGTGTTTTTAACTACTTTTTTTTGGGAATGCATGGTGTGGTAGCAATTTTAAAATGACCTTTAAACACATTCCTACTAGATGCCAAAATTGTTGTGAGAAAAGGAGCATAGAACCTCCTGTAGTCATTTGGAACAGTAGCATTAAGAGCCACAGCGACCCTCTATCAGCCGGGCTTGCATTTTCTCAGATGTAGCATGTAGGACTCTTTAACTGCAGTTCTAAAACATTTATAGCAGCATCTAAATGTATACTGTACCCCGGGGATCCAGCTTGCAATTTCAGATATGTATACACATAGGTTGATCCACTGTCCTTCACCCTCTCTGAAGTACCCCCATTAATAAATATACCATTAAGTATAACACAATCATTAGCACAGCATGGGGAGTTGGATATGGCCCTCTAGCTGTGAGTTATTTAAAGGTTACAAAGGCTTGAGAAGCAAGAGAAAAAGAAATAATATAAAAGCCAGGCTGCAACTCGCTAAAGCTAAATTCCTGGTTTTAAACTGCTCGGCAGAACTCTATGAGGCAAAATATTTTCAGTGAGTCAGATCTTTGCTGTTTATTGGGTTAAAAGAAGGACCTGAATATCACCCATTCTAGTTACTTAGGTTCTGATTATGTAAACATCTTTAATACATTCTTTGATACATTTTCTGATTTTGAGGAAAATAGATCATTTAACACAGTTAAAGCAGGGGTGAAATCTACTTACCTTCCCTACCGGTTCGGAAGTGCGCGTGTGCCATTGTCACATCCGATTTTTGACCCTCTGTGCATGCGCAGAATGCTTTGCGCATGCGCAGAGGGTTAAAAATCAGGAAGTAACGATGTCCAGGCAGGTGGGCGGAGCCTCGGGCTGCCCCCGCTACCAGTTTGTCGAACCATGTGCCACAGGTGCTACTGGCTCGTGCGAGCAGGACAAAACCAGCTGGATTTCACCACTGAATTAAAGCCATGTGTAGAAGAAAAACTATAATCAATTAAAAGGTATTAATTTAGCTTCAGTGGAGACGAAGAATGTGAAAGACACAAGAGTTATGTTAATTAAAACTGTTGACTCAACTGTAACCTGAAGGCAAATTCTGAACTGCATCTTTGTTTCTCTGAAGGCTTGGGCAAAATGGCTCCCCCAAACTCCATGATACTCTTCTTCGGTCCTACAGAGCAGAGCAGAGGTATCTATGGGATTGGGGAGTTGCTTCAAAATGGTGAAAGAAGCTCTTTGCCATTGCAACATGAGTTCCAATCATTTGATCAATGACTGTGACATTATGTCGGTAAAATTTATATAATGTACATGTACAAAAGGAATGGAATTTGTATTGTTTCCCCCGTTGACTCTTCATGCATGGATATCTCTGCTGGCATGAATGGCTACTGCATTTTGCTAGTATAACAAAGAATTTTTTTCCATTGGAGTGCTGCCTTAACACTTACTGCATCTGGGCAACGCTGCTTTTCCATAAGCCAATGATTTTGTTTTTACTTCTACAAGACCTCATAAAAAATAAAAAGGGCAGAATTTTAGAAGTGGACCTCGGAACAAAGGAATTCAAATGTCTGGTCATTGGTATATCCCTGAAATGGCATAAACAATACACATATCAGTGGAAATAAAAGCAACTACTAAAAGGATAAAGAATTTATGGACCCTCACACTTGGTAACCTAGATTTCATATCTATTTTGATTTTAGAAAAATGCTGAACCTACCCTAGAAAATTTTGGATTTATTTTGCTCATGGATAAATTGTGAAATGAATTTTCTTTAGATTTTCCTGTTGCAATTCTTGGTAGCGTTCCCTTTGCTAGGGAATCTTGTTTTTCAGAGGACTGTAATTTTTCCAATCACATTTTTATCACTGGGGGAAAAAAAGAGCCACCAGATTGTGATAGGTTCAATATTTTCATAATGAGGGCAAAGCTGCAGCACTTTCAAAACTATAGGAAATGACATTAAAATGGCAGCCAGACGATTTAGAGGGTGCTAAGAGGTTATGGTTTATGCTATTAGCAGTTTGAACGTGTGGCTGCACCTCAATAAAGGTTATAAAACTTGAGCGATCTAAAAGTATGACAGAGATCAGCAATCACAAAGCATCCACTGTGTTCAGTTTCTACACTACAGACTGACTTGTGTAGGTGTTACTACTTAATGTAATTAAACATTTGACTAATCACACATTTTCGTAATGGTTCCCCAGTTTTTAAAGATCATCTTATGTTTATCTAATTCCAGACTGGCAAGCAATTTGGATATTTGAAGACTATCTTTAGGGAACATACAAGGAGCACTGATCATCAGCAAAAGATGGAGTGAAATTATTTCCATGTTAGATCTCCTTGACATTCCAGTATTACATCAAATTAACTCTCTCTGGGTTTATAGCAAATGCACCAAGGAGAGAAAGTGTACATGAAAAGGAAGCCCATATATTTATACAGTATTTCATTCTGTAATCAGTGGCATTAAATCCTTTATTTGTGGCTGCCAGAATCTTAGAAATCCAGTGTCAAATTTTAACAAACTGTTTAAAAATGGTGGCTAAGTTTCTCACTTTTATTTTATAGAGGAGGGGAAGAAAAAAATGATATATAAACATATATTATGCTTAGCACAACAAACATTCAACAGATATTCTCCGAATTTTTTAGAAAAAAAATCCTAAAAATTGTGTGTCTCTGTTTATTTCTGTAACATCATTGTTAACCATACTTAGGCAAAACAAAGAACTTCAGCCGATAAAAAGTTACCTGTCCAGACTGAAAAAGGCAGATATGAATACCGTCACATCTGTTTTTCTTTGCTCTGAAGGTTTTTACATATGTCCAAATTTCTTAAGGAATTTTATCCCTGAAATGTAATCTCTGTTCTTTTCTATGTTCTTAATAGTTGCATTCAATTATTGCAAATTGAACAGCTTTGATTTTGCTTAGTTTCTTATTTTTTTGACTCTCAAATTTCTAATTTCTGTATTGTTCTCTTCTTTGTTGTATAGCTTTCTTCCAGTATGTGCATTTTTATCCATATTTTGAAGTTATTTGATCAGGTATGTTTTTGTGTAATTTCTTCATAATAGCCATGTTTTTTGTGTGCAATTTCTCATAATGTTTGTATGTATGTCTGAAGCACGAACTGCCTCTCAAAATTCAGAAAAGGTTATTTCAATTTTGTCATGTCTATGTTCATATATAAATTCAGGAATTATATTGTATTAAAATGCTTCCCATCTCTACTTGTTTCTCTGGACTCTATTATCAGTTAGTCAGTAGTCCTGGTAATGAAAAAGAACTCTTACATTGAGGTTCTTTCACCCATGAGTTTTTGGATCATTGTGGCCTTAAAATAGTCAGCTATTTGTTAACAGGAGATTAATGGGAGTACAGATAGTCCTCGACATACAACCGCAATTGAGTCCAAAATTTCCATCGGTCAATTTAACAAGATTGCACATAATAAATAACTTTTATCCCTGTGGAAACAGACTCAGGCTGTCAACTGTGTACTTTTATTCTAAAATGTTAACAAGAAGAGTTTGATTCTCCCTTTATTATGAGCTAATCCTAGAAGAATGATTGGTAGCTTTCTATTTAAAGATTTTTTTTGTTTACTTTGCTAAGAAAATGGCTGAAGTATTTTACCCAATGATAATTAAGAGTTCCTGATTGATTCTCTTCTTTGTTATGCATCTCATGATAACATACTTTATCTATCTGTATTAATTCTATTGACCTATGACTGCAGTAAACTATCACTGTATTTTATTCCTGGGGATAGAGGTGATGGTTTTCCATCATTTCTATTATTCATTTTATGCTAAACTTTTTCTGAATTCATAGCGTCAGAAACGTGGTTCTTAGGAAGTAGACAGGCCAAGATGAATTAAATTTTTCACACTTATTTTGTTCATCCTTTTCCCCAATAAGTCATGGGAGACATTGCACATGTAGGGAGGCAGAAAAGGGAAAATATGAGCATAGCTGACTATAAAATACCAGATTATATTCAAGCCTTCGGCAGACCACTGACTATTCATTGCTCATATGTGTGTTAATGGGCTGTCCAAGATCATATTTCATGTATAATCTACATTATCTATATAAAAGCATCAATGTAGAAGCTTCTTTACAGATTAAGCTAAAAGAAGTACCTGACATGAAAATTTAAATATTATTTTCCAAATTATTGGTTTGTAATAGGAAGCTCCCAAATCAGATCCGATATTTATTTTCTTTTATTTTCTTTTATTTTCTTTTATTATTTTCTTTTCTTTTCTTTTCTTTTCTTTTCTTTTCTTTTATTCTTTATTTTATTTTATTTTATTTTATTTTATTTTATTTTATTTTATTTTATTTTATTTTATTTTATTTTATTTTATTTTATTTTATTTTATTTTATTTTATTTTATTTTATTTTATTTTATTTTATTTTATTTTATTTTATTTTATTTTATTTTATTTTATTTTATTTTATTCTATTCTATTCTATTCTATTTTATTTTATTTTATTCTATTCTATTCTATTCTATTCTATTCTATTCTATTTCAAATTTATATACCTCCCTTCTCCCGAGGGACTCAGGGCGATGTACAGCCAAAATAAAAACATCAAGTACAAACGTTAAAATACAATTAAAAGGATATATATCTATTTGGCCCCAATTAAAAAATGACAAACTGATTAAAAAACATTTAAAAATTGTTAAGCTAGCCTGGCTTGCTGGAAAAAGAAGGTTTTAAGGGCACGGCAGAAGGCACCTAGGTCTTGAATTCTCCTTATCTCTGGGGGAAGCTGATTCCAGAGGGTAGGTGCCCCCACACAGAAGGCTCTCCCCCTGGGGGTCACCAGCCTACATTGTTTGGTTGATGGCACCCCGAGGAGGCCCTCTCTGTGGGAGCACACAGGTCGATGGGAGGCCGTCGGTAGCAGCAGGCGGTCTCGAAGATAACTAGGTCCTATGCCATGGAGCGCTTTAAAGGTGATAACCAACACCTTGAAGCACACCCGGAAGACCACTGGGAGCCAGTGCAGCTCATGCAGGAGAGGTGTTGGAGGAGTGCCATGCAGTTCCTGTAACTACCCATGCGGCCGCATTCTGGACCAGTTGGAGTCTCCAGGTACCCTTCAAGGGGACCCCCATGTAGAGAGCGTTACAGTAGTCCAGGTGAGAGATGACGAGGGCATGAGTGACTGTGCACAGGGAATCCCGATCAAGAAAGGGCCGCAACTGGCAGATCAGGTGAACCTGACAAAAAGTCCCCCTGGCTACAGCTGTCAGATGTTCCTCCAAGGACAGCTGCGTATCCAGGAGGACTCCCAGATTGCGACCCCTCTTTGCGGGGGCCAGAGACTCGCCCCCAATAGTCAGTGATGGAGTCAACTGACTATATCAGGATGCCGGGAACCACAGCCACTCAGTCTTGAAAGGGTTGAGCTTGAGCCTGTTTCTCCCCATCTAGATCTGCACAGCCTCCAGGCACTGGGACATCACTTCAAGGGCATTGTGATATGTGATAAGGATGATGTTTACTATCCATATACTGACTTAATTAATTTTGGACTGATGATGAAGATAGGCAGTGGATTGCTTCTGCCTTTTAGGATCAACCACCAACAGTGAAGGAACAAGTAATCAAGAAATATATTGTAAAGTAGCACGTGATAGAAGAGATATGAAGGACTTGGAAAAGACATTTCACTGCTGTGATGGATCTATTCATACAAAGTTCAGTATCATGCAAGCCATGGTATTTCCTTGATACTCAATGGAAGTGAAAGTTGGATTTAAAAAAAACTAGAATGGGAACAGTACCAGCAGCTTTAAATTTTGGTGTTGGAGAAGACTGCCGAGAATACCATGAACAGCCAAGAAAACAAACCAATGGATCTTCAAACAAAGCAAACTAGCATTCTCATTTGAGGCACAAATGACCAGGTTCAAATGATCCAATTTTGGACACATATGTCCTAGTTCTCTGGAAAATGCTGCAATGTTGCAAAAGGTAGAAAGAAGGAGAAGAAAAGGACAACCAGCAGAAAGGTGGATGGTTTAGTTACAACGGGTACACTGTTGGAACACTTGAAAGATCAGATTGGGGATAGATCATCATGGAGAAAATCTACGTATGTGTTTGTGAGGAGTCAATAATGACTTGATGGGATATAATCAATGAGATTGATATAGAATACTGTTTCTATGAAGTGAAGGACTTCAGCTATGAAAAGCTTTGGATCCAGCAAAAGGTTCCTAATGTCAGAAAGGAGGAAATTGCTATTCCTTCTCTATTTACAATCCCCAGAGTCATATCCACACAGTTTTAATCACCCAGAGCACATTTTCAAAAAGAAGACAAATATGTAAAAGAATGGGCTCACCCACAAATGCCATCTCACCACCTTTCAGCAGAGATAGGAGATTCTGTCTCCCTTCCAGCAGTATTAATGAAAATGTTACAGAGAATCAACAGCACACCGAAATATCTCTTTCCTTCAAATACTTAACCTGTCTGCCATTGACTTAAATTCCTCTGCTTGCCTTTATCAATATAGATATACAAACGTATGTTCGTACACATACACATACATTCCTTCATGCACATACATACAAACACAGAGATATACATACACACGACACAATCACTGGTATCTGAGGATGATACCAGTGGTCAAACTGGACAAGATGCTGAATGTGTCATCGCAGCCCTATATCTTCAAATGCGATGAGCTTGCACTGAAATGGTATTTCTGCCATCCCATAGACACCACTACATATGATGTATTTTAGTTAAATGTATGCCATTTCTTGAACGTTTAACTTCCTTGAAAAGCAACAATACTTTTAAAATGCTTATTTCTTTGCATTGTACCAAATCTAGTTGTCAGGTACAGATTTGTCAGGGAATAAAAAGTATATTTATGTTATTCTGCTTTGAGATTACAATGGTCAATTACGTTCTTCCTCCCTTCCTCCCTTTCTTTTTTTCCTTTTTTTTTTTTTTGCCTTATAATAATTTCTCACTCACCATGCAGCTTCTTTTCTGAGTTCAGCTAACTTGTGTAAGCGTTGAAGAGCTTTCTCTTGTTTCTTTTCATCCTTTCTTGATTTGGACGCTACGTTCCGAGCAAACTCCCTCTGTTTTAGCTCCTTGAGCCTCTGTTAGAAATAATTGGAAGCAAGCAAGAAAAAGAGAAACATTAATGCAAAGAAAGGAACTTCTATGAAGATATCACTTTGCAATACCATAATTTAATGTTGTCTACACTATTTGACAGGAAGAAATGACTGTGCTCTGGCATTGCTGTGATGTACTGTTTTAAAAAAAATTGATGAGAAATTTGGGGCTGCTTATATATATTATGTAGTAAGATCTGCCTTGCAATTTCTCAAAAATTCTATTTTCTTATCTTATTCTCAGGCTACTTTAGAATTTATTTCTCCGCATGGTATTTTTTAGTTTATTGATAAATATGCTTGAAGTGGCTGTAGTGGTTATTTTTCTTGTTCATCTCACATAGTTTCATCACTCTAAAAGACCCTGGTACTCAGCGGAAACAGCTTAGAGGAGGACTGTTCTGCACTATCTTCCATTAGGATTTAATTGATCCATGGGAGGTTAGCAAATGTAGGATGCTGGAACAATAATTGTGTAATGAAGCATTACACATTCTAAAACACAATGTGGCCATCTCCTAACCAGGTAATTACCAGAACACCATATTCTAAATATAAGAATATTACTGAGATTTTCTTCTCATTGAAATAAATTGTAACGGTCATTCTTTTTTCATGAAATCCCATCAGAATTGTTCAAGAAAAAAAAAATAAAGAAGTTTCTGGCAGAGACTAAGTAAAATGCTCGCTTTATTTATTTATTTATTTATTTATTTATTTATTTATTTATTAAATTTTTATACCGCCCTTCTCCCGCGGGACTCAGGGCGGTGCACAGCCGAGATAAAAAACATAACATACAAAATTTAAAAACAATTTAAAAAAACAATAAACAATTTCGGCCCAGTAATTTAAAACAACCCAATTAAAACCAAATTCAATTAAAACTGGGAGGAAGGGATCAAGCCAGCCCTGCTAGATGGAATAGATGCGTTTTCAGGGCCCGACGAAAAGTCCGGAGGTCTGATATCGTGCGTATCTCAGGGGGTAGGTCATAAAGAAATACTATTTCTTTAGTATTAAAAAAATATTAGTTTAAAATGAAACAGAATTCCTTACATTTGGGATAATGTGCATTTGGGGGAATTGGTATTATTTATTTCCAAAAACACTTTGCCTTATGAATCTGAATCCCCAGATTGCAAACCTTCTCCTTCTGCACATCCAGAAGCAACTCTAACATCAACAGAAAATCCCAATGTACAAACAGTAACTCTGTCTTGCTTGACTTCAACTACCCCAAAACTCCCTAACATGTCAGAAAGGGGACGCGGTGGCTCAGTGGCTAAGACGCTGAGCTTGTTGATCAGAAAGGTCGGCAGTTCAGCGGTTCGAATCCCTAGTGCCGCGTAACGGAGTGAGCTCCCGTTACTTGTCCCAGCTTCTGCCAACCTAGCAGTTCAAAAGCATGTAAAAAATGCAAGTAGACAAATAGGGACCACCTTTGGTGGGAAGGTAACAGCGTTCCGTGCGCCTTTGGCATTTAGTCATGCCAGCCACATGACCACAGAGATGTCTTCGGACAGCACTGGCTCTTCAGCTTTGAAATGGAGATCGGCACCACCCCCTAGAGTTGGGAACAACTAGCACATATCTTTACCTTAACATGTTAGAAAGGTAGGCATACCTGCAGAATAATTTTTTGCATGAGGCTGTACTAGCCCTCAGTCCAGAATGAACACCTGTCAAGCTATTGCCAAAGTGACAGTCTTTTTCAAAGCTGTTGAGCCCTCCTAGGCACAGCACAAGAACAGCTCAAACCTGCATTGTGGAAGTGTGCATAGTCATTCCATTGAGTTAATCAAAGATTAAACTTTTCAATCTGCTGTGTATCCGAACAAGCTCCAAAAAAATCAAACCCATTACATGTTCAATCTTGGAAGATAAACACATTCCATTAGTGTAATAAAAAATGGCCAGACAAATCAATCAAACACTGCACTACTTTATTAAGAGCAATCTTTTAAAACAAATATTTACCCTATGGCGAGCAGTAGCAATCCTGTTCTTTTCCTGCAAGGCTGGCCTAAAGCTACTACCAGCGGTTGTGACAAAGGTCCTTTTTTTTTAAAGCAAGTTTGAATTCATAAAAATGAAGCCTGTGATGACAGATATTGGGATAAACAAATTGCAGGAGAAAGATTTTCAGAGTAACAGGAATACCTGCAAAGAAACAGAATTCAAGTGCCCCTCCCCCTCAAATTTCCTAGTGTTTTGTCCTATGGTGTCATTACAAATGGGCAGAAGGTTTGCTCTGATTTCCAAGTATATAAGGGAAATATATTTTGCTGACTATCTGAGCAATGGTATTAATGCAATCACAGATTTTTCTTAGTAATGAATTATAAAAATAAAGCTAGTAAGGTGGAGAAAATTGTTTATTTTGAATTTTAAGATGATTTTATTTAATTCTGCATTTTAAAACTAGAACAGAAACTGAAAGTAAACAATCCAGCAAAAATATGTAGTTCTCTACTAACAAAAGTTACGGAAAATTGCAACCAAAATTTGCATGTTTTGAAAGCTGAACAAAATCCTTTGAATAAAACAAAATGTTTGTGAAATATGCAGATATTCACAGTGAGAACACCTTGAGGTAGTCCAGAATTTTGTCAGAAAAAAAGGGGATAAACATTACTCTAAACCAGTGCAGACTTACGGCTGTTTTTCTACCACACAAACATGCAAATGGGGTAAGAACTTCATCTTTGAGTAATGCAACTCAGGGGAAAATAATCAGAATAATCAGTCCTTCCACATAAAAGTTACCTGAGTTTTCTTTAAACCTTGTATTTTGCAACTAAATCAACCGATCTCTCTTTGTAATACTTGTTCTGCAGCATAACTTTCTCAACTGATTGCTCTTCACTTGGTACTCCTTATTACTTACTTCTCACTTACTTATTTACTTCAGTGATTTGGAAACTTCTTGGTTTGATGTTAGAGCTAGTAACACTCAGCATATTCATATATCCTTGGTCTTATTTTCCGTAGGGTGTCTCTTGGGCTTTTCTTCTCCACTGATATTTCTTTCCTATTAGACTGTCAGCTGTCCTGAAGGATGTTTTTTTTTTATATTATTCCATTGTTCTTAGGTGTTTTTTTTTTCAATTTTAAATTTAGCTGCCATGGTTACTGGAGATGTTTTCCTTTCATTTTATTTTGGGGGGTAATACAGTATTTACATTTCCTTTTCTCCATGTTTCTGTTCTTACTATGCACATTTTCTATGCAGTGTGTTAGACTTCACACAAGGTGTGACAGTACTTTAAACTTCAGACACTTAATTCTTATATTCAGGAAGTTGCTTATAACCTAAGCTTCACAAATATAACTTGGTTCATCAACTTTCCTGAATACAATGATGAAGTCATGTATGCATAGAAAACCTGACTGCTGCAGAATATGGAAACAAGCTCTTTCAGTAAATGTGCCTTAAAGTTTACATTCTAGGCTCTTTTCTCCTGACTTTTGGGTCAATGGACTTTTAGTGTCTATATATAAAAGGTTTCTTGGCCTGAGAATTGCTGGCCCTTGTCTTACCAGTTTTAGCTGTCACCATTACAGACTCCAAGTTTTTAGCTTACTTTTCTTTTTCTTTTTAAAAAAATTAAGAACTGTCTTCATTGGATCAAAGCATTCAAACACATGTGTAAAGTCATTAATGAGTAGATATGAAGTGATGATTTGCATTTGTCATTTGATCCCAATCTTTAGGATTTAAATAAAGCCACAATGTCTCTGGGGACCTTGAGACTTCTGCAATGCCATTTACTCCTTTCTCCTTCCTTGGTCTTCCACCTCCTATCTTTCTCACTCCTCTATTTATAAATCTGCTAAGACTTCAACTGAATAGAATATAAGAATAAGGTGTATAAGGTATTATGGTAACTGGAAAATACAAGTCCTGTTAAATGAGATTTAAGTGTATGTGTATGAGCACTCACTGTTTCAACAGCTTCGGTTTCTATGGTTAGGATTAGTACTGAGATATACTCCTTCTTGGAACTAACCTAATTTAACTCTGCAATTTATAGTTGTAGCTGGCTGCACTAATACAATTGGAGATTTCTTTTCTTTTCTTTTTTTCTTAATAGGAATCTTTATGCAGTGCATTTACAACCAATGTTTATTTGCTCTTTATTGTTTTTATATGCCCCCTTTTCTCATTTTGACTGTACATGCATCTATTTGTTCATATGCTTTTATAATTGTTTAAAAGATGCCAAGAAAACAGGCAAAATGAATTATTATGGTATACTTGAAATGGTTATTTCAATGGTCCATTTTTGTGTTTTAAGGAACTCCAATACATTTTAAGGAGTACCAATACATTGTACAACTATTTAAACAATCATGACTTCTACTGTTATATTTTTCAGAAGGAGCTTAAGAAACTTGGTAGTCTCTAGCAATCAGAAAATAGCTTTGTTTGAATAAAACATCTGGATCTTTTAAATAGTATAAATCCAGACCCTAAGATTTATTTTTATGACAGTTCTTCTGTGGATTCCTCTTTCCATCATAAGAGAGAACATTCTGCAGCTATGATCCTGGACATGCTCTACGTTCCTTTTTTCTCTTTAAAATCCAAGTACAAGAAACTGATTTAATATTCATGTTCTGTTCTTTGAATATTAATGTGGCCACACAAGAAGAATGTAAACATATTACTCTCTGGACCATTGTGTGCAATTTCAGTACTAGGCACCACACTTCAGCAAGATTCAGAGAAACTGGAACAGGTGCAGAGGAATATCGGAGGAGACTTAGTGCAATATTTACAGAGAAAGAGAGAGAGAGAGAGAGAGAGAAATGTGGTATGTTTGGCCTTAAAAGAAATGTATATAATAGCATTTACAAGTTTTGGAAGGAACATTAAAACTTAAAGTGAAAACATTACTTAGAGAGACGGTGGACTTTCATTCCCCAGATGATCTGAAGAAGAAGCTAGACAGTAACTGAGGATGTTTTCATTTAGATTCCTGCAATAAAAATTTGTCCTTGATGCTTTAATAGCCCCTTTATGAACTCTATGATTTTATGAAATGAAAGTACAGCATTGCTGTGTGAATTGGAGTAGATTCAATGGACAATGGGTCATTGTGAAATAGGTACCGTTTCCCCTAAAATAAGACATCCCCTGATAATAAGCCCAATCGGGGTTTTGAGCACATGCACTAAAATAAGCCCCACCCTGAAAATAAGCCCTCCCTGAAAATATTTAAATTCATGTGCAGCCAGTCCCCAACATTTCCTCCGATTTCCTCCACACACCCCAAAATAATAAGACCTCCCTGAAAATAAGGCCAAGCGCTTACTTTGAGGTTTAAAAAAATATAAGACAAGGTTTTATTTTTGGGGAAACATGGTATCTGATGGTATGTCAAGCTGTAACTTTGTAAGTTTCTTAGGTAGATATCTCACAGGTGGGGTTGAATTTTAGAAGTCCCTAAAATTATAGCAGGAGACAGGAAGGCATACAGAAGAACATTAGAGGCACAATAAATGGAAAGAGGAAATCGAAGACAAAATGGGTGTGGATGGCGGAAATTCAAATAAGGGTTTAAATTAGAGTGCTCTGTTTGTAGAGTAGGATTGGGCAGGGGACTTAAGCTTCTATGAATGAGTGGAAACTTTCACACAGGTGGGAGATATCACAGGGCCAAGGGCAAATATAGAGATGTCGATAGTATTGGGAATAAGTGAGTGGGGATGCGCAGCCCGGCTCACCTAACAGGGTTGTTGTGGGGAAAATAAGAGGAGGAAGGTATGTCGGATATGTTCGCTGCCTTGAGTTATTTGCAAAAATAATAAAGGCGGGATATAAATATACAAACAACACTACATCTGTTAGAAGAACAGAACATTTTAATATTGGGGGATCCTGTTATTTCTCCCTTTGATTTCTGTATATTTATTTGTGCCATGCAAAATATCCTGACTCTGCTGTTTGAAGACATTAAAATATGCTGAACTAGTTTACCTGGCTTAAAAAAAAACTATCAGCAGTGATCTGTTATTTTTCTTTCATTTAAATAATGTTCTAGTGGAGCAGACAGTGACCCTAATCGGGATCCTTCTAGTGGAGCCGTGGGCAATTTTCTGAGTACATACCATGATTAATTCAGCCTAGCACTAAAAGGAGTTTAGAATTCAATTACAATGCATTTGGATCACTGAAGATGTTAGGCACTTCAGGGTACCAATAGCATGACAATTTCCTTTACGAAGCAAGAAATTTGGATCAACCATTTTGGGGTTATAATATTTGACAATCTATGACTGGCTAATTATTCAAAACAATGAGGCTACAGAAGTTTTCAGGGAAAATGGAATTCTTTGATCTCTTCCATATCAAACTGGGACACCATTAAATGATTAGCTTTATTTTGGGCATAAAATCCTTGATGCTTAAAATACTAATTTGGCAAAGTATCAGCCAAGTATGGGGAAAGGGGGTATCTTCCCCCACATCTGAAGAATTTTTCTATCGATCATGAAACTTCTTAAAACTTTATAAAATAATAATCCTAGAGCAGTGGTTCTCATTCTTGGCAAGATGTATGCACTTCAACTTCTGGCTGGAGGATTCTGGGAATTAAAGCCCATGCATTTTAAAGTTGTCAAGCTTCAGAAATCTTGCCTTAAAGTACGATAACTGAGGAGGCATCCAGTCCCAAATTCCTCCTTCCAAAGGCAAAAAAGAGATATCCAATGGGAACACAAATGCCTCCTTATCTCCAAGAAAGATGCTTCTGTCTCCTTTGCCAGCATTAGCCCAATTTTACATAAGTGATTCTTTGCCTTCAGCTCTTAAGCTCTATAGTGCTAAGTGTCAGAGCTCCGATGAATGCCCTAATTAACTCATGAGCCTCGAGCCAAGTTTCAAAAGAAATCCAGTTATTTATTAGGAGCAACATGTCGGCAGCTTCCCAAGTGTAGTCAACTCTGCCGCACATAATTTACAGCTCAATTATGACCCTATTTCCACCCCTCCTCCCAAGCTATGTCATAAATCACATTCTCCAACAAGGCACTTTCATGGGCTGTAGAAAACACGCCTCACAAACTGGCTCTTGGAGGAAGGTATGCATGGAATGTGCTTATAAACATGGCTGCTGAACTGCTCCGACAGATCTCCCCCCTTTCTGTCCATGACAATTCGAGAGCAGAGTAGAAATGATTTGCAAGTTGACAGTAAGACTGCATCTGGATTAGTACATATATTATTCAAATAAGGCAATGAGAAATGATGGAGGATGGATGAAAGCAAGTGTTCTTCAAGCAACAAGCTTTATTGGGGTTGATAAAAAATGGAATAAATCAAATTAGTAAGTGTATTTGTCAGTTCATTGACAAAACCAGATTGGCAATACTGCTATATTTATTATTTACATCCATACATACTTATATATTTTTATTGTCATCCATCTACCAAGGCACTCTGGGTGATGAACATTTGAAGACATTCAGTCAAATCACAATCAAACATTTACTGTTTCCAATTCATTTAGAATGCATGCCTGTTAAAATGCACAATAAAAAGACCATGTTTTGGGCCCTAAAGAAATCCCAATAGTAACATGACAGCTACAGCTGCAGCTACATCACAGTTTGCTTTGTGGACTTTTGTGGAAATAGCCAGGACTTCATAGGCTTCTGAAGACCCAGGAGACCCAAGGCATGTTCACTGTGCCCTATCTAGTGGGATAAGTGAGAACTATTTGGGAGAGATGTATGTATATGTATATAACCTGGTTCTGCTGTGTAGGGCTTTAAGGTGATATTGCACCTGGAAGTCTACTGGAAGCCAGTGCACATGCTGCTGCATTTTGGACCAGCTGAGCTTCTAATGCTATTCAAGGGCAGCCCCATGTGCAGTGCATTGCAACAGTCCAAATGGGAGGTGACTAAGGCATGAGTTTCCCCAAGCAATGCCTCCTGAATAGGAATAGATGAAATTAGCATACAAGTGATAATTGTACAAAGGTTCTCTTCGTCATAACTCCCACCTGTTCCTCAAGTAGAACACATGAGTCCAAGAAAACCCAACCATTGCGCACCAACTCTGCTTCAGGGAGTATTCCCCATCCAGGGTAAATGTTGGAAGATCACTAGATGCAGAGTTCCTAAAACCCACAGTCAGTCAGTCTTTTCAGAGTTGAACTGATTCTTCCCTATCTAGACTGGGAAAGATTTATAACTGAGTCTCATCAGCATATTAATGGTATTACACACACACACACACACACACACACAAACACATGGATGAGAGATCAAGGAAGGCTGAGATGGATACACTTTTCCCATCCCAGGGGCACCAGAGATCATCCATTAATATGAACAATGATGATATGGTACTATATCCCAGCTTGAAATTCAACTGAAACAGTGCCATATAATCTGCTTCCTCCAGAGCTCCCTGGAACTGCGAGGCTACAATCTTCTTGACATGGTTCACCAGAAAGGAAAAGTTGGAAACTGAATGGAAATTGTCTATTACTGCTGGAATCAAGGATGACCTTTTGAGAACGTGCAAGAACATCTCCCTTCTGTTTCTTTTCTCTCTCACACACAAATGGACATTTAGCTAGATTATTGCTGTACCTATCTAAAATCACTTTTTTTTTTCAATGAATGAAAAGAATCACTGGAGGAAAAGCCTAGCACATTTGCTAGTGATCAATGAACATGTTATAGATAGTGTTTTATATACTCTAATGCTCAGCAATGATGCATTTTAAAGCAATCACCCAAACAATATAAGGAAATATTTTAAACATGGTATCCCATAGGGTTTTTGAGTCAAACATTTACTATTTCCAATTCATTTAGAATGCATGCCCATTAAAATGCACATTTCCATCTTAGAAATAATTCATTCAGTGAAGTAGTCCCTTCCTGAAAGAGAGAAAACTGTGATATGGAGCAGATTCAACTATAGTTATGAAATGTGTAAGTGTATACAAGCCTATCACAGCAATAAGAATCTCTCTGCTCATGTTGCTTAAACTGGTCCTAATCATTCCCTCTACGTTCCTTTTCTGGTTGCAACGTAAAGTAACAGGCTTTTTAAAATATAGAACTATAAATTCATAAAAATGCATTATGCATCTTTCCTTTATGACTCAGGACGTTTGGTAATTTGGTCCATACTTGCATTGCCTTTTATTAAGAACATAAATAAATAAATAACTGGATATTCTGGAAAACTGAGACAAATTATTAAGAACTTCAAGTGTAATAAGATTATACTTAGAAAGACTGTACATCTTGCAAAGTATTTTTTAATGAAAGTGTCTCAGATGTTTGATGAAAGTGACACGAGGCTATCATTTAATTAAACCATTAAAAAAAGTTCTGTCGCAAAAAGCTTCATAATTGTATTGTTCCAATGCTTATTCAAGTGACTTAAAATTCCATAATGTAAAAGCTGTGCAAAAATTTGTAGTTCTCCAATATTTCCTGTCAGGCTAATGATGATTTAAAGCTGACCAGCCCTTTAAGACTGAGGATGAGTCAGCAGAGGTTATTGCCCTTTAAGAAGCTGTCTATATAAGGCAGGTCATTAGGGGGCATCTTTCTCTCTCCTTTTGTATCTGTCTCCTTGTGTATCTGCACTGTAGTTCTCCGTGTAGAGTTGAAGAATGATTGCTTGTCTGGTATGTGCCTACCACTTGTACGTCTATATATAGAAGTCTTGTATATAAACCACTGTTTGTAAGACAAACCTCTGTGTCCTGTATTTTGCTCCTGGGTGGTCTCAAAATAGTAGTCACACTGTAAACACTCTGACATTTTCCTTTCCTTTCCCCAATATGGTTTACTACGACCCCTTGGCACCTAAAAGTTTGCTTACCATTCCTGCCCTGTAATGCTTAACAAAAGTCATTTCTGTGTTGGATTTGGTATTGTTGATGAAAGGGATTAGAAGGGGCCCGACTTCCTTCCACTATTTTCCCTGCCCTGACAGCTATTACTAATCAGCGGACAAATACTGTATGGCTTAACATAGAAAAGATTTCTCTGAGATACAGTAAGGCATTATAAACAGGAGGTGATTACATCCATCATTTTCACTTCATTCTTCCAACCCAGTTTTGAATATGATGGGTAAATTTAAAATTTGGGTATATAGAGGACTAAATTATAAACTATCACAATTTCAGGACACTGCACATCATTATTATGAGGCTCAACCCATAAGGCAACATTCTTAGCTTCCGATTCCTTGTTCTGTGGAGGTGAAGTCAAACGTGAGATTGTCTACGCTTTGATATTAAATCAGGATATTTTTTTCAAAGCACTAAATGCATTTGGTGACAGAAGGGGATGCGATATAGGACAATATTGAATTTATTGAAGAAGTTCTTGCTTATTTTGTGGGACTTTAACTAAACTTCCTACTGCCTTTTTTCCTATTTATATTGACCTAATGGTCCTTTGAGCAGATTCAGGCAGTTGTCTTAAAACACACCAATATTGCATCCACAGAAAGACAGAAGGTTTTTTAATGCTCTTCTGCAAACCCACACACAATGTTCTTCATTTTATAATCAGATTGCACCCATCTGATTTTTGTTATAGCCAGAGGCTTGTGGCAGCTTTCCTCTTAATATAATGTTGTATCAGTGGCAGTCAGTTCTAGAAATGGCATCATAAAATAAACACAGTCCTGCCTAGCAGTTGCCAAATGCAGATATTAATGTTACTAAAACTTGGGGGACATCAATTTAGAGTGACTCATTATATCTTGTCCAAATCTGGCAATTAGAAAAACAAATCTTGCTACAAAAAAATTGGAGAGTGGGGGTAGGGAGAGAGAAGATTGATCAAAATCCATTACTGTCATACAAGCTTCAAGCAAAAATGAATAGCAATATCTTATTCCATTGTGGGCAATAATAACTTTGAAGTTATATTGAATGAATTTAAATTAAAAGATAAGTTCCTCTAACAAACCCATCGTTTACACTTTCAGTGTTTCTGATAATTTGTTACTATATTCTCCCTTTCATAATAATGTTAGGATTTCAAATATATACATGGCTCCTCAGAGCTGACTCATCTTAGAATCACTTTTGATATGCAGCAGGCAGATGAGTAAGTAAGTATATGGATAGGTTAGTCAATTAGTAGACAGACAGACAGACAGACAGATGGTATAGAAAAACATACCTATTTTCTGATAACTATCTGGTTGATTACAATATTGATTCCAACTTTTTATTGGCTGCTCTAATAATCCAGAAAATTCATAAATATTCTAACGTTAATGAATTCTTTAGATAAAATCTATCTAGCCTGTTTCAAGTTGTGATTTGGGACAGATTTAGTAAATAGATAGTCTTGATCATATTTGTGGATGACCTGAGGCAGACCTGGAGTGGACCTAACACATCCATCCGAGCACTCCTTTGATCTCTCATTACTATCAACACTATCAACATGTTATCTGTCAATTGTTTGACTAGTGAACCCAACAAATGGAACTCTTGGGGTCTTTGAATCCCAAAAAGCAAAACTTAATTGAACACACCATCTTGGAACTGAAGAAGCAAAACTAGTGCTGCTTTTCCCATGCAAAAGCTTGCTTTGTTAAACAATAGATTCCCTTTCTCCCACCCCTCAAGTGTTCACATTGTCCAATAGTAGAACTTCTTTTTGTTATGGGAACAGCCCACTTCTTCATCTAGCACCTGCAGTAATGACCTTGGTGTTTTGCAGGCCCTCATTGTCTGTGAATGACATCTTGGCATCCCATTTCCTCCCTTATACATTCCACCCCTCCCCCCTTTTCATTGGCAAGTTGAAAAGCAATAGAAGCTAGAAGGCAACAAGTGATTCAGTCTTGACAGTATCTTTCAGAACAGAATGGAAATCAGTGTCACCTTTTTATGGTGGTTCTGTTTCTTCTTCATGGCCAGTTCTAGTCAATGCTAGTTGAGAAACAGAGGTCCTCCTTTGTGTGGGCTCAGGATTCTATTCTCTTTCCCTTCCCTTTTTAACATCTAAATAAAACCATTGGGTCTTTGGAGTTCTATCTTTCAACCCCATGCTGGCCACATTCCTGGAGGATGTGTAGAAGAACTATGTGGGAAAAGAGTGATATGCAATCTAGAGGTATTCATGGACTCATAGCTCCTGTTTGATGAGTGGTCAGGAAAATGTTTGCAAAACTTCATCTGGTGCACCAGAGTGGAACAGGAGGCCATTCAGATAATAACTCATGCCCTACTCTCCTCATTGCTTGACTTTTGTAATGTGCTCTACATCAGGCTGCCCTTGAAGATCACTCAAAAACTTCAGCTGTTCTGGAAAGCAGTGGTAGGGGCAGTTATGGACATGCATTGGTAAGCCCATGTGACATTTCCACTTAGCAATTTCTTTTCCAGAAACAAATCAGCAACAAGTGTAGCAAGCTACATTTGTTGCTGATTTGTTTCTGGAAAAGATTTAAGAGCCATGATGGCGCAGTGGTTAGAATCCAATACTGCAGGCTATTTCTGCTGACTGCTGGCTGCCTGCAATTTGAATGTGTGTTTGGTGTGTTTGGTTCACCAATTTGAATTGGTGTTTGAATCTCACCAGGCTCGAGGTTGACTCAGCCTTCCATCCTTCTGAGGTCAGTAAAATGAGGACCCAAATTGTTGGGGGCAATATATTGACTTTGTAAACTGCTTAGAGAGGGCTGTAAAGCACTGTGAAGTGGTATATATGTCTAAGTGCTATTGCTATTAAGTTTAACTATTTATGGAAGCTAAAGAGCCAGGAAGCAAATCTCCTCTATTGCAGTGAACATATGAAGTTCCCCCTGTGGCTCCTAGTTCTATATTTGTCCTGGCATTCCAGAGAGATATAAAAACTTTGGACCATGGACTAGGATATTGGTACCAGTGGTGGTATTCAGCCAGTTCTATCCTGATCGGGCGAACCGATAGCGGCAGCTTCAGAAGGCTCCACCCACACAACCGGATGTAATCACGTCCCATTTTTGACACTTTGCACATTTGCGAACCAGTAGCGAAGGTAAGTGAATACCACACCTGGTTGGTACCCGTATTGTTGGACTGTTGTATTCAATGTATTAAATGTTGGTGGGCTATTTTGGTCAGGATTTCCATCTCTTGCACTGTCTCCCTCCCCTCTCTTTTTCATCTGTTTTTGCTTTGCTTACATCTGTGTTTTTTACATTGTTTTGGTACATTGATACCAATGAACAGAGTCATTTAGAGTTGGACAGCATCAAATCAATCAATCAAACAATCCATCAATCGAATCCACACATGCAGCATGCATACTATTCTGAACATTTTCAAGAACAGGCTTAGGCAGCATTGCCATGTATGTTTTTTATGGGCCCCATTGAAAGACTATATACTGTTGTCAGTGTTTATGTGCTGTTTTTCGCAGTATGTTATATTTCTTACAAGTATAAATTTGTATCTACTTCTGGTGCTAATTATAAAAGGTAAAGGTAAAGGTTCCCCTGCACATACATGCTAGTCATTTCCAGCTCTAAGGGATAGTGCTCATCTCCGTTTCAAAGCCGAGGAGCCAGCGCTGTCCAAAGAAGTCTCTGTGGTCATGTGGCCGGCATGACTAAATGCCAAAGGCACATGGAATGCTGTTATATCTTCCATTAAATGCAAAGAGATGAGGACATGGACCATTGATGATCTCATGTTTTCTTCTTCTTTCCCACCACAATTTCTAAACTCTGCATGCAAGTATTAGCAAACTTGCTAATAAAAGCCAATGTTTCTATAAAGAATGAAATTTCAGATAGAGGGAAGAAAAGTATTTACTTGGTTTACTTTTTGAAGTATAGTCAGAAAAAAGTTAACAGAATAATTAAGAGGGAAAATATTTTTCAAGGGGCAGGGTGATTTAAAAAACAAAAAACAAAATGGCAGGAGAAAAGAGGATTTGAATAGCCAGGATACAGGAAATTCATTTATTTAAAGAGGAAGAGGAAATGGCTATTTGAGAGTCTGAATTGAGACTGGCTATATATACAGTACTAAAAGTGCACAGATGACTTGCTTTTCCTTAATGTTTTTGAAAGTAGAATTCACACATATGCATGTGTTCCAAGCATTGGTGTAGACTAGTGCTGAACAGTCAGATTTTCAGTTATTTTTGTTAAGATTTCTAAGAGGTCTGGAAAAGGTTAATGTAACTAATGGATTATTTTAAGTGCAAGATGACAATGAGCAATTTCTATGCTGTTCTTGCATTGCTCCAATGTATGCCTGCTGCAATTAGCAACAATCATCCATTCATATATTGCATATTAGTTTGGGCTGATTAACATAACTCGATTTTTATAAGCTAATCAGCTCAAATTGCATATTGAAATATTATTTAATGCCATGCTCAAATACTGTAATAATGGATATGCTACAAGAATCTGAATGGAATTTAATGAGAGTTCAAATGAATGTTGTACACAATTGATTTACTATATTAATTTTGCATTTGATAGTAATTATAACTATATACTAACCTAGCAAAGAATTCAGAGCATTACTAAATAAGTTCAAGAACTGCAAATACCCTATTGAATAAAAGAACAATTTATTTATACCTACTTCAATTTTTCTGTTTTGTAGAGAGCTTATAGTTTACAACATTTTTATCGTCCATAGTGATAGCAGTTTCAATCTTGGTCTAAAATATTCTTGAGAATGCCTGGATCTTTAAGATTGTCTTTCACTGCATAAATCCTTGAAAGTACTTCAAAAGTAGAAATTAGCCTACTTCATTTTTCTTTCACCACACTGTGAGTTTTAGATGGGCAGGTTTTTTTTCCATATAGTACTACAATAAAGCAATTGTCTGGTTTCTGTGGTGAGTAAAAATTATGATTGAATGGATAGATATAAACTTTGTACTCAAACTGTGCAGATGTAGAAGCTATTGCATGTTAGCATGCCATCTGTTTTTGAATTCCCGGCTGTCTTGCCTAGGAAAGGAGGAAAGTCCCCCAAACTGATAATAACCAAGCCTATATGCCAGTTTGGTTCAGCCTTTTAGCTACAGTAGAAGCAGAAAAAGGAGCTTCTATATAGCAGGTGTTGTATTTCCCTAGCTCAGCGGTTTAGCTTTTGGTTTCTGGTTTCTGTTCTGGCCTTCATCTTTTACTCCGATAGATGAAGGCAGGAAGGGAATTTTTTGAACATTTCTATTTGCATTATTTTGTTAGGTTTGCAGTGTAGCTTCCAACTGCCTATTCCTAGATCGATGTCTATGTTGTAACTCTTGCAGTCCAAAACTACTGGATAACCGTTGGAAAGGGAGAGTTGGATGCTGCACCAAGTTCACAGTAGGTCACCAAGAGAGCTACAGCAATTCCTATTTTGCTGATGTGTTTGGTGGTTTACAGCATGGTGGCAGCAATGGAGCTGGCAGAATTGGTTACTATGCTTACTACATGCTTACTACAACTCGTATTGCAATGAAGCTACTGCTGAAAAGGGGAGCCCTTCTAGCCAGTGGTGGGTTTCACTTACCTTTGCTATCGGTTCGCTCATGCATGTGTGCTCACTTCGCTCGCGTGTGCGCCACTTCTGCACATGCACAGAGCGTATTTGATGACATCCGGGTGGGTGGGTGGAGCCTCCCGCCACCGCTGCTACCAGTTTGCGTGAACCGGTAGCAACCCACTATTGCTTCTAGCATAGAATTCTTATACACCCCTAGTCATTATTACCCTTACTGCTCTTTCCCTCTGTTTTGTTTTGTTTTTGTTTTTACTTTGGATCAGGAAATCAACAATTGTTTTAAAGATTTCTTTTATCTTAATTTTGTAGGTCATCCTTAACAGTAAAATTGTAATAATAGCCTTCTCATGGTTTCCTTCAGTCAGGATTACCAGATTTGGGCTGATGACCCCTTAAGGCCAACAAAGAGACACAGAAATCTGTAATTGCTTTAATTTAATAGCCCTCTTGAGTTCTGCAGCCCAGATCTGGCAGCCTACTTCACTGAAGTAGTGAAGTACTGAAATACTGCTCTTCACTGAAATACTGCTCTTTCAAAGCAAATTAATCTTAGTATCTGGGCTTGTGGAAGCCCTCATGGCTAATCAAATGAAAAGTTTGGATTCCGAACCATCCCCACATTTCTAGCTGTTCTAGCCACCTCATAAACACGAGGCCCGGTGCATCTAAACGCATATCTAAAGTTGAGCAAACGGCAAAGTTTTCTCAGCTTTCTAAATTAAGAAAATTGCTAAGGATATTGTGTTGAATATTTTACCACTTTCATGGGCAAAGTTGCCCTGAGTAGAAATGCAGGGTGGACAACATGCAGAGCTTTAAAGATATTTTTTTGTTAGCTTCAGCAAAAATTTCAAGAATGTCTCATAAATATCACCACAGAGAAAGCTGCTGTAAGAATGCTGGAATGAGCTTCCTGCTTTTTGAACGAATTTAATGGATTGGGCCATGTGATGGACATGTGGGTGCTGGGCAGGGACTTGATCTTTCCTTTGAGTGGGGAAAGCCTGGAAGCTTTCAGATTCGGGTTTTCCCAGATGTGCCAATATGACATCTCTAATACAATGTAGCTTTGAGGAAACTCAAACCTTGGAGTTTTCTTTCATTACGGGTGTTATTTGGAACCCTGACATTAAATGTATGATCAAAAGATCATAAAATTGAAACCCTTTATAAGGGCAAAAGGGTAACGTGTCACTGTCATAAACTTGGAAGGTAATAATTTTTTAATGATTTTTGGGAAGTGCCATTCTGTCTTTACTGAAGTCGATGGCAAAAAAAAAAAAAAAATCCACAGACTTCAGTGGGGATGGTAGAAACTTTCTAATTATAAAGATAAATTTGCTGTAATACCTTCAAGAGCTTTCCGCAACCAGGGAAATTAAAGACGCGTTGGAGTCCTTTTTCTTTCTTTACTTTAAATTTCACTTGACATTTCAATTCCATTTCTGTATCACATTGGCCTCCCATTTCAAATCTTATCCAGTAGCAAATATATGAGGATTCTTCTTCCCCCATTTTTTGTCCTGAGCATATCCAGGATAGATCCATGATTATCTTCTGGCACATGGCAGTACTTAATGTACCAAAATGGCTAATACAGATACCATCTGAGTCACATCAGAACGGCCATCCTGAAGCTAGGAGTCTATTGGTGACAATAAAAAGACGTGCTGCAAATAGGTGTTTCAAATCCTTAGTCGACTGATTCCCCCTCCCCCCCTCTCTTCCAAGCACATGTACTTTCAAACTAGTATTGGGGTGCAAGAACCAGTAGTAAAACTAGCGGGAGGCTCCGCTCACCGACCCCGACATCAGGAAGCTTCTGCGCATGCACCGAAGCGCGCACACATGAGCAAAGCAAGCGCACACACGTGGCCCCATTGTGAACCGGTAGTTAAGGTAAATAGAACCCACCCCTGGGGTAGAGCTCTCAACAACATAAGAATCCACTTAGTAAATCATAGCAAAGATCTTCTTCCTCAATCTTTTCAATTTCCACTACGGCCCCCACTAATACTTTCTCCTGCAGAACGAGCTGATGCATTGTTACACATCAACTGGCATCCTGTTTCCAGAGTGGAACTTCTGGATTTGACGCTTATAAAATCATCCATCTATTTTGTAAGCTAGGGGGCACTGCATGTTGGTAATAGCTTTTGGCCCACCGCAGCACAAGTAGTTTTGAAAGACTGCAGCTGTTGGACCGAGTATTTCCAACAGAGTTAACATTTTGTGTCTAAAGAATAATATTTGGGTCTCTTTGTATTATTTCCATTCTTTCCACTATGATGCAGCACTACTGGCACTGAGAACGGAATTGACTGAGAACTGAAGACCAGCAGGAAAGTGGTTGGGTATTCAAAGGCTTGAGTAACCAGTCAGAAATAATCACTAACTGGAAACCTCAGAATATATATATATTTTTAAATGGCTAATCTTGGACACACTTCAGTTGGTGTTGGTCAACTACTTTATATGCAGAGAGCCTTTATTTTTAGTATAAGGCAAACACCATAAATCACTGAAGAAAAAAGAGCTATCCTGTTGACTGTCTCTGGCAGGAGTGTCAAACTCAGGGACGGGGAGTGGGAGGCGGATGCATCAAGCCCCGACCACATCCACCCCCAGTTTAGTGAAGGGGGAAATAGTTGTGATACATCACGTGATGACAACGTGTTGTCGCGAGTTTGACACCCCTGGTCTAGGGGGCCTAGATATTTGCTCTAAGAAGAGGTCTTGCTATTCCTGCTTTGCCAAAGCCTAAAACATTCGATTCACTTGTGAAATTACTGAAGGATCATTTCTCGGCTGCACCATCAGTCATTATAATGACATTTAAATTTCACGAGCAAGTTCAGCAACCTAGAGAAGCCATTGTTGTTTATATCACAGAGCTGTGTAATGCATCTTAGCATTGCAATTTTAGACTCTTCTTCTTCTTCTTCTTTTTTTTTCAAAGAGAGAGATGCTGAGTGATTGACTTCTGTGAGGAAAAGTGCTCTGTGTGCAGATTCAACAATGTGGACTGCAGGTTTTTTTTAATATGCAGGGAATAATAAAGGTCAGCAATTACACCGCCTTCTGAATGTAACAAGGACCCTCAAAATGATGCAGTGCTTCTGACGGGGGATCAAGAGTGAAAGATGGAAATGGACTTTGAGGTGGATCAGCAAGAGTGCATTCTTGCTCCTACATTCTGAGGAGCTACCTCCCAAGTTGTTGAGGCTACAATGTTTTTTCCATGACTACAGCAGCAAGAGGGTTGATTTTGCTGGATGCTACCATGCAGATGTGCAGGAACAGTCTTTCCGAGAGACACTTTCAGTCATTGTTACAGAAAGGGAATTAGAAACATTTTAGGAAGGAATTGGCTCTTACTACTAGAAATCACTCTCTGTGGGGTGCATGCCACTGTCACAAATAGCCTAACAGAAATAATAGATTCCCAGAACTGTTCTCTGAGAAACTGGGAATGTGGAGTGGGAAGCCATTTTCATCCCATTTGAATATATCTACAGAAACAATTACCATATTTTTTGGAGTATAAGATGCACCTTAGCTTTGGGGGAGGAAAATAGGGGGGGGGGATATTCTGCCTACCAGGTATTCATCTGGCTAGTCCTTAGCCTGGTCAGCTTCAGCACATTAGTTCAGTTTTTGAGGTTGGGGCTGGTTGGGGCTAAAAAACAGTTTCTAAAGTACAGCTGATTGTCAGAGGGAGCAGCAATTAGAAAAGCAGGCAAAGCACGGAAGATCGCTTTGCTCACATTGGGGCTGAAAAACAGCTTCAAAAGCACAGCTGATCCTTGGAGGGAGCTCCAGTGACTAAAGCAGGCAAAGCGCAGAAGGGATAAGAGAAGGCAGCAGCTGTTCCGGGTAGCCATTTTGGGCACCACATAAGGTTACATTGGGAGTATAAGACACACCCAAATTTTCAGCCTCTTTTAGGAGAGGGAAAAGTGTGTTTTATACTCCGAGAAATACGGTAACACAAATGTCAGCAATGTGTTTTGACAAACTGGGAGAAATTGAAGAAGTGCTTGAAAATATTATCAAAAAATGAATTATTGAATCAGTTACAGAGACCCTGTGAGCTATACCAATTGAGTCAGTATTAATACCTAATTGCAAGAGGTTAGAATGCACTTTAAAGAAGATATTTAGACAATTGACTGCCTGCAGCCAATCAACTACTTTCTTTTTTCTTCAGAGGGTGGAGGGTGGGGAAGCCTTTGCAAAACTTGATCTATGCCAAGGATACAATCAGCTAGCTGTTGATAATACTACAAGCAGATGTCCAATCTATCATCACCCATCATGATATGGTCTATCTTCCTTCTTTCCAAGCCAATCTATTAAACTAACGGCAGCAATGATTGATGGGAGCAAGTGATAGCCTTTATACCTTTTCTATTTCCCTTCTGAAAATAAAGAATGAAGGTTAAAAAAATAGGGCAGCTAAAATTGCATTCTAGTTGCTCTTTAATATGGGGTGTGTGTGTGTGTGTGCGCGCGCGTGTAAAATCAAAACTTTATTACAGTCCTCAACCAGAAACCAAATATAATAAATAAAATGTAGTAATAAGAAAACATTCAACAATATTCATATGTAAGCAAAGTTACTTCTTCAATGTGATCCGAGCTGTGTTATTAAGTTGCAAATTTTGCACAACATAGGTGAGGTTAGTATTACTTTTATCTGTAAGGTGGCTTATATAGAAATCTTCAGTATTTTAAAATGGACCATTTTAAAATAGGGGTTGGAGCAGCTGTTGTCTTAGACCAGAAAAAAGGGTGCAACCCAGGGGTGAAATCTACTTTCCTTCCCTTCCGGTTCAGAAGTACACATACCACGCACATGCAGACCCACTGCACCAGTGGGTCTGCATCAATTTTTTTTACTACTGGTTCTGTGGGTGTGGCTTGGTGGGCGTGGTGTGGCTTGGTGGGCGTGACAGGGGAAGGATACTGCAAAATCCCCATTTCCTTCTGATCAGCTGGGAATTGGGAGGCAGAGAATGGATGGGGGCGGGGCCAGTCAGAAATTTTACTACCAGTTCTCCGAACTACTCAAAATTTCCACTACCGGTTCCCCAGAACTGGTCAGAACCTGCTGAAACCCATCTCTGCACTGCACATGCGCAACCATTCTGTGCATGCGCAGAGGGTAAAAAGCAGGTTAAAACCAGGAAGTAATGACGACTGGGCGGCTGGGCAGAGCCTCATGCTGCCGTCACTACCAGCTCTCTGAACCACCCACCACTATCACTACTGGTCTGACCTATTAGCATTTCACCCCTGGTGCAACCCAGAATAAAACATGCCCATGGTTTCAACCATATTTGATGTATGTGGACACAGAATTTTTGGGAATCTGCCCTCTAGGATGGCTGAAAAGAGAACATTAAAGTGAGCCTTGAAAAAACCTCTTCTAAAATGGGAATATGTGAGAGAATAGAAATATTTTGCAGATATTTCCCTCAATGGTTGAGAGGAAAAGGGCTCAGCTCGTTTTGTAATTGTGTTACAACTTCAGTGTGGTATCTATTTTTCCCCTTTGGTCATATCCAAATCCAAAATTAACAAGAACTCAGGTGACAGACCAATTAGATGTATTTTACTTATCATGTGTTTCCACCAACAACATCTTAAACTATCTTTCAAAATTAGACAAATCAGTCCAATAATAGAATCAATTTGCTGGGTCATACACACAGAGATGACATAATCTTTTTGATAATTCTTGTTCTGTTTCACCCCCCAAACTCTCCAACCTCACTTCAAAGTTCATCCCAGGTAAAGTCAGCAGATCTCACAAAACATTGAAAATTTTACCAAAACATCACTAAAATATTTCCAGGCTAATCAAACCATAACAAATCAACAAACTCAATATGAATCTATAGAATTTTTAACATTTTATTTTAAAAAGTTTCACAATATTTGAACAGTTTGTTCAGAGGAAGGTGTGTTGGATATATTAACCGCTTTGAGTTATCTGTAAAAACTATAAAAGCGGGATACAAATAAAGAAAGAAAGAAAATAGCAATAAGTGTTGATTTGGGTAGATTTGCTTTATTGACAGTGTCAGACCAATAAAATCTACAAACTTTTCCCGTCTCTCATTTTTAGCTCTTTGGAAGCTATGCCATGTCTTGAGAAAAGCAGAAGGCAATATAGCAACAACTGTAGTCAGCAAAATGGACCTAATTTAAGGGAACATTGCCTCTGGACGGCACCCCTTAAAACACCCCTTGAGATGCCTGTGATGGGCCTTATTTCCTCCTCACCATGCAATAGTTCATGAGGAAGACAGGCTTCCCTTGGTAGAGGCTAAATAGCATCCTTTCCCTCTGGTAATCTTCATTCTTTTGGAATTACTATTCCCAGAACTCCTAACTACCATGGTGTTTGGAGCATTGGAATCTCAGCACTTTCAGAAAGCACTAATCTGGGCAAGGTTTTATAGGGCTGCAAAAAAGTTACAGAGACCTACTTTTTTTAAAAAAAAAAAATCTCCTGATCTAAGGAATTTTACCTCATTGTTTCTTAGCAAAGTGAGACTATTATCTAGTCTATTTTTAATGAGAAATCAGTGTGTGTGTGTGTGTGTGTGTGTGTGTGTGTGTGTGTGTGTGCATGCGTGCACATTTAGCCACCCAACTCACAGTGACTCAAAGTAACTTTCAACATTAAGAATGTATTTAATTTTTATCCCAGGCTGGTGTGGTGCTGCGCCAGCAGCCTGTGCAGCTAGCACCTGAGTCAGACAATGAGGAGGCTGGAGAAGATGTGGTGCCAGAGGCAGGGATTCAGCCAGGGCCTTCAGAACCTCCAGAAACCCCTTTAAAGTGAAGAGGACGAAGAGGAGGAGCCTCTTCTCGATGCACGGGTACACAGAGCTGCCAAAAGGCAGGAGTGGCTCCTCAGGAGGAGGTCTCCTCAAGAGTATGGTTTGGGGCTAACTCCCTTAGCCTATTTAAGGAGGAACGCCGACTGAAGCAAATTGTAGGTAACAATTTTAGTTCATTCTCTTTCGCGTCTGGATTCTCTGCAAATTGCTTCTAGGCTTTCTGCCAACCTTAGTAAGATTGTGATTACTTTATCTTTGTTTTCTTGTAGGCCATTAAGGAAGTTTATTAACAGCCTTTGTTTGGAAAAAACTGAGTTATTTTAGTAAATTTAAGTTTTGTACAAACTTTGTGTGCGCTGTGTTCTTTGGGGTCCGTAGCTGGGGTAGAACACCTTCCTTCCTTCCTTCCTTCCTTCCTTCCTTCCTTCCTTCCTTCCT
>WNWU01000006.1:37208046-37225960 GCA_012654045.1 Ptyas mucosa | reverse complement strand
CCTTCCTTCCTTCCTTCCTTCCTTCCTTCCTTCCTTCCTTCCTTCCTTCCTTCCTTCCTTCCTCCCTCCCTCCCTCCCTCCCTCCCTCCCTCCCTCCCTCCCTCCCTTCCTTCCCAAAGATTATCAAAATGTTTATAGAACATTTGAAATGTTTCTCTTGGGTAGTATTCTACGGATTAACCCCATTAGCTAGATGTAAAGGCCTTATTTTAAACTAAGTAGGAACCATTTTGCATTAAGCTGTTTAGACACATCTTTTCACCACACACTAAACTTCCTGAAGCTGCACAGCTTCTCTCCTGTCTCAACATTCATATAGTGAACAAGAATAATGATAAAAGAAACATTAATTCTGAAATTCAATATGTAACTCTATATAGCATCACTGTATTCATGTGGTTTACTTCACAGTAAGCTCATGTATAATACAAAATGCAAATAGAAATACCGTACATGGAATCCTAGGACTGTTTTCTCAAA
Source organism: Ptyas mucosa (assembly GCA_012654045.1). Classification (NCBI taxonomy): domain Eukaryota; kingdom Metazoa; phylum Chordata; class Lepidosauria; order Squamata; family Colubridae; genus Ptyas; species Ptyas mucosa. Next base: position 37,225,480 of record WNWU01000006.1, on the reverse strand, counting down.
AATCCACCCTTTTATGTCAATGTACACAATCTCGACTGCTTTTTTCTCTTTATATATATATATATATATAAAAATCATAAGAATCATTTCCTAGATTCTACTCAATCTCATTGCCATTTTGTGGCCCATTAAAATCCCATTTGAAGAGGTATTTTGGGAGTGTCTGTAATCTGGATGTGTATTCACCATCCGTAAACCCTCCTTCATAATTTATAGATGAAACAAATGCTGGATTTCAGCAATTCATCGAGAAAAGTGCTACTAGTAGTAAATGTTTGCCTTATTTTAGTCGGTTTTCTTGCATAGAAAGTTGCTCATTTGCTGCATAATAAAATTGTACCAATCATCTCAAAGATTTGTTAGATGAAGAAATTTTACACCAAGGACAAATGAAGGTTATAACTGGCAGTGTTATCTAATGAATATTTGGGGGATGTCAATGATGCTCAGGAAGGAGGAGAGAGCTAAAAAAAATATTTCGAAGTATTACCAAAGCTTATCTTTTACATTCAAAGCCTACAATCCTAGGCTTTGAATGTAATATAAACAGGAATAACCTGTTTAGATTTTTAAGTCGAATCCTTAGAACTAGTTCTTAAACAATGTTTTTGTGCTGCTGCAGCATAGGTATTACATCCTCATTGCAAAAGATAATTTTGAGGCATCATTGTGGTGCCAGGATACCCTCTCAGATATTCCATAGAAAAATATACAATGCAAGTGAAAGATGGACATTACCAGAGGAAGAGAAAAACTAATTTCTTTCAAATGCATTCCAACTTGATATTCTGCACAGTTGAGAGAAAGGAAAGTAAAAGAGGACACTGTAATCAGTAGGCACAGCAGGAGGAAATTAATCAACAGGATATTTAATTACCTGACTTAGAATTTGGTGAGTATGTGAGGATTGACACCCCTGTATTAACAGGAGTGTTATGGGAGTTTAATTATCACAGGCCAATAGGGGATAGTTTTATTTCTTTAAAAGATGGCTGGGGTAACAGCTGCACAGGGACACATTTGGTTTAGTATGGGTTCACAGACAGAAGTAGCTAAGTGCTTACCTCTTCCAAGGGATCAGCACTTCTTAAGAAGATCTGACTTTTTTTTCTTGCAAGTGTCACTTCAGATGCCACTTCAGTTTAAAGCCTACTCAGGGATGTGCAACTTTGGGCTTCCTCAACAAGCCTAAATCCATTTGTATAAACAAATGCCTACACCATGATTTGCATTTATTTCTACATGTTTACTTATCTTGTCCATTTCACGGGATCCTAATAATAATAATAATAATAATAATAATAATAATAATAATAAATGAGAAGGTGAAGATCTTGTGGACTTTCAAATACAAACAGATCGTCACTTGGAACACAACACGCCAGATATCACAGTTGTCAAAAACTGAAACATACAATTTATTGACATCACGGTACCAGGAGATGCCAGAGTCGAAGAAAAAGAACTGGAAAAAATCATGAAATATCGTGACCTGGCCATCAAAACTACACGGCTATGGATGAAATATGTAACCATGATACCCATTGTCATCAGGGAACTTGGTACCATATCCAAGAATTTTATAAGATACATCAACAAATTGCAGCTTCCTGCAATAACACCAACAGAACTGCAAAAAACTGCGGTACTTGGAACAGCGTACATCTTAAGAAGGTACTTGGTTGATACCTAGGATGCTGGCAGCAACCCGTATCCACCATTAGCTTTACCATTAGTCATTAGTATTTGTGATGCATTTTTGAATGTTCAGTTGACCGACTTTCATATTTAATGAATAAAGTTAATAATAATAATAATAATAATAATAATAATAATAATAATACAGGAAAAAAAGAATATTACAATTAGAACAGCAGGGGCGGTATTAATCTTGTTGGCTTCTCTAGCACATGATCTTACCTACTTCATAAGATTTATTGTGTGGATAAATAGGGGAGGGTTGGGTGATCTTGAGGTTTTTGGAAGAAAATGGAATTGTACTGAAATAGCTGTCAGACCTGGAAGCCATCTTTTACGTTTGGGCCTTCAGGCCTTCCACATCTTCTTCTGTGGGAAAATGGGAGGGGGGACTGTATAGCGTGTAGATGATATGTAGTCAAAATAACACTCCTTTCTCAGAGATTCAAGGGCGCAGTGCCGTCACTTGGAGTCGGATGACTGGGAGATGACTTCAGTTTGGATGGTGAATGATTGGACCATGTGATAGACATGAGAGTGCTGGGCAGGAACCTGAACTTTCACTTAGGTGGGGAAAACCTGGAAGCTTTCAGATTCAGGTTTTCCCAGATGTGCCAATATGGCATCTCTAATAAAAAGTAATTTTGAGGAAATCCAAGCCTTGGAGGGTTTTTTTTTGTTGGAAGTATTACTTGGAACCCTGACAATAGCTCAATAAATAATTGCCATATTACAGTTATGTGGTACAGAAATATCCTTTCGCATCGTTGTCAAATTGGGAACAAATGTGGGTTTTCTTGGGAATTTGCAGCCACAAATATGTAACTGTGCAGGGAGAGGCTTAACTTTTGACCCTGCTGACATCCTGCTGAAATTACTCTCCACCTAGTGCTATTAAATTTAGAGGGGAAGATATCAGTAGAACTAATGGGACATTAATTGTGTGATGGGGAATCTTCCAGAGCAGTCCTAGCCCTCTCCAGAAGTTTCTTCAGGTAAGGAGTACTGTATATTCTGCCTTTAAAATAGAAAGTGTGAAGGATCTTAAGACTTCTCTTTCCTCCTGCAAAATTTTAATAGCCCAAAGAAAGAGCGCCACACTCCGAAGTGCCCAACTTGGGAAAAAATAAGTGACAAGGGCTTTCAAGATTTCAGGAAACAAGGAAAAAACCCACATAATTAATCTGGCATATAATGCGTTCTTCTGAATGGAAAACTGTGGTGAATTTGTTTTGGGACAATTGTATTTAATAAATTGACGTGTCACTTACTGTGTGGTTACTTTCTAAAGCACCCCATTAAAGCACATGAAAGGCCAAAGTCTCTTGTACTCCCTGTCACATTAAGTACCAGCTGCCATTATTTCATATTTCAGGCAATTTTATTGTCAGCGATAGCACTTCAAATGGGGAAATAAAATGGGCTTCTCAGCAGTGCACCAAGCCACTTTCGCGGCAAACATCATCAAAACTGCCCACTCACAAAAATAGCCAGTATTTTATATTTTTTCCTATTTCTCTTACAGAACTCATACACACAATAGAAAATTGATTGAAACTGCTGACTTCAGAATCCATTCACTTTATGTTGCAGAACTGCTATATTATTTCTTTTCTTTTTTCCTCCCAGAAAGACTAAACTACTGTCTGCTTCTTTATTTTTCTCATGGTAACTTGGTTGTTATATTCATTTCATTTTTTGTCCTTTTATTTTGTTTTTAGAACTGGGCTATCCTTGTGATTAGAGCATACAGTTACAATGGGGAGAGTCAGATTCATAGTCCATTTAGCCATGAAAATCAGTAGCCCAATCTGAACCAATTATTATCTCAAAGACTTGACTTCAGAGTATTGTTGTATGAATACAACTGGAGTAGGGAAGAAGGACGGGACCATGCACAATGTCTTGAACTGAGAGAGAAAGGCAAGATGTAAAGGCAAGAAATTCAATGGTGAAAAAAGTAAGGTTCTACATTTAGGCAAGAAAAACAAAATGCACAGGTACAGTATGTGTGGTACCTCGCTCAATAATGGTGACTGTGAGAGGGATCTTGGAGTCCTAGTGGACAACCATTTAAATATGAACCAGCAGTGTGCAGCAGCTGCCAAAAAAGCCAACACAGTTCTAGGCTGCATAAACAGAGGGATAGAATCAAGATCATGTGAAGTGTTAATACCACTTTATAACACTTTTGGTAAGGCCACACTTGGAATACTGCATCCAATTTTGGTTGCCACAATGTAAAAAAGATGTTGAGATTCTAGAAAGAGTGCAGAGAAGAGCAACAAAGATGATTAGGGGACTGGAGGCTAAAACATATGAAGAACAGTTGCAGGAACTGGGTATGTCTAGTCTGATGAAAAGAAGGACTAGGGGAGACATGATAGCAGGGTTCCAATATTTCAGGGGCTGCCACAAAGAAGGAGTCAAGCTATTCTCCAAAGCACCTGAGGGTAGGACAAGAAGCAATGGGTGGAAATTAATCAAGGAGAGAAACAACTTAGAACTAAGGAGAAATTTCCTGACAGTTAACACAATTAATCAGTGGAACAACTTGCCTCCAGAAGTTGTGAATGCTCCAACACTGGAAGTTTTAAAGAAAATGTTGGATAACCATTTGTCTGAAGTGGTGTAGGGTTTCCTGCCTAAGCAAGGGGTTGGACTAGAAGACCTCCAAGGTCCCTTCAAACTCTGTTATTCTATTCTATATTCTATCCTGGATGAAATAAATGATATGTCAGATTAAGTTTTTGGAAATATCCTAAAAGTATCATTAAAGGCTTTGTGACGGGCAAAGATGATACACCATATATTACACCTTATATGTTTGACAAGCAACATGTGGCAATCATTCTTCCTTAGCCCAACATAATACAAACTTTAGTAAGAATTGTTTTTATATAAAGTTGAATTGACATTGTTAAAGTTATGGTTGGCTGGTTTCAGGGTTCTTATTTCTCAATTAAAAAAAAAATAGGAGTCATTTTTTAGGGAGTGCCCATAAGAATTTTGTAGAATTTTGTACAAATCTTTACTTCAACAATCAAACATCCATTAGTCATTTTTTATATCTTTTTAAAATTCATATGTAGTTTATTTGGAAATGATACAAATAGTATGAAACAAGGAGGATTTTTGTTTTATTTTTATTTCTGGATTTTGTTTGGAGAAAGGAAGGAGGTCTTCTCGTTATTCTATTCTATTCTAAATGCATCATATCAGTCGATTTGGGATTCTGAATTTAGTAATCCTGATTCTTTTTTTTTTTTAATTTGATTTATATGCCGCCCTTCTCCGGAGACTCAGGGCAGCTTACAGTGCGTTAAGCAATAGCCTTCATACTTTTGTATATTTATACAAAGTCAGCTTATTGCCCCCACAATCTGGGTCTTCATTTCACCTACCTTTGAAAGGATGGAAGGCTGAGTCAACCTTGAGCCTGGTGGGATTTGAACTTGCAGTAATTGCAAGCAGCTGATCTTAATAACAGTGAATTAGTCCACTGCGCCACCAGGACTCCTAAAAATTCTTGATACTAAAAGATCTGAATTTACAAACATAAGTATGTTTGTTGTTGTTTTAACCATTCAGTCATGTCTGACTGAAGAATAATAATAACAATAATAATAACAATATTAATAATAATAATTTTGTTACTTATAACATAACCTTATCTCCTATTCGGAAAGGTGGTTGGAGAATAGGTATGTTACAATCTAATTAATTTACTAAGTTTCAGTTTAGGAAAAACACGAACAATTAGAATTTGTTGTCAGTTGTACTAATGGGCATTCAGAAACATAAAATGACAAAAGTGGCATTGCACAACTGCACCACAATATCCCTTTTGAACATGCATTTATTTTATTTTTTTAATCAAGTGTATTTGCTGCCCATCTTGTGGGTTACAAAAATAAAACTAAAAATCAAGGGTTTGGAGGGGAGAGGGGAGGCTGCGTTCTCTATTAGTGCACCATGAAGTTTCAACAACACATATAGAAAATAGGTGGGACTTGCAGGGTGATTGTGCATTTCTGATATCATCAGACTGCTTAATCATCCCCTTTATCACTGCTGTTTGTATTCATAGCACTTAGCAATAGCACTTAGACTTATATACTGTTCATAGTGCTTTTACAGCCTCTCTAAGCAGTTTACAGAGTCAGCATATTTCCCCAACAATCTGGATCCTCATTTTACCCACCTCGGAAGGATGGAAGGCTGAGTCAACCTTAAATTTCTCTAAATGTAGAGATAAGGATATTAAAATTAGTGTGAGAGTAATAGTTAATCATTCAGACTGCATTTCAGTTCTGGAAATGTTATGAACCAAGGAGTTCCATTCCTTTAAATATTAAAGTTTAGTTATGTCTTTTCAAAGATCTGGCACAACCATTGGGAGAGCTTACCCTTATATGCAGGGTACATACATACCTGCATGTTAATGTACAGAAGATATCGACTTAAATTGCTGCTCAAATGAAGTGATATCTGCTTTACTTCACTGCCATTGCCAATTCTAGCAAAAATACCTTCTATGTTTGCATTTTTACACACAGTCCATACGGAAAGGCCCTCAAAACTACAAATGTTTGCTCCATCCTCAGTGATAATGCTGAAAATGAGTGGCCATGATCCTAGCAGCACTTAAAAATAGTCTGCAGAATAGACATATTTGCATAGGAATAGGCAAGAGAATATCCCCCTCGCCTTCCCAAAGTACACAAGAGACAGAGCCAGTTACACATTATTCGCAACTGGAGGTTGAAATTGACCTTTCAAGTGGCCTCCAACTATTCTATTCTAAATGCATCATATCAGTTGATTTGGCATTCTGAATTTAGTAACCCTGATTCTTGATACTAAAAGATCTGACTTTGCAAACATAGGTAACTAGCAGCCTTTTAATGGAGCACTAATTTTATACAAAGGTATCAAAACAGCTCTAAATCTATGTTTAGAAAGCAAGTCTAATGTTTGTTCAAAAGACTCCTTTAACCCTTTTACTTATTGACTGGAAGACCTGATAATCACCTCAAAAGGTGCCAATTAGACATTGTGATGACTGACATCCTTTCCCAAGCCAGATGCTTGTCCATGTCTGCTTGTCAAGTCAAAATAGCCTTGGAGGTCCAAGGCCTGGGAAGGAAGAGGCAAAGATTTGCAGTAGCTCAAAGTGGCCAATAAGAGCATGGGACAGACCAGCACCTGGTCACATGATCAACACCATTATCAGTGAAGCATGCTAGACAGGCATGCATGAAAAAACAGAGGAGATGCTACTTTAAAACTGAAATAATTAAAACCAACCTTTAAGCTTCCCATGTGGTCTTAGGAGAAGAAAAAGGATGCTTCAGGAGGACACATTGTATAAAAAGTTAGAGGGGCATGGTCCTGCTATGGTTAGTGTAAGGGCAAGTGAATTTGGCACCTTTCTGGGGATTTTAACTGCAAGATATTTTAGAAGCCAATATTGGGAGAAAAGCAGGGAGAAATGATTATTTTACGATTAAAATTAACAGGACAAACTTTGTAGAAATATAGTTTGATATAGTGGTAAAAGCATCAAGGCAGCAATCAGGAGACTGTAAATTCTAATCCTGCCTTAGGTACAAAACCTACTGGGTGACCTTGGGCCAGTCAGTCTTCTTCACTTCTAGGAAGCAAGTAATGGCAAACTATTTCTAAAATAGTGCCAAGAAAACTCCAGGGATGTCTATGCAGATCAGTGGTGGGTTGCTCCCGGTTCTGTCTGGTTCTTTAGAACTGGTAGTAAAAACGGCAGGAGGCTCCGCCCACCTGGCCGGACATTATAATTGATGATCTGTGAATGCGCTCCCGTTGTGAACTGAAAGTAAAGGTAAGTAGAACCCAACCCTCCCTGGCAGATGCCAGGAGTCAGAACTGACTGTTTTCCCCCACCACCCCAAAAAAGAAAGAGTGAGAGAGAAAGAAAAGAAAAAGAAAAACCTTTGTAGAGGATGTAGTGTCTGTATTGTTTCAAAATTTCTGTACTTGCAACAATTCACTAAACAATGGACAATGGCACATACATGTTCAGTGCTATGCAATGATAACACTATTCAGTAAGATGTCTAGACTAGACTAAATCAGTTTTCTGTTCATGTTAGTGATGCAGTATTTGGGACCACTCGGATTTAATAGGTATATGGAAGAAAAACAAAATAGACTTTTGCTAATAAAATTCCCTGGCATATAAAATTTTTATTCACAATTTTCCCTAATGGAGCTTTTAACACAAGTTCTCTGAAATCCCATTTTTAATTCTACCTTTTTTTAATGTCATTTTTATTATACAAGTTTCCCAATAAAACGTTATCTTCAAAGCATAACTCTCCTTTCTCACTGTTAACTTTCAAAAGTATGTGGCTTTTTCTTTTTTTTTTAAAAAATGTACTTTTATGTGTGTGCATATTTCATAAATAGTTGCCGTGAGAAAAGTTTTGACTTGAAAAAGCTGTTAACAGGTTCTGTTCAGTGCTATTTTCTATGCAGTTTGTACAACCTTGAATCGTAATCATCATCAACATTGTTATCGTTATTACAGAGAGTCCTCGGCTTAAAACCACCATTGAGCCCAACATTTTTGTTGTTAAGCAAGACATTTGTTAAGTGAATTTTGCCCACTTTTACGACCTTTCTTGCCACAGTTGTTAAGTGAATCTGGCTTCTCCATTGACTTTGCTTGTCAAAAGGTCGCAAAAGTTGATCACATGACCCTGGGACACTGCATCTGTCATAACTATGAGTCAATTGCCAAGCTTCTGAATTTTGATCATGTGACCATGGGGAATGCTGCAGAGATTGTAAGTGTGAAAAATGTCACTTTTTTCAGTGCCGTTATAACTTTGAACAGGCACTAAACAAAACTGTTGTAAGTTGTGGGCTACCTGTAATGTTATCCTCATCGTCACTAAAAAAAGAACAACTGATTCCCCAAAAATGAAATTGGAGATTCTGTTAAAGATAATGTCCTTCATTTCCTTTCATGCACATATATTACCTTGAAGGACATATCCTTTTGTCAGCCCTGGAAGCCATATTTTTCTTTCGATCTTCAGGGCTGCCACATTTAGTGCTGTGGGAAACTGGGATGGGGGATTGTATGGAGTTGGGGAGATATCTAGCCATAATAACATTCTTTTCTCTGAGAGTCAAGGACATTCTGCCCTGCACCTGGAGTGGTGTGACTGGGAGGCATCTCCAGTTGGGATGGTGGATTGATTGGACCATGTGATGGACATGTGGGTACAGGGGAAGGGATTTGGACTTTCTTTTGGGTGGGGAAAACCTGGAAGCTTTCAGATTTGGGTTTTCCCAGATGTGCCAATATGACATCTCTAATAAAATGGAACTTTGAGGAACTTCTAGCCTCGGAGTCTTCTTTCATTGGGGGTGTTACTTGGAACCCTGACACCTTTAACAGCAGCACTGCTGGTTTTATATATGCAGTGCCAGGATTGAAAAGTGAAGCTACTGGGCTATGTTAAGAGATAAATCAGAGTGGTCATTATATTGCTACTGTTAATTTTAACATAGTTGCACTTAGGGGGGTGTTCATAAGCTGGTCAGAACATGGAGGCAAAATTTATTGGTTCGATTTATATGCCGTCCTTCTCTGGAGACTCAGGATGGCTTACATTGTGTTAAGCAATAGCCTTCATACTTTTGTATATATCTGCTTGGTAGGGCTTTTGCCCCCCACCCCCCAAGCGGTGTTCTTTTTTATACAAAGTCAACTTCTTGTCCCCACAATCCAGGTCCTTATTTTACCTACCTCGGAAGGATGGAAGGCTGAGTCAACCTTGAGCCTGGTGAGATTTGAACTCACAGTAATTGCAGGCAGCTGGTAGCTAAGTGCTACCTAACAGCACTTTAGTCCGCTGCACCACCAAGACTCCTTTGCAAGTGCAAAATCATTTGCACTTGCCCATTGAAATCAATGCTCCCATCCAAATGACATCTATACTTTTCTATTGTTGTGAGCAGAGGTGGGTTGCACATAATGTTACCACCGGTTTGCCGCACACCGAAAATGTGAACATGTGCATGTGCATGTGCTTTGCTCTCACACGCAGCTTGCACGCATGCACATGGCTTAGAAAACATGGCTAAATAGGATGGCATAGCGCCAGGGTGGGTGGGTCCCACCGCAGATCGCCACTACCTGTTTGCATGAACCAGTCCGAACCGGCTGAATACCCCCACTGGTTGTGAGCATGAAGGGACTTTTTAATGTTTTACAAAAAGAGGGCATTGGAGCAACAGCTTTGGTCTCCTCTGTGTTTCCAAATCGATTTATTTTATTTTATTTTATTTTTTATTTCGAGATTTTGAAGGCTTAGCATTTTTCTCACCATGAATCTGCTGGATGCAAACAAGAACAACAACAAATTGTGTCCCAGCAGGATCAGTGATGAATTTTTTTACATCTATTTCTATGAAACACTAATGATTAATCAAGAATACAAACAGCCTAGAAGCCACCAGATGGAAAAAAATGTGCACACCAGTCCCAAACTTGTATTTGGGAACAATATGCCTGCTAGAAAAAAAAATACTTGGATGTAGTACCAATTATATGTGTGTATTTCTGATTGAGGGGGGGGAGGAAAGCTAGATATACTGTAGATAATTTGTCATAAAGCGCCACTTCTATGGCCTGACAAAGTCCATAAGAAGACATCTGTGATTTAAGAGCCTTGGTGGTGCAGTGGTTAGAATGCAGCACTGCAGGCTACTTCTGCTGACTGTTGGCTGCCTGCAATTCGGCAGATCAAATCTCACCAGGCTCAAGGTTGACTCAGCCTTCCATCCTTCAGAGGTGGATAAAATGAGGACCCAGATTGTTGGAGGCAATATGCTGACTCTGTAAACCGCTTAGAGATGGCTGTAAAGCACTGTGAAGCGGTATATAAGTCTAAGTGCTATTGCTATTGCTATTCACTGCAATTCCATGCAACATAATGGACACTCCTTATTTCCATTTGTCCAATTTCCAGGAAATATAATGTCTGTCCCTGCATCAGTGCTGGTTCAATGGCCTTGAAACAGAGATGAGCACCACCCTCTATAGTAATGACTAGTGGAGTACAATCCGCAGGAACTCCTTTACCTTTTCTTTAACCCTATATTACCACTATAATTTGGCAAACCCTTGTTTCTGAAACCTCAATCTGACAGCATTGACTCAGTATTATAACTGATTAGTGTTTCTCCAGAAAAAGTATTATTTCCTCACAGAACATCAGAACCTAAATTTGGAGATTAAGCAAAGTCAATGTCAACCTTTGTGGCATCAAAGTCAGTTGGGGGCTCGAGATATTTTTGGATTTTTTGAGTTCTTGGTGCTCTCTGAGCTTGATTGTTTGCTTGCAGGTGTATCATTACCCAACAAAATAATGCCCTCAGTAAATGTGAGGTTCGTTCCCTGTTTATATCTTAAGTGTTTGTGAGGGTGTGGTTTTCTATTTGGTAGGTCCTTGATGAGGGTATTGTTTTCTGCCTGATTGGTTGTCTGGAATTAATCCCTGCTTATTTGGGTATTGGATGGGTCCTGGTCTTTTTGTTTCCTTCTTAGCTTTGTAATTGTCTCTTTTGAATCATGTGCAAATATATGTCATATAAATCACCTCATCATTACCTAATTAGACAATGAAACTTCTGCAAGCAAACAACCAATCCTAGAGAGACTCCACAATTCAACTCTGACCTACATATATTCACCTATATTTTTGATTTTTCATCTTACTGTCTTTCCTTCTTGCCATGTCCTGCATAAACTATTGCTTAAGAACTGTAGAAACAGATCCTGTATAAACTTCTGCTTAAGAACTACTGTTTAGGAAGATGGTTACCATCCATGTACTTGTCAAGCCTGTCTCAGCTATCAAACTTTTAAGAACTACTTGGATTTTCAAAAAGACCCTTATTGTCAATAGGGTGTCATAATAGTATGTTGAAAGCCAGTAAAAACAGTTCTTCAGGTCAAATTATACCTTGTGTAACTAAGGAAGAGTTATTTGGATTTTCTTTTTTATGCCTCCCCTCCTTGGGCCGAGGGGAGGCAAATGTCCTGTTTCTTCTACCATATTCCCAGGGCCTGCTAAACACTCCATTGCACCAGTGATGTTCCATCTAAACTTTGGGCCATGAAAATGACATCAGATGCTTTTGTTCTGTGACTATTTGGGAGGGGGGATTGGGGAGAAGTAACATCAGTGGTGGGTTTCAAATTGTTTTACTACCGGTTCTGTGGGCATGGCTTGGTGGGCATTTATTTATTTATTTTGTTCAACTTGTATGCCGCCTTTCTCTGAAGACTCAAGGTGGCTTACAATACACTTAAAAACCACATATAAAAACATTAAACATTAAAACATTAAAAACAATTAAAACCCATTTACACCATGGTATGGTATGGCATTGTATGGCTTGGTGGGTGTGGCAGGGGAGGGATACTGTAAAATCTCCATTCCCACACCACTCCAGGAGAAGGATAATGTAAAATCTCCATTCCTTCCCCAATCCAGGGGAAAGTTACTGCAAAATCCCCATTTCCTCCCGATCAGCTGGGACTCGGGAGCAGAGAATAGATGGGGATGGGGCCAGGCAGAAGTGGTATTTACCGGTTTAACGAACTACTCAAAATTTCCACTACCGGTTCTCCAGAACTGGTCAGAACCTGCTGAAACCCACCTCTGAGTAACATCCAACATTAGTCAATGATATGCCTATTCCCAACATAACCGCATTTTGGAAGGAAGGGAAACCTTCTAAATCAGGGCTGTGCAACCCCTTTGGGGACCAAAAGGTTGCATTGGAGTGGAATGCCAGAAAGTATATTCCAAAAAAGTGGGTGTGACAGATTATTATTTTTTTCTTTAACTTTTAACTGAATTAAAATGGAAAAGAATTAATTAAACAGAAATAGAGAATTCTCCAAATTTCCTCCTTGTGTTTTTTAGGTATTTTAAAAATTCTAAAAAATAGAGCATAACCAATGGTATTGATTCTCTGATGACTAGGAAGTATTGAAATTAAAAAGGGTAGGGCTTTTTTTTAAGTTACCTTATTTATTTTCATTTAATTATCTGGATTTACATTGTTTTAGTAAGCACTTGGGAATATCAAGTGTGCTTCCTAGAAGCTGCCAATCCTGCTTGCAGGGAGACCTGCTAGGCCCAAAATGGGCCGTGGGGCGGGTGGGGGGGTGGAGGGTGCAGCAACTTCCCCCACAGCCTGTTTTTGGTCCTAGGAGGCTGCAGGGAGGCCTGCTAGGCCCAAAATGGGCCGTGAGGGGGTGCACGCATGCGGGGTAGAGCTGAGCTGGGTGACAGCTTGCGTGGCCACAGAGAGAGTTCTGTGTGCCACCTGTGGCACATGTGCTATAGGTTTGCCATCATGGGACTAGGATAGGAGAGATCTAGATTAAAATTCCTAGGAAATTTGGCCTACTTTCTCGTATTGACCTGAGGGGAAGAAGGAATGGTGGAACACCTCCTGATACAAATTGAGTTCATTAGAAATAAATGTAAAGTCTTGCATTTCAATCATCATCACCATCATCATAACTGGAATTAGGGGACATGTAAAATAAACAAAAGATCCACATTTAATTGCCCATTTGACTGCACATTTAAAATTGAACTGCAAATAGATTCAATTTCAGCCTTCTCTGCCAAATTAAGAACATTCAAGCAATGATGCCTTCCAGACTATGGTGTCTTTTTTAAACATCCCGTCAACATGACAGAGGATATCATTATTGTAGACAAATACATTTGAGGCTTTGTCATAAAGGCATTTAAATGCGACAATGATAACGGTTGTAATAATAGAGAAAGCTTCATGAAATTATCATGGAGTAAATCTGTATTAGACATGGTATCATGCAACTATGGAAATAGAGGTTGATATTTTACAAAGTCTGGCATTGTAATTTTTGTTTTTGGCATTTCTTCTCCTGTCTGCATTTTGTACATTTCTCAGAACAGAACAACAGAATTGAAAGGGACCTTGGAGGTCTTCTAGTCCAACCCAATGGTCAAGCAGGAGAAACTATATTCCATTCAAGTGGCTATCCAGTCTTTCTTAAAAGCCTCCAGTGAAGGAACACCCACAACTTCGTATTTAGTACTTCATGCTTTTTACTTCTTTAGCGAACCAGTTTGGTGTAATGTTTAAGGATCAGGCTAGAATTTGGGAGACCATGAGTTCTAGTCCTGCCTTCAGCATGAAGCTAGCTAGGTGACCTGGGCCAGTCACTTGCTCTTAGCCCTGTGAGAGAAGAATGGCTAACCACTTCTGGAAAACCTTACCAAGAAAATGGCAAGAACTTGTGCAGGCAGCCTCTGAAAATCAGACACAACTGAATAGAAGAAAAAAACAACAACCAACCCTCGGTACTTTGCATTTATTTTTACTTCTTTGGAATAATATTTATATTTCTGTTAAAAATTGTGAACTATAAGTATCAATTCATCAATCCAGTTTACCTGAAGATTTTGGAAATGCAGATTCAGTCAGGACACAGTGAAATGCAAATAGAATGAACTTGTGGGATACATTGGATCTGTATTAACAGAGCTAAAAATAACAAAACAATTTTGTGCATATTTGATAATGGATGTTTTCATATTAAATGCACAATGAATGGAAATCCATTTCATTCAGTTTCTGCTTAGCATGTGCTATATATAATGTATGATAAAATCTATCACACATTGGGCCAAATTTGTACATATTGCATTCCTGAATTAGTTTGATTAGGTAGTGAATACTGTTGCCTCAGCCACAGAACAAATATCAGTTAAAATTATGCTGAAAGGCAATATAAAATCTATTACTGTTTAGGGTAATGTTTTATTTCTAAGCAAGGTTAACCATAAGTATATTTAAACTATTGAATAAACTTAGAGAAAGGTAAGGCCATAAAAACATACGTTATTAGCTATAAAATATGTCACTTTTAACATAATGTTGACAAGACTGTTTCTACTACCTTTTTCCTATCAATTTCAAGATAACCATGGTTTTTTTTTCATTACCATAATTTTGTAATGCAAAATAAACAAAAGCCAGGTATGATTTGATATAATCCCAGATGGTGTAATGTTAGCTGCCTCATTGAGCATAAAGCCAGAAAAATGTGAACATTCTGATTTGTTGTGGAAAAAGTTTAGCGCACTCCATGTTGATGGAGCCAGCCGTTCTCAGTCTTGCTTGGAGAATACGCAATGTGGTTTTAATTTCAACCTATTTCCATCCAAATAAAGTAAAAAGCTGTTCCCATGAAAAAGAGGCAGCATTCACCAACTAATTTTTGTAGTTAATTGCCTGAAATAATGAGATGCTGTCTAGGAAAAGTGAATAATAGCAACATGGATCCAATTAACTGGTAAAAACTAAGATCACGGTAATAGAGAAAAACTGGAACCAGAAATAACTTATTTGTAATCTTACCCTAAAGGGAGAGAAATTATGAACTTCCTACTTCACAGTACTACTACTACTAGTAGTAGTAGTCCAATCACAGTAGTAGTAGTAGTAGTTGTCGTCGTCTCCACGCACACACGGAAACGTATGACTAGTTTTTCTTTTTCTTTTTCTCCCCCCCCCCCCCCCAATTACTTGCATAGGGATTATTCTTTATACTATTTATGTTGTTTGTATTTTTTGTCATGGATTGCACCAGTGAGGCTAAAACCAATTTTGTTGTATACATGATGTACAATGACAATAAAGGCTATACTACTAATAATAGTTGTCAACTCTGAAGCGAACCTGGCTGAAGCCTCTTTTTCTCATAGTTGCCATGAACCCTGAGAGGGGGAAGGGAGGGGGGAAGTAGATAGACCAGCTAACCATCAAAACGAAAAGTTTTCCTGGGGGAACCAAGGTCATCTGAACCAAGGCTGTGGAAGGAGGAGAGGAATGGCCAAGCAGCCTGCCAACTACTTTCATTGGACAATGTGACCAGTGACATCTGGGAGGAGGAACTTTTGCTCTTTTAATCAGGTGAAAACCATGGGAACTTTTAGAGTTGGTTTTCACCGGCTGTGCCAATATTATGTATACAATGAAGAGTTCTGCTTTCAATGGGTGTGTTACTCAGAATGCTGATAGTAGTAGTGGTAATAAGAGGAGGAGGAGGAGCAGGAATGCTATGAGATATGCAAATATGATTATTATTTTTATAATTTGAATCTTTATTTTCTTCTTATACATATTCTGTATGTAAATATGAAACAAGAATAATATTAAACTATATAAAATAACTCTAACAATTAAAAACTTGTAAAAAAGACACATTTTTGCTATTTTGCATAGAAAGTGTGCGGGGATAGAGGGGGCTGCATGCATCTCCCTGAAGGAAGAAAATTCCATGCTGTATCCTGAATGCCAAACAGATGAAGGTTATACCAAATAACCAAGATTCATGTATTGGGGCTCTCTCTTAAGAAGTTGGGTAACCGAGCAGGTTCCCCAGGCATTCTTCTGACTCTAAGCATATTAGAGTTTCAAAGCTCAGCACCAACTTCTTAAACTCAGCCTGGGATGCAATGGACAGTAAATACATTATGGAATCCATTGCAGATAAATACCAATCCTAATTTTCTCATACTTGAGAAATGATGCCAAAATCTCCTAGTAGTAAAAGAAGAGTAAACCCTTTGTACTGTGTTCTCAAAGTCCCTTCAACTGCACCTCTAAATTTAAGTTCCCTAATATTTAAAATAGGGTTAACAGTGTCCTCAGTCAAAATTCACGGTCCTCTCAACCAAAAGAGAATAAAAAAAGAATACATCTGTATATTTCTCGCAACAACTTTATTTGGTCAAATATTTACACAATATGCTAACAAGCAAAACAAAGTAAAATAATTTATCCTCCTTAAATATCCTGTTTGCTTGTCTCCAATGAGATGCTCCATTTTCCATGCTTCTGTATGAATCATAATCACAAACCACTTAAAGGTTGAGAGGCTAATTTATGTGCTAACAGATTACTGTTTACTTTAGTTAACAGGCCGAATGACAGAAAAAAGCCTTTGGCCTCATGAAATGTTTCAGAGAGAAAAAAAAACCGAGAAGGAACAAAATCAGGAAGCCTTCACTGGAGGTGGAAATCTATCAGACAAATTAAATAAGACTGAGTGAAAATGCTCCCTATAAAACACATTCTTCTTCTCTGTTCTCAGACAGCAGTAAGGCAGTTTGGGGGAGATCTATATTAAATGTTCCCCTTTTAAAATCAATTAATGGATATTGATACTTATCATCTGATACTAATACCCTGTTTCCCCCAAAATAAGACATCCCCTGCTAATAAACCCAATCGGGCTTTTCAGCGCATGGCAATAAGGCCAAGCGCTTATTTCAGAGTTCAAAAAAATATAATTTTTTGGTCTTATTTTTGGGGAAACACAGTATCATTTAAGCATTTAGACTTATATACCATTTCATAGTGCTTTACAGCCCTCTCTAAGCAGTTTACAGAGTCAGTGTATTGCTCCCAATAATCTGGGTCCTCATTTTACCAACCTTGGAATGATGCAAGGCTGAGTCAATCTTGAACTGGTTGTGATCGAGTGCTGGCAGTCAGCAGAGTTAACCTGCAATACTGTGTTCTAACCACTCCACCAATACTGATCACTGATGCCAGTATTTCTTTTCTTTTCTTTTCTTTTCTTTTCTTTTCTTTTCTTTTCTTT
>WNWU01000006.1:37144647-37208036 GCA_012654045.1 Ptyas mucosa | reverse complement strand
CTTTTCTTTTCTTTTCTTTTCTTTTCTTTTCTTTTCTTTTCTTTTCTCTCTTCTCTTCTGAATTTGGTAGTGAAAATGGTCCTGTTGCTTCTCAATGTTCCCTCCCCCAATGCATTGCTGGGAGGATGGCATGGGGTGGCATAGCACAGGACAGTTCCAAAGGCTTGGCTAAGAGAAGCTATGGGGATCTCCTCTGGCAATGGTCCTTTTCTCAGGATGCATCCTCAAATGGACTTGCCGCTATTCTCAAGGATTTTCTGGGATGCAAAATGGCAGCTGTCAGCGAGGCTGCAGTTGAACACTAAGTACATGGGGGAACTTTCCTGACTTCTTGACTTTTGACTTTCCCAATTTTTGCTTGAAAAGGTCACTGTTGTAAACTTTAATTTCAGTCAGCGAATGATGCAGTATGTGTCAACCCTTATTCTCTAGAGCTTTTTTTTTTCTTTTCAATTATGCTGAAACATTTTAATTGAAAACTAGACTCTGTGGAATTCACTGGGGATTACTTCCCAATAAATGAGTTTAAATTTTAAATGAAAAATATTTGAAACACCTGTGTGTGTAGGAGTGTGTGTGTGTGCACACGTGCAAATGCATATAAGCAAATGTATGTCGCACTTCTAAAAGGAATAATTTTATTTTGTGTTTTTAACTTGTAAACTCCTATACACTTCATTGTCATATAATTTTATTAAAATGTTTTAAAAGATAGTTAAAAAACTAATACAAGGGAGAAGAAGAAAAGAAGTAAACAAGTAAAAGAAAAATAGAAAAAAAAGAATAAATTATACAAAGAAGCTTTCTATCCTCTTTAAAACAATTACAAGTACAATTATAAATTTACATCTTACTCTAAGATTACAACTTGATTATCTTCCTTTTATAGTCTCTCCTGTCTAATCTTCAAAACCATAAAAATATTTCTGTTTTATGCAAAATTACATAAGGAGTTTTCAGTCAGCCATAAACATAGATATTTTTCTCTGAGCAAAGAAATAATTTTGGTCATGCTCAGGATGTTCTAATCCTTTTAATAACCAGTGTTCTATTGTGGATAATGTCAGATCTTCTCATCTTTAAAAATCTTCTGAATCAGTCTATGTATTTGAATCCAAAATTTTCTAGCTTTTTCACAACTCCACCCAAAATGATAAAATGTCCCTTTTTTGTAGTTCACATTTTCAACATAAATCTGAAGTGCTTTTATACATTTTAGACAATGTATCTAGTGGCAAACACCAATAGCATATCACTATAAAAATTCTCTTTATAACGATGTAATTTTCAATTCTTTACACCACATATTTTCCCATTGTTCTGTCTATAGATAGAATTTTTAGTCTACTTTATCTTAATTTTTTTACTTGCCCTATTGCAGGGGTGTCAAACTCGATTTCATTAAGGGCCACATCAGGGTTGTGTTTGACGTCAGGGGGCCAGGGTGGGCATGGCCAGCTCAATGCCACTCGTGTCATGAGCGACTGTGGTGGCCTGAGCACTCTGCCAGAAAAAACAGGCTCACAAGCTCCATTTTCAGCTACAACGGCCTCCTGCAGCCATCTGCCAGCTAAAACAGGGCTCAGGAGGGTCTCCTGCGACCCTCATGAGCTCCATTTTCACTGACAGAGGCACTGCAGGCCAGTCCTTTGCTATTTCCAGGGCGGCCCTGTGGGCCAGATCTAAGCATCCTGTGGACCAGATCCATCCCCCAGGCCTTGAGTTTGACACCCCTGTTCTATTGTTTGAAGTTAAAATAAAAAAAATATGTATTTTAGCAATTACATGTTCATAATTTATACAAAATTTTACTCCAAACTCACTCTTAAAATGTTCAAAACCATATATTCTTTGTCTACGGAATCTTTCTAATAATTGTAATTAAGAGAACTAGTGATAACTATATCCCTCTGTCATCAGTTCTTCTCTTGATTTTATTTTACATTCCTCTTGACAAATATCTAGGGGATCTTGTGATAAGTCAGCCATTTGTGTTTGCTTATTATTTTGCATCTATAAAATGCTTCTTGTGTTGATATCTGGGTTTGTACCTATTTCATATTCTATATGAATGATAAATCTAACATAATGACTTTAAAAATCTGCATTAATCTTGATTTTATCATACCATAAATATCTATATCCCATAAATCTCAGATTGTTTCCTTCTAACTCCGAGGCCCTTCTATTTCTCAGCACTCCCACTCTTTCATCCAAACTAAAGCTCCAAAACACAATTTCAAAACAGGTAAAGCCACTCCTTCTCTTTCTTTTGCATATTGTAACAGCTTATATTTGACTTGTGTTTTTTTCCCGCTTGCCACATAAATACTGTACGTCCTTCTGCCACTGTTTACATGCTACATCAGTTGTCCATCAATTCTGTTTGATGTACTATTTTCATTTATTGTTAACATTTTCCTCTTCTGTTTATTTATTGTAAAATCTGTTAAAGCATCACATTTCTTTTAGTTTTTCCATTAATATTTCAATCCCCTTTAAAGGATCTTCCATATTCAACACCAAGTGATCTGCAAAACTCCTTAATTTATCAGTTTCTTTTTTTAATCTTTATTCCCCAAATCCTATCCAGAGACAGAGGGCATCCCTATCTTATTTCTTTTTGTATCTCACGCGGCTTTATTGGATCTTCATTAACAATTATGTCTGCTTTCTGTGAAGCATAAATCAATCTTATACAGTATATTTTATAAAGTTCTCTCCAAAGATCATATCTTCCAAAACTTTGAAAAAAAGAAAGCCTTGTTCAAATTGTCAAAGGTCTTCTCCTCATCTAAGAAAATCAATATTGCTTGTTTTTCATTATGTTGTTCCAAATATTCCAAAATGTCCCACACATTTTTAACATTATCCTTTAATAGTCCTTTAGGTAAAAACCCACAATGAACCTCATGAATAAATTCTTGCAAAATTATTTTTAGTCTATCAGCTAGAATCATTGTAAGCAACTTATAGGCATTATTCAATAATGAAATCAACCTACAGTTTCTTGTTAAAGTCAAATTAGTCCCTTTTTAGGTACAAGTGCTATATTGACCTTTTTCCAACAGTCTGCTATTTTCCCTCCCTGTAGAATAGAGCCCATTGTGTTTTGTAGAGGTTGTAAAAGTTCATCCTCAAACATTTTATAATAAGAACATGATAATCCATCTGGTCCAGAAGCTTTTCCTGGTTTAATCTTCTATATGTTTTCAGAGAATTCCCTTATTGTTATAGGTCCATTCATAATCTGTTTTTGTCCCTCTATAATCCTCAATAATTTTGTTTATTTCATTATACTTTGTCTATACAAAATTAATGTTTATAGGAAATTCACTCATAGGTGGAAATGCAATCGGGTCTTCAAACAATTGAATAAATTGAGCCCTACATTTTTCTTTCAAATGCTGCGATATCAATCTTTTATCCATAGTAATGGTGTGGAGGACATTATGATTGTCAAATTCCATGTAGTAAATACAGGTAGTTCTCGACTTATGTCCATAATTGAGCCCAATTTTTTTTTTTTGCTGAGTGAGACATTTGTTAAGTGAGTTTTGTCCCATTTTATGACTTTTCTTGACACAATTGTTAAGTGAATCACTGTAGTTGTTAAGTTAGTAAAATAATTAAATGAATCTGGCTTTCCCACTGACTTTGCTTGTCAGAAGATCACAAAAGATGATCACATGACTTGGGGACACTGCAATCGTCATAAATATGAGCCAGTCCCCAAGTGTCTGATTTTGAATCACATGGCTATGGAGATGCTGCAATGGTTCTGTGTGTGAAAAACAGTCATAAGTCACTTTTTTCAGATATGTTATAACTTTGAATGGTCACTAAACAAACTATTGTAAATTGTGTATTTTTTTTGTTGCACTTATTTATATAATCTCCTATTTTCTCCCAAAACTTGTTAAGTATAGGACATTATAGAAACATGTTTTAAAGAAGTGTTATACTTGCAACTCCAACAAAATGCTGTTTTAGACAGTCCTTTCCTATACAAACATAATAACGTTCAATAATCTCTCTCTCTCTCCCCTCTCTCTCTCTCCCTCCCTCCTTCCCTCCCTCTCTCTCTGTTGTTAGTTGTAAAGTCGTGTCCGACCCATCACGATCCCATGGACATCTTTCTTCCAGGCGTTCCTGTCCTCTACCATCCCCCGGAGACCATTTAACCTTACAGCAACTGCTTCAGTGACTCTATCCAGCCACCTCATTCTCTGTCATCCCATTCTTCTTTTACCCTCAATCATTCCCAGCATTAGGCTCTTCTCCAGTGGGTCCTTCCTTCTCATTAGGTCTTAATTTGAAGTCTACTGATACTCTTGCTGAGTGAAGTGAAGGCACTCTCCCACTGTATTAGCTGTGAGCTTGAAGTTGAAATATCTCAACTCCAAGTCATTGAACTTACAAGGCCAACAGAAAAAACTCAGTTCCTGCAGTTTACTCACAAGGAGCAGCTGTCTAGAATGCAAATAGGTGATTTTACAATCTCTCCTTCATCCAGAAAGACGGCCCCAGATAAAGAAAAACATCACTGTCTGGTTTATGATCTTTGCCCTAATGCCATCCCCATTCCTTCAGGGATGACTAGTCTACCATAAATCCTCACCAGAAACCCTTCTATAATATTTCAGTTCAGAGGTAAATGTTTACAGTGGCCATTCCCAAACTAAGCTTCCTTTACATGTGTGGACTTTACTTTCCAGAATTCTCTGCTATGGTTGAGGTATTGGTTGAGAAATTTTGAGAGTTGTAATCTACATATCTCAAAGATGCCCAAGTTGATGAAATAAATGCAAAGCAGTTCAAAAGAAGTTTTTCTCCTGGTTAACCTAAACTATGTGGTACTAATCCTCTACAACAACTGTATAAACAATCAGGGCCTTTTTCTACAGCATGTTAATTACAAACCACTAAACTAATTATGCCTTAGTGCTTAATGGAATATAAGCTTGCACATGTGTACATAAATAATGTGGTGGAGGTGTCCTTCTGTTTTCCTCCAGTGCGTATCCATAAGGATTTCTTCCAGTCCTTTCTGTGGAACCTTTCTACAGTTATTGGGGGGGAGGGGGCAAATCTGGTTGGCTGCTGCCATAATTCACTTTTTACCAAGAAAATTCCTTTGTGAAAAGAGAAGCCAGAGGAATATTTCTATTCCCCGTTTTCTTACCTTTTTGCAGGTTGCAGAATAGGCCACTTGTTTGATAGAATACCATATTTTTCAGAGTATAAGACACACTCCCCCCCGCAAAAGAGGCTGAAAATTTGGTTGTGTTTTTGAAGCTTTTTTCAGCCCTAACGAGGTGCTAGCGAGTGAAGCAATCTTCTATGCTTTGCCTGCTTTTCTCAGTGCTTCTCTCTCCGAAGATAAGCTGTACTTTAGAAGCTGTTTTTTATTCCTAACCCGGCACGTGCGAATGTGCGCGCACACTCAAAATCAGCAAAATAATGTGCTGAAGCTGACCAAACTAAGGACGCTAGCCAAATGAATACCTGGTAGGCAGATTTTTCCCCCCTATATTCCTCCCCAAAAACTAAGCTGAGTCTTATACTCCAAAAAATACAGTAAATGCCTTGTAGGAGTAGGATTTCAGAAGAAGGAGGTATAATTAGTTGGTTATGCAAATTAAGGTTAAAGGGGCTACTGGGAAACTGAATGGAAGAAAGAGAAAGAAAATATAGAATAGAATAGAACAACAGAGTTGGAAGGGACTTTGGAGGTCTTCTAGTCCAACCCCCTACACCACTTCAGACAAATGGTTATCCAATATCTTCTTATCAAGAACTGTGCAGGCTTTAACTCCAAACACCCCATACATACACCCACACATATAATGCAAGGGGAACAAAAGATGGCTAAGGATCCCGAGAAACAGCTTGGATCAATCCGTAATATAAATCATTTAAAAAATAAAATAAAAACACCCAACAATCCTAATCGTATCTATCTTTATATTATTCTAGATAGGTATTTTCTTCTTCCAATTTAGGTGGGTTTCTTACCTGACTGAAATCAGCTGCAGGGGAAAAAATGCTTTTTCTTCTCAGGATGGAAGGCAAAATAAGAAAAAGTACATGGAGCTGCTCTTTTTAAAAGCTCATCTGAGATTGACAGAAGCCTTGTGGTTCCTCAGTACACAAAGTGTTAATTCCCCAGGCTTCACTGGTCTCTTCCTACTCTCTAGATTCTCCCTTTTTCTAAAAATGTGTATGTGCAAGCAACCAGTGGTGGGTTGCCTCCGGTTCGCACCGGTTCTATAGAACCAGTAGTAAAACCAGCAGGAGGCTCCACCCACCAACCCCGATGTCATCAAAATGCTTCTGCACATGCGCAGAAGAGCGCGCGAGCAAGCGAAGCGAGCGCACATGTGCGGCCCACTGTGAACTGGTAGTAAAGCAGGGGTGGGTTCTACTTACCTTTACTACCGGTTCGCAGTGGGGCAGTGCACTTTTCTGCGCATGCACAGAAGTGTTTTGGTAATATTGGGGTCAGTGGGTGGAGCCTCCCGCCGGTTTTACTACCGGTTCTATAGAACTGGTGCAAACAGGGGGCAACCCACCACTGTAATAAAGGTAAGTAGAACCCACCCCTGCAGCCAACCATTGTGCTTTGTAGATCACCAGGATTGGAGCTTAATAGAATACACAAATCCAATTAAAATTTAATTGTTAATCCCAATCAAGGAGCCTTGCAGAAGCAGTTATTCAATAGGTAAATGCCATAACATAAATGCTATTAATAAAAGAATACTTTTGACTGGTGAGATGAGTTGACTAAACACTTGCTAGCACTTTGGAACTATTTTAATCTGGTTCATCAGCATGCTCATATATTTTAATTTCTGGATTGAAAATTCTTTTTTTTCTAACTGGAGAATTTTAATGATCCTGATGCGAATATTTTTATTACCCAAGTATCAAATAGTTTTTTCTAAACTTTATCCAACCTTTAGACAAAAACATGGCAAGAAAAAAAAAGTGCTGTTAATGTAAAACACATCTTTACTATTTGTGTCTTATTAGCAGTAAATACATACGCGTTGCTCACCTGTTTATGTGCATGGTCATAGGAGTTGATGTGATTGTCAAATTCTTGGTGTTTGTAATATTGTTTGTCACAAAGTTCACAGTAAAAGTTAGCTTTAAGGTCTTCCAGAGCCTTGGCTATCGTATTCTCCTTTTCAGCATAATCCTATGGAGAAATAATGTGGAGAACAAATGTTATTTTGATACTACAGAGTCGAGGCACTTGTGCTTTATAAATTAATCCAGTTTGTCAAGACATATAACTAAAAGCTTGCACATACTCATTTTATCAGCAGTGAGAAAGAGATCCTTTTTCACTCTTCAATTTGCACTCTAATTGACAGATAACTTTAGACTTTTTAGGAGACACAAGGCTTAAAAATATTTTTAGTCTTAAGAAAATGAAAATAAATAAAATGAATATTTATTTTGCTTAAGGCTATATTAATGTTAATTTCCAGAAGATAAACACACACAGACACATAGACATACATTCACAGTCAAAGCTTTCACTGAATAAATATGTTTTAGCAGAACACATATGGAGATTAAAATATTCATTTAATTTTGTTGTGGGGCTGCTTTCATTAAACAATAATAAACTGTTTACTGCTGAATATGAGAAAAGAGGTCATTAAGGCTAGGATTGAATAATTATTTATTTCAAGAGTCAAAAATTTACCTCTGA
This sequence comes from Ptyas mucosa, assembly GCA_012654045.1. NCBI lineage: Eukaryota > Metazoa > Chordata > Lepidosauria > Squamata > Colubridae > Ptyas > Ptyas mucosa. The sequence continues at coordinate 37,200,307 of WNWU01000006.1, read as the reverse complement.
TAGCTCAATGTCTTTGCTGGAGTTGACAGGGACAAGAGATAAATACTCAAACTGTTGGACCCTCAATACCAATGGAAGTATTGAAAACACTACTGTAGGTGGCATCAAGTCAAACTCACCTCCCAGCAATTACAAAGAAAATCATTCTTATCTTGACTTGTCTCTAGCAACCATCTGTAGCTTTGTGAATTCTCTGACCACAAAGAAACTCCTTTTCCCCCCTACCTCCTCAACCTTGCCAAGCATTCTTATTTTTTTTTTCCAATTGATCACCTGGTCATACATATGTGACATTTGTTTCCTGATCATTGCTTCAAGGAACAATTTAGTCTTTATTTGTTTTGGGAGTGATTAATTGCTTCATCTTATATTCCATGGTACACTTAGTAACATCCTTCAGTTACATAATTTGAAGGCACTTCTTTTCTTGCTCTTTCTCAATGTCCAGTTTTTAAAGCTGAACATTAACACTAGAAAAAAAAACATTGTTTTGATAATTTTGATGTTTGTTGTAATAGACATATCCTTAGTATAATCCTTCTCATGGGAATACTTTTTTTCCTCCAGCACATTAACCATCTGAAGCCAAGAAAACAACCTACCTTCCATTCTCATTTCTTTACTGCCAACTGTAAGGTTAATATGCATGTAAATTAATACTATTCTTGTCCTTTAAAATACTTAACAGTAATCCACATTTTCTTTATGAAATCCTCTAGGTCCTCCTAATCTATTGGTTTATGAAATAACATCTACAAACTTAGATGTTAACGTTTCTGCCTCCTATTTTGATCCCACAAATCATCACTTGCAATTTTGCTATTTCTTATGAGACATCTATTGCACCAAATAAAGGGTTATGAGACCAATATGCATCTTTGTCCATTCACTTCCATATGCTAAACCACTTTGTTTCTCTAGGCACATTTCATACAGTAGCTTCTTGTTCATCGTAGTGGTTTCTCAGAAGTATAAGCAGGGTTTTTTTGCTTAATGTATTACACATGACTTATACAATCAATGGCCTTTTATAGTCAAAAAAGCATTGGTAAATTGTGTTCTTAAGTTCCCCATTATCTATCTGTTGTTAGCTATTTGATCGCACATCCCTCTTCTTTTTTGTAATTTGAATGTTCATTTTTCCTTTTTATTTTCCCAAGACATGGACTTATTCTTTTTTATAAGGACTTCAGCAAGATTTGCTTACTTGAGGGATTAGTGCACCGATTTAACAATTTGCTCATTCCGTTCTATATTTTGCCTCTTCCTTTGCCATTTGTCATTAGAAATATATAACAGCTACTGTGACATGTGCAACTGCTGATTGAACAACAGTATATATGTGGGTGGCTGTGGAGAGAGAGAAAGAGAGTCTCTATGGAACAAAAGAGAAGGTAATGATTCTAATGTTCTGGTATAAACTACATGGATATTCAAAATAATCCCCTGAATCCTATAATAACAAAGTCAGGTAGAATAAGAGGCCATGCTGCTTTCTTCTTCCTTATCTATGTTAAAAAATATTGTCAGAGTAATTTTTAGAAAGTGTACACATTTTTACATTGCCATAAAAAAACAATAGGATTAACATATGCAGCCCCCCCCCATATTATTAGTTGCAAAGAAGAAAATGTGGCATGATTCAAACCATAGGAAAAAAACAAAAACTAAAAAAACTAAACTTCCACAATGCTTTCCTTGCTATTGGCTTGAGTTTCTCTTTTTTTCCTAACACATAAGTACAGTAAGGACTTCTGCATTTGATAATCTGCCAACAGTATCAGACAAAAACAATGTATACTATTTTCATTAATGACATCCTTACAATTTCAATAGCATGACTAGGAATTATCATGAAATACACAACAATTTTTGCCTTGGTCTAATGAGTGTAGCTTTTAAAAGAAAGCACAAAAGAAAATGTAAGTGCACTCAAAAAAGAACCAATAAATTGTGCATTATTCATAGCAAAGAATAAAAAAGGGGTAAGGTTAGCATTAGCCATTCAAAATTGTGTCAAAATTCAGATGTGGTCCTCTGTTTGATGCCACAAACAGCAGCAGATTCTGTCTCTGACTATGCCTTTTCTTCACATGCCTTCTTTCACTCTTTTGATAAGTTCTTGGATATATTCACTCTTCCAACTTTACTAGTTCTACTGGAACTTTAAAAGAAAAAAAAACACTTGTAGTTTAATAGATCTACTAGAGCCGAGGTATAAAATTCCAGATCACAACTCTATGTCAGTAGGTATCTTTCTTTTGTATTGAAAGGTCATCTGGATCTTTGCAACCCAGATCTGGTAGACTTAAAATTACAAGCTAATCACAATTCTAGGAATCTTGAAGGAACATTGTTAGAAACTGGTCTATTTTTATATAGCAATAGCACTTAGACTTATATAACACTTCACAGTGCTTTACAGATCTCTCTAAGCAGTTTACAGAGTCAGCATATTGGCCCCAACAATCTGGATCCTCATTTTACTGACCTCAGAAGGGATGGAAGTCAGAGTCAGTCTTGAGCCAGTGAGAATCAAACTGCCAAACTTCAGCCAGCACTCAACAGATGTAGCCTGCAGTACTGTATTGCATTCTAACCACTGCACCATCACGGCTCAGTGAAGCTCAGAATAAAATAAGTTTACACTATAGGAGAGATAGGTGTGTATGGTGAGTTGAAGAGGAGGCAGACTAAGCAGTTCTTTACTTTACTGAGGCTTGGGGCTGGGAGAACCAAACCAGGAATGGCTTGGATCGAGTTGAATCCTCTCCTAACAGCTGAGTGGGCAGATTCAGTTAAGGATGGCAACTGAGCAAATGGAGATAAGTAAGGATATGGAGGCCTGCAATACATCCAGAGCTGTTCTCCCTCATATAGGTATATATTTAGTCCTCAGTTAAATAAAGTGTTATGGTCATGTGATGTTGTGCTTTATGACCACATCGCTTAGCAATGGAAATTCCAGCCCCAATTACTGTAGTTAACAGACTAAATACATACCTATATGGTATGTGGGCGAACAGCACTAGGTGTACTGCAGGCTTCCATATCCTTACTTGTCTCCATTTGCTGTTAGAAAACAGTCGTTCAGTCATTTTAACATTAGAGGTATTGACAAGGAACATAAGACAAGGTACAGAGATAAAAAGAATGAAAATTAGAAATGAAAAGTACAAACTCCAAGCTGATGACTTAGTGTTTGTATTAGAAGAACCCATAGAAACTGGCCCTAAATTGATAAAGAAAATTGAGGAATATGGAGAGGTGGCAGGGATGAAAATAAATAAAGACAAAACCAAGATATTAGTTAAAAATCTCACCAACAAACAGAAAAAGGAATTGACAGAGAAAATTGATCTACAGATGTTTTTATTATGTTTCTAGTCAAGACACAAATGTCAATGTTCTAATAATCCTACTTCAGTCACATTGTGTAACTAAGACCCAGTTCTCTAGAAAAGGCTGTGATGCTGGGAAACATGGAAGGAAAGCGAAGGAAAGGTTTTGACCAGTAGCAAGTCAGATGATCTCAGTTACAAGAGCTATGGATGCACTGTTGGAAAATATGAGGGACCAGTTTGCGGCTAAATCTTCAAAGAGAAAATCTGTTTGGTTGCTAAGAGCTGATATTGACTTGATGGCACATAATCAATCAATTTTTTTTTTTTAATGACTGGAAAGCATTTTTAGATCAGGGTGCATCTCACTGAAATTCTGCAAAATTTTATTTTTATACTGAATAACGTAATTAAACAGGGAAATTAATCATCATAATACATTGGACTGTTTATTAACTTTGATCCTGTCAACATTCATGCATATCGTGCATCAAGCACCTAATTAAGTGTCTGTCTTAAATTACCTGTAAATTGTAACAAATCTTACAATACCGATAAAAACAAAACAAAACAAAAAACCCCAAACAAAATCCAGAAATAAAAATAAAACAAAAATCTTCCAGTCCATCAAATCGACTGATATGATGCATTTAGAATAGAATAGAATAACGAGAAGACCTCCTTCCTTGCCCCAAACAAAATCCAGAAATAAAAATAAAACAAAAATCCTCCTTGTTTCATACTATTTGTGCCATTTCCAAATAAACTACATATGGATTTTAAAAAGATATAAAAAATGACTAATGGATGTTTGATTGTTGAAGTAAAGATTTGTACAAAATTCTACAAAATTCTTACGGGCGCTCCCTAAGAATGACTCCTATTTTTTTTTTAATTGAGAAATAAGAACCCTGAAACCAGCCAACCATAGCTTTAACAATGTCAATTCAACTTTTTATAAAAACAATTCTTACTAAAGTTTGTATTGTGTTGGGCTAAGGAAGAATGATTGCCACATGTTGCTTGTCAAACATATAAGGTGTAATGTATGGTGCAACATCTTTGCCCGTCACAAAGCCTTTAATGAGACTTTTAGGATATTTCCAAAAACTTAATCTGACATATAATTTATTTCATCCAGGATAGAATATAGAATAGAATAACAGAGTTGGAAGGGACCTTGGAGGTCTTCTAGTCCAACCCCCTGCCTAGGCAGGAAACCCTACACCACTTCAGACAAATGGTTATCCAACTTTTTCTTAAAAACTTCTAGTGTTGGAGCATTCACAAGTTCTGGAGGCAAGTTGTTCCACTGATTAATTGTTCTAACTGTCAGAAAAAAATCTCCTTAGTTCTAAGTTGCTTCTCTCCTTGATTAATTTCCACCCATTGCTTCTTGTCCTACCCTCAGGTGCTTCGGAGAATAGCTTGACTCCCTCTTCTTTGTGGCAGCCCCTGAAATATTGGAACCCTACTATCATGTCTCCCCTAGTCCTTCTTTTCATCGGACTAGACATACCCAGTTCCTGCAACTGTTCTTCATATGTTTTAGCCTCAAGTCCCCTAATCATCTTTGTTACTCTTCTCTGCACTCTTTCTAGAGTCTCAACATCTTTTTTACATTGTGGCGACCAAAACTGAATGCAATATTCCAAGTGTGGCCTTAAGGATCTTCTATGGGGCAGCAACAGCTTCTCAATAATCTTATTTATAAGTGGCAGTTTGGGGATTTGGTTGATGGTCAGCTAAGATATACAGAATGACTTTTTCAAGTAGAAGACAGATTACTACCTCCTTCATGACCTGTGACATTACTTCCTCACTTTCAAACACACTTCCTGGCTCCAGGGTCCAAGCTGTTGTGCCCTCTCTACCCACCTATATTTTCCAAGAAAGGCAAGGATCTAATTTATGGATAGGTCCAATCATTAGAGGCTAAACACTTGGGCATTCAGTATTGAATGCCGAGGATCAGCCCATTCTTCTATCTTATTTAACTTGTACATAAATCAGTTGGGAAGTCATTCCTCGGGATTAGTTTTTATATCGGTTCTATGGTGTTTTCTTTTATGCTTATTAGCATGTTTGTTTAAATTAATATGGAATTCCTTATTTTAGCCTGTTAATTTATCATTGATTAGTAATATCAGAGATAAGCAGTTGTTTGCTATTCTGCAGAATATTTTAATTCAATTCAATCTTATTTTGATTTAATCTGTTAAAGCTTATTTAAAGTGTTTGTTATTGAACACCCACACCATTATTAAAGCTCTGATTTTATCAGATTATTTAAATGAATAATCTATTTCATTTGCTGCTATCTCTGAAATTTGGTTAAGACCAGATGACACTGAGCCTGTTGCTGTTTCCAGTTAATATAGGCTCTTAAACTTTTAGCACAGGAATGGCAATTTGGCTTTGCTACTTAACCAAGATGGCAAATGTTTGCATTTGCCTTCAGAAGTTACCAGTATTTCTTTTAAATTCTTGGTTGCTGAGTTGACATTTTCATTAGTGTTTAATTACAGTATAATACATGAACTATTTGTCTCTAGTAGTCATTTTATCAAGGAATTTTCCTTGTGACTTTTTGTATCAGTATTGTTGCGTGAGTATCCCTTATACTTTTTCATTATCTATTACATTTGTGTGCTGTCTGGCTCCCAACTATTCCGGTCAACTCTCAATTATCAAAGATATTACATCAAAATCAACAAAACATAAAACATAAACATAAAAGATGGCAAGTACAATAAAGCAAGTGGTTTCATTCTCCTTTGCTAAAGGCTTGGGTAAAGAGCCAGGTGTCCACAACTCTTCTAAACAACAGGAAATTGGGGGTCATCCAGATCTTAGGGAGAATTTATTCCAGAGGGCAGGCACAGATAGAGAGAAGGAGCACTTTTAAGGTCCCAGTAGATAACATTGTTATATCAAAGGAACCCTCTACATACCAAGCCTATAGGATTGATTCAACAGGGTAGATGCTATGATGTACAGGTGCTCCCTCAGGTAGCCAGGCCTTATGCCGAGGCTTATCCATCATTGCCTTAGTCATTGCATTATGTATGTTGAAGTTTATGGGTAGCCTTCAAGGGCAACTCTACGTAGACCATTGAAAAAGTCAAGTTTCAAGGTGAGTAGGACATGACTGACTGCCTGAAGAGGGTTTCTTCTGAGCTAGGAAAGGCTGTTCCTGATGCACCAGGTCAAGTTGTGCAAAGGCCTTGTTAACCATAGATCCGTGATGGCGAACCTATGGCACAGGTGCCACAGGTGGCACGCAGAGCCATATCGGTGGGCACGCGAGCTCAGCTCCGACATGCATGCGTGCACCAGCCAGCTGATTTTCGGGCCTTCTGGGCCCACCAGAAGTCAGGAAACACACTGTTTCTGGCCTCCGGAGGGCCTCTGGGGGGGTGGGGAAGGCTGTTTTTGCCCTCCCCAGGCTCCTAGAAAGGCTCTGGAGCCTGGGGAGAACAAAAAACGGGCCTACTGGGCCCACCGTGCCATCACGTGCCAAAAGCGGGGGGAGCACGGGGGAGCGGGGCGCATAGAATTATGGATGTGGGCACGCGTGCGTGTGACCCCACCACACTCCCCCCACTTTTGGCACGCGATGGCAAAAAGGTTAGCCATCACTGCCATAGTTGATACTTTTTTAAAAAATTTGATTTATATGCCGCCCTTCTCTGGAGACTCAGGGTGGCTTACAATGCGCTAAACAATAGCCTTCATACTTTTGTATATTTTATACAAAGTCAGCTTATTGCCCCCACAAACTGGGTCCTCAATTTACTTACCTTAGAAACGATGGAAGGCTGAGTCAACCTTGAGCCTGGTGAGATTCGAACTTGCAGTAATTGCAGGCAGCTGGTGTTAATAACAGTGTGCTTTAGTCCACTGTACTACCAAGGCTTGGATCCAAGCAGGCTCTATGAGTCCAGGAAGACCCATGGATTGCATACTAACTTTGAAGAGAAAATACAACCTCACCCAAAATCAAAGATGGACTATTTCCAGATCTGGATGTTCAAATACTGACAGCCACTTGGTCTGAGTAGGATTGAATGGGAGACAATTCATCCCCATCTAAATCCATACATCTTCCAAACATCAGGAGAGAACCTGAACAGGCTCACTTGGCTACCCCAGGGTTGAATGACATAAAGATATCAAGGGTTTTGGTAAGGATGTTTATATCTTGCAAATTTCCTTCATCCTAGGATGGTGAGAAACACTCCCCAACTCACACACCCAAAAACATTGTTGTAGTAGCACCCTCAATTTAATTTGGATTAAGTATTTGTATTAATTACTAAATAAGTGGTAGTTTAACCATCTCTGAAGCTCATTATACAATGTGTGTCTTGGGTCCTTTCCCTCTTTTCCTCTGTGTATCTATTATGTTCATTTATTCTGATGTTCTTGACTAGGTTGGTTAATTATTCTTTGGTATCAGATTCTCTAAAACTTGCTTATCTTCACCTCCTTTAAAAAAAGTACTTTGGATGCTTCATTTTGTTCTAATTATTGCTGAATGCCTTCTCTTTTATCGTCATCCAAGATCACTTGAACAAGTTGTTCTCAGCCAAGTTTCCTTCTTTGTCAGCAAATAATTATATTGACTCATTTTAATCAAGATTTCATGTGGGTCCTTCTACCTGAGTCAGCATTAAGTCCAGTTCTTAACAATTTGCTGCTGGTTCAGGCAAATTATTGATCATCATGATTAGTGTTGTTCAACTTGTCTGCAACATCTGATATTCTTGCTCATAAAGGTCTGTTATCATTTCTGAATTTACTAAGCATCAGTGATACATTGGTTTCAATATTATACTTCCCATCACACATTTTCAGTAAAGTGCAAAGGTTTCTGTTCTATACCTTTCTAGATATTTGTGATCATCCATCAGAATTCAGTCTGAAGTCCATCCTTGTTTATCTGATGCACATTATCATCAATTTATTATTAATTTTATTTCTTCTTTTCATTTTAACTGCTGAATCTTCTTTGTGACGATGGCACAATCACACCAGAGATGGGTTTCAGCAGGCTCTGACCAGTTTTTGGAGAACCAGTAGTGGAAATTTTGAGTAGTTCGGAGAACCGGTAAATACCACCTCTGATTGGCCCCACCCTCATCTATTCTCTGCCTCCTGAGTCCCAGCTGATCAGGAGGAAATGGGGATTTTGCAGTAACCTTCCCCTGGATTGGGGAGGGAATGAAGATTTTACAGAATCCTTCCCCTGGAGTGGGGTGGAAATGGAGATTTTACAGTATCTTTCCCATACCATGCCCATTAAGCCACACCCACCAAGCCACACCCACAGAACTGGTAGTAAAATGTTTTGAAACCCACCACTGAACCACACCCTCCAGCTCTTGAAGCTGCTGTCCTCCTATCTCAATTCACTGGATGGTGCACCCTACCTCTACCTAAAGCTCCCAAATGAAGAAGAATGTTTAACTGATCCAATTGTTCTAATTTCTCTTTGCACGGACATCCACACTTTTAAAAGGTGGAATGTCTTTCAATATTTTTGCTTCAACGTTGGGTCCCAAATATAAGGGAAGCCATAAATATTACAGGTTCTTTGCAAAGAATAAGGTATATTTTATCCCACTTTTAAAAGGGATGTGTGTGTGTAGGGAACTACTGCTTGCCACTAGACCATACTTGAGTTTTTTCCTGGTCATTCAGATATGGCTTCTTTTGAGTCCATACAGGATTCTGCTAGCCCGGGTGTGGTTGGAGATGACTATGCATTGTGACTACTGGTATCAGATTCCATGGGATACCATCTTATCTTCAGGCAGCAGGATGGCTTGTCTAATGTCCTATCTTAACAGGGTAAGGGAGCAAGTGACAGAAAGAGAACTGCTGCCGGATAAACTTCGGATGAGAAAATTCTGATACAACATACAGCAGCTTTCTGTTTCTAAAAGGAAACTGTCACTGCTGAACGCTTTCATCTCCCATTAATATTAATCCCTTCTACTTTCTTCTAAAATTTGTTTCATTAAAAAAAATAACTCATTACCCTTTCAACCCTATGTCATAATTCTGCAGCTAAGCAAGACAGTCGTTCTAGATAGAGGCATTCTCTTAAGAAGAAGGCTCAGATAAGATACTGAAGCCAAAGGAGGGGAAATGGAAGACTCAGCTAAATTATGACAAAAGAATGGTGCAAGCTAGCTACGTTCCCCCCCACATTCTAAATACAGCCCTTGCAACTGTGAAATTTACCCCTCCCTCCCTCTCTCTCTCTCTCTTTTAAAGGGCAATTATAAAATAGCTTAAGCTTCTAAATTTTAGAAATGCAGCTGTGCATGAAAATGTGGCTATTATGCATTATTTATAATGCCCTTCTCATACTTTAAAATGGGGACCTTTGTTTTCTTTCTTTTAAGTTGTAGTTTTTGAAGATGTTCGTTCTGTGAGAACTGTAGTCAGCACTGTGCTTTCATTTTTGCTGACTAAATAGAGTCCTCCATCTTTGCTTTCAGAGTATATCGCCAAATTGCTTCTACTGTTGTAACATCTAGGGATGTCTATGAGTAGTGTTTTTCAGGTTGTTGGAAAAAGACATTTGGTATAAACATTGTATTTTCTCAGCAAATGTCTATTATTACTTCTGCTTTTATTGTTTTTACAGTTTTTGTTAATAACTATTTATAATGGTTGCTTTATATTTATTGTTTTATTGGATTGTTGTACACCACCTAGAGTCACTTTCTCTGAAACCAGAAGCCATATAAATTTGATAAATAAAATTAGTCTCCTGTTTTCCTTTATCCAATGAGGTAAACTTTTCGAATTATTCCTAGTGCTATTTTATTTCCAAGTTTAGTATTTCAGACCCTTAGAATAGATATTTTTCTTTTGTTTTAGGTTTTGCATGTTGTCACAAAACCCTAAAAATCTGTTTCTTCTTCAACTGTGGTGGAAGCATAGACTTCAGTCAACTGAATATTAATTAGTTTGTCTTGAACTTGACTTAAGATCATTCAACTTTTGGACTGCATCCACAGATTTAAAACTTCTTTGGGTTAATGATGGTTACTCCATTTGTTTTATGTTTTTCTTGTACTCAGTAGAACTGATATTGCTCTGTCAATTTCAGTTCACTGATTCAAAGTATCAATTTTTAAATTTTGACATTTTTGCCCTGACCTCAGGTTTGCCTTGGCTCGTGGTTATCCCTAATCCCAAAGCAATGCACTAGTTCATTCACCAGTACTTTATATAGTTGTCATTTCTCAGAAATGAGAACCAATTGCCTTGGACAAAAAATCTGAGTTTTGTGCAGGAATTCCAGAGCAGACAAATTAGACATGGACAGTTTTAAAACACGTACCACACACTAAATATTTCTTCACAAAGGCACACACTCTACATTCTTATATAAAAACATTATCCTTCAACTCCTCAAATCCTAAGGCTTCCTGGAGTTTGAGCAAAGATCAAAGAATTATGGGAATTGAAATTCAACATGTTTTAAAGGTACCAGATTGGAGAAGGCTGTCTTAAAGCATCACTATGAGCTCTGCTGGTATAGAATAGTACTGTTACTAAAATGAAAACAAAGATCAATCAACTTCTATATTCCAATTCGGGATATCTATCTAAAATCCAGTCAGGGACATTTGTCAGCAGAGAAACCTCAAGCTTGCAGAAGTTAATAAACATGTAAAAGCTGCTTGGAGCTACAGTCATTAGTGTCTCAAGAGTTTCTATTCTGCTTGGAGGCCAAAAGTGTTAACAGATGGAAGACTTTAATGTGGAATATGTGGCAGCTGCCCAATTACCCTTGACTATTCATCTTGCTTTGATTGCTAAACATGGAAGCTACAGGATAGGGAAGGGACTACATTGATTACTTTTTCCAATATATACATTTCAGAGGTGGTGATATATCATATTTTGAATTGGATAATGGCCACACAATATTGTTAAAAGCATTTGTAAATGTCCTAAGAAATGGAGATATGTGGATCAATCAATCCATGCCAGTTTGGCAAACATTCAAGTGTTAGTCTATCAAATTTCTGTTACTTATTTGAAAATGCCTGCTGAAATCCACATTTTCATTTGGTCTGAAACATGATGTATTTGAATTTGTAATTAGTCTTAATGACACTAGTCAAATTAAAGTGTAAAATAAAGTCAACCAGTATCCATAATATCATCTTGAACATATACAACCATTTACAAGATTTGCATCAAGAATTGTTCTGAAATTCCAAACCTCACTGATAGGCCACCCAAAGTACCATGGAATGAAAATAAAGAAGTTGTTAAACTTCTAAAAAGAAGTTGTTAAACTGCTAAAAACCAAGATTGGTTGCAAATAAACACTTCCCTAAACATGTCAATTTTTTATAGATAAGTTTTAAGCCATTGAATATTTCAAGGCACACATGAGAGTAAACTCCATGATTAATGTATCCATCTATACCACAACAGATTTCATACTGTTTCACCTGAAAATTAATCAAAAAGTGCACAATTTATTTATTTACTTATTTATTTATTTATTATATTTGTGAACCATCCATTTCAGAGTCCCATATTTACATGCTCATAAATTTAATAAAAACAATTTTTTAAAATGTGCAACTTCATAGTCTAAACTTGCATCCATATTCAGTAGTTATATACAAATTCATAAAATCTTGATTACCAAAATCTTTAAAAGAATAATTAGATTCCTACTGTGAAGATACTACATTATCCCATGGAGGAAATATAAATTCTCCAAGGCAAATCAGAGCATCAGTCCATTTCATAAAATATTACCTATACTGCTTGGAAGAGACAACCCAAAATTTCACTAACCTTCTCAAGCCTTGGTTAGAAAAGCCAAAGACTGAACACAAATACATGGCATATAATATATGTATTCTGCCAGGCATTTAGATCCCTTCTCTAAGTTTTCTGGAAAACAACAACAACAAATTACATAGGTTGAGTGTACGAAAAATGCTAACTCAGTCTTCCTTCCTTCCTTCCTTCCTGCCTGCCTGCCTGCCTGCCTGCCTTATTTAGAAAATTTATATTTCCACCTACTTGCACATGACAACTCAAGGCAGCTTACAAGGATATAAAAACAGCATACAAAAGAAAGAAAAATAATAAAAAGAAAAAATAATAAAATAACAACCTGCTCTAGTGAGTTGGGTAGATGTGACAGGTAAGAGACAGTACCTCAGATAAACTGGTCCCAAGCCATGAAGGGGAATGATGTTCCAGAGAGAGGGAGCCACCACGGAGAAGGCCCTTTTTCTTGGTCCCACCAGGTGTATCTCCAGGGTTGGGACCCGTAATATTCCCTGCCTCTCTGCTCTGATGGGTTGGGTAGATGTGACCGGGAAGAGACAGGCCCTCAGATACCCTGGTTCCAAGCCATGAAGGAATATAAAGGTGACAACCGGCGCCTTGAATTGCATCAGGAATCAAATTAGCAACCAATGCAGTTCCTGCAGGAGAGGTGATATATGTGCACACTGAGAAATGCAGTGGGTCACTGCATTTTGCACCAAATGGAGCTTTTGGGTGTTTTTCAGGGGCAGCTCCATGTAGAGCATATTGCAATAGTCAAGACGGGAGGGAAGGAAGTGAACCGGAATAGCACTCCCCACACTCCCCCCACTCCCCCCATTCCCAAACCCCACTCCCAAACCCCAAAGCCACTCCATAAGGATACCATGGTCGATGGTATAGAAAGTGCCGAGCAGTTAAGTAGAGCAAAGATGGATGCACTACTCCCATCCTGCGCCAGCCAGAGATCATCAAAAAGCATGACCAATGCTGTTTCTGTCCCATATCTAGGCCTGAATCCAGACTGATAGGGGTCTAGATAATCAATTTCATCCAGAAACCTTTGGAGCTGCTGCACAATCATTTTTCTCAACAACCTTCTCCAAAAGGGAAGATTGAAGACAGTTGGAAATTATCCAAGAGGGTGGAATCCAGCGATGGCTTCTTGAAAAGAGGGCAGACCTTAAAGTGCTATAATTGGTTCTTTGTTAATGGTGAAATTAGGCAAACAGACATCCCTATTTAAATTGATACTTCAAGAATTGTTCAAAAATAAAAACAGTATTCACAGATCAAATAAGCATCATATAAGTCAACTTTCACCCTATTAATGAAGCCATAATCACACCTTTTGATGTGTCATTAATTAAATTTGGAAAACTTTGGTCTTTTAAGGTTGAAGAAGCCATTTTTTCGGCAGTGAAATCCTCTGAAGTCTGCTACTGATTCTGAGAGTCTGCTACCGAAAACACACTTCATGCGCATGTGCGCCTGAGGTGAACCCGCAGAGCACTAAAAAAGGAACATTTCGAAGCCTGCAAAGGTAAGTAGAACAGCGAGGGGGGGGGGAATCTGCTGTGCCACGTGATTCAGATTAGCTAGAAAGCAGGAAATCCGACGATTCTAGCTAATATAAATCACGTCACAGCTGATCATCGCCCAGCTGATCATCGGAAATATCGGTTTGCCCGAACAGGTAGCATTTTTTACTACCAGTTCAAAAGAACTGGTCCGAACTGGTAGCATTTCACCCCTGCATTTTTCCTTTGACCTATTCTTTGTCTCTCCCCAACCCCAAGATTTTTTTCAATGAAGACTTTAAAAGGCTATCACGAAAGAGCCTATCAAATATTAGCTATACTCAAGTCATTTACATCATTTCTCATTCTTCTTAAGCATTGTTACAATCAATGAACTGACTTCCTTTCAAAAAATATCTTTATTCTTTTAATGAAATACAGATTGGTGATTATGGATAACGCATCTTACACATTCAATCTTTGGACATGATCTAGAAATGTCTATGAAGTGAAATAAAATAACTGTTATCTATTATGGACAATATCTATTGTGAACAAAAAACTTTAAAATTTAAATTGTGTATGTATGTATGTAAACATATTCTAGATGGAATCTAAGGAGAAGCTTTGATTTTTCTTTGCAGAAAAGTCCACACCCCTGTTTCCACTGTACAATGTCTTTTCAATCCATTAAGGAAATTTACCATCCTTTTTCTGTCCTTTTATAGCTTTAAGAGTCTGTCTTCTTTGTAATTTTACTTAATGTGTTATGAAGTTGTACAGTCTAAATGATTATGTCATTAAAAAAAAATAGCTCCCAACTGAGCAGATGGGTTAGGGAACTAGCTTGTATCTGCTGTTTCTTCCTATCTTAAAGCAAATGTGGGATGCTTCAATATTGCCCCAAAGACTTTTTATTCTACATTCCTTGCCATAAAAAATAGGAACAATTCTCTGCTAATATAGCTATTCAATGGAAACCAAATTCAAACTGAATTTTAAGTTAATTGACTGCCTCACATTAAGCAGAATCCAACTTGGGTGCAAATGAAAAATCTGACATATTGGGGGAAGGGGGGGCGTCCGTGTGTGTGAGTACTTTCCAACTATTACTTCTTATGAAGCACTTTCTGCCACTTATCAGACAAAGAGGAAAATTGCTTTAATGTCTTCAGAAACCACTCAAGTATATAAAACCAATCCATGGGTTTCTTAACATCTTCTCTTAATCCAAAAAAGGTGAACACAAATTCAGAAGTACAATATAAAAATCCTAGTGATATGTAAAATTCCCTTCTCCCAAAATATTTGATGATTACAAAAGTTCTCAAAAGTATAGCCTGTAATTTCCTTTTTTCACTTTTGATTTGCATTTGTTTTCATTCAAATTATCTAATCTTCGTATTTTTCATCCTATTATTTCCCAGGTACCTGCTGAAGGTTAGACTTCACTGACATTCCCATGAGACTTTGTCATTGGACATATTGTTATTTAAAACCATTTTATATAGCAGTCCATCTTATACTAAACTCTGGGTGGGGCAGCTCCCAGTCAATTATTAAAATAATATCAGTAATAAAACATAAAAAAACATATTTAAGAGCCTTGGTGGTGCAGTGGACTAAAGTGCTGTTAAGTAGCACTTAGCTGCCAGCTGCCTGAAATTACTGCGAGTTCAAATCTCACCAGGCCCAAGGTTGACTCAGCCTTCCATCCTTCCGAGGTAGGTAAAATGAGGACCCAGATTGTGGGAGCAATAAACTGACTTTGTATAAAAAAGAACACCGCTTGGGGGGCCCAAAAGCCCTACTAAGGAGGTATATACAAAAGTATGAAGGCTATTGCTTAAAGCATTGTAAGCCGCCCTGAGTCTCCGGAGAAGGGCGGCATATAAATCAAACCAATAAATATTAAAACTATTTAAACCATAACCTTAAAAAAACCAACACTCTTGCACAGAGAGTGTGCAAGGGAACAGTAATCTTATGTATAAATAACTTAAATATATTTATTATTATAGTTGGTTGTACAGTCAACCAGCTGTTTAAACTGGATCTGGCATTTTTGTCCACCTATCCAGTCCTTCCCAATAGATAGATATTGTTGTTTAATAATATTAAAGTTATCATCACAGATGATATAAACTTTTCCAAGTAAATCCTTTTACAATTGACTGATGGTTTGGGACTGCACCCAAGGGGTCTATTACTATTGGTACTATCTTTGGTTTCTTTTGCCACTGTCATTCTACTTCTATCTGCAATTTTTTAAATAAATATTTTGCAATTTTCTCCCACTTTTTTTTAAAATTTGATTTATATGCCACCCTTCTCCAGAGACTCAGGGCAGCTTACAATGCGTTAAGCAATAGCCTTCATACTTTTGTATATTTTATACAAAGTCAGCTTATTGCCCCCACAAACTGGGTCCTCAATTTACCTACCTTAGAAAGGATGGAAGGCTGAGTCAACCTTGAGCCTGGTGAGATTCAAACCTGCAATAATTGCAGGCAGCTGGTGTTAATAACAGGGTGCTTTAGACCACTGTACTACCAAGGCTCTTTTTCTTCTGTAGAATCCTTAGCACTCTCTTAGCTTAGTTGTTTTCTTGCTAAGATTTCATTACTTGATAGGCAACATCTTCAGTGCTAAAAGGTTTACACTCTGTGCATGTACAGTGTTGGTGTGATGTTATGAAATTACAGGTCAAGCACCTCTCTGCATAGGTCATTTGACTACAATGGGTACAACAACTCAAAACAGGTTCGAGCTATCTCACTCATTGGTGGTATTGAGATGTAAGCAATAATAGGGGGATGTGGCAGGAAAAGAGATTGCTGGGCCAGTTCTGTGGCATGGTGAGGTACAAATAAGGAACAGCCCAGAATCTATCAACGCAAGACAATCTTCATGTAACTGCCTTCTTCTGACAAGTGTAAAATGTGAAGGCAATGTTTTCAAGGTAAATTGAAAAACTGAAAGCAAGGTAAATTAATATGGAAGTTAGAAAATACAGTAAATAGTTATGCTAAAATTGGTGTTATTTCCTTTTCTTTTAAAATATTGGTTTCATTATTACGAGATATAAGTACATTGTTTTATTTAAATAGTGATATTTAAAAGTTCCGAATAGAGATTAAAATACTCTAATATTGGCAAAACTTTGTGGCAAGATTGATTGTGTTTGTAATTAAAAGTTAAAGGTAGCAAGATATCTTATTAACTGTTGGTCTCAAGATGAATCTATGCAATGAGTTTAATGGAGCTTACTTTATAGAATTGCTACCGTCTTCTGTAAGTTTAATGTGGAGATTTTATGAATGGCTCATTTGTTTACTTTGGCTTTGCTTGGGTCAAGAAGGAAATCAAAGAAAACAGCAGTAATATTCATTTCTTGATCTTGTTGGTAAATCAACAATAAACATATCTAGAAGTGTAATGATATCCATTTAAATGTTCTTATAAAACGTGTATGATATCTATGAAAATAATCCTTGGAGCTGAAAAGTTCCAATTATATAATTAGCATTGACAAGAGTTGGGCCCAATTTTATTTCTCATGGGAAACCATTTTAGAGAGCCAGGCACTGTCAGAAAATTGACCTCACAGATGTCCTAAAATGGGGGATAACCATCTGCTTCTTCCAACATAATCAAAGAGATCAGGCTGATTTCAGTGAAGAGATGCAGACCTGGAGTAACCTAAAAATAACTTCCAGTAACCCAGAAATAACTTCATAGGTTAAAGCTAGGACTTTACATTGCATTTGGAAGTAGATAGGGAGCCAATTGAGGGGCCATAAAATAGATATAATACATGCTGGAAGTCCTAACACCACTATTTTCACCAACAAAAGTTTCTGGATGGTTTGTAAAGGCACTTCCATGTACACATTGCAATAATTTATTCATATGCTGATAAAGGGTGAGCCACTGTACTTGGAACAGCAGCTGGGCAAATTCCCTCATTCCCTAATCCAGAAATATGGCCTCTTTAAGATTTGTAGACTTCAACTTCCAGAATTCTGGGAGTTGAAGTCCACAAGTCACAAAGGGCCTTTAGTTCCCCATCCCTGCCCTAAGCCAAGGAACTGATTCCATGTAAGTTGATAGGTAAACCTTTGATGTACTTAATATTTGGTAGGAGGGAAGAGCTATATTACCGGAAGCATACAAGGTTATTCAGGTATTACATACTGTGAATTCAAGCAAAAGGATGGAATGAATGTGCCCATTTGAGGCTGGAAAAATGCATCTGTATAATCATAGCCATGAAAATTCTATTTAATATTGTAAAAGAAAAAGGTATTAGTATGTAGCTCATTTTTCTCACAGTCCTTTATTATAGGCTAATGCCTGTCTTTATTTCAATGACATTTGTTAGACAATATTTACCAAATATGAATATAATGTTATTGATCTTCCACAGAATTAGATAACCTTTTTGGAAGGGGTTTTTTTGAAACAAATTCTTTCCTAAATTAGTTAAATATTAGGAAGCAGACACATTCTATCTTTTCCAATAAGCCTTTTCTTCAAGCAGAAGAAAATTCTTCATTTTTGGTTCTAATAAATTTCTTTATGGCATCATAATGATTTCATCATTTCCCAGCACAACTCTTACACACATTTAGAAGGATAAAAAATATTATTTGGCATTATGATCACACCATAGACTCTAAAAGAATACAAAATTAAATTTAGAGGTAAAATAACATTAGGATAAAGAGATGCAAATTGTTTTATTATGCATTTAATCAATTGTTTGAAGCTACAAATCAGTTCCCATGAAACTGCTACAATATTATACAATGTTAGAAGTAATATGTACATACTATGGAAAAAGAGTTGAAATATGAAAATAGTATGTTAATAAAAGAAAATATTCTATTACATCTCCACAAGTATAATCTATTCTGTCTTTCCCTTATGTCAATATGCACAAAGGATTCTTTGCATGCAATATTATATCAAATTAAGTTTTTCCATATAATAAATTATTTCTCTAAAATTAACCCAGAGAATGGAGAAAACTGTTTTGCTTTCTTGTAATATTCATTATTCTGTGTTTTATTATACCCCTACATCACTTTGGGATTAATTTTTTAAAGTTTGTGTCATACATACAGAGATTCTAATGCATTTGCTTTATTTTGTATATGATATGTCCTAATGTATGCATTTGACCTGTACTGCAAAATTTGCAGATATGAAAACTGAGGGATAATTTCATTATTGCCTGGATCTTTCTTCAATAACTATTTAAATAAATGTTCCACCCTCTTGATTAGGATTAATGATATTTCTGACTGCCTCTTGGGTTGGACAGTTCTCCTATATGAT
Organism: Ptyas mucosa; assembly: GCA_012654045.1. Lineage (NCBI taxonomy): Eukaryota > Metazoa > Chordata > Lepidosauria > Squamata > Colubridae > Ptyas > Ptyas mucosa. The sequence goes on along the minus strand of WNWU01000006.1, from coordinate 37,181,277 downwards.
GCAGATTATCTCAATACACAACTAAAAGTCTTCTAGGAAGAAATCCATATGTTGTGGGTCAGAGAGATTCCTTACTGTGATGCTCAAACCAGCCTAAAGCTCCCTTAGTTAAGTACTCAGGTTGAACAGCCCAGAAATACTTTGGCCACTGCTGAGGGAAGACTAAGAGGAAGCTTCTTCTATAGAACTTGTTTGAAGAAGGTTGAGGGCCACTTGACTTGCTTCACTGAGCGAATCAGATTATGGTACCTTTTCACTTCAGCAAAGCATGGCACCTCCATGGCATGAATGCAGTGAATCTGATATTGCTTCGCTCAGGCCTAGTATTTATCTGAATGGATGGTGATGCTGATTTTAAGATGAATCTGCTCAAAATGAAGATCAGATAGAGAAAAACAGAAAAGCTGTTTTCTGTGCAGTTGCCAACTCCACCAGAAACCAATCTTGGAAATCTCTGCCCCCACTGCTACCCAATAAATTTGTAACATGCTTGTTTATTTATGTTCATACATGTACGTTTGTTCATATATTATGATAAGTTTATATGAAATGACTTAACAACAGCTAATTAAAATTGATTACCAGTAAAAGAAGATACTCTGTTTATAATTTTAAGTGACTCCTATATACATACATAAATCATTTTATCTCTACAGAAAGACACAATTACACGTACATATGTATGCTCTTCCCTCCTTTTAATTGGTCAGGACTGGGAAAAATGAGAAAGAGTCCTGTTTAGATGTTACAAAACAGTTATATTCAGTAGACAAAGATTCCTGATCAGCAGCTAATTGTCAGGTTTTGCAACAACAATGGCAACAGCAATTTACCCCCCCCCCCAAATGTATTATTTTGTTTCCTATGCCTCCTTCTAGTCTTATCACTGAAGACACTCTACTCCCTAACTCATAAATGATTGGGGGAAGGAAGAGAAAGTACTCTTGTTTCAAATAAATGTGATAGCTAAGAAAAATACATAGATCTCAGTTTCTTACATTAAAGACAACCGATGTTTTGGGGACATAAAACAGGAGGAATAATTGAGGCTAGGAGACCTGTGCTGAAATCAGCAGATGACCAGTAGATGAGCATCAGGTCAGTAAATAAGTTAGATGTCCTGATTTTTGCAGCCCAGAACTGTTACACTTAGCCCAGTGGTTCTCAATCTGTGGGTCGGGACCCCTTTGGGGGTCGAACAACCCTTTCACAGGGGTCGCCTAAGACCATCCAAAAACATATTTTCAATGGTTTTAGGAATAATTTTATGGTTGGGGGTCACCACAACATGAGGAACTGTATTAAAGGGTCACGGCATTAGGAAGGTTGAGACCCACTGACTTAGCCAATACTTTCTTTGCAAAACAAGCCATTTACCATCATGAGGAACTGCTGTAACATGTGCTTCACCTACAGTATATCAGCAGCTTCAGGGATTGCCCATAGTCTGATTCAATAAAAAATGACAACTGGACGACAAAAAGGCTTATTATTAGCTGGTTTTAGCAGATTGGGAGACATACATTTCATTTCCCTGTTCACTTTTAGGCCCTGATTTCTTATCTCACCAATTCTCAGTCCCCAAATTTAGGAAAGTTACTGGATTGGGTCTAGAAGGGGTAAAAACAGTTTAATTTATATTATAATGAATGCAACAATATCAGTGGTGTGTGGCAACTCAGTAACTCAGTAGTAGATTCACAAATGTCTGGGAAAAAGAAATAAGCATATAAGTCTCTTTTAGTGTTAAAAGAAATAAGGAAACGTACCCCACCCCCAGACATTTTAAATGTGAATTGAAACCTTTCCTATCTCCTTCTGCCGACGGGGGTTGGTGTCTCGAAGATACTGAATAGCTGCAATGCAGTGGTGGGTTTCAACCGGTATTACCACCGATTCACTTCATGCACGTGCTTTGCGTGTGATTTGCCTGTGGGCCTGCTGACTTTACATAATGCCCCACCCACAATTGCACCTAGATACCTGAAAAATGTGATGCCACTTATCAAAATTTTGCCTGTTCCTGCAAAATATGTAGGAGCTAGGAGCAAGCTAAGCCCTTTGTACCACATCCCATGCTTATCTGCATATGAAAGCTATATGTATAATTTCACTATGTACTTTTGTCAAAGGTTTTTAAAAATGCACATGTAAAAGTAATCCATGCTTGGAGAGCTATACTCTATTCATTTTTTAACGTTAAAGAACAATTGTTGTGACTAGAAAATGTGCCTTGTGGCACCTTGTAGATAAGGCTGAAAAGAACTCCATGATATAGTCATTCTTCATGGTATATTTGGGTAAGAGTCATGGTGGCGCAGTGGTTAAATATATTGCAGGCTACTTCTGCTGACTGCCAGCTGTCAGCAGTTTGGCAATTTGAGTCTCACTAGGTTCAAGGTTAACTCAGCCTTCTATCCTTCCAAGGCGGGTAAAATGAGGACCCAGTCTGTAGGGGGCAATAGGCTGACTCTGTAAACCGCTTAGAGTGCTGTAAAGCACTATGAAGCAGTATATACCCTGTTTTCCCCAAAATAAGACATCCCCTGATAATAAGCCCAATTGGGCTTTTGAGCACATGGCAATAAGGCCAAGCACTTATTTCAGGGTTCAAAAAAATATAAGACAGGGTCTTATTTTCGGGGAAATATAGTAAATCTAAGTGCCATTGCTAAATTCATAGAAATTATGTAGATATGCTGAGATATTTTATAGAAAAATTATGCCAACTGTATAAAAAGAATCCAGATTTTTCCTATTAAATATTTCAGTAAGGCTGTCATATTGTATGAGGTAGGGGCATGGCCACTCCCATTCATACGTGGTGGAGGGAAATTGTTTTATGCATAATTGTTGGGAACACTACAGAGACATACCATGATCTAAACTACATTTTGCGTATTTTCAGCATTTGTGTAATGCTTATTAGTTTTCTGAAGAACATTACAAAGAAGAAATGAACATATAATAAGCTATTATCCTGAAAAATAACCCGATAACATGTAATGAGCATTGATGATGTTCAGTGAGTTTGAATATAGATGAGTGGAACTGTCAGTAAAATGAAGTTGTGGTTGTCAGTTTCTGTTTATCTCAGTCTCTCATTTTTCCTGTCTTAAGTATAATTCAGCCCATTTCAACATCCTTTTTTTCCAAAAGTTGCAACTATGCAGTTTTGTCTACATTTTAAAAAAAATATATTAATTTTATCTGCAATTTTGTCTGCTACATGTTTTTCCCCCCCTCAGTATGGAACATTTCTACATACCACATACATTAATGCATACACCTTTTCTTGTACAATTTACTTTGGGAAGAAAAACATTATAAAAAAAAATTCTGTCAATACTTTTTACTGAAATACTGCATCAAAATAATTCTGAATGTTAAAAATGAATTGACTTGTGATCCATGTAGTAGTATTACGCTAAAATGTAAAGCAGTAAAACTATTTCCATAACACCAGATAATTTGCCACAGTTCTTATTCTCTGCTTTTCCAACGTTGGAACAGAATGTTTTTTGGTACAAAAAAAATCTATTACACTATGGAATGAGCATGCTAGCCAAAACTTCTTTTTTTTTTTGTAAAGATTTTTTATTTTTTCCAACATAAATATAAAAAAGAAATTTTTTTCAAGAACGAAGTCTTGGTCCGGTCACAAATGGGTACACTAATTTAACAAATGAGAACAAACAATTTTAACATAAATTCCAATGTCTTAATAAATCTTTCTATTATCTCGTCATACATCCTAATCTCCTATTAAGGCAGAGCTCATTTTTATATGCAATTATAAATTCAATTATAAATCAAAATTCAATACCGCTTTATCTAAATTTTTTATCCCTTGCTCCTTTTAGCAACAATATTAAACACAAAGACAATCTATTCTATTAATCTATATATTTACCTTACAATTTTATCACCACAAATCTTAAATTCCAAATGTATACAACTCAATTTTTATTTCAATTTATTAATCAAAATTTCTTTCTATTTTTCTCATTTTCTAAACCCAATTCATCCTATCATGTTCTTAAACTTTTACACAGAGGTCTCAAAATTTACCGTTTCATTTTAATTATCACCCAACATTTTCTTTTTCACCCCTTATTAATAATTATTCTTCAGTATGTTCTCCTCATTATCCTCCATTATTCCACCTATTATTTGGCTGATTTCCAGCATAGCATATTTTGGCTAAGTTTTCAGCATATTCTCCTCCATAACTCCCCCTTTTATTTGGCTGATTACCAGCATTTTCCATTGTTTTGGCTGATTTCCAGCATGCTTTGTTTTGGCTAGCCAAAACTTCTTTATTTCAATCTGGAGTCAGTTCCTTCCACATATATATTGTCTGCCTCTTTGTGGACCTGAACAATAAACTTTTTAAACTATTTGAATGTTAATAATTATCTGTTCCACTTCTTTATGAGTGGCTGAGAATGTCAGTATACATTTTGAACATATCTTTTCGATATAAGAGGATCAGACATAGCTATTGTCCTTATAATGGAACCAGCAGGACAAATGTCCATTGTATGTATTCCACATACAATTATTCTTTAGATCCATTCTTAGCCATTATGAACAAATAATCAAATAAACTTCGAACAACTTGCCGCCAGAAGTTGTGGGTGTTCTAACACTTGAGGTTTTTAAGAAGAGATTGGGCAACCATTTGTCTGAACTGGTATAGGGTCTCCTGCTTGAGCAGGGGTTGGACTAACAGACCTCCAAGGTCTCTTCCAACTCTGTTATTCTGTTAAACATATCATGTGAGGCTGGAAGTATTTAATCTTTGTAGTCAGGCTATATTATCAACACTGTAGACTGTTTTGAAAAGTCTATCAGAAACTGTGATTTTTTTTTTTTATAGTCAGCAAAGGGCACGCTGGTCATATCTGTCATGTCTTTTGTTGAACTTTATTTTTTTCCATTATTAACATGTTTTGGCATTTCATTTCCTTAAAAAAACGCATCACCCACAGTATGTACACATTAAGAGTGCCATTGCATAAAAATAATATCCTTTCGTGGCTTGTAAAATTGAGGGGAAGAAAGGAGGGATGAACAAACTGAAGTCATTTGAAAGTGATGTCTGATTAAATACATATGTGGACAATCATTTATATTTACCAATCAGCTGATGAGAAGGAAGGAAGATTAGTTCATCATTATAGATGGATTGAATGTCAGATTCTTTCTTTTGCCATATAAAGACCTGGTTTCCAAACTGAGTTTAAAAATACTATTACTGTAAAGCAAAGGACCTTCAGTTTGACTAAAATTAGCTGCTCTGAATGGCATTCAGCAATCTGAGTTGATTGGCAAATGTAGCTAAATCAATCAATGAAACAAATAAATGTTGTTTTCACATGTCAATCCACAGTATCACTCAGAATCCTTGGACTAGGTTCAGGACTTTTTTGCTAAATTTTGCTAAAATCCATTCTGAACAGGCCTTCCACAGATCAGGATAGTTTAACCTTTGCAACTATGATCAGTTTCTACCCAAATATAAATATAAACAAACCAATTGGAATGTGTTCCTCCACACAAATATACATGCATATATTATAGAATACTTTACTAGTGATAGCAATCATACCTTTCAAATATTTGTACTATCTATTCATTATTTTACATTTCCTAGAAAGTAATATCTTGGTTACTACCTCACAGTATTGCATTCTGCAAAATTTGAAATGCATGATCTTCCACAATGATAGAAATCAGGTAAATGCAAAAACTGCACTATGAGCATACCTTGCAAATGGAACGGTTCCAGAGGTATATCTCCATTTTTGAATAGCACAGATAGTCCTCAACTTACAACAGTTTATTTAGTGACTATTTGAAGTTACAATGACACTGAAAAAAGTGAGTTATGACCATTTTTCATACTTGTGACAGTTGCAACATACCCATGGTCACGTGATCAAAATTAGGATGCTTGGCAACTGACTCATATATATGACGGTTGTAGTGTTCTGGGGTCATGTGATCACCTTTACTACAAGCAAAGTCAATGGGGAAGCCAGATTCATTTAACAGCCGTGCTACTAACTTAAAAACTACAGCGGTACACTTAACAACTATGGCACGAAAAGTCATAAAATGGGGCAAAATTCACTTAATAAATGTTTCACTTAGCAACAAGAATTTTGGGCTCAATTGTAGTCATAAGTTGAGGATTGTATTTGTGAAAGAATGTGAAGTAATATGAAAGTTCTACCTGTGATGCTTCATCTATTTTATTTTATTTATTTATGTATTTTGTCAAGCATATATTTGTATAAGATACAAGTATAAACTAAAATAATTATGAATACATGAAATGGATACGAATAAAATGAAACATTAGGACAGGGACGATAGGCACACTGCTGCGCTTAAGCACACCCCTTAAAGACCTCTTAGGAATGGGGTGAGGTCTACAATAGACAGTCTAAGGTTAAAGTTTTGGGGGGTTTGGGGAAGTCACCACAGAGTCAGGAAGTGCATTCCAGGCGTTGACAGCTCTGTTACTGAAGTTGTATTTTCTGCAGTCTAATTTGGATTGGTTTACTATGGGTTTGTATCTATTGTGTGCTCTTGTATTGTTTTGGTTGAAGCTGAAGTATTCATTGGCTGGTAGGACATTGTAGCAGATTATTTTATGTACTACGCTTAGGTCAAACTATGCCACCTCACATATGTGGATCAATATTCTATGCTGCTATTATCAAGGAATGAACGATGCATGCCAGCTTGAATAGGCCTAATAAAGGTGAAATGGGAATATAACAAATTGTTCTTCAACTAAAGAATATGTGAAAATCATGGAATTCAATGGATTCGACAACATTGCTATCCAGGTAGGACTTTTAAGTAAATGTAGAGTGACCCAGTTTAGCAGAATAGGCAGTAAGGGTTTCTGAAATGCTCAGGATCAGGGTGAAATGTAAAATTTGTTACTACCTGTTCTGTGGGCGTGGCTTGGTGGGGGAGGTAATGTGACTGGGTCGGCGTGGTCAATTTTTAAAAAACTTTTCAAAGCATTTTTTCTAATGCTTTGAAAAGCCTCTGCCGATCAGGCAACTCAGCTAGGATTGTCAGAGAGGCTTTTTAAAAAATGCTTTGAAAAGCCTCTCTACCGATCAGGCAACTCAGCTGGGATCGTCAGAGACTTCTCAAAGCATTTTTTTTACCACAAATGCTTTGAAAAGCCTCTGATGATCTCAGCTGAGCTGCGCGATCATCAGAGGCTTCTTTTTTTTTACTTTCAAAAGCATTTTTTTGTCAGAAGAGGTTGTAGAAAAAATGCTTTTAAAAGTTAAAAAAAAAAGCCTCTGATGATTGTGCTGCTCAGCTGGGCATGGGGGGGGGGCACAGGGATTTTTGCTACCGATTCTCCGAACCACCTGCTGCCATCGCTACTGGATCAGGTGATCCGGTCTGAACCGGGAGCATTTCACCCCTGCTAAGGATAAACTAAATACAGTATGAGTAGGTGGTTATACTTATACATTATACAACTCTATAATAATTTATAGAATATAAAATGTTTAGAGGTTAACATTCCCTATTACATAACTGAGAATATGGAGATGAGTAGAAAACATCAGATCCTACCATAGATGAACGTTTCATTACTACAAAGAGGTTAACCAGTAATTCATTATAAGAAATGACTCCTTATAAAATGGCGTCTATAGCTATTTGAATGTATTATATACATATTATATAAAATATAATTTCATGAGAAGACCAAATATTAATATAACTACTTCTACTATTACTACTATTACTACTACTACTATACTATTAGGTATAGAGGAGTAAAAACTCATTTCCCATTTTCTACACTTGGAATGCAGAAAATTGTATTCGAACATCTTACTTTTCCAAAGTGAACATACCACTAATGTCCTTATTCAAATCACAGAGCCATGTCAGTTGACATTTGCATGTCAGAAGTTTTCAGAAATCTCTATCTATGTGATTGTCAGGGTTCCAAGTAACACCCCCAACAAAAGAAGACTCCAAAGCTTGAAGTTCCTCAAAGTTCCATTTTATTAGAGATATTGACACATCTGGGAAAACCCGAATCTGAAAGTTTCCAGGTTTTCCCCACCCAAAGGAAAGTTCAAGTCCCTGCCCAGCACCCACATGTCCATCACATGATCCAATCAGACACCATCCAAAACTGGAGATGCCTTCCAGTCACCTCATTGCAGCTGCAGGGCAAGGTGGCCTTGACTCTCGGAGAAAAGAATGCTATTATGACTACTGTTTTCCCCAAATAAGATATCCCCTGATAATAAACCCAATCAGGCTTTTGAGTGCATGGCAATAAGGCCAAGTGCTTATTTCAGGGTTCAAAAAAATATAAGACAGGGTCTTATTTCTGGAGAAACACAGTATCTATCACCCACACTCTATACATTCCCATCTCCCATTTCCCCACAATAGAAAATGTGGCAAGCCAGAAGACCCAACTGTAACAGATGGCTTCCAGGTCTGACAGTGATCAGATTTCACAAAACATATATATTTTTTCCTCCTTTTTAAGCTCTTGCTACTTTTTGAATATTTGTGTATTGAGATGAGGGAGTAGACAGGGAGCTTTTTCGATATAAAGCTTTCTCCTTCTCTCCTCATTTTTCTCTCCTCCCCCCCCAACTCCCTTTGCCTGACAAGTGGTGAGCAATTAAATCAGGTTGCTATCTTTGGAATATTTAAACTTCATTACTTGATGGCATAATGATTTTAATAACTACTTTCAATATAACATGTTGACAAGTTGACACCTGAGGTTTATGTCCTGCAATTTATTTTCCTTTCTTTCCTTTCTGTTTTTTTTAAGCATTCTATTGTTATGCTAGAGAAATGATAATGCGGTGTGGAATATTTAAAAAAGTAATGTCTTGTTCCTTCTTTATATATACATGCATACTTACTCTGTATTTTCCTCCCTTTCACTTGACACTCAAAAGTTGTATGAGGAACATACAGTAGTGGCCAAAATTGTGGAAACCTTTTGGGAAAAGTGTATTTTTGAGGTTTGATGGCTAATAACATCCCTTTGTTTTGGAGTTTCAAGATAATCTTATTCCACTGCTGGAATGGCCTGGGAATAGCCCAGACCTTAACCCAATTGAAAATCTATGGAGCCGACTAAGAAACTTGTTAGTCAGAAGCGACCCAGCAATAAAATCCAGTTAATAGAAGCAATCATTCAATCTTGGTTTCACATTATAACAGCTGCAGAACAAAAAGACTTGGTTCACTCCATGGGAAGACACTGTAAGGCCGTGATTCATGCTAAAGGTTACCCAACTGACATGATAATTTTTGTATATCTCGTTTTTTCTATGTTTCACTTTTCTTCTTTATACTGTAACTGCTATTCTAATGGCAAATCCTTCATAAAAGTTATTGAATTACATTCCTGATTAAATTATCTTTCCATTGATATATAAGTTTATGGTACTACTCCAAAAAAAGTGGTGTTATTAGCTATTTTTAGAAAATACACTTTTCCCAAAAGGTTTCCATAATTTTGGCCACTACTGTAAGCTGTATCTTGTCACTAATATTGTGGTTGTTTTCTCCCCACACCCCTCAAATGCCTACTGTTTTGTGATAGATTTAATTCTATCACAATGGAGAGCCTGAAAGCCTTGGTGAAATGAGTACCCAGCATCAGAAGGTTTCCCAGTAGAAACTTTAAAATACATTAACTCAAATGGAAGTGTAACCATTTTCAGATGTAGAAGATGAAACAAAGGAGACTAAAAGCTTTGAGATAAGGTTGGCACACTTGTATGAAAACCTTTAGCAAAAAAATCCACGCATGATTATTCAACCTAAAGAATTCCTCTCTATGTGGTCACTACTAAGTCAGAACAATATGTATGTGCTAATAGTGATAACTGTGCTTAAGTACAACTATAAAAGAAATTTGGATCTGTTGAACTCCTTGATGGTCAATTAAATAAAAGAGAGATTCACAGAATGACAACACGGTGGTGGTAGAGGGAGAAAAGCATTCATTAACATTTGAAAGGAAATGTTAAATATTACCAAAATCCAAATTATAAATGAAATCTCAGATAGTCAGTAGAGCTGCATTTCATCTGAATAAGTAATCTAGCTACAGCACTTTGAAGTAATTGCATTCCATTTACACTGACCTATCTCAGTTCGATAGCAAGACTCGTAATTAAGACTATATCATTGATCAGTGTCTATAAATGGTTTCAAACATATCAAGTTCAGCTCTGCAAACAGCTTAGTGTTAAAAAATCAATGAGATTGCTCCTATGAATTGCATTCCTGAAGAGTTAGAGTGTTTGAAAGATCAGGTTCACCATTAAGATCCAAGCTAACAGGTGAGTACATGATTCCTTTACAACATAACAGATTGGAGCTCATTATTATTGCAAATTGTTAATTATATTAATATGCACAATTGGTGCTACATGAGGAAGGAAATACTGCCGGTTTCAAAATACTGAAGGAAAATGTTGCTTCAGTCACTGACTGGTCTACCAGATCATTAAGATCATAGTCAAAGTTTGGGCAGTGAGTTAAGAGAGCATTAGTTTGCCCCCCTTCTCAAGAAGCCATAATTTAGATCCAACTATGTGAGACAATTTCCATCCAGTATCTAAGCTTTCCTTTTGAGAAGATGGTTGAGAAAGAAGGCAGGATAGCACCAGGAAGAGCCTTTTCTGCTGTGGTGCCCATCTTCAGGACATAATTTCCTCCAGAATTTATATTAGAATTTACCCTACTTAGTTGTGCCACTGTGCCTGGGAGCCCAACAGCAATAAGCCTAAGCAACTGCTATATTTTAGGGATACAGAATTTATATTCAGTAGCAGGCTTATTTTAGTAAAGTAGATTATATATTAGTAAAACAGGACTTGGTGGCTCAGTAGCTAAGACACTGAGCTTGTCAATCAAAAGGTCGCAGTTCAGCAGTTCAAATCCCTAGTGCCGCATAATGAGGTGAGCTCCCGTTACTTGTCCCAGCTTCTGCCAACCTAGCAGTTCGAAAGCACGTAAAAAATGCAAGTAGAAAAATAAGGACCACCTTTGGTGGGAAGGTAACAGCGTTCTGTGCACCTTTAGCGTTTAGTCATGCCAGCCACATGACCATGGAGATGTCTTCGGATAGCGCTGGCTCTTCAGCTTTGAAACGGATATGAGCACTGCCTCCTAGAGTTGGGAACGACTAGCACATGTGCGAGGGGAACCTTTACCTTTTACCTTTAGAAGGCTTATTTTAGTAAAGTAGATTATATTTTAGATTATAATTTCTCAACATGGTTTTACGATAGTTGTATGATGCTTATTTTTCTTACTGGGTATAACAAAGAAAAAAACCTGAAGGACAAAATAATTAGACTCAAAGAGATGAGAATGAAAATATGCAATGGAAGAATGCAAGTCTCCTCCTGTAAAAGAACAAGAATGTGTATGGTGAGAAGATTGCAGGGGAGGCTAATGGCAATAAGATCTAACAGTTGCTGCCTGTATCCGGAAATTTTCTTCTTCCATCCTTTGACATTACTAGCCTTTTATCTGGCAACAATGCACTTGATCTCTGACTTCAAGCAGCAAAACGAAATGAAACAGTTTCAGAGATGTATGATGAATTGAGAAAATGGGCCAGTGGGTGGCTCAGATTTAAGGATGAAGAGAACTCTGCATAGACGGTCACAGCACCTGTCAAAGTCACTAACAGACACAGCCACCAAGCAGCTTTTTGTCATCTGAAATACAATTTACAGCCACTTATTAACTTGGCCTCTAGGAATGCCATAAACAAATTAATCCGGTGGTTTATTCTAATCTTCTTGCAATGAAATTTTCCCTATTTTTATTTTCCAACCTAGTGATATGAAGCAGATTCTTATTGTAATTTTTGACTCAATTGGGGGTGGGCGGAGAGAGAGAGCAAGGGGGGAAACAATAAATGCCACCTTGTGTTTGTATTATTACCTGAAGAATAATTTTCCAATTTTAGACCTGAATCAGTTCAACACTTTCATTCTAACGTAAAGGCAAAGCAGCAAATAGAAAAAAATACATTTATTGCAATTAGACAGAGCATCTTATTTCCCTGTGGATAAATAGAAAGTTTTTATGATCGTTTGCTTCACAATCTCAAAATACTACCGCTCGGATTAAAAGAGTTTGAAGGAATTAGCCACTAGAGGGAGAGATCATTGCAAATATTTGCTTAGTTCTGCTAATTTCCAGATGGCGGCAGTGGTGCATATATAGAAACCAGAAGCTAATGCAACAGTGGAGAATTTTAATGATCCCCCATAGTTGCTTGGGACAGATTAAGCAAGGTTTCAAATGCAACACTGGGTTGCTCACACCAATAACTAAAATCAAGAGAAGGATTCACTCTTAATTACAAAAGCTGATTGGGAGATTGGGAGAGAGATATTTGAAGCTGGTGGGCTGAAAAGACTGATTAACAAGAAGCCGCTGTTTACAAAATTATGTTGTCTTTAGCTTCCAGGTGTCTTTTGTTTATGGCTGCTATTCAAGAGTAAAGTCATTTTAGTTGCTATACAAGTTAATAAGGAAAAAGATCAGACTTTGTTTATTGCTGTTTGTTCACCAAAAATAGTGGCGACAACTAAATTTGATTTAATTTCATTTAAAATTTAAATGAAATTAAAGCTATTCAACCATTTAATAGTTACCGACTTTTGTCATATTAAGATTACAATTAGGTAATGATGAGAAGTTATTTGATGAACTTTGGGGGGATGTGTCTGCATCAGCCCTAGAACATTAGGTTTTATCTTATCTCACTAACTGATTTTGTTGAATATAATGCAATCTTTGAACCCTGCCATTTTGTACCAGGTTGATCATTTGCCTAAGCAAACACACACACATTTAGTTCAATCCTTAATTTGGCAATTAAATCACAATTTGCTGTAGCTGTCATCCAACTGTGGTTGTTTATTTTTGTGTGTGTCAAAGGCTGTGGCTGTGGCAATTGCGGTGTTACAACTAAAGCGCTGTCCCCTTTTTATTTTCACACAACATCACTGCATGCAACGGAGGTCACTACTGCGTCTGCCATCTTATACATTTTGACTGCTGTGGGTACCACAGCAGCTTGTCTTGCACCCTGAGTTTAAGAAAACCCAAACTTCAAACTTTCATGAATAAAGAAAACCCAGAAATATCAGAAATCAACAGAATGGGATGAAATTTGCAAACGTAGATCACTCTGCTTGGTTTCAGAGAAATGGAAGAGACAGAAATAAACCCTTTTTAGAGTTCTTGTTAAATGTTATTATTTTTGTAGGACTGGTCACCTGTTTTTGGAAATAAAACTTGCCAGATGTCTATCTGACTCATGAGGAGGCCCAACATAGATAGTAATCGTGTCAAACTGAAATCTTCTCTGGTATACATGCCAGGGAAGGCATGAAGCCAAAATTTTATTTTATCATGGCCCTAATTTGAATTGTTCCTATTATCTTTTATTAGCCTTTATTTTAAGGAGTACTCAGCAGCACCTACCGCTTGAAATTGCATCTAATTTAACATCTAGATTCTGATCTCATTCCTGGATTGGTGTTTGTTCAGCATTTTCTTTTGGCAACTGCTTTTTAAATCTGCAAGGATATGATTTGTTGATGGTTGGCAAAGTGTTTTATTTTGAATACTTCTGGGGAATTTCTGAAATTATGAAATATTGATATTTCCTTTCATAAGATCATCCTGTTGTGTTATTGCAATACATGAGGCGAAAAGAAACATATCTGAACTGACTATCAGATAATGTCATCTTGGTAGCACACTTTCATTTCACCCACAGCTAAGGGAAATGCTAACAACATTCAACTTTGAAATGTGTAAAAAAAATATCCCAGAGTTGTCTAAAAGGCTGGGGAATTCATTTAAAAACAAACATCTGAAGAGCTGACTGAATTTGGCAAATATCTGATTACTCGCCATAAGCAATTCTGGTTTTTTTCTTGTCCTGATTTTTAAATCTTTTTTTTTTATGTTGTTGAATAAACCCCTGAATTTTGCAGTTTTTCAAACACTACTTACTTAAGTAGACCCAGATTTTGAATTACATTTCTTCCTCTAGCAGATGAAGATGGTAAGGATTAAATTAAAAGGTAAAGTGAGACAATTACAAACAAACCTCTTCCACTTAGGCTGTTTTTATGTTAGAAATGAGTAGGATATCACACACTGCTGGATTCATACATGCCGTGCATTAGTTCTTTCATTCTGCAAGATTATACTGCATGGGCACCCATCTTAATCATATAATTCTGGATAACTAAAAAGTTTAAAAACAAAAACGTACATATAAAGACAATAAAGCAATAAAATATGCACCCTTTTTAACTCCTTAATCAGTGCAAGACAAAATAGATATCCAGGCCCTAAAACCAGAGGAAGGACCCATGTTTTTAAGACTTTTTAAGACTTTATACTTTAGAGACTTCCGGCGGCGACTTCAGCGCGTTAGGGACGAAAGGAACGGGGCTCCGTTCCTGGGTGCCTAACAATCCTGTACCTGGAGCCGAAATAGGCGCTGATGATCTCGGAGGGATCATCAGTTTAAAGGGGAACGTCTTAGGACCTCGGAGGGGTGCGCAAATCCTCCGAAGGTACAAGACAAATACCTTAATCCGGTGCGTGGAAAAACCAACCTCTTCAGGCTGGCTTGAAGTGCTGATGACTGCGTGAGTGGGAAGCGAGGATCGGAAAAAAGAAAATAAGTCATCTACAGAGGACTGAAAGTGAGAGAAACCCGAAGTTTGGTGGACAGAAAAGAGTGGACGCTGGTGATAGAAATTCCGGAGAAAGAAGGGCGAAGCGGCGACGAGAAGATCGAGCGGAGTGGAGCCATTTTGAATGTTACAGTGACAGCGCATAAATTATAGACAGCTGGTGTGCACGGAGGGAGTCTGATAAACCAGCGATCGTATGCTTGGTGATTGGGGTATAGAGGATGAAGTTTGGATCCCTGGACTCTTAGGGTCCGGGACTGGACTGTGAAGTGCGAGCGGAATAAAGAAAGTAAGGAACCGAATGAGTAAAAGAGACTGAAGGAGAAGGGAGAGTGGAAGCGGACTGAGGAGCGTAGAGCACGAGAAATCGGAGGAGAGGAATCGGCTGAGGTTTCTGTTTGCATAGTGAGAATGGAGAGAGCTGGCTGTTTTCGAACGGACTGCTTGTCGGAAAAGTGAGCGGGGTGTATGAGAGATTGGAGGAGAGGAACCGGCTGGAACTTCTAACTACCTTGTGAGAACGGAGAGAGCTGGTTGCTTTCGAATGGACGGTTGGCCGAAAAAGTGAGCGTGGCGTAAGAGAGATCGGAGGAGAGAAATCGGCAGGAACTTTAAACTACCCTGTGAGAACGGAGAGAGAGCTGGTTTTTTTTTTTCGAAAGGATTATTTGTTGAAAAGGGGAAAGTTTTTGGGGGCGAACTTGTCGGATATCATTGACTTTGATTTGATTGAGTGGACTGGAGAGTGAAAGCAGAAGTGACTGAAGGAGAGCGTGGTTTGGAGTGAAGTGTCAAGAGATACAAACACTACTATTGCTCCGGAGGCAAACTTTATAGATCATTAGAAATACACAAAACTCTAATTGTACTGACTTTATACGATTGGACTATTAACTATTAAATACTGAACTATTTAAAACAGACCTATTGGACTGAAGAGAGTGAGTGAGAGACATTAAAGGGAAGATATATAGTAAATATAATTATTTCTGTAGTGGTTTGATTAAAGAAAGTATATTTTAAAGTAATATATGAAAAGAAACCTGATTAATTTAGTTGATTAACAATACAATAGAAAGACCTGATAGAATTTATTTAATTGATTGATTATTCTTCTACAGTCATATTAATAATTGATATAGATTGACGGATTTGAGAATTAATATAAATTGTTAGTGGATAATATTGTATTTTCTAATTAATTGAAGAAGAAGGTAATAAGATGAATTGTTAAAATTTGCTTATATTTCGTTGTTTTCTCTCTCTCCACCCCCCACCCCCACTACCTTTCTCCTGGTTATTTTTGTATTACTGATTTATTAATGAAAGTATCTAAATAAGAATATTTAATATAGTAGCTGGATATATAGCCTATTAATATACATTAAGCAAATTAAACTGTATGAAATTGTGGGCAAAAATAATACATAGATTACACATGGCAACATCTAGTACATCCACCACCATAAAAACAACCAAGAGGATACCTGCAACACAAACACAATTAGTGGCTTCACCAGTATATCAAAAAACAGGAGAAATGAGTGATAAGGAGAAGACAAATACTATAATTGGGATGCAAAACATACAGGCCGCATTGGCAAT
The DNA here is from genome assembly GCA_012654045.1 of Ptyas mucosa. NCBI lineage: Eukaryota > Metazoa > Chordata > Lepidosauria > Squamata > Colubridae > Ptyas > Ptyas mucosa. Next base: position 37,164,886 of record WNWU01000006.1, on the reverse strand, counting down.
GATACAGGAAGGGCAGAAAAGAATGGAAGAGAAGATGGCCCAAAACCATGAGGAATCGAGAAGAAACCAAGAACAGATGCGATTAGATGTAGGAGAGATCAAAGACGATATTAAAGTTATAAACGAGAAAATAGTTAAAATCCAACAAAATATCACAGAAAATGAACAACGAATACATAGGGTGGAAGAAAAAGCAGAAGCCACAGTTAGGAGGTTGGAGAGGGTAGAGAACCAACAAGTCACAAAGACCCGGGATACAGAAGATGCACTAATATATCTTGAGATGGAGAAGGCCTCCTTTTTCTTAAGATTCCAAAATATTGAAGAACAAAAAGATGAGGATCTAGGAGAAACCATGATTGAACTGCTGGCTAAAACAACAGGCATAGACAAAGACGAAATCAGAAATGGAACTGACGAAATCTACAGAGCCTACACCAACTATGCCAGAAGAAATAAACTCCCCAAAGAGGTTCACATAAGATTCACGAAAACAACACTAAAAGAAGAAATATACAGAAGAATGAGGGAAGAGACAGTTCAGTATAAAGGAAGGGAGGTACTTACACTAAAACAAGTACCAAGAAGGGCCAGAGAGAGAAGGAAAGATTATAACTTCTTAACGAAACAATTAAATAAATCAAAAATAAAATTTAGATGGCTGATACCGGAAGGCGTACTAATCTCCTGGGAAGGACAAAAATTTCGCATAGACTCCATAGAGAAAGCCCAAGAATTTATGGAACAACATTTCGTATTTGAAAAGCAAGACGAAAAAACGGGGAGTAAAGAACAAATAAATGTAAGCGATCAAGAGAGACAACTGAAAAGCAAGGAACATAAAGAACAAAAGAAGAGGGGTTTGGAGAGGGAGGAAACAACGGAAATTACACAAAGAGTTACAAGAAACACAAATAAACTGAAAATAACGGATAAATAAATAATCAAAGAAATGGAAGAAGTGATAAAACTTACTTCCATAAACATAAACGGTCTGAATTCACCAACGAAGAGACACCAAATATTTACAAAATTACAGAAATTAAGGTCAGATATAATTGTGCTACAGGAAGTTCATATAAGGAGACAACAGAGAAAACTCCTTGAAAATAAAAAACTCGGAGTACTATACACAGCCTTAGGAGATTGCAAAAAGAGGGGAGTGGTAATATATGCCAGAGATCAATTAAGAACAAAACCAATCTACAATGATAAAGAAGGTCGAATCTTGATGATTGAACTCAAATTGGAAATTAAAACAATTTTGATAGTCGCGATCTATGCCCCAAATGGGAATCAAATTGACTTTTACAAAGAACTACATAATAAACTAAAGGAATTAGACTATGAAAATATATGTATTGTTGGCGACTTTAATGCTATAGTAAATTTAAATGATGACTACCATACTACTAGGCAGAATAAGCCCAAGAGAAGAACCCTACCACAAACATTCAAAGACCTGGTAGAAGAATTGAGCCTACACGATACATGGAGAGATACACATACTAACACGGAACAATACACATACTTCTCAGGCCCACACCAGTCGTGGTCCAGGCTAGACATGGCCTGGATGACACCACAACTTAGTACAGACACAAAAGAGATAGAAATCACTCCCAGCATATGGGCCGACCATAATCCTATCGAACTAGTATGGAAAGGACTGCGGAAACAGAAAAGATGGAAGATGGATACAACTACAATAAAGGAAAAAGACTACCAACAGATGATAGAAAAAGAAATGAAATCATTTTTGCGTATCAATACCAACGATCAAACAACGACACAAAATTTATGGGACACAACGAAAGCATATATTAGGGGTCTAACAATTGCATACATAGCCAAAAGGAAAAAACAGAAACAACAAATTAGAAATGAGCTCCTGGATGAGATAAAAGTAGAAGAAACCAAATTGCAGAAGCAACCCAATAACAAGACAGTACAACAAAAACTCAATCTGGCCAAACATAAATTAAATTTAACTACAAAAACGGAAATAGCCCACAAAATAAGAATGGCGAAACAGATCAACTTTGAACACGCAAATAAGACGGGACGCTGGCTAGCGTATAAATTAAAAAAACAGACAGAAAAAAGGATTATTCATCAACTTCAAGATGATTCTGGAATTCCCCATTACACACATCTAGAGAAGAAAAATATAGTGATAGAATTTTATAAAAAACTTTACCGAAAGGAGAATGTCTCGGAGGTACAAATCGAAGCCTATTTGCAGAAATCCAAAATTATTCCAATTGAAGAAGAGCACAGAGAAAGATTGAATCGACCCATAACGATGTTTGAATTAGTGGAAGCCCGCAAAAAACAAAAAAATAACAAAACGCCAGGTCCGGATGGAATCCCAGCCGAATTCTATAAGTACTGCCAGCAAATTATCGATCCAATACTTTTACAAGTTTTTAATGAAGCACTATCTGAAGCAGAAATCCCAAAATCCTGGACTGAATCGATCATAACATTAATACACAAAGAAGATACAGATCCGACACAAATTAGTAATTATAGACCGATATCACTACTCAACGCTGACTATAAATTATTAATGGCAATACTGGCGCAGAGAATGAAAACAATAATACATAAATATATACACCCCGATCAGAACGGCTTTATACCCACCAGACAAATTAGAAATAATCTTAGATCAATTATCAGTATACTGGAATACTATGACCAAAGGATAGAAACCGAAACAGCAATAATTTCGCTCGATGCACAGAAAGCGTTTGATAACGTAAACTGGAACTTTTTGATAAAACAATTGGAGAAAATGAACTGTGGACAGAAATTCAACAGATTAATACAAAAAATCTATACTCATCAGACAGCAAAAATAGCGATAAATGGCGACCTGACACAAATTTTCGACATACAGAAAGGGGTAAGACAAGGATGTCCTATGTCACCATTATTATTTATAATAGTCCTGGAGACCCTTTTAAATGAGATAAGGAAAGATGAGAATATTAAAGGATTAAAAATTAAAGGAGAAGAATACAAATTGTTGGCCTTCGCAGACGATGTGATATTTAATCTGGAAAATCCGAGACAATCAGGACCAAAGCTAATATTAAAGATAGAAGAATACGGGGAAGTCGCGGGCCTCAAAATAAATAAACAAAAGACCAAAGTATTGACCAAAAATATGAACCAGATGCAGAAGGCAGAATTAGAGGAAAAAATTGGACTTCAAATAGTAAAGAAGATAAAATATTTAGGTATCTGGCTGACAGCGAAATCCACAACAATTAAAGAAGATAATTACACAAAATTATTAAAACAAATTAAAAGAGATCTGGAAATATGGAACAAAATTCAACTTTCACTGATAGGTAGAATTAACACAATAAAGATGAACATTTTACCGAGAATATTATTTCTATATCAGGTCATACCAGTATATCCAGGGAAGGATTTTTTAAAAAAACTTAACAAAATAGTAGCAACATATATATGGCAAGGGAAAAGACCCAGAATCAAAATTAAAGCACTACAGGATACAAGAGACAAGGGAGGCCTAGCAGTACCAAACTGGGAGTTATATTACAAAGCGTCCGGTATAATTTGGATTAAAGATTGGATAAAATTGGAAAATAAGAGAACATTATACCTAGAAGGATTTGACCTTATAAGAGGATGGCATGCTTTTCTTTGGGACGGACCCGACAAAAAACACATGTATTTTCAAAGACATATTATCAGGGCTTCACTGTATAAAATCTGGCTGGGAATAAGAAAGAGATACTATACATCAATACCGAGATGGTGGTCCCCGATGGAAGCATTAATATTCCCGAATACTTTAGAAATAGACAAAATGATGAAATATCAAGATTTGTTAAACGATGAGGGTGAACTTCTTCCAAGACAACAACTCCAGGAGACTAACAAAAATATGGATTGGTGGCACTATACTCAAATCCAATCAAGATATAACAAAGACAAACTACAATATGGAATAGCCATTGACTCAAACGATTTGGACAAAATTCTTTTAGGGACGGACCAAAAATTAATAACTAAACTATATAATTTTCTACTGAGAGACGTGCTCCTAGAAGAAACAGTTAAACACAATATGATAATATGGGCCAGAGATATAGGACACAATATTCAACTTACAGATTGGGAGAAACTATGGAAACAAAACATTAGAATGACGAAAGCCACGTCCTATAAAGAAAATCTAATAAAAATGTTCTACAGATGGCACTTACCACCGGCCCGACTAGCCAAAATTTACCCAAACACATCTGCATTGTGCTGGAAATGCAAAAAAACAAAAAGGATCGTATTTTCATATGTGGTGGAAATGTAGCAAAGCACAACTTTATTGGCAAGAAATCAAAACCATAATAGAAGAAATAACAAACTTGCAAATACCAAATAAACCAGAGTTCTTCTTATTCGGAATGATGACAACACAATATAATAAAGAAATAAAATACCTCAGTACCCATATTCTCACAGCAGCGCGAATCATATATGCCCAAAATTGGAAGACGGACCTGATCCCGAGCAGAGAAAAAATCATTTCCAAAATAAATGAATGTGCCGAAATGGACAAGCTAACCTTAGAACTCCAGGACAAAGAAGAAAGCGAATTCTACCAAGTATGGCACAAATGGTACCAATGGCTGGAAAGCAAAATAACAATAAACTAAAACACGACAAATAGGGTTACATAAAGTAGAGAGATATAGAACAAAAAGAGTATCATAATATCAATATTTACAATTTTGAGGTGAAACACATGACAATCGACCATGTAATTTGAAAAAAAAAAAAGATATGATCTGTAGATGACTGACAACAAATATGTATATGTATATGTAGTACGAGTACGAGTGGTGTAGGTGGAGGGAATAGTTGTATTTTTGTTGTTTATGTCTATATGTTATTGTTTTTGTTTTGTTTTGTATGTCTTAATGTTTAATAAAAAAAAAAAAAAAGACTTTATACTTTAATTTATACTTTATTTCAGCATTATTTCATTATTTTCAGATAAAATAATTTGTTGAACAACATTAATTCCTGGTTAGCTTATGTCATTAGAAGAAGTATATATGAGAGGTTGTTCCAGTGGCGGGATTCAGCTGGTTTGGGCCAGTTTGGGCAAACTGGTAGTTAAATTGCTTGGTGGCCCCACCCCTTCCCACCCCACCCCTTCCAGGAGTCCCCACACACCCCGTTTTCATTCCCAAGAGCGTGCAGAGAGGCCTACTAGGCCCAAAATGAGGAGTGGGGGTACAGCATGCCCTCCCTGCAGCTTGTTTTCACTCCCAGGAGGCTTCAGGGAAGCCTACTAGGCCCAAAATGGGGCACAAAGGGGTTCCAAACATCCCCATCACCTGTTTTTGCTCCCAAGAGGCTGCAGAGAGGCCTGCTAGGCCCAAAATGGGGCGTGGAGTGTGGGGCATCCCCCCCCCACAGCCTGTTTTTGCTCCAAGGGGGGTGCAGGAGGCCAAGTGCTGCCTGCCCCTGGCCACGCCCACCATGGCCACATCCACCCAGCCAGTCATTAGGACAGAGAACCAATAGTTAATACATAATTGAGTCTAAAAATTGCTGCTAAGCATCAATGACATCTTGACATTTTTTTAAGGTCAAGGAAGATTATCTTTGTTGTAAAAAGTTCCAGAACAAGTGGCTGACAAAGAACATTTTCTCTAATAGAGAGGAATATCTTTATTTTATCTCTTCTATTAGGTAGTTTCTTTTCATTAATATCATGCAGAAGCATGAAAACTGCATATTTTCATTATGCCTTCAGTGCAAGATCTGAGATATTCATGTACAGAAGCGATGCGCATACAATTTTGCTGCCTCCCAGTGTTTTGGCCCATCAGCAGCCTGTGCAGTTAGTAGCTGATTCCAACAGCGAGGAGGCTGGTGTGGTGGTGCGCCAGCCGCCTGTGCAGCTGGCACTCAAGTCAGACAATGAGGAGCCTGGAGAAGATGTGGTGCCAGAGGCAGGGATTCAGCCAGGGCCTTCAGAACCTCCAGAAGCTCCCATAAGTGAAGAGGAAGAAGAGGATGAGCCTTTTCTCGATGCACAGGTGCACAAAGCTGCCAAAAGGCAGGGGTAGCTCCTCAGGAGGAGGTCTCCTCGAGAGTAAGGCTTGGGGCTAATTGGCCACTCCCTTAGCCTATTTAAGGAAGAACGATGACTGAGGCAATTTGCAGGAAACAACTTCATTCACTCTCCTTTGTGTCTTGATCTTAGTTCTCTGCAAATCGCTTCTGGGCTTTCTGCCAACCATAGTAAGATTATGATTATTTATTCTTTGGATTCTTGTAGGCTGTTAAGAAAGTTAATTAACAGCCTTTGTTTGAAAAGGACTGATTTAATTTAGTAAACTAAGGTTTGTACAGATTTTGTGTGTGCTGCGTTCTTTGGTGTCCGTAGCTGGGGCAGAACACCCACAGAGCAGATATTTTTTCAAAAGTCATAGAGAAAACCAGACCATGTTGCAACATGCAAGAACTGTTAGAAAACTTTGCTCATCGAGTAAAAGTATTTAGGCATACTTCTATTCATGATTGAGTGCATAAGCATTTCGAGTTCCCATCAAACTATAGAATCATCGCCTAGGCAAGCGTAAGAATGAACCTTTAAATAATTGCTTATAGAAAATTGATTTTTTAATACAAGCCTGCTGTGGTCCACCAGCAGCCTGTGGAGCTGGCAGTGGAGTTAGACAGTGAGGAGGCTGGGGACGATCATGGGCCAGTCCTGGAGACTGGGGAAGCATGGGATAACTTGATCTTGTCTCTGTATTCCATAGATCAATGATGGCTAACCTTTTTGCCATCGCATGCCAAAAGTGGGGGGGGAGTGTGTGGGGGGGGGGTCACCCACATGCATGCCCACACCCATAATTCAATGAACCCCGCCCCCCCCGTGCACGCACGCGTGACCCCCCCGCCCCGCACTCCCCCTGCTTTTCACATGCAATGGCACAGTGGGCCCAGTCGGCCCATTTTTCACTCTCCCCAGGCTTCAGACGCTTTCTTGGAGCCTGGGGAGGGTGAAAACAGCCATCCCCACCCACCCCAGAGGCCCTCCGAAGGCCAGAAATGGCTAGTTTCCCGACTTCCAGTGGGCTGGAAGGCTAGAAAACCAGCTGACTGGGGCACACATGTACGCTGGAGCTGAGCGAAGGCAGCACTCATATGCCCACAGATATGGCTCCATGTGCCACCTGTGGCATCCGTGCCATAGGTTGGCCATCACGGCCATAGATGATCCTGGCCCAAACAACTTTTTTTTTCCTCTCCAAAAGCTTTAAGCTATTACTATCCTTTTATTCTAACCACAGTCTGTCCTGCAAATTTACTTTCAAATGTTTAAGGATTCTCAGTAATCCCCAAAGAATAACAGTAACAAAATCAACGTAAAGAATAAAACACATGCAAGTACGGTGGAATTTAACAATATTATCATATTATATTAACAATTATACATATGGCATCAACAACACTGCACCAGGCTTGGTTGGCCATCCAAACTAGTCAAGTTTTTTAATGATTCTGGAAAACCATCTGGTGAACTAACCAAAGTTGGAAAACAACTCTGCTGGCCATAGTCTTCACCTGCTTATCCAGCAGGACCCAAAGGGGGGGGGGACCCATGAAACTCCCTAATTGTGAGCCTCTTTAGAGAAAAAGCTGATATAATTCCAGATTCAGAAAACATCTAAATAGCCAATGCTTTTCATTTCAGTTGAATTTAAGCTTGTTTTTTTTTCCATTGACAGCCTGTAGGTCAGGGGTGTCAAACTCATGTCACATGGCATATCATGACTTTTTCCCCCTTCGCTAAACCGAGAATGGCCGATGTATGATGCATTCGGATTGCGGGCTGTGAGTTTGACATGCTGTAGGTTGTGGGTAAGGACTTCTAATACATCTCCCATTTGACTCAAGAGTTGAATTTGTTTGTTTGTTTATTGTATCCTGCCTTTATTGTTTTTACAAATAACTCAAGGTGGTGAACATGTCCAACACATCTTCCACCTCCTATTTTTCCACAACAACAACCCCATGGGGTGGGGTGGGCTGAGAGAGAGTGACTGGCCCAAACTCACCCAGCTGGCCTTCATGGCTAAGACAGAATTTGAACTCACAATCCCTGCTTCCTAGCCTGATACCTTAACCACTAGCATAGACCAAAGTAGCTATTTAATTAATTTAATTAAAGTAATTAATTAATTAAATTACTTAAGTCCTTCAAAGTCATCATTTCTTCAGTATTCACAACTGTAGAGCTCTACTTCTTTCACAATGCATAGTCTGATTGGAATTTCTTAGGTATTGAAAATAACAATTTAGTATTAAGACTATTTATCTACTTCATACTTGTATGTCATAGTCAAGAAAAGATTTAAAAATTATAGACAGAAAGGCTGCTTAACATGTGCCATAATGCACAGTAACTGTTCTATTCTTATCTGTGAAAGACTATCATAGTAGCTGTGAAAAGGTGTACCAAGTGCTGGATTAAATTTGGATTACGCTAGACAAGTGTTGGATCATTTTTTAAAGAAACAGAAATGTGTGGTTTAGAAGGCAAAGCATCTGTCTATCTGTCTGCCTATCATCTATATCTATCTATCTATCTATCTATCTATCTATCTATCTATCTATCTATCTATCTATCTATCATCTATCTATCTACTGTATCTATCTATCTACCTACCTACTATCTCTCTCTCTCTCTCTCTCTCTCTCTCTCTCTCTCTCTCTCTCTCTCTCTCATCATCTAGCTAGTTAGCATCAATATTATATTGCAATTATGGTATGTAAAAACAAGAAGTGCAACAAGACATGCAATACAGTAAAGAAATAAATGAAATTTCAAAATGTGCTGATCTTTTGTCACCAGCATTTGCTAAGCATGTAAGTATTTTAATAATATATTCTATATTTTGCTAATGTTAATAGTTTTCAAATGATTTTATTAATGGTATTAAGATTTTTTTAAAAAATCTTATGTTGATAAATCCAGTGGGAAAGCTAAATTGAGAAAATGCGTAATGTAGCATTTGAAAATGCCTACCATCTGGCTTCAAAAATATCTTCAACAGATCATTCTAAGCTAGCCTTTTTCAGATCACTTTGGTTGTGGGTGGATAGAAGAATCCTTTCCATCAATAATGTCACATTTACACAGTGTAAATGCCTATCACATGTTCCATGTTGCCTATTAATATGGATTTATAATTAAAAACTGTAGGTCTATGGACCTACAGCAAATGTTTCATGGTCCTTCAATAATCACACCTGATAGGTGTTACTTGTTACTCAAAACGGGCTTTTAAAAAAGCTATGCTGCCTCAACTCTGCAGGATTCCAAAATATGAAGTACATAGTATTCTACAATGCTAATAATACTGTAAACAGTGGAGAAATGATTTATGGGCCAATCTTCTCCAGATACAGTTGAGATACAATTGTCCAGAGAGTATGGAATGCAACACTGTTCCTTGTTTGCTGGGGTTTTTTTCCTGCACCAACAAGAGATATTAGACTTATTGCATCTTACTATACAATGCAGAGGCTGCAGTATTAGGGGCCCTACCGCCTAGGCAGTGATGGGATTCAGCCAGTTCGCACCACTTCGGGAGAACCGGTTGTTAACTTTCTGAGCTGTTTGGCAAACTGGTTGTTGAAGGAAATCATTAGGGCAGAGAACTGGTTGTTAAATTACTTGCACCAAGGAAATTATTAATGTTAGAAGATTGGTTTATTGTACATAAGAGGAAGCCATTCAACGGTTTTTCTGCACATCAGTGTATTTTGTTTCTCAAAAAGAAATGATGTGGGAAAAAGCCACATAGTGAATTCTTCCTCCGTGTGGCTCAAAATTTTATACTTTATAAATGTGCCAGATGGTGAAATTCTTCAAAATTTAAATTTAAATTCTTCAGTTAGTACAAGAATGAGCAAGGAAAAAATGCTGTATCCATTCCCAAAAATGCAGAGATGGGTTGATATGTTTTTTTTTAAAAAAATCACTTATCTTTCCTAGTTTGCATATTTTAGTGCTCTTTTTAAAGATGGGATAAGATGGGGGGCCACACAAATATCTGAAGGGATGCTTGCTGTTCCAGAGGGCAGGTGCTACAACAAAGAAGGCCTGTCCCCTGTTATTGGTATATACCAATAATATATATATTATAATATATACCAATTGGTATATAGAGAAGAACAAACTTTTGTAGAAACTAAACTGTAATGTATTGCATGTGATGCCAAAGCAAAAAAAACCCCACAACTTTTCCCTCCTCTGTCTCTTTCTAGCTCTAGCTCTTTTTCAGCTACAGATTATCCCCACCACCACCACATTTAACAGTTAATGATAGGAAGGTAACAATTAGCTTATAACTATGGAGGCATTCAACCTTTGTGACTTCTAATACAAATTAATTTGATCCCCCTTCTCCAGAGGTGGTATTCAGCCAGTTCATCCCAGATCGGGTGAACCGGTAGCAACAATCGCAGGTGGGCCGCCTCCCCAATCCCCTGCATCGGCTCCAAGTCGTGCTATTTAGGCACATTTTCAAGGCTGGGTACATGCATGGAAGGCACACAAGCAAGCAAAGTGCATGCACAGAAGGCCGGGCGCATGTGTGGACAGCGTGCGTGTGAAGCGGGTGTGCACACATGGGGCAAACCAGTGGTAAAGATAAGTAAAACCCATCCCTGCCCATCTCCATAGATCAGAACCCTGCTCTCCACATATTATCATGGCTAAAATAATGTATCAAAATCCTTCCAAAGAAGAGTGAGGAAATACATTTAAAAGCCAATGAATCAGAGTTCTTCCATGTTCTTTCTCTGTCCTTCATATGCACACACACACACAAATACTTTGCAGTCTGATTCAAAGTGTCTGTAGCTTTTTTCTTCTTCTACAGAATAACTCATTACGGCTGCTCATTTAGTCTAAGGAAGTAACTATCAGACCTAGATAATATTCTCAGTAATACTTAGTTTAATGTTGTAATCAACTTCATTGCAATTTGTGTCATTTGGAAGACACCCACAGAAATATTTTTCCCCATTACTTTCCTTCTGTTCATTTGTAAATTACTCTATTGGTAATTTAACAGTTGTATTTTGTTAACATTTATTTAATAATCTTACAGTACATTAGGGTCTTAATGGCACTGTCATGAGGCATGCTGCATCTGTGATATTGTCAAAATAGCAGGAGAAGAAAGCTCTTTTTTTGGGCCGTGAGGATCTTCCATGGATCCATTAAATGTTTTCTAAGTAGATCAGTGGGCTCTAGAGTATCTAACTATGGGCTGGACAGTATCCTGGCACTGAAACATTTGGGAGAGTCGTATGGAAGGAAAAAAAAGCATGTAATCAAATGCAAATATTACCACCCAGGACAACCAATTAAACAAGGAAGAACAGCAACATCAAATGTACAATCTCTGCTTAATTATGTTCTGGCAGTTGGACCAGTGTCAACTACCCTGACCAACAGCCCTTTGAGCATTCTGGTATTTCAAGCATAGTCTGGCTAACATCCACTTTCCTATTGGTTTAGGGCTTGACCTTCTGAGAAAGTGAATAATTAAGGAAAATTATTCTAAGAAGCAAGGCAGCTCTTGGGCAAGGCAGCTCTTGGGGTATGTCTGTCCTTGCTAACCGGCTGCTATGGTTAGCCATACGAAGTAAAATAGGAGATTTGATATATCAATCTTTAATTTAAAGTGAATTGCAACTATCATGACCTTGCTCGTTCTCCGTTCTCTTTCTTCCTTAGAAGGTGTCTGACATTAAAGGTCACCACGGTAAGCACACAAGAGACCGCTAGTTTTTACAATTCCAGTTTCCCAATAAGTGAGAAGGATTTGATAAGCCTTATTTATCCCTTATAAACCATTCCTGGAATTTTTTATTTATTTATTTATTTGCCGCCCTTCTCTGAAGACTCAGGGTGGCTTATAATGCGCTGCGCTAAGCAATAGCCTTCATACTTTTGTATATTTTTATACAAAGTCAGCTTATTGCCCCACAAACTGGGTCCTCAATGGAATGAATGGAATTTCATCTCATACTAAGAACACCAGCCGTTTTTTTGCATAGCCTCTGCATTTTAAAAATATGGGATGGAAATTATGCATGGGGTGTAATAATTGGGGGGGGGACATCCACATTCTTGATTTAGATTGATCTAGAACAACTGAATCCAAATAAATTATCAGATTTGGGGAAGCTTGAATTATTATATTAGGAACATCGTAGAATAAAAATAGCTTAATTAAGAGAATTCTTCACATGAATTATTAAAGGCTCCCCTAATTGATATGGAAATAGGACAGAATGAAGTTAAGATTGGGAAAATAAACTGAGTGAAATCAATTTTGTCTTTCCAAATATTCATAAAGGGTAAGAATTCCCTTGTATCCGAGATGGTGATAAATTCCCAATCAGTATTTCTTCTAATTTCTGATGTGCCTTGTGTGGGGAAAAAATGTTTTGTACAGCTTTTCTCAAACCAAGTATGTATTTCTGCAGCACAATACACAATACTATATGGGTAAACTACAAATATATGTAATAAAGACATCTTAAAATATATTATTTAGTCTAAGTATGGGAGTGCCATTTAGCATAGCTGTTAAGGCTTTGGGCAAGAAACCAGATGGCTGTGAGTTGTAGACTTGCCTTAGGCACAAAACCAGTTATCTTGGGCCAGTCCCTTTCTCTCAGCCACAGGAGAAACCGCTTCCGAAATCTTGCCAAGAAAACTACAAGGACTAGTCTAGGCAGCAAGCAGGAGACAAGACGGATGTGAAGGCACACAAAAAAAGTCAAAGTATAGAAAAAAAGCTGGTATGTCATACTCATGCTTGAAAGTTGTTCCTTCAAGTTATTTTTTTTACTTATGATAACTGCCCCCTGCAGTTTTCTTATCAACATTTTTCAGAAGCGGTTTTCTATTGCTTCCTTCCTAGGTCTCCTAGGGCTAAGAGTGAGTGAAAAAGAAAGAAAAATGTTTTTTAAAAAAACATTGTACAAAAAGTATATAGATAGAGACCTCTCATTTCCCCCCTCCCCAACTTCAATTCTGTCCTCTGGATGTATGCTGAACCTATTTAGACTTTAACTATTGATTTAAACATTATTATTTATTTTACTAAACTAATGATCATGGGCAGTGGTGAAATCCAAATTTTTTTACTACTGCTTCTGTGGGCGTGGCTTGGTGGGCGTGGCAGTGGAAGGATAATGCAAAATCTCTATTCCCACCCCACTCCAGGGGAAGGATACTGCAACATCCCCATTCCCTCCCCACTCCAGGAGAGAAGGATATTGCAAAATCTCCATTCCCACCCCATTCTGGGGCCAGCCAGTTCTCCGAACTACTAAAAATTTCCGCTACTGGTTCTCCAGAACCTATCAGAGCCTGCTGGATTTCACCCCGATCATAGGCCTTGTGAAACCCAGAACACAATCATTTTTGGAGAAAATTAAATATGTTTGGCAGCGTGGGTGGGTGGGGAATGAATTAATCATTTTGGGGAGAGAGGCACTCTTTTGTATACTGGTGTCTCTGAAGTCTGAAACAAGTCTGTTGGGATGGGAAATGACATTCATTTTGCTGTCCTGGGCAAAAGACACAAGCTCCCCACCTCAGCAGGGATCTCTATCATGTGATGCCCTCATTTAGTCTATGCCAGGGGTGTCAAATTGGCGGCCCATAGATCGGATGTGTCATGTGCAGGCCACACCCATCCCAGCTCCGAGAATGGGGAAAACATTGCGAAACGTCACGTGACGGCAACATGACGCAGTGAGTTTGACACCCGTGGTGTATGCCATGTCAGAAAAGGTGACATCCCCTCAATACAAATTATGCCTTATTGCCTTGTCCTTTTTTAAAGAAGATGTTAATCTTTCCTCCCTAAAAGAACCAACCACTTTTTAAAGTGAACTGAAGTTGGATACTTAGCATAGATTAGGACACACCCTGTCTGGACTGCAAAAATCTTCTCACTTTAATGGCTCAGATATGAGAGGCTAAAAGGGATAAGAAAAAGATGAAGGACATAAACTCAAGAGGCAAATGCTTTTAGGAACAGATGTAGTGACATGTGATTATAATATAAATTAGCTGCTGGAACCCAGGATTTAAAAGAGATATTAATTCCTTAATTCCTATTAAAACAGGATGAATCTCCCCCCCCCTTTTTTTTCCTTTTAAAGTACCAAAGACTTTATTTTAGAAGGTTTTGCCTTTTAAATGCCACCCTATGGACCTTGTGTGTGACCTCTACCCCAACAAGTTGCTGCTGAATTGAGGTCTTTAATATTTCATACAGCTTTTACCCTGATTGCAGCCAGTTTTTGAAGTAAAGCCACTTATACCTTTCTTTTTTTATATAAATAATAATCTGTAGAGGAAGATTACTTGGGATCAATGGTATTAAAGATGGAAACATTCATAATTTCTCTCCTCCTTTCTACTTATTTAAAAAAACTTATAAAAGTTAGGGGAGGAAAGGTTCAACTACAATGAGGTTTTAAAATCTGTCATATATTTACACTGTGGCCAAGTGTCAGAGCAACAGAGGTGGTATTCAGCCGGTTCAGATTGGTTTGGGTGAATCAGTAGTGGAAATCGTCTGTGGGCCCGCCCCGCCCCGCCCTGCCCACTCTATGCCGGCTCTATGCCATCCTATTTAGGCATGTTGAGATCAGGCACATGCACAGAAGGTGCACACATGAGCAAAGCTAATGCGTGAAAGGCCAGGCGCATGCGCGGAAGGCGGTAACAGAATGTGAACCCACCGCTGCAGAGCAAGTATTTTTTTTTTCTTCCTGCTCTTGGGACTCCAAAAGCAATTCCTTACTGTATCTTATTTTTCAAAACATGAAAACATAAAGAGGTAGCTCCATTGTCAATAAGAGATGGAAATATTTCATAAAAAATAGTTCCACTGGGTATGAAGAGGAAGAGGGAGAAAGGGCTCAATTATTTGATTTATAAATTAAGATTATGCATGATTATCCCTGAGTAAGCTCCATTGAATTCAAATGAGGTTTCTTTTATACAAATATACTTGCATAGCAGGGGTGAAATGCTCCCGGTTTGGACTGGATCACCCGATCCGGTAGTAATGGTGGAGGCTGGTTCGGAGAACCAGTAGCAAAAATCCCTGCCCCCCCCATGCCCAGCTGAGCTGCACGATCATCAGAGGCTTTTTAAAAAAACTTTTAAAAGCATTTTTTCTACAACCTCTTAAGGTTGCAGAAAAAATTATTTTAAAAGTAAAAAAAAAAGTAGGCCACGCCCACTCAGTCACATTACCCCCCACCCCCACCAAGCCATGCCCACAGAACCGGTAGTAACAAATTTTACATTTCACCACTGTTGCATAGCATAGCATTGCATTTCACAAGTGAGACAACGTGTGGACTAATGACTTGAGGAAAATAATTTCCTATGAGTTTCCCACTCTTTAACATTGTCATCGTGCAAGTCTGAAAATCCCCCTTTGTTACATTTTAAACATTGTTCACTCTTCTTGCAGCCGTGATCGGAAACAACATAGATTTTCCTTGTCTTCATTTTACCCTACCCAGAGAAGAATGTGATTCAGTGCTAAAGTCTACCATTTTCATTTTTTTAAAAAAGTAACTATGGTAGTACTTTAAGATAAGAAGGCTCCTGCATTGCCGGCCTGGGGGGTGGGTGGGAATCTCTTTGACAAGGGCAGTTCAGCAAGCAAACTTATGTTAAAGGACCATGATGGGGAAGAGATGGACCAATTATGCTTGACACCGCATGAAGTCAACTTTAAGGTGTTTTATTTTTCACTTTCCACTGGATTTTATTGTTTAAACCGGGAAATTATTGATGTTGAAATTGTATATCCTCATTTATGTGCAGATTTGTTCTCACTGTCTCTTAAGCTGATGTTTTCTGCCATTGTATTGAAGAGTTGGAAGAAACAATCAGGATATCAACTGCAACTCTTTGCTCAGTGCAGAATCTGAAATCGTTGTGAAAATTAGATGCCCAGATTATGCTTGAGCACATCCATGATAATTGGATCCACTGATGAATAGCTCTTATAAATAAATCCACCAGCATTCCACACAAATTTGTTTCCTATAACTAGGACTATTATTCCATTTTCTGCATTATGAGGCGATCAGGAAGAGATCATGGCCTTTTTCTTTGTGACGCTTCTTCTGATATTTGAAACGTGCTCTCATACGGCTCTCTGCTTTAGTTTCTTCATAAATGGAATTCTCTCAAACTCCTTTTCAAGACTGTTTTCCAGCATCCTAATATTTTTCGTTGCTCATCGTTGTGCAATTTGTCTGAATATTTCTTACAGTGTTTTACTGAGAATGAGATGCAGTACTAATGTGTTCCCTTTTCTTTGTGTTTCTACCAATGGATATCAAGTTATTTATGCATATTTTTGACTTTCAGAATGAATGCCTGATGTGCAAAGGATTGCTCTTGCTGGCATGAATTTCCTTAAAGCATTCTGAACAATGTCTTCACAGCACAACTTCTAATCTACATGCTGGCTAGCTGGTACAACCTGACCTCGACAGAACTTGACATGCGAAGTCAATCATTGGGAAAGGAAAGAAAAACAGCTAGAATTAAAGAAAACTTTCAAGCAAAGTTTTGAATTTTTCAAACGCTTACCAAAAAAACCCAAAAGATATGCTTTTGAATGAAAAATAAATGAATCATCCGTCTCTAACATTTATTTCTTCAAAGGCAAATACTGTAACATTTGATACAAAGAGACCTTGGATAAAACAGTCTATATCAGGGATCAGCAACTTGGGGCTCTTTCACCTCTCTGCTGCGGCTCCCTGTTACTCAAAATATGCATCATAACCACCAATGTGTGACACACACACACACACACACACACACACACACACACACACACGTCATGCAATTCATTGAGCTTTTCAACCCCCAGTAGACCAACCATGGATACATCCAAGAAAAGAAAAGTTTCAGAAGAAAATAGAATGTTTAATTCAACTATATATGCTAGTTTTGTGACTGCTCAAGAAATAGTTAGGCACAGGAAGGGTTTTGTGGCTCCCGGTGTTTTCTGTGAGAAACCAGTCCAAATGGCTCTTTGAGTGTTTAAGGTTGCAGACCCCTGGTCTATGTATTTATACATTTTGCAACTTGTTACTTGTTATTGATAAAACAATTCCGTATTTGCTTTAACGTGATGCATTAAGTGAAAAGGATGTTGAAATTTTCTTGAATAGACTCACATTTTTAACTGAAATTGTTGTTGGTTTCACAGCAAGGTTGATTTTAAAATTTCATGTTCCATCTACCTATAAAGGAAAGTATCCTAGTGGGATATTAATTCTTTAGCAATCAATTGATTGCATATAGTTGCTGTTTTTCCAGGTACAAACCACTTTAATCTGATTGCAAAATAAGAAAATAATACCCTTTATACATACGCATTGTGTGCTTACAAAGCAACATTGATGCTGGGACAGCTTGATTCTTAATTTGGATATGAAGTGAATAAAAAAGCCTCCCCCTGAAAAAAATCTCAGGTTGACTTTTTGTAGGATCCAATCTCAGTCAGTCGCTGGGACCAGAGGTTTGGTCTTCTGAGCTTTCGGATTAGTGTTGGAGTTCATATTCAAGGAACTTCTCCCTAGCCTTTTTGTACCTTAAATAATCATCACAAGTTACAATTCTACACATTTAGTTACATACAATTGTCCAGAATTATCTTAGAAACAGACATTGCCATTACAACCAATCAGTTTTGCATATTTCTTTTTTTGTGAGAACAACATAGTCCACTAATTATGTCTCAGAGCATAAAGAAGGAAGATATTTCACTTTGTTACATGTTTAAGCTGTTGCAATCATGCAATTCTTTGTGGTATATGAGGGGAAGCTTCCATAGTACAATAGTATACCATAATCAAAAATATACAGTACTATGGTCTGTAGAGATTTTCAGTCATCCAAGTCATGGTTGTCCCAAAGGTGCTTTTTTGGGAGGCAACTGGACTTTCTTGGTTTTTTTTTCTTTTGAAGACATTTCACTTCTCATCCAAGAAGTTTCTTCACCTGTCAGAGCTGAAGAAACTTCTTCGATGAGAAGCAAAACGTCTTCAAAAGAAAAAAAAACAAGAAAGTCCAGTTGCCTCCTGAAAAAGCACCTTTGGGACACAGTACTATGGTAGGGAGTGACAGAGAATGAGATGGCTGGAAGGAGTCACTGAAGCAGTAGGCATGAGCTTAAATGGATGCCAGAGGATGGTAGAGGACAGGAAGGCCTGGAGGAATGTTGTCCATGAGGTCGCAATGGGTCAGACATGACTTCGCAACTAACAACAACAACAACACTATGGTGGTATCTTAACTAGATAAAAAGCCCTTTTGCAAAAATCTCCATTTAACATGTTTCCAAAAGGGCAAGAGGCTGAGCAAGCCTCCTCTCTAGTGGTAGACTATTTCACAACAAGAATTATTTCACAATAATGGAGAAGCACCTTCCCCAGTGTAGGTTCTCTAACATCCTGCTAGTTGGGACAACCAAACAACTCACAACAGACAGGTCAATTCAGGTTCAGGAGGGAGTACTTTAGCACCAAACCACTGCTGATACGAAGTGCTTCCATGCTGCAAAGAGCAAAATGAAGCAGCCACTGTTCTTCACTCCTATTCAGAAACCTTAACCAATATTGCAGTAGCTAGCCTAGGCTACAAAGCAAAATAAAGTCATTTAAAGTTATGCAAAAGGAAAACAAACTGAAGCAGGGATGTTTGTGAGGCCATTAGATTCCAATGCAGATATCTAAAAGGTCCAGGCTACTCATAAGGGACTACATCTAAAGGGACTATGTTTTGCATAGAAAAATAAGCCAGTGGTAAATCTACTTATCAGCTGCAAATTTGTGATACCAGAGAAATAATTTCCCATGAACATAGAAGAGCAGTCCAAATTAATTTTAAGAAATACAGCACAGCGTTTTTTATTTCAATATGTTTGTGCTCATGTTTTGGGGGAAAAAACCCTTCCTCATGGAAATACTACCACAGTAATTAAAATCAGAAAAATACAAAAACACATACATAGAAAACTGCCAGTTTCAAGATGTGTTTAGACAACTGAAGCCAGATTTCTCAGCCAACCATGCTATCTAGAAATTCTAGGAGTTACAGCACAAATACACCTGGAAAGGCACCCAGGGTGGAAAATACTGGTTTAAGAGATTAGTGCCTCTTACCCAATTGGTATGAAAGTATTTAATATGCCATAATTTGACTTTAGATGGTATGGTATGGTATTTTGACAAAAATTAACAAGAACAGAGTGAGAATTGCACTGATTGCCAAGTTAATTGGAGCAATTTTCTATTTAAAATAAAAATAATGCTTCAAATATTAATTCAGAATTATTTCATACAAGATTCCCATGGTGAAAAAAGAATCAACCCCATCCAAAAGTCATCTGATTTCTATGGAAGACAAATCAGGAATGGGGGAAATGAAATAAAATGAAACTTAATGAATAAAGTGACTAACCCAGAGCAGCTAGTATTGTTTGGAAATGATACTTCAACTTAGTTTTTCTGAATTTGGCATTCTCTAGTTATGGCTGAATGTCAACCTTCATCATTCCAGCAAACCTACTTGGTTAGTGATGGGAGTTGTTTTCCAATCCTTTAATGACAGGTTGAGGACAGTTACTCTCACAAAAATATATACTCGACTTAAAAATATGCTAGTGCTGATAACATATACACCACAGGGGTAAAATCTAAAAATTTTCGCTACCGGTTCTGTGGGCGTGGCTTAATTAGTGGGTGGGGCTTGGTGGTCAGGTGGGTGTGGCCAAGTTGATGTCACTTCTTTGCCCTTTTTTAACCTACAAAACAAAACACAACACAACACAACTGGCTCACCCACAATGTAAAAGCAACTGTGCTAGACCCAAAATGGCCCCTGCAACAAGCAGGAACCTCACACAACCACAAAAAAGCCCCAAACACCAACTTTCACACTTTACACACACAAAATTTCACATACAGCTTTGTGAGATTTTGTGTATTTGTGTAGTTAGAGTGAAACACTACAGAAACACACAAAATCTCAGAAAGCTGCACAAATTTTATTTTATTTTATTTTATTTTATTTTATTTTATTTTATTTTAT
>WNWU01000006.1:37126798-37144637 GCA_012654045.1 Ptyas mucosa | reverse complement strand
TTTTATTTTATTTTATTTTATTTTATTTTATTTTATTTTATTTTATTATTTTATTTTATTTTTTTTTATTTTTATTTTTATTTTTATTTTTATTTTTATTTTTATTTTTATATAAAAGCAGCTAAATTTAAAATTTCCTAAACTTTAAATGGCTAGGTCTAAAAAAAAGAGCAACTAAAAAAAACCCCAATTAACTATTTTTTTTTAAGTTCCCAAAGGGAGAAAAAACTTACAGGCAGGCAGATAGAGCTGCTTATCGATGAGCTTGATTGGAGGCAGGGAGATTTCAGTTGCTTGCTGATGCAATGGATTGCAGGGATTACAGCAAGCGAAGCAAGGCAGGCATTGCAACCAGCAGCTCAGGATTCAGTCCGAAAAGCGAAGGTAAGCAAGCTGGAGGTTGGGGGGGGGAGGGAAAGGGATTTTTGCTACCGGTTCTCCGAACTGCCCACCACCATCGCTACCTACTCGCCCGAGCTGGTCCGAACCGGGAGCATTTCACCCCTGATACACCATCAATATAGTTCCATTGGAAACATTGGAAAGTTAGCTTTGTCTATAGTAATGGGAAAATATTTAAACACTGAAAACATTCACTTCATTATTCCCTCTGCAAAGAAAGTACCATAATTTTAGACTTTGTTTGGTTCTTTTAAAGAACTGAAGAACACCAGCCTTTTGCATCCATATTTTTTTCTAGTATTAAAAAACATTCATAGTTGATCAGCATTTCTGATAGGAATAACATAATTACTTCTGAGCCACTGCAACTCCTTTTTTTATTATTATTAAAGAATGATAGACACAAAGTAAAACCCACTAGCTTTGTTTTTAATTGCAAGTACCTACATCCGTGAATAGCTGTCATCAAACTAGAAATAAAATTCAAAGCTGGGAAATAGTTTACAGAAATCTACCTTGCAGGTAATGGATAAAGTGCTGCAGGACCTATTTGGAAAACAAAAGAGACTTTTCATCATTTGTTATTTATGCTGCATTCACTTTTTTTTTCAAGAGGGTGAAAAAGAAAATGAGCCATAATATCCAGGGACAACCAGTTGCCTTGAATTTCAATTCTAATTCTGAGTTACCTTATTTTGCAGTTTTAAAGTAGTAAAGTCATTACATTACTGTAGTGAATTATGTCAGTTCTGAATCATCACAGCTCATTAAGCATGATAACGTATGATTACTATTTCCTGATGACTTCCCCTTGGACTTTGCTCTTTGGAAGCAGATAATTTAACTATCAGAAAATTTGGCAAACTTGCACTATTTTGGCTGATTTAGAAAGAAAGTGTCAAAGCCATTATGCAAGTACATATAATAATGTCCACGTACACTATCCCAGGGGTGAAATCCAGCAGGTTCTGACAGGTTCTGGAGAACTGGTAGAGGAAATTTTGAGCAGTTTGGAGAACAAGCAAATACCACCTCTGGATGGCCCCAGAGCGGGGTGGAAATGGAGATTTTGCAATATCCTTCCCCAGGAGTAGGGAGGGAATGGGGAGTTTGCAGTATCCTTCCCCTGGAGTGGAGTGGGAATGGAGATTTTGCAGTATCTTTCCCCCGCTACGCCCACCAAGCCATGCCCACAGAACCGGTAGTAAAAAAAATTGAATTTCACCATTGCACTATCCTAATCATAGTCATTCTGATTTCTGTGTTAGCGAATATTCATATTCTTCAGCTTTCTATTAATAGTCAGTTCTAGCATATTATTTGTAACATGTTCTCTCTCAAGTCTCAATTAATAGGCTCTCAGCACTTGAAGTAACTAACTCAGTTTGAGCGACACAAATAAAGGAAGACAACCAAGTTTAGGTCACTGTGCTTAAAGTTGTCTGTCTTCTAAATTGCCATTTCAAGTTGACTTAATACAATTTCAAAATAAATGAATGGGAAAATAAATAAAGATAACAGAGTGCTTACAGTTGTCAGATATTTTGTTACTGAACACTATTTTTCCAAGGTTAAGTTTATGCTTTGAAATATTTTCACTTAAGTATATTCCTTTCTGCTCATGTTCAGATCTTGATTTTTAAAAATCTATTACAATTTGGAAAAAAAATGCCAACAATCCTCATAAAAATATCAGCCAGAATTGTCCCAAAACCACTATGAATTGTTACAAATAGTAAGAATGTATGTCTTTATAACTTGAATAAAAAAGCCATTTGCCAAAGTGGCAAATAAAACAGTGCTAAAAGGAACAAAGTTGTATGCATAATTAATATGATTACATTATATAGAACAATCTTGAACTAAACACTCTCAAAACCATAAAAATGGTGGTAGATTTTAGGAGAAACCCTCCTACGCTACCACCTCTTACAATACTAGACAACACAGTATCAACAGTAGAGACCTTCAAGTTTCTAGGTTCTATCATATGTCAAGACTTAAAATGGACACCCAACATCAAAAACGTCATCAAAAAAGCACAACAAAGAATATTCTTTCTGCGCCAACTCAGAAAGCTCAAACTGCCCAAAGAGCTGCTGATTCAGTTCAACAGAAGAATTATTGAGTCTCTCATCTGCACCTCTATAACTGTCTGCTTTGGCTCTGCAACCAAACAAGACAGAAACAGAGTTCAATGGATAATTAGAACTGCAGAAAAAACAATTACTACCAACCTTCCTTCCACTGAGGACCTGTATACTGCACAAGTCATAAAGAGGGCTGTGAAAATATCTACAGACACCTCACAATCTGGACATAAATTGTTTCAACTTCTACCCTCAGAATGATGCTATAGGGCACCGCACACCGCACACCAGACACAAGTTGTTTTTCCCCAAATGCCATCACTCTGCTAACCAACTAATTTCCACAACATTGTCAAATTATTTACTAAAACTGTATTACTATTATTCTTCTCATCCTTCCTATTATCTATCTCCTCCCACTTATGACTGTAACCATGTTGCTTGTATTTTTACAATTTATATTGTTCTGTTTGTTTCCTAGTATGATTGATTGCTTATTAGTAACCTATGACTATCACTAAGGGTTGTATCCAGGGGTGAGTTCTAAAATTTGTTACTACCGGTTCTGTGGGCATGGCTTATCTTGTGGGCATGGCTTGATGGTCATGTGACAGTTCTTTAGGATTTAGCAGCGGTACTGGTCTACCAGGCTTTTAACTGCTTGCAGAGCTGTACCGTCTATTCATTTATTTTTGCAGGCAATGGTCTGCTCATTTGTTTTTGGAGGCACCCGTCAACACCAAACTGCCTTTTACCACTGATCAGCTGTAGGGCAGCGCTTTGAAGCTGAGTTTAAACAGTTTTTTTCCTTCTAGCCCATCAGCTGGGACTCAGGAGGCAGCCATAGATTGGGGGTGGGGCCAAATAAAAGGTAAGAATAACATGGGGGGAGCGGGTGGGGCAGAACCAGTTCGGTGATGTCATTTTGTCACCACTACCAGCTCGGCGGAACCGGGCGGAACCGGGAGGAACCCACCACTGGTTGTATCTTATGATTCTTGCTGAATGTATTTTTTCTTCTTTCTTTTTTTCCTTTTATGTACACTGAGAGCATATGCACCAAAGACAAATTCCTTGTGTGTCCAATCACACTTGGCCAATAAAGAATTCTACTCTATTCTATTTTACTCACTAAACCCAGGACTAGCTGAATCTGTTCCTGGATGTTCATATTTGAAACAGATTTAGGACTTAGATTTAGATTCTTTTAAATTATTGACTATGTTTCAAAATTTTATTTTAATGATATTTTATTGGTTATGAGGAGGTTCCCTGACAGCTTTGAGCAGCAGGTTATATTTTAAAAAGCAGACCAATATTTTAACTTAAGCCAAATAATGACAAAGTAGTTCCAACATAAAGACAAAATCATGCTGGAAGAAGCTGTGGGAAGTCAGAGGACCAGAACCTGAAGGTGTTGCTCCATCATGGGGCTGGCCCTTTGGAATGACCTCCTGTGAAATGTGTGTTTGTTTTTGTCTCAATTCTAACTATGTTTTGGAAGCTTGTGAAAATGGGGCTTTCCTGGAGGGTGCTTGGAAGCTGATGCCTGGTGCAATCTGGAATATATGTCCGTGAATTTTTGGCTGCAGGTTTGGCATCTTTAATGTCTCTTGTTATTTATTGTTTTTCATGTTGTGACTCTCTGAAAGTCTGCATGCAATTGCAGCAGGATATAAATATATGTACATCAATACATTTGTCTGAAGTTGGAAATGAACATTCTCTAACAGTTTTGCATTTCTCTGTTTCAATGACTCAAGCCTGCAGATAAGTTATTGCTTATTTCTTCTCAAGCCTTAAGTAAGACCATTTTTTAATCTAATGGAACATTAGGATTGGATTTAAAACAAAAACAAAAACGTTACCATTGTGCTGCAATATTTACAGAGTACAAAAGCCAATAAATAAGTAACTTTCAAACATTACTCAAATATAAGGGGTGTGAACTTTGTGTGAATTCACAAATGTTGAATCAAGCCTTTGCAGAAGTATATATCTGCATTTCTACTATCTTCAAAAATAAATTGCATTGCAATACAACCTCATTATATATATTTATAGGATTTTTATGCTAATAATATGACAGGAGTAGGTAATAAAACAAGGCTAATATTCAGTGTTCTAAATTAAGTCAGATCAATTTAGAATCTCAAGTCAATGTTATTATTCAAACTAATTAGTTCAAAACAGATTCAAATTGATTCGAATATTTTCTGTGCATACTCATATGCATTTTAATGTTCTGAATCAAATTGAATTAAATTAAATCTTTCAGTCTCTGGGTCAATTCAAAGGTACCTATTGGATCATATCAATTTTTTGAATCAACTGGAACATTAAAATTGAATATTAAATTTGTACTAATTGATTCAGGTATCCAAATTAAATCAGAGCTTCTGATTGAATAATTCTGTCTGGTGAATAATTCATATGTGTCCAATCTTTCAATTCGTTATAATCAAAGTGTTTCACTATATAAACCTATCCTAGATATAGGATCCTAGATATAACTTAGGAACAAGAACTTTATTTTCCTAGATATTCTTTTCTTATTCCATACTACTACTACTACTACTACTACTACTACTACTACTACTACTACTATAAACTTTTATTCATTAAACATGAAACTCAGTCAACTGAACATTTAAAAATATATCACAAATATCATTATTATTATTGTTTGTTGTTGTTATTATTTTCTCTTATTTAAAGGCAATGAATAAATGAACTTAATTTAGATTAATTTAGAATGGCATTATTATAATTTCTGAACAAAAATAAAATAACTTTATTCACCAAAGATTTCTTATAAAAGTATTGTACCTTTACATGAGTAATTTAGATGAGAAAACTACAGATCATACATAAACAACTAAAAAGTATGAATCACTGGATCATATTCTAATTATGCTTTTGGGAATTGATGGTGACAGCAAACAAAGTGAGCAACCTGATATCAAACCACACCATTGAATTCCTAAGAATATTTTGATGAAGTTTTCAGATAGAAGTTTTTTCGTGGCATAAGAAAATGTGCTAGGAGCTGAACCTGAGATTTTATTTTTAAAGGTTAGGCAAATAAAAACATGAATGTAGACATTTAAAATACATTTAACTGTTTTCAAATAGATTCTGATGCTCAATATATAGATTTTCTATAGAGAGAAAGAATATTATCTCTTTTTAATGCATTTTATATTGGTAAACTACAGCCCAGAGATCCTTTCAGAAACTTGAAAATGACTATCACACTTCCATTCATTCTTCTCTTCTTCAGACTAAACATATCCATTGCTTTCCATTGTAAGATTTTCTCTGCTAAACGCCTATCACCTTGTTTGCTGTTCTCTGGAAAACTCAAGTATATCAATGTCCTTCCAAAATTGCAGTGTTTGGAACAGAGTGCATACAGGCATGGTATGTATGTACCATGTCTGTATTAGGCATGGTCTTATCAATAGCAAATAGAGAAGAAGGATGATTTCTTTTCATATTAGTTTATGTTCATTGTACCCCCTCTTTAATCATGCAATATATACCTTTGATTTTTCTTCCAACCCAAATGTAAGATTTCACATTTGTTCCTATTGATATTCATGTTGCTGGTTTCTGCCCATTGAGTACCAGTTTGTCAAGATCCATCTGAATCTCAACAGTCTTCTATTAAAACCATATTTTTCCATCATTTACAGATTAGATAAACATATTTTCCAATCCCTTGTCCAAGTCATTTATCAATAGGTTGAACAGCATAGAACCAGAACATAGCCATGAACTTCCTTCCAAGCTCAAGGCAGGCTGTTGCTGTGTATTCATTGCTTACAATTGTTTTGGCAGCTCTGTATCCATCTAACAATAAAGTATGTCCAGCATATATTTTGCCATTTTCTTTCTACATATCAATTACACTACCAAAATCAAAATGCATTATATCCACCACAATCCTATGATCAATCAAACTGGTCACTGTGCCAAAACGAAACAAAACTGCTTGGCCAGAACATTCTAAATGAACCCAAGTTGGCCCTTCCCAAACAATACGTAACCTTTCTAATTTTTTACAAAACAAGTGTTCAACAATATGTTCAAAGTTTTGCCCACTATTGATATAAAGCTGATTGGTCTGTTCTCTTTATTTTTCCCTTTCTGGACCTTCTGGCATTATGCCCTACCTTCATAATGTCTGAAAGATCAAAGAAAGAAGCTCCAAATTATTACTCACAAGCTGCTTCAAAATGCAATTGAACTAGTTCTTGGATGCAATTGAAATAGTCCTGGGGACAAACTTGTTCAAGGTAGTCAAATGCTCGCTAAACATTTATTTCTTTCCTTTCGCTTCTGTCTCTGATCTATTTGAACACAGTCCCCCTTTGGGGTGAAGATCAAATCAAAGTAAATGTTGGGAAAATCCAGTTTCTCTCTATAACTAATTATCCTATCAAATTCTCCTAGTGGTGGGCTTGTTCTTTTTCTACTTTTACTTCTGATTTAGCCCCAAAAGTTATTTTTGTTTTTATTTTTTAGTTTCATCTCCAAACTTAACTATCCTTTGCACTTTGCCTTTGTAGTTCTTTCTTTCTTTCTTTCTTTCTCTTTCTTTCTTTCTTTCTTTCTTTCTTTCCTTCCTTCCTTCTTTCTTTCCTTCTTTCTTTCTTTCTTTCCTTCCTTCCTTCCTTCCTTCCTTCCTTCCTTCCTTCCTTCCTTCCTTCTTTCTTTCTTTCTTTCTTTCTTTCTTTCTTTCTTTCTTTCTTTCTGCAGTATATATCTTTAACGTTTATACCCATCTTCCATTTCATATGTGTGCCCCTTTTAACTTGTATCTCAGCTCAAAACTCCATATGTGTCCACAGTGGTTTCCTAAGCTGTCCCCATTTATTATTTTTTTTGAATGATATACTACGTATGTACTATGATATACTAGTATGCATCCATTATTCTATTTTGAGAAGTTTCCCGTTCCTGCTGCACTTTTTTTTTTAACCTCAGCAGTTCTGTCCGTTGATCCCACCTATTATTTCTCTATGCTTGTTGAAATTGGCTCTCCTGAAATCTCATGAGCATGACTAAATATGCTTTCTTTTTCTGTAACATCTTCTGCCCCGAGGCAGGGTCACTTTTTTCCAAACTTCTCACTGCTTTTACTTCTCTCTTTCCTGTCAATTAGGATCAAAACTAGAAGAGCCGTCCCCTATATCTCCTCTTGAACTTTTTTTTTAATGAAACACTATGTAGTAGCACTTAAAAATTTTAGAGACCTTTCAGTTGGTTTTCCAAGTGGAGCTCAGATAATTTTACATGTGGACATATGAATAATAACAACTGCCCTTTCTATTACTGCTATACATTCTGAATATGTTAATAGATTGTTATCATTTTGCCTTCTATTATTTATTTATTTATATTTATTTATATTTATATGCCACCCTTCTCCGGAGACTCAGGGCGGCTTACAGTGCGTTAAGCAATAGCCTTCATACTTTTGCATATTTTATACAAAGTCAGCTTATTGCCCCCACAAACCGGGTCCTCATTTTACCCACCCACCTTACCACTAATACTTTTAAATTAACTACAGATTAAATTCAGAATAAACATTAATAATACTGAATAAGATCCATTCCATTTTGTGTGCGTAACTCACAGCTCACCAGAAAAAAATGAGTTCTCTGTAGGTTTCAGACCTTTTTGATCATTCATAATGCTGGAATAGAAGTTTTATGTGTATTATGTCCTATAGAAGCTGCTGTGATCCAAATCCATGCCTAGGAGTTATCCACATTCAGGGAATAAATCATTATTACTATGAATGATTTTGGAATGGCTGGATGAGAAATATGAACAAACCTGATTCTAGATACTAGTGAATAGTTCGTGTGCAGGCTGCATTAAGGGCTTGATAATTTTTTTAGAAGATACTCTCCTACCTGCAGGTATAATCCCTTACATTTTCACTCTGATCTTTTACTAATAATAAGTCATTTTCCTTTGTACACCAGAACTATTGATGAATAAAGGATGGCATAGGAAGACTATAAAATTGATAAGTATGAATATGTACAGATGAACAAAAGAATTGAACAGAACAACAAAGTTGGAAGGGATCTTGGAAGTCTTCTTGTCCAACCCCCTGCTCAGGCAGGAAACCCTTTACCATTTCAGACAAATGGCTGTCCTATCTCTTCTTAAAAACCTCCAGTGATGGAGCATTCGCAACTTCTGAAGGCAAGCCATTCCACTGTTTAATTGTTCTCACAATTTCCTGTTCTCAGGAAATTTCACTTTAGTTCTAAGTTGGATCTCCCCTTGATTAGTTTCCAACCGTTGCTTCTTGTCCTGCCTTAAAGTGCTTTAGAGAATATATTTTCCCTCTCTTCTTTGTGGCAGCCCTTTAGATATTGGAACACTGCTATCAAAAGAGGCAACAGTCTGTGTGCATTATTTATACCTAAGATATAAATTCTTGCCTGCTGGTTACCCCTCAAAACTCCATCATTCACATATTCCTAGAGAGAAAAACAGTAATGCAGCATTGCAATTACTTGCCCATAAATGCACCATAATAATCCATCTCTCTATACAGATCTTTAAAATCTGTATGTTATCGAAGAATCGTGGCAAAAGAAGCTTATCCCAGGTTCACAACAGTCAAATCCCTGTAAGTATATATTTAAGAGGAAAGTGCTTGGCATTTCTCTTATCCAAAGGCTTCATGCAATTGCACCCTCTGGCTGATTAATTATTCCATTCTTCTCTGATGAAAAGGGAAGTTGTTACACTGCCAGAAATCAGCCAGGTTGCATATGGATTAGAAACTGCATCATTACCTTCCCTGCACAGTCAATAACATTGGGATACATCATCCTCAAACAGTTTCTTTCATAGTGGAGAAAAGAGGAGGGATCACTGGGTGTCTTATTTTCCATCTCTATTTTGCTACTGTTATGCACATAAAAGGGTAAAATTTGTAATAAGCAAGGATCCCTCCCTTTGGAGTTGTTTACATTAATTGCCCACAGTATCTGTTTCCAGGCAAAATCCTGTGCCTTTTCATGTAAAGATAATATACAATGTTAATATTAAGTTCTCTGTTCTTTTATCTCCCGCTTGTTCTTCATCTGCATCTCTTTCCCTGACTTTTGCCCCATTCTGCCAGTCAACTTTTTCTTTACTAAATAAGCATTTTTGCTATCTGAAGTGAGTGCCGTGTGTATGCTCTGATCTGGATATAAGGACTGACTGGGAATATATTGAATACAAGCTAAACTGGAAATTACCCATAGTAATTTTCCAATAAATAGGAGGCAAGCTCTGTATTCTTTCTCCTGCCAATGAGCCAATGTAGTAAACCAAGCCTGCCTGCAAAATTGCATTTCATACTTCTAGTACTAGATTTGTATTATGCCAGCTGCTCTCCTCACAGTAATAGGCTCTGGAGGTAGATGATCGGTTTAATAACCTAGCCGGCACTGCAGTTTTGAGTGGCTGGGCACTGCTATTGAAGCTCAAACTGCCTTAAAAGAAAATGCTATTTATACCGAAAACAATAAACGGAACTCTGTGACTGCCTCTGGTGCCAGAGGTGAAATGGAGATATTGTTTCAGGTTTGTTCAGAAGATAAAAATGAACAACAGGGTCACTCATAAAAATATTATTATAACTTAAAGAGATCACCTATAAAATGTTATCTTTAAAGGGTACATTAACCAATGATGGATGGACCCATTTAAATTTTATTATAAAATGTACAAATAAAAACCACCAAGAATTTGTGCTTAGTGGCCTCTATGCACCATTTGTTTAGATCAGAATACTGTTATTTAAAGCTTATAAGATTCCCTAGCACCCCAAGGAATGGTGCTAGATTCAGAGACATTTTTGTTCTGCCATTTTCAGCACTTTGCTAAAGGAATAATTCTCATTACATTCAAAAGAACTTAACCGGTACTCCTGATAAACAACATATCATAACTGCAATTAGTTTCTCTCAAAAAATCTGATCTTTTTAACATCCTTTCAAATGAAAAATATTCAGATTGAAAAAACTCCCCTGAAATATTTGGCTAACTTTATCAATTAATTGAAAAGCATTGTCCTATTAACATGTCATGAATGTATTCCATGAGTCTTAAAATCTTGTCTTAAATTCCAGCACCAAAATTCCAAAATGCAATGCTAATTCTATTTGCTTCCCCAAACTCATACAGTCATCATTCTAGAATCTGGTTCTCTTTTCTTCTTATTTTCCTGTGTGTGCATGTATGTGGACAAGGAGAATATAGCAGAAAACATGCAGAATGAAAAGCACATTCTCCAAAACCATAAACCTGTTTGGCTCTACTGTGAAGATATGATACAGCCCATCCAAATGTATTCCATTCAGCTGGCTGGATTTTTTTTTCCTGCACTTGATTGTGCCGGAATGCTTTAATGAGGAGATTACTAGTTTTTATTCTTTTGTTCCCTGCACAGCCAAACAGTTAATTTTGTCGAGCTATAATAATCTTCCCTCCTTTCCTCTTATGTAAATTGTTCCAATTTCCTTCCTCAGCTGTAATTATGAAATTGGTTTTCAGGATGGTCAGGCAGGGGCAGAGTGCAAGTTTTTCAACTGTGGCATTCTACTTTCTTCAGAGAAATGTACCATAATCAGCATTATCATTTTTTAAAAAAGAGTTGCCAAAGGAATAATGCTGCAGAACAGCTGAGCCACCCAGCCTAAGAATTAAGGAACATATATGCCCCCTTCAGGCACTCTCCCAGACTTGTGAGTGAAGAAAATATAGAAAATATATAACTTTACATCGGCATATTTGATCTTGGCCCTTCAGACCCCAGTTTTGCACATTGAGATACTGAACTTCGCTTATATTTGCTTAAATGTAAGAAGGTTCTTAATACAATTAAGGACCTAACATTATAATGTCTGATACTACAGACTACTCTATTTGCAATCATTCATGCTTCAATTGTATAACCAAAATAATGTAAAAATTACAGTGAATGGTTGAGTAATAAGGGGGTTTAATGAAAATAGAGGCATTCAGCAGGATAGTCTACTATTACCTGACTGTACTTATTTTCAGATTTATGCTGCCAAATAAAATCTGGTTGAATGATAATAGTCAGAGATTACAATTAAAAATAAGGAAGAAAAAAGGTTTATCTGCTGATGCTATGCTTTTTTTTTTCTTTGCAAAGACAGAAAAAATATCTGGAGGCAATTTTGAGTATAATTGTTTTTATTCTTGTGTAAGCCTTCAGATAAATTTGGAAAAAATTAGAATGCTTGGTTTTTATTTGTCAAGGAGTGAGTGAGAGAGAGAGAGAGAGAGAATTACAGACTTTTATAACTTTGGGCCAGTCACACTCTCTCAGGCCAATCCACTGTTCTGGAGAATATAGGAGAGGAAGGTGTTTGCATGTGTTTGACACTTGGAGTGATTTGTAAAAAATAGCAAGGGCAGGATTACAATAACATTGTCAACCAAGAGAATTTTATATCTGATTTGAGTAAATCTACTTATGGCAAATATACTATATACCGAATTTTTTCGGAGTATAAGACGCATCTTAGTTTTTGGGGAGGAAAATAAGAAAAAAGCTGATTGGCAGGTGGATCGGCCTCCCTGAATACCCCCAATCAGCTATTCCCAGAGGTGAATTTTAGCAACAGGTTGGTTTGTTGTGAGCTCTGTGCCTTGCTTTTTGTTTGCTTTTTTTTCTGCCTCTGAAACTCCATTTCAGAAAAAAACTTTTTTTCCTGCCTCTGAAAGCCTCTGAAACAGAGCTTCAGAAAAAAAGCCTCTGAAGCTCTGTTTGGGGGCTTCTTTTCTGACGCTTCATTTCTGATACTTTTTTCAGCCTCTGAAACCTCTGTTTGAGAAGCTGGGCAGGACTACATTCGGAGTACAACACGCACCCACATTTTTACCCTCTTTTTTGGGGGGGGAAGGTGCATCTTATACTCCAAAAAATACGGTAAATAGATAGATAGTAAATCTATCTAATCTAAATTATCTCTAAGCTTTTAAAATTAAATGTTCCCCATTGATTAAAAAAATCTAAAGAAGCCTTAGTAATTTAAATTTGTCATGGTTGGGGAGCAGCTATAATTAATACAAATATATATTTCAACTATTGTTAACTGATATTTCAGAATATAATTCTAAATTTTGGGGAAACTAAGTAAATTATTTAAAAGGGGGAAGGGGAATGTGGCTCAAGAAGAACACTATTGATATGTAAGCAAGATAGGGTAGGATTCCAAACAAATTGTGTTTAGCCACATGAAAATTATTTGTAACAATCCAACCCAGGGCATTCCCAAAAATTAAAAATGTAAAAATGCTGGCCTCAAAGCGTTAAACAGCTCCTCTGAAATATTTGGAAGAATGATATTTCTTGATGACAATGTATGAACAGCATATAACTCATCAATTTTCTCATATGTATATCTGTCAGAATTAGAGAAGTTAACCTTAAAATGATTCACAGGTGACATTTGATCCTCAGCAGAATGCAGTATATTGCTAAAGGAAGAGTAATCTTTGCTGGAGGAAAATGTCTTGGAGAGATTGGTACCTATTTTCATTTACAGTGGCAATAGTCAATCATATAAAAGTTTCTGGATAGCATTTTTAAGATGTGCAATAGAATGATTGAAAAAAGAGGCAACTAGGACTCTTAAATTAGCCTTATTGTCAGTTCCTGGTGATTTACATATAGTCAGATAAAGAGTTACTAAGGTTTTGCCACCCATCAAGTTATAGCCCACTTATGGAAGAATTAAGTAGGACACTTAATCAACGATGTAAAAAGGTTGGAATGTAGCCTTGGCTTCACATTTAACTGGTTGGAGGAGAGTAGAAATATTAATTATAATGACAGGTTTTCTTTAATACAGTCTGTTTTAGTGTATCTTATCATTAGAGGTTGAGAGCATTTAATCTTTTATGATCCACGATGATTTGTGGACAGATTTGTCTAACATTTTTGTTAACTGTAATTATTAGCTTTTATATGGTTCTTAGTATAGTAACATGTTTTCTGCTTTTGTTAAGTTTATGAACGTTGTACTATTCTATTGTATTTTCTATTTCTGTTTTTGTCATTTGCGGGAGAACAATATTTACTATGGTGTTAATTATGTCTGTTTATAATACACTTTGCTTAAAAAAGTACTTTAAACAATGACATCTTTTTCTTCCAATCCTGGAGCAATATGTATGCCTCCTTGAGCTCCTGAACAAAAGACAGGAAGGACATAAATTCAATCAATCAATCAATCAATCAATCAATCAATCAATCATCATTATAACTCCAATGGTGTGAGCCAATGATTGGTTCCTCCCGGTTCTGCCCAGTTCGGCCAAGCTGGTAATGGTGACGAAATGATGTAACCAAACCGGTTCTTCCCCCCCCCCCCCGCATTATTCTTACCTTTTATTTGGCCCCACCCCCAATCTATTGCTGCCTCCTGAGTCCCAGCTGATTGGCTAGAAGGAAAAAAAATGTTTAAACTCTTGCCCTGGGGCTTCAAAGGGCTGCCCTACAGCTGATCAGTGTTAAAAGGCAGTGTGGTGGTAGACCGGTGCCTCCAAAAACAAATGAGTAGACCGGTGCCTGCAAAAATAAATGGGTAGACAGTGCCTGCAAAAACAAATGAGTAGACAGGTACAGCTCTTCAAGCAGTTAAAAGCCTGGTAGACTAGTACCTCTGCTAAATCCTAAAGTATTGTCACATGACCATCAAGCCACGCCAACAAAATAAGCCACGCCCTCAAAATCGGTAGTAAAAAAATTTAGAACCTATCCCTGGTGTGAACTACAATTTTTCCATGATATTTCAGCAGGCCCAGCCAAGATATTAGAAAAGGATCTATAAACTTTCCTCCTCGCATAGACATGTTCTTAATGTAGTTCTTAATGAGAATTGTGCTAATACATATTTGGGCAGAAGGGATACACAGATATGAAACAAAAATAATGTGCATGCTTATAGGTTGAGGGATACCCAGATGAAGCATAAAAAATACAGTATATGTTTCACATGTCATTGTTAGTGAACTGAATATGAGCCAACAGTGTGGTATAACTGCAAAGAAGTCAAATGCACTTCTTGGTTTGCATCAACATTCTGTACATTTCATGTCTATATAAATTCCATTTTGTTTTGGTTAGCCCTCACCTTGAATACAGTTTTAGTTCTGGGAACTCTACTTTAAAATTAAGAAATAGTAAAGGAGGTTTTGAGAAGAGCAATGAGGATCAACAGAAAATGAAAACTAAATCCTATGAAGAGAGGGTAGAAGTCATGTACAGCAGGGGTGAAATCCAGCAGATTCTGGCAGGTTCTGGAGAACCGGTAGCGGAAATTTTGAGCAGTTCAGAGAACTGGCAAGTACCACCTCTGGCTGGCCCCAGAATGGGATGGGAATGGAGATTTTGCAATATCCTTCCCCCAGGAGGATATTCCCCCATAGTTCCATCTAACTATGGAAACAAGATATCCAGAAGGTTCTGACAGGTTCTGGAGAACTGGTAGCAGAAATTTTGAGCAGTTCAGAGAACTGGTAGTGGAAATTTTGAGTAGTTCAGAGAACCGGCAAATACCACCTCTGGCTGGCCCCAGAATGAGGTGGGAATGGAGATTTTGCAGTATTTCCTCAGTAACCTCAGGGGAACAACTGATCATCCATTTATTTCCATACCTTTGATCCTGATTAGCTAGATGAAGGTTACTATTTCAGTTCTATCTCTTTAAGAAGAAATAAAGACTTCCAAGAAGCTGCCCATATAAAAACAGGGGGGTGGGGGATTTCATCTATCTATGGAAACAACATTCAGCCATCCATCCCAGGGGTGAAATCCAGCAGGTTCTGATAGGTTCTGGAGAACCAGTAGTGGAAATTTTGAGTAGTTTGGAGAACCGGCAAATACCACCTCTGGCTGGCCTCAGAGTGGGATGGGAATAGAGATTTTGCAGTATCCTTCCCCTGCCATGCCCACCAAGCCAGACCATGCTCACTAAGCCATGCCCACAGAACTGGTAGTAAAAAAAATTGGATTTCACCATTGATGTATAGCCTTGAATAAATGTGACTGAGAGATACGTATTTGAAAAGCATGTGAAGAAGTAAGGTTAGACCTGTTCCTTCTCATTCCACATTGCCAATAATAGATTTTAAGTTATAGAGAGGCTGTTTCCTAATTTTTTTAAAAAAACAATATTTACTCTGTGGAACCAATGACTTGGGTAGGTGGTGGGCTCCCCTTCATTGGCTGTATTTAATGGAAGATACTTCCATTTGGCTTCCTGTGGTGAGCAGTAGGTTCGATTGAAATAGCTAAACAGCTTTCCAACTGTATGACTCTAGGATTCTACACAAGCAAAAATGCCAGGTTTTATTCATTCCCTGCCATTAAAACACATTGTTGTTAGAAGAAATTAATAAATGTTAAAAATGTTTCCTGCACATATGGATCCTGGAAACTTAGGTCTGACTTTTTAAGATTGGTTTAGGATTTGCTATTTCACAATCATGTCATGTCACCAGGGACGTGGTGGCTCAGTGGCTAAGACACTGAGCTTGTCAATCGAAAGGTCGGCAGTTCAGTGGTTCGAATGCCTAGTGCCACGTAATGGGGTGAGCTCCCATTACTTGTCCCAGCTTCTGTCAACCTAGCAGTTCGAAAGCACATAAAAAATGCAAGTAGAAAAATAGGGACCATCTTTGGTGGGAAGGTAACAGTGTTCCATGTGCCTTTGGACAGCATTGGCTCTTCGGCTTTGAAACGGAGATGACCACTGCCCCCTAGAGTCGGGAATGACTAGCACATGTGAAGGGAACCTTTATCTTTAATCATGTCATATCTCCCTCTAACTTTCTGTGGCTTACTAGAAACTTAAATAGAATTGGTGGCTATTTTCTATTGATATTGTTAGTCTTCAGTACAACAAATAATTAGCTGCTGATTTTCAAATCCAGGAATCATTTTGCTTTACAGTTCTTTCAGAACTGTTTTGTGTTATATATCTTACTTTATACTACTGACATTTGGTACTGCCTTACCTGTCGTGCCTGCTAGTTTTTAAAATAATTATCAGAATGTAGTTGTTTTCTTGTGTCCCTTAGAATCCCTGCATTGATGGCTTGAGGATGCATCCAAAATTTTCTTTAAATATTGCTTAAGGAGAAAGTTAATATCTTAGAAAGAAGATATAATTGGATGCTAACCCATATCATAAACATTTGCGTTTTATTTCTTTACCTGGAAAGCAACAGGATTAAATTGAATTTTAGATAATGTTAGTTTATTTTTAGGTTTAAATAATATCCCTAGCAAATAGTTTTCTTTGTCAGCAATATTTCAGCAATCATCAAACAAAAATCTATATTCTCAACTGAACAAGAAGTATTTTTCACTTCGTATATTATATTTTAGAGAAAAAAAAACACTTCGTTTTAAAGACATTTTCCTCACAGTGAGTTTTCTCTTCTTGTATGTAGATTTTTGTTTACCAATAAAAGAAATAATTCCAATTTTAATGCATTTTATTTGCATTTCAGCTTTTAAATGTATCTGTAAGAGAACTTCTTTTCTTAACAAGAATTAAATAACTATCCAGTGTTCCTTCAGAAACCTATAAGGCAGCAACATATACAACTGCAAGTAAATAGTAATATAATAAAGTAATATAACAATATTACAACTATTAGCTAGGATAAAAACATGAACATATAAGTAATGATTTGTCTTTATAGTTGTGGTCCACCAGCAGCCTGCAGAGCTGGCAGCGGAGTCGGACACTGAGGAGGCTGGGGAGGAACATGGGGCAGTCCTGGAGTCTGGGGAAGGCCCGGATGAGGGCTCTGCATCAGAGGCAGAGATGGGGCCAGGGCCATCTGGGAGTGATGCACGGACTCCGGAGCCTCCAGAGTCGGACAGCAGAGAGGCAGAGGAACAGGAGGAGCCTGTTTCTAGTGCGCGCATGCAGAGCTGCCAGAAGGCATGAATAGTTAAAACAAAAGGGACGACTCAAGAGTAAGGCCTGGAGATGATTGGCCCCTCCCATAAAGCTTAAAAGAGGAGCAGGGGCACATGGGCACTTTGCAGGAAAGCAACGTTGTTAATTCTGTTCCCAGTCGGCATCTCTGTTTGATTCTGGATTCCATGTGACTTTGCCAAATAGGTCTTTGGCAGCGTGTCAAAGGAGATAAAGGTTGGTGATTATCCCAAAGGACTTCTCCTGAAGGACTTTTTGCAACTAATTGGGACTCAGCTGTGAATGAAAGTGTTAGATCAGGCGCAGGAAAGAAGACTAGACCAGCGGGGTCTG
>WNWU01000006.1:37104454-37126788 GCA_012654045.1 Ptyas mucosa | reverse complement strand
CGTCCAATGACAGCGGTTTAACTTTCCCGCCCGGAGGATTAACCAATATCCGGCCGGATGTCCTTATAAGGACATAACAGAAAGTAATTCACAGCTGTTGCAATAAAAGACTATTCATGTGTTTTAACGACTCAGTAAGCCTAGGCTACAACAATAATTTCAATACGTATATTTAGTGTTCAAAAGGCAAACGTCCAGCAAACCAAACTATGTTCATACAGTAATTGGATAAGATAGTTTTATTTTTTTTTCTCCCACTGCCCACTATTACATGCATGCATGTGTTTAAAATTCACTCCATACGTACTGACATGTTTGTCAATATTATATTCAGTTATCAAGTAATTCTTATCTTAGCATTATTCTGAGATTGGCAGGCTGTACATCGGAATCTGGTAACTCACAGGCAGCAACTCATTTGAGGATTACTTCTGTCTACTCATATCATCTTTATATAATGAGACCCTATCTACACTTTCAAATACTTCTGTAAGCTGGTTTTTTTTAAACTGACCATGATTCAGGTGCCAGATAAGAGCTAAGAAATATTTATGTTCCTCAGTGACCTCAGGGGAACAACTGATCATCCATTTATTTCCATACCTTTGATCCTGATTAGCTAGATGAAGGTTACTATTTCAGTTCCATCTCTTTAAGAATAAATAAAGACTTCCAAGAAGTTGCCCATATAAAAACAGGGGGGGGGGGAATTTCATCTATCTATGGAAACAACATTCAGCCATCCATCCCAGGGGTGAAATCCAGCAGGTTCTGATAGGTTCTGGAGAACTGGTAGCGGAAATTTTGAGTAGTTTGGAGAACCGGCAAATACCACCTCTGGTTGGCCTCAGAGTGGGGTGGGAATGGAGATTTTGCAGTATCCTTCCCCGCCACGCCCACCAAGCCACGCCCACAGAACTGGTAGTAAAAAAATTTGGATTTCACCATGGATCCATCCTCTCTTACAACTCACTTATTTTAAATAATAATTTGGTTTCTGCCACCTATTGTTCTTAGTATCTTTTTGGAAGGGAGAAAGTCCTTTCTTCATTGTTTAACATCTGTTCCTTATGAGTTACTGTATATATTTTATGCTATTCCTATGCAAAAGACGACACTTCATCTGGAATGCTTTGAATAGAAGCCAACCATTGTCAACTTATTAGGTTGACATATTTATTAGGTCAACAGTGTTGTTAACATACTTGTTAAAGCTTACTTGTAAAGTAAGATGGATTTTGCCATCTTTTGATAGCTAACCACATTAAAAATATGGTTCTGTGAATACACCCTAAGTTACATACAGTAGAACCTCTGGTCACGACCATAATTCGTTCCATAACTTTGGTCGCAAACCGATTTGGTCATGGTCAGAAGCGTTCGTGATCAGAGGTTCTAATGTAAATAGAAACAGATAGCATACACAGTAACAGAAAATATTTGCAAACTTAAATAATTATTGGTTCCTAATTTTTTTTTTATTCTTATTTATATGCTGCCCTTCTCTGGAGACTCAGGGCAGCTTACAATACATTAAGCAATAGCCTTCATACTTTTGTATATTTTATACAAAGTCAGCTTATTGCCCCCACAAACTGG
Organism: Ptyas mucosa; assembly: GCA_012654045.1. Taxonomy (NCBI): domain Eukaryota; kingdom Metazoa; phylum Chordata; class Lepidosauria; order Squamata; family Colubridae; genus Ptyas; species Ptyas mucosa. The sequence continues at coordinate 37,125,189 of WNWU01000006.1, read as the reverse complement.
GTCATACTCCTCCCTCCTTCCTTTCATATTTTCCTTAATAGGTTTGGAAATTCTTGCCATCCAACTTTTTTGTTTCATCTAAACCATTTGGGGATGAGAAAAATACCCTGGGAAGTAATGGTCTGGTCAACCTTTATAATATAATTCAAGATTATAAATACTGGGGGGCATATAACCATAGAATGTAAAGCCTCAAATGGACCATAGCCTAAATACTTGCTTTATAGACAATTTGATTTGTAATAGCTTTAATATTATTCTTGCTGGAATGTAAAAGAGCTCAAGGATAACTATATCACAGTTTCTGTTTCAACCATTTGCATTGATGCAAAAGTGTCTGAAAAATATTATTGAGCTGTTAACTATACCTAACAAGAAATGTCTTTTATTTTATTTGGATTTGCTAAGGAAGGAATGGAAATTGACCACCAATCCTCCAAAGTTTAGATGTAGTATGAAGTATATAAAGGCTGGGATGGGTGAGGGAAGGGAAGGGGAGGGGAGGGGAGGGGAGGGGAGGGGAGGAAAGGAAAGGAAAGGAAAGGAAAGGAAAGGAAAGGAAAGGAAAGTTTTTTAATGTGCTTAGTTTCATATTTTTAATATGGCTTTTATACAATACTGTTTATCTTTTTATTGGGAACTACCCCGAGTTGGTTGTAAAATGGGTGGCTATATGTTTTAAATATTATAAATAAATAAATGAGCGAGTGAGTCAAGATGCCACAGTTGTTAAGGTTTTGGAGTAAAATCAGGGAGTCCTGGTTCAACGCCATCCTGAGATAGGAAAGGTAATGCAGGAGTGGTCAAAACCTCCTTACTTTATGAGGAAAGCCATAAAATAAAGGAGAAAGGAAGGCATATCTAAAATCTTTAGAGAAATGGTATACCATCTATCTAAAAATTATTAAACTATGCTCCTTCAGGAAATGTAGAGTACATGGGTAATATTTTCTGTCTTCTTTTATGCCAGCTGGAAAGACGTGAGAGACATTCCTTTCTTGAACTCCAAGGGTTGCTTTAGTTCTTATGATAATATAAACATCAAATATACCAAATAGTTGGTTAGAAAACACACACAATAAATAAATTAAGTAGATTAATTAATCTACCCATCCATTCATCCATGTTTATTTATTGTATGTGTTTTCTAACCAACTATTTGGTATATTTGATGTATATATACCAAAAGCTAGAGGTATTGTATGTGTTCTTTTATTTACACTAATCAATACTTCTAGCTATTTCTATCCAGATACTTAATTCTCAACTTCATTTTATCCTTTACCCATCATTAAATGAGTGTGGAAATGTTCAGCTGGCTTTCATTCTTTGCTTGAAAATATATACATCAATTATACCAGATAGTTGATTGGAAAACACACAATAAATAAACTTGGATAAAATTAAACATCTGAGACAAACAGTAGAACAAGGGGGTTACTTTAGTTAATATAAGAATGCAGAATATTGGTTCCATTAATTAGTTTGTGGTTATATTTATATTTTAATCTTACAGAGGGAATATGAAACAATAATACAAATAGTACTCCAGAAGCTGCGTGACACAGTGTGTCAAGCCAAAGTATGCAATATAAACATTGAAGTGATATATGACTTAAATGGAAGCTACTCTGCTACTAAAAATGAATGAGTCAGAACACAAGTTTAGCATGATGCTAGCAATGCATAGCCTTGGCACTTCATTTGAATTTAGTTTTAAATCTTCCAATGATGTGTAGCAGGATTTTGTTTTGAATTTAATATGACATCCAGTGCTCAGATATCTATTGGCTCACAGACAAAACCAATGAAATAAAGCTCTAACACAATACAAGAAGAGATTTTCCCCCCAATTACCTGTTCTTCAGACTGCTATATTTTGCTAGGAAAGTGGGAAGTAACTATCTGACCTTGGGAACCAGACTCAGAATTTCACCAAGCAGAATATTGTGAGATTTTTCTTTTTCTTTTCAACTTTACCCCAGGGAAAAAAAATTGCAGAATTTTCTCTCCTAACTTTTTCCTTTGGGAGCTACTATTTTCTACCATAACTGAGAGCACTGTGGAAAATGCATAATGAGGACCAGCCTACTAATATAGTTGCAACTGTTGTAACTTGTGGATAGAAAATGTGGAAAGGGAAGAGAGACACGGAGAAAGAAAAGAAGTTGCAAATAAGGAACAATTCAAGAATTTAAACATTCCCTTGAGGATTTTTTTTTTAAATGGTCCGTCAAAGTTAATGAAAAAGATTTCTTTGAAAGGACACCTACCCACAGTGCTGTAAGGCAATACCATATTTCTGTAACTTGTTAAGATTCCTTTCCTCTATTGTATGAATAGAAACCCATAATCAAACTAAAAATAAATTTGGGGGTGGTTCTGAGTTTACATAAGCATTTTGCTTTCCGCACCTCAAAACTGAGCGAATCTAGCATTTTACATCAACTTTAAATCTAAAAATAGAGTTACTTGACCATAAAAATAACTCTGAAAAGGCAGATGACTTGGGAATGAATTCTCTCCCCCCACCACCACATTCCTTTCATTTGCATTCAACATCCTAATCAACAGTTGTTACTTCAAATAATTGTCTGAACAATCAGCTTGTCTGTTCTCATCCCCTTCCATGTTATAAATCCCTGAGGACTGTCAGTCTTCATTGACTATGATTTCATTATTCTGAATTAGGTGTTGCAAACATATGTATAGATATTGCTGCCATTAACGCATTTAACTCTCTGCATGCTGTGGTAAAATGAAAAATCTGTTAGCAGTACTGAATATGTAATTGCTCATTTAGATCAAGGGAATTTTGAAAAATTGAGAAATACCGTAGCTCAGCATAGAGGGATCCATACTGAATCCCTGCATAATACAACAGCTGATTCTCTGAGTAGAGAAATTTCAATAAAACAAAGAAAATTATTTGACAAAATCAGTTTGTTTTATTCCTATGGCTGTTGTTTTAGTTAGTCTGCTGAGGACATGGATTTTGCTCATGAGCAAAGCAGGGAAGCTACATTCTGAACAGAATTGCTGTCATGGACCAAAGTCAGAATTAAGATTTTAAGAGCATCTGCTCTCAACTTGAACTGAGTTGTTTGACATTTAAAGTAGCAAATCTGTAGCCTTCTAGAGGTTTCTGAAAACAGGGAAGATACTTGTTTTAAAATTGACTTTTATCTGGGAAATTTGATTTTATCTCATCTCACTGTGCAGGCATACAAACACCATCATCATGTTCTATCAAGATCTTGAGGAAAGATCAATCTACTTTTATCTTTGTTCTTGGTGAAGTAAAAATAGAGTCTTCTGAGAAACAAATGATAAACAAACAGACAAATCCATCAATAATATAGAGGAGAGCTGAATTGAGATACTCCTTTGTATGACTGGGAATTAGGTTGGAATCAGTGGTGAAATCCAAATTATTTTACTACTGGTTCTGTGAGCGTGGCTTGGTGGGCATGGCAGGGGAAGGATACTGCAAAATTCCCATTCCCTCTCCACTCCTGGGGGAAGAGATGGGTATTTGCCAGTTCTCCGAACTACTCAAAATTTCCACTACCGGTTCTCCAGAACATGTCAGAACCTGCTGGATTTCACCCCTGGTTGGAACTGACACAAACAAAAAGGAATTGTGAAGATTTAAAAATAATATCTCTAAATTGGATGACTTGAAATGGTAACCGCAATTGAGGCAAGTAATGTGCATAATGGCAGAATTTTTTTTTTAATTGAAAACTGCCAGAAACCGACCCAGAAAGAGGTATTTGAAATACTACCTACCACAACTCTGTGAAAATCAAATCCAGTTGGAAAAAGAAGAGGAGGAAAAGGAGGAAGACGAATTCTATGCCACGGATCTTTAGACGGGGAACTAAAAATAATATTTCTTTAGAGTGATTGTGGAAAGCCATGGACATGATCTCAGAGAAGACAACCAGCAAATGTTATGACAATCACAGCTGGAGGGGAAATTATTAGAAAGAGAATGGCTCCTCTGTGACTCCTGAAGAGGGTCAGAGGGACAACACAGCAAACTTTCAATATTCAGTTAGTAGAATCACACAATAAAGTAGAATTCTGGTCATCCTATGGCAGGCCTGTCAAACTGGTGGCCCATGGGCCGGATATGGCCTGTGCAGACCACGCCCACCCCAGCTCCACAAAGGCAAAAAACATACTGACATGTTATGATACAGCCTGCGATGCAAGCAGTTTTGACACTCCTGTCCTATAGAGTAAGTTTCCCAATGTGTCTCTCTTGTAGTGCTGATAGTAATGCTCTTATGAGACTACATTGAGAACAAAGTTGATACTTTGTTGCTGAAATGAAAACATAATTCTGTAGTTTTTCAAAAAAAATTGCAAGAAATCAATTCCAAAATGAATAGATGGGCATGCAGCTCCCCTACTAGGAGAATGTGTACGCCTCAATGCTGTGTTTTATAAACTGCTATAAAATGTGGTAGACTTTTTGTAGAAAATTATGATCTGAAAACAGGTCTAAATTTGAAATTTTCTGTTAAGTGGAAACCAGCCAGTTATACATCAATTATATGGTTTCATTAGGACATAAGCAATTGAAAAATAATGGAGAGTAGCTTATACTATAACAAGGATGAGCAAACTAGTTTACTCCCTATGTAAAATATGCAGATTGCTGGCAATCCACCTCCATGAGGTACTTCACCTTGTGAAGTCATGCTATCCTCCTTTCATGCAGTAAAGTGTCTCACCAAGGCATATCTGACCTTCTTTGACAAGCTGTTCTAAAGGATGCTTTGCTTGAATAACCATCCAGATGTTTATTCTCCTAAAGGTCTGCATACATCTTTCCTGATCAATGAATGCATGCTGAAATATTTGTGAAATGAGCAACAAATAATTAAGTTCCTATCTGCACATTAATCTCCATGCTATATATTAGGCCTGGGTGTACTAGGATTTGCAAAAATAAAATACTCAAGATCCATAGTTCATAGTTCATGATTTATGGCTCCCCTTCTGCAGCCTAAAGCTAAACATATTTTAAAAATAATAATTGAAAGCAGTGGTACTGCCAAGTTGTTATCAATGATCTTTCCGCAGGAATAAACAAAAAATGTAATCACTAAGGTTTTAATAATTCTGCACAAACTTCAGAGCAACAATCTATGCTTCTTTCTCCCCCCACCTCACTGATAATATGAGGTTTTTTTCTTACTTTTCCTCTCTATTTCTTAAATTTTTTTTTGAAGATGCTAGGAAATTCAAGAAAAGGGAAATGGAATGACAGATTTTGATTTGCATTCTAGTCACATGAATTTGTAAAACAGCATATTTCCAGCACTGTCAGCTAGCAAGTTAACTACAAATAAATGATAGAAGAACACAGATGTCCAGAAGAGGTAGGAATTAAAGGGCGGTAGTGGTGGCTGAATGATGCTAGAATGCAAACTACATCAGGACCCATGTTTGAAAGGCCAGAGTTTGCATGCTGTTCTACATGTTGCCAAGTTTTACAATTGCAATTTATATTAGAGCCCCATATTGCAGAAGAAATGGACATAATTCCATTTGTCAGGTTGTATAAACCCTCACATATGAATAAATATTTTCTGTGCAAAACTGAAGAAAAGAGAGTGATAAATTCTTTGAAAAACCCTATGTTGACAGGTAATGGCAGAGTACCTGGTCTGTTAGCCCATTAATATATTTCTACTGGCACTTGGAAGAACATTTGCTCTAGGGCAAATTTCATTCTAGCAGAATGATTTCAAGAGATATCCTGTGAAGAAAGTCATGTTAACAGCAATCTAGTCCCATTACTTTTAGGGCAGCTACTGGCATATTTTTCCAAAAGAAAAGTACTCACCTTTATTTGACGTATTGTATGATTATTGGGTAGAGGCTTTGCTTGAATCACTGCTGTATGACTCCTACAACTCAGTTTGATAAAAAAAAGAAATGCTGTTTAGCAGGGGTATCAAACTCGATTTTGTTGAGAGCTGCATCAGGGTTGTGTTGACCTTGGAGGGGGCAAGGTGGCATGGCGAGGGTGGGTGTGGCCAGCTTGTCATCACTTGTGTCAGGGGTGCCTGTGGCGGCCCAAGCACTGCCAGCAAAAATGGCCTCCTGAGCCACGACAGCCTCCTGCAACCCTCTACCTATGAAAATGGAGTTCAAGAGGACCGCATACAGCCCTCGGGAGCTCCATTTTTGGCTGTGGCTGTTGGCTGCAATGATCTCCTGCAAAATGGAGCTCGGCAGCTCCATTTTCTCTGGCACAGGCATCATGAGCTGGTCCTTCGCTGTTTCGAGGTTGGCCCTGCAGGCCAGATCTAAGCATCCTATGGGCCAGATTTGGCCCACAAGCCTTGAGTTTGATACCTCTGCTGTACAGCATGGGTGTCCAATCTTTAGACTTGCCTGGGCCACACTGACTGAAAAGGAATTGTCTTGAGCCAAATATAAAATATATAATTAAGGTATGTAAATAACAAACTTCCTTTTTTTCATATTTTTATTATCTTGTGGGGCAGCAATACTAGCTCTCCAGGGCAGCATGTGACTCATGGGCTGCAGGTTGGACACGACTGCTTTAGGGTATAAAATTCTAAAATATAATTCTTTTCAATTCTTTTCCTCAGGAGCAGCACTACTCAAGGTCATGTGACCAGGATGAAGGCCTGACACGTGACCAGGATGAAGGCCTGACAGTTTAATTTCTAAAGTTGAGGTTAGACTGAAAGGGTCTGTAAAGTTTTGAGTTGCTGCTCCACTATTTTTCCCAATAAATATGCACGATGGGTGGAATTTGGATGGACTTTTTTCTTCCCAATCTCTCAGACAAATGCAGCCAATTACAAGCCTAACCTTACTTTCCCCAGCTTCTTCACTCATACCAAATTTAGCTCCATTCTGTTCGGTTTTCAGATCTACTGATAGACAGATACATGTGATGCCTGGATCCTTTCCATGTATTTAAAAAAAATCATTGGTTTGAAAAGAATATCAAGGCTGGGAATGCATGCAAAGTTTGGGTTCTAAAATTTGTTTCAACTCTTTGTTTATAGAAGCCACAGAAAATATTTGTATTTTCTTCTCTGATAATGTAACAAGTTGTTCTGTGATTTTATACAACCAGTCCTTGACTTACAACCAATAGATTACAATGGACTTCCCCAGAGCTACTTACAACATGATTTTGAAGTTCTGACACACATACAACCATGGTCACATGATTGCACTTTGGGTGCTTGGTAACTAGCCCACAATTATGGTCATTTGCAGTGTCCTATGGTCATTTATTTCTGGTTTCCAGCAAACAGTGCCCATGGGATATAATCAGTGGTGGGTTGCTACCGGTTCGTACCAGATCGGGCGAACCGGTAGAGGTGGTGGTGGGTGCTCCGCCCACCTGCCCGAATGCTTCTGCCCATGCGCAGAAGCACCACACACACACGCAAACCAGTAGCGATGGGATTTGGAACCCACCCCTGGGTATAATGGATTCACTTAACAACCACTAGGTTAATAACTGTAGTGTTCCTTTAACAACTCTGCAGTTGCTAAATGACCCTGCAAAAAAAAAGGACATGAAATTGGGGACAATCAAGGAGTGACCCCAGGGGTGGGTTCCACTTACCTTTACTACCAGTTCACAATGGGAGTACGTGCGCACGCTCGGTTCGTTCCCGTGTGTGCATGTGCTTCTGTGCATGCGCAAATCACCCATGATGTGGAGTCTCCCACCCGGTTTTATTACTGGTTCTATAGAACTGGACTGAACCGGGAACAACCCACCACTGAGTGACCCTCTTAATTGCTGCCACAACGTAAGACTAAGTTATAAGTTGTGGATTACCTGTATCCACATCTGTACTAGGAAAGATGGGAGGAGAGGGTCTGCATATGTTTTGCTTTGGATTTATCTAAGCAGAAAGGGGGAGAAATTTGGAACAGAGCAATCAACAATTTTACTACTTTGTAGGTCAACTACCCCTTCTCACCGTGGGTTTGTTTGTTTTTTGTTTTTGACTCCCTGAGTTTCCTCTATCAGTTTCCATGTTCTTTTCTGTATGCATTGATTACTTTTCTTCCCGTTGCCTTCCACATATGTAGATTCTATGCATATATGAATTGTCATGGGAAGGAGCAGAGGCATGCCCCTCACCCAGCTTTCTAAGATGATTTTCAACCATATGAAACCATAACATACTACCAGTTGTTACAGAAAAACAGGCTTCAAAGGGTATAATAAAATGTTGCAAGATCCAATCTGGGTTGGTCACCAGAACCAGAGGTTTAGTCTTCCAAGCTTTTGGACTCGTGCTGGAGCCCATTTTTGGAGAACTTCTCTCTCACCAGAATGTTGAGATGTTCTCTCTCATATATTCAGCACAAGTCTGAAAGCTCGAAGATTAAACCTCTGGTGGTCCCTGGGATTAACCCAAATTGGAACCTGGGACATGTACATTATCCTGGGACATGTATATTTGCCTTCATTATAATAAAATGGAAACAAAAACTACTAGGGAAAAAAAGTTTTGTTTGCAAACCCAATTAAAGGTAATCCTTGATTTACAACCGTAATTAAGCCTCGAATTGTGGTCGAAGGTCAAGGTACCCACCTAACCAGATGTAATTTTCCAGACTTATTTGCTACAGTTGTTAAATGAACGTCACAGTTGTTAAGAAAACCCATTCCTCTAAATAGCCTTTTTTTTTCTTGCCAGAAACTGGCAAAAAATACTAGAAACCTGCAAAACATATTGCAAATTGCAGTCATAGCAATAGCAATAGCAGTTAGACTTATATACCGCTTCACAGTGCTTTACAGCCCTGTCTAAGCAGTTTACAGAATCAGCACATTGCCCCCAACAATTTTGATCCTCATTTTACCCACCTCAGAAGCAGTGGTGGGATTCAAGTAATTTAACAACCAGTTCTCTGCCCCTAATGATTTCTTCCAACAACCAGTTTGCCAAACTGCTCAGAAAGTTAACAACCGGTTCTCCTGAAGTGGTGTAAACTGACTGAATCCCACCACTGCTCGGAAGGATGGAAGACTGACTCAACCTTGAGCCAGTGAGATTTGATCTGTCAAACTTCTGGCAGCTGGTGATCAGCAGAATTAGCCTGCAGTTCTGCACTCTAACCACTGCGCCACCACGGCTCTAAGTCACGTGACAGCAGAACAACCACAATGGGTTGACTCACTTAACAAGCAATCATAATGGGTGGCACAACCATTTAGGATGGCTGGGGATGTTTTATAGGCCATTAAGCACCCACTCCATGGCTGAAAGGTTGTAGAACAACTGATTGTTAAGTGAGGACTACCTGTAGCCCTTTTAATCCTTACTGAGTCTTTATGCAATATAGGGCAGGATTTAATAACAACAAGCTCAATCAATAGACTGTTCAGGGGTACAATTCACAATGTAATGATAATGTGAATATAGACTGCTGTGGAAAGGTGTTTTTTTCCCCCCCAGATGATAGGAACTTAGAATATTCGGAATATTTGGCACTGCTTTGAAAATGTCTAAAGGCAATCCAACATAGCTCATTACAAAAATAATGCCCATTAGCGTTTAATGTGCTTTTAATTGGTCAAAATAGATGTAATTGTCTAGCTGATTCTTCAGTGCATAATTAAATACACTTCAGAGAATTGCAGTAAAGCTGACATGGCTGTTCGTGCCAGCTCTGCAGGCACTCAGCTTAGGGACTGTAAATTTTCAGGGCATATTGCTGGATCTACAAAGAAGATTCGGCACTGTAGATAAATCCTGAAAACTGCCACAAAACTAGAGTCAGCTGTCAGAAGTGATGCACTTCCAGTCTCAGTGACTCAAAGTAATGCCTTTTGCTTTCTGGTGCATGATCATGAATTATTTCTGCTGCGCTACTCTGCCATCTTTTGCACACAGTGAGGACTGAGCAGGTTTTTGGAGGTATGAAGCAGTAGGCTTGCATCTGTGCTGAAGCTCCCTGGGGATCCACAGCAACCATGTTGCAAATTCAAACACATGGTGCTAGTCTTCAGGTTAATCCGAAATGCCATGCATCTGTAGCGAAGTAGGAAGTTGCACAAATAAAATTTAAGTGCTGACTTCATGTCTATTAAATGCTGCAATTAATTCTCAAGCACTAGATAAAAACCACTCTTTATGTTGCAGTGATGCATTATAAGTTAGTGGTAAAGCCATTGCATTTCCTCCTCTTTTGTTTTAAAACACGATAGTCTATTCAAACTGAGGTTTAAAAAGGAAAGCTTGCTTGAGTTATGGGGAATCTTAAAGCTAGATTTGTAAAATATAGCCTAGAAATCCTGTTGAATGAATACAGTAAAGTAAAGAAAGAATATAAGAAATAATATTTAAATATATAAAGAAGTGACTCACATCATTGCAAGTCTAAGCAAATTTAATAATTCTTCATCTTCCATAAGGTTACAAACAGATAATTTTTCATCTCATATCCCATCCCTGATCTATAAACAAATCCATAAAACATCCTTTTCAATCCTAGTGTCAGCAAAAACTCCCCAAAGGTTGCCAAAATGTGCAAAAAAAAACAACAACAACACCCCAGAGTCATATTTAACCTTGATCAAACAAACCAACTTTATATCCCTTCCTTTTGCTTGTAATAGTCTTAATTTTTAATTCAATCAAATATTGTCATAGGAATTGAATCTTTTCCATTCCTTTTTATCTGGTTACATAGATTGTTCAAGTCTTTAAAAAGTCTCTTTTGTAGATCCAATAAGAAAATATTTTCCAGGTTATTCATTTGTATTGCTCTTTTAAGTTCTAAAATTTCAGCCAGTTTCTTCTGTGTATCGGATAGAATAGAATAGAATAACAGAGTTGGAAGGAACCTTGGAGGTTTTGTAGTCCAACCCATTGCCCAGGCAGGCAACCTTACACCACATCAGACAAATGGTTATCCAACATCTTCTTAAAAATTTCCAGTGTTAGAATATTCTCAAGTTCTGGAGGCAAGTTGTTCCACTGATTAATTGTTCTAACTGTCAGAAAATTTCTCCTTAGTTCTAAGTTGCTCCTCTCCTTGATTAATTTCCACCCCTTGCTTCTTGTTCTACCCACAGGTGCTTTGGAGAAAAGTTTGACTCCCTTTTCTTTCTGGCAACCCCTGAGATATTGGAACCCTGCTATCATGTCTCCCCTAGTCCTTCTTTTCATTAAATTAGACATACCCAGTTCCTGCAACCATTCTTCAGATGTTTTAGCCTCCAGTCCCCTAATCATCTTTGTTGCTCTTCTCTGTACTCTTTCTAGAGTCTCAACATCTTTTTTACATCATGGCAACCAAAACTGAATGGAGTATTCTAAATGTGGCCTTACCAAGGCATTATAAAGTGGTATTAATCTTCTGGAGTGTTGGCTATTCCTGCCATCTTGGTGTCATCTGCAAATTTGATGAGTTCCCCAGCTATCCCCTCGACCAAGTCATTGATGAAGATGTTGAAGAGTACTGGGCCTAAAACAGAGCCTTGGGGTATTCCACTGCATACTTCTCTCCATGTAGATGCAGTTCCATTGAGCATTACATGTTGAGTGCGGTTGGTCAGCCAGTTACGAATCCATCTGGTGGTGATGCTGTTTTACCCACATTTTTCTACTTTATCTAGTAGTAGGTTATGGTCTATTTTATCAAATGCTTTACTGAAGTCCAAGTAAATTATGTTGACAGTATTCCACTAATTTTGTCACTTTATCAAAGAATGCAATAAGATTAGTCTGGCATGATCTGTTTTTGACCAACATATGTTGGCTTTTGTTTGCTTCTAGGTATTCAGTGATTCGTTGCTTGATTATCTTTTCCAGAATCTTCCCTGGTATCGAGGTCAGGCTGATAGGTCTGTAGTTTCCTGGATCTGTTTTTTTTTTCTTTCCCTTTTTTGAAGATGGGAACTATATCAGTTCTTTTCCAGTCCTCTGGCAGTTCCCCTGTGCTCCAGGATCGTTGAAAGATATAGTTCAGTGGTTCTGAGATCTCGCCTGAGATCCTTTTCTAAACAATTGTCTTGGCCTATCATTTGTAGCTCCACTATGCTTTCTTGTCATATAAAATTGTTCCCACAATGATATGTGAGAAAGAGCTTGAGAAATGGGGCAAAAAGTTGCTGCCTAGGGAATGATCAGATAAAAGAGTACCCAGCCTGCAACTGCCTAATGATTGGAGAAAGAGGCTCAAAAGGGACTCTCCTTAACTTCTCAGGCTATAAGAGAAATGTGGGAGATTTGTATTTGTATTATATTTGTATTGTCTTACAAGATTGATGTCTACCTTCCCAAGTACAGTAGACAGGAAAGAGACCAGAGGAGCTATTTTATTGTAAGGCTAAATGAACAGAATCTTGTAAGAAATGATTGCTAGTTGTAATTGCTTTATGGAATCTTATCTCCCTTCACTTGTACTATCTGGGATTCACCCCATAAAATGAGGGGATTGAACATATTTTCACTTTTTTTTCCTTCTCAGATAAACTGGGAAAAGCTTTGATTCATGATCTAATTCAAATTAAAGCCTTCATTTGATTCAGATTTGAGAACTGAATGCAGCAAGATTCGATTTCAATTTGAGACTTGAATTCCAAATCAGTATTTGTACTTCTATTTCACTGCCAGGAAGAGATAAAGTTTGGGAAGCCTGTAATAGCTTTATTTTTACAGCATTCATTCATTGTTGAAAGTTGCCATGAGATAACTGAGCCATAAAGTACCTGACTGGAGTGGAAGGTAGGCTAGAATTTCTCAGTATATATATTTTTCAGTATATATATATATATTTCTCTATATCTGGAGAAAACAGGCAATTAGCATCAAGGGAAAGTTATATCAGAATATCCTAGTGTCAAGCTGTTTCAGGAAGATTCATTGCCATTGAAAGGATACTATGGTTGATTGTATTGAAAGTCAAGAGAGATCAAGAATGGCAAGGATGGATGCCCTATCCCCTTCCTGCCCACACCAGAAAACATAAATGTGGCCAATGCTGTTTTAATCCCATTCTCATTCTCAGTGTCCCTTCCACAAGACCCTTTCACGTAAATATCTTCTCCTTTCAAAGACACTGTGCTCCAAAATTTAGTGAATAATACTGTAATTCAGGGTTTCTTTTCTCAGCACAATCAAATTCATAAACATAGATTTTGTACACTGTTATAATCTTCTAAACAAATTTAGCCTGATCTAATACAAAGATAGGATGAGTGAAAAAGGTGTCAAATTTAATGCTAGGTTATATAGTATCAGGCACCGAAATTAATAATTGCAGATACATATAATAAAGAACACACTCATTCCAACTAATATTTTAAAATATACATTCAAATAGTTGAATGGGACTATGAAAAGCAGTGACTGTATTTCCACTGACAACAAAATTAGCATAATTTAGCTTTTAATATTAGATTTGTGATCTCCAGTTGGGTTAAATATTTATCTTAAATGTGTTTTAGATTTGCATCTAAGTCAACTATTTCACGCATAAAATTCCCTACAGCAAATTAAGTTCCAAATACATTTTTCCATGGCACTTTCCATGCTTAATTTCTGAAATTCCTTGGATATTCATTTTATCTGCCTCTCACTAATGATGATTGTTTTTTCTTGCAATAATCTAATATGGCTATTATTTTGGAAACTTTTTTTAAAAAGTGGTTAGCATAGTATTGTGTCAATCGAAAGTTATAGATGGTCAAGTTCAGAAAATGAAAGTTGCCTTCTTGTTAAGTCACAAAGGATTAATTAGGCGCTCATGAAAATTAGAAATTAAGGATAGTTTGCATTATTTTGATTCTAAGTCAAAATGCTACAATAATATGTAAGTATGCATATAAGCATACAATAATCAATGTGCACTTCACATTGACCTTATTAACCTTATTGAAACCAATTATTTCTACCACATTAGCTACTTATCACATTTAAAAAAAAATGCCTAGGAGACTGAAGTTCAGCTCTTAGAATTTTTAGTAGCAGGGATTAATAATGAGTCTCCTCACATTTTTATATTAGACCTCAGAGTCTAGTGTCACTTTTTTACAAGACAAATTATGTACAAAACTATACAAACATAAAACGAAATTAGATATATTATAAGGCAATCGTTATTTGGGTCATTATACACAAGAGAGGCAATTAAAAAGTAAGTTAAACCATTTTGTGATTTCTGCCCCAATAAACCTGCTCAAGACTCCATTGTAAGATTTTATCATGACAAATATCACATGATATGATTAATAATTCAGATACAACATGTGTAAACAGAATGTCATACATTATGGGGTGGGGGGAGTCTACTCTTTGGATGCCCCATAATGCTATTTGAATTCTGTATGAGATTCTAATCCTAAAGTGGAATGTTCCATTTTCCTTTCCTTTGCAGAAATTGGATGACATTGTATTAAAGAACTGATCATAAGCATTCAGGTTTTGTATCAGCTGAGTCAACAGGCGACATCTTCTTTCAAGAGCGGTATAAATAGATGTTAATTTTAAAGAAGACACCTAATCTCAAAGTACCAGAGGCGATACACAAATTCTACAAAAATCATAATATATGTAATAGAACAAAGCAAACTATGAAATGCAAATAACATGAAAAGCTATTAAAAGTCTCTAAGTATAACAGCAAACAACAACACTTTTCCCTCCCAGAACATCTCATGAGCCAGATCTGCTGTTCATTCAGCAGGAAAATACTTTTAAAAACAAGAGAATTAAAGTTTGATGCTGGCCAAATAATAAGAAGACACCAAGTTGCTGCCCTTTGGGAAGACATTTTATATCTTGAACAAAGTGAATAATATTAAAATAAGCTCATCTAAGGTCTTCCTTCACACTGAAGATCATACACTCATATGATTAGACTAGACTAGAGCAAGAACCCTCATCTAACTAGAACTGCTTCTATTACATGGTCTGACATGGTTCAGATGTTACTTATGCAGTCTAATCAAAGTATGACTGCAGAATGAGATTCAGGTTGCAGACACTGACTGAACACAGAGGGACATTTCTCAATTTAGGAGATCTAACAGTACAATACCCCCTGCCCCCATTTTAAGTGCAATTCGGCTTTCAGGGAAACTCACTATCTCTGATGCATTTCTATAAGCCAAAACCAGCATGTGATATTATGCTTTGCAGGGAATTAATCCTGATCTCAAAAAGGAGGTCAAAAAAATGGTTAACTATTACACGCAAAGGTTGAGTAAACTGCTGAAATGCTTAGGTTTCATTACAAGGGACACAGCAAATCTCCCTGCCATCAAATAATTCCTGCAGCCTCCACATGGATACTTACACTGCAAGTTCAGTTGCTTAGAGATGCATCTGGACCAAGTAGCTCATGAAAGTAGAAACACAAAAGGCATATAAGAGCCCTTCTGAAAGTTTAGGAGATTAATGGATTGTTGTGGAGAATAGCACTTATCATACTTGAACTTGAGTAGTAGGTAATTTCCTACAGGAGTGGAAATAAGTGGACAAAAGATGAATGATTAATAATTATGCTAATCTAAATTTACTTACATAACTGTTCTCTACTGCACAGAGGTTTTCAGCGGGATAGGGAATTAAGAGCAAAGCGAAATAACTTTACATTTTCCTGTAAAATCTGATGGAAGAAAAATATCTCCGTGCCTGTGATTAGGCTCTCTTCTTCTAAACAGTGGCCTCTGAGTTGTCAAGGAATCAAAGATTCATACCCTGACTCCCAGAGGTGGGTTCCAACAGGTTCTGAGCAGTTCTGGAGAACCGGTACCAGAAATTTTGAGTAGTTTGGAGAACCGGTAGTAAAAATTCTGACTGGCCCCGCCCCCCATCTATTCTCTGCCTCCCAAGTTCCAGCTGATCAGGAGGAAATAGGGATTTTGCAGTAATCTTCCCCTTGAGTGGGATGGGAATGGAGATTTTACAGTATCCTTCCCCTGCCATGCCCACCAAGCCATGCCCACCAAGCCATGCCACGCCCACCAAGCCATGCTATGCTATGCCATGCCATGCCATGCCCACCAAGCCACGCCCACAGAACCTGTAGTAAAAAAAATTGAAACCCACCACTGCTGAGACCCCACGGTGTCAAGGGAGGGCACTGTGAGGTAGCCCCTTAGAATGTTTCCCAAAGTTATAACCCTTAATGTGAAAGAAGGAGAAAATTATTACATTCACAGGGAATTCAGCTTGTGGTATGTCATTTATTTATTATTTTTGCTGGTGCTCTTGTTTAGTCTTTTATCAAAGTACAATTTTATTAATGTTCTTTTATGCAAAAAGGGTTTTGCTACAAAAGAAGTAATTTATAGCAACCCACCAAAACAATGTCTTCATCTGCCATTTTGCAGATATGTTGGGAACTCCTTAAACTATCTTTCAGTCCAACTATTTTTTTGTAACTTGGAAGCAGCTAGAAGCAGCATAGAATGTTATGAGTACTCACTTTCTTGTGTCAATTAATATAATTTCAATCTTACTCTTGGTTTGATTTCAGATACTTTGTCTTAATGCAGACTAGGAAAAAATGGTGATTTAATGGAAGAAGGACAAGTATACTTTCAATCAGCTTCTTAGCATGAAATTCAAGCAGAATACTACACTTTTTGCTATGAGACTTGAACAATAGCAGTAGATCATAAACAAGCAAATTTCAAGGGCTGAGAAAAACCTTCAAGTTACAATTCTGTCCTCTGGAACAAAGGAGCTCCATCATTGCAAACTTTTTACTAAAAGGTACCTCAACAAAGTCATACTCCTGTTCATCTCAGTTAAATTTTAGATTATATGAGCTCAGTCTTAAGGAGCTTCCTCTAAGAGTCTAAGGTAATGAGATTATCTTGCTTATCACAGAACTGTTGAATTCTCTTCATGGTTTCTGAAAATGTTCAATACCGCATTTTTTTTAAAAAAATGTTTATTAATCACATTTGTATAGTAGCCCATCTCACAAAAATCAATATTTGTATCAAGGTTTCTTACTGTAGCGCTCTGACCATGGTTTGAAGATTAAGAATTTATTTGATTCTTCTTAAACCTGATTAGGATGAAGGAATTCTTCCATTATAATCAGTACACATAAGGATTGACAGTGTACTACATATGGTACACAATGCTTTCTTCCTACGGTACCATGGGAGCTTTTATTTCTTTCCTGATATTTTAGTTCAGCAATATTGATCTAAAGAGACTGCTGTTCTCTATACGTTTTTGACTTCAGTTCCCATCAGCCCAGTTAGAAATTGCAGAAATAGTTGATCAAGACATTTGAAAGACACTAATGGCACAGCTGCACTTACCATTTAAGTCCTGCTTTTCCAATGCAGGGTCTGACTCATCAGACAGGCCCATAACAAAGTAGAGGATAAACATCAGCATGTCCTGTAGGCAATATAAACCAGGAGCAGCTACAGAAACAAGCGATATCTCTTTCCCCAGAGCAAGTAAACTATAACTGCTAGGAGACCTACTGAAAGCATCACAAGGCAGTAAGAAAATCACATATTTTAACTGTTAGCAGCAGTGGAATAGAATGAAGAAATGGAACTTTTCTTGTCATAGGAAGACAACTTTCCAAGTCACTTGCAGTGAGGTTTAAAGACAGTCCATGTACTACAAATATTTAATGTTTCATTTTCAAAAACAAAACAAAATGTCAAACAATATCCATTACTATGGATGAGTTTCTTCATGTCAAGTTAGTTAGGTGCTTTTGGGAATACATTTTACCCTCAGGTTGATATTGCTGTGAAGATTATATATTATATAATACAATTGTGTATCTTTTTCTAGGGATGTTTCTCCACTAGGTATTGTAATATTATCACTTGGTTTATGATACAACTTCCTCACCTAAAACCAGCTGTTTTTATCTAAGATATTGTTATCTTCAATCTAATCAACAAAAACTGGGGAAGGGGGGCAACATTCAATTGTATTTCTGGAGACTTCATCTGGAATATGGTCTCTACCCAGAGCTTTATTAGGCTTTAATTGCTCAAGTAGTTGATTTATTTCTCTAATAGATACAAATAGCTAGTACGGTAGCCCCAATGGTGCTTTTTCAAGAGGCAACTGGACTTTCTGTTTTTTTTTTTCTTTGAAGACATTTCACTTCTCATCCAAGAAGCTTTTCTGGAGAAGCTATTTTTTGACTTGGATGACTGAGAATCTCCCATAGACCAGAGGTGGTATTCAGCCAATATGGATAGGTTCGGGCGAACGGGTAATGGCAACTGCGGGTGGGCCCGGGTGGGCTGGCTCCCCCACCCCGGCATAATGCCATCCTATTTAGCCATGTTTTCAAGGCCAGGCAAATGGAAGGCGCACGTGGGGGGGGGGGGAGCAAGGCAAACTGGTGGTAAGAATATGTGAAACCCACCACTGCCATAGACATCTAGTATGGTAGCATTTCAAGACTTGTTATCAATTCTAATGGAATATAACATCTATGCTACTTCATGGAACAAGTAAAGACTAGAGATAGGATAGAATCTTTGTACAATGTGTAAACCCAGCCAATAATGTAAAATGCACTGTACCTCAATATACATTGTAAAAAAAAAGCTACTTTATATTATTTTAAAAGATTGGGACTGTCAGCAGACTTATTTCTCTTTGAATCAGGCCTTTTGCAATAAAATGGAACAAAGCTAGTATAATCAATCTGGATTCAATCTATTTCCTATACTGTATTATATCTTACTATCAGGTTAGAATTTCTTCCTTGTTCGATTGCTTAATAAAGAGGTATCATAATCATAGGTGTTAGTTAAAAACTGAAGATACAGGTAAGCTAACATTTTGTAAAGCAACAGAACAAGACATAATCTTAGCTGTACATGTCAACTGCTTTCCATTTATTATAGTGCAATAAACAAAGTTGGCTGATCATAAAAAAAAACCAACCCTCCCTGGTGTTTTTTAGATATCTATAAACTTTGAGTATTTGTTCTTAAAGTAGTTGTATATACTGTACTGGAATGCATACAGAAATAGTAGTTACATAAATATTTTTTTAAAGCTGATTTTCATGATAGATGAGAATATGGAGCAAAAAAAATAATTTGTTACACTTGTCAATTCTGTTAATGTTAAAACAGTGAGAATAGCTGCTTGGGGAATTTTGCATGGGATAAACAGATTTTTACAAGTCTCTCTACTGTGTTTTATACCTTTGTTAATCTTGTCACGTAAGTACATGAATTTGACAGATTCATTTTGTTTGCAATCAGGCAATAAATATGTAGCTCTGAGAAAAGTACAGTACATTTATTTATGTGTATGTTGGAAAAATTAAAAAATACTAATTAATAGACTGGTACATTCAATGACCACCTAGCAGTTCAAAGGCGTGCCAATGCAAGTAGATTAATAGGTATCACTTCAGTGGGAAGCCAATAACATTGTATGCATTTGGCATATAGTCATGCTGGCCACGTGACCATGGAAATTGTCTTCGGATATTGCTGGCTCCTTCGGCCAAGAAATGGAAATGAGCACCAGGCCCCGAGTTGGATATAACTGACAGGGAATCTTTACCTTTTTTACATTCAATGCAATGAATATGGTCATTAAAAAGGTTTAGCAACTCTGCTTTACTGTTTTTATGTGAAATAATGATCATTTGATTCACTTTGCAATGTCAACATAGTTGAACATAGTATTGCCATTGTTAGAGGTTTAAGGATAATTTTTTTAAAAAGAAAAAGTGGGCAATGAATTAGAAAAAAAATCCAAAACTCAGCCAAAAATCACTATCCTATTTAAAAGACAGCTCTTCGCTAAATAATATAATTTCAGTTGGGAACTGTGAGAAGAATAGCCATAATTATAATATTGCTCAGAAAAACTGAACATATTTGCCTACTCTCTTTCCCCAGTTATTTATACTTTACATCCTTTCAAAAGCACAAAACACATTAATCACATCCTATGGAAACCAAGAAGAAATGAATTCTTGGATAATTTGTACTGGTCTTCAACGCCCAATGAAAAGTGTGAAAAACAATGCAAAACTCTGGAAATGTAAACGAATTATAAGCTGCTATACTAATAAATAAGAACTATTAACAAAAGATAGGTAGCCTGGAAGCAGGCTCCTGTTCCTTAGTGGTACAATTTCAAATATATAAATAATAGAAGTTTGAATGAGCTAAAATGTCACAACATGCCTCCAGGGAAGAGAATTCTGGTCTGAAAGGTAGAAACAATTGAACATGTTCTTCTATCTTGCCGGTTTTACACAGAACCTCTAAATGGTTTAATTACTCCACTTCTGTCTAGCAAAACGGGATGCAACAATCAACAGACTAAGCAATTTCTACTTTCTGATATCAACCCTGAAATAACATACAATAACACACAAGGTTGCCAGGTTCTGCATCATGACATGCAAAATTGGGAAAAGAATAATTAAACACAATTGAACATGCCTGGTTATGGATAATCTTAAATGACTCAGGTTTAGCCCTGACCATTGTCTTTGTGATAAACATGCCATGTCTGCTATTGTACTACAGTTTTCTCAGGATGTAAGAGAAGTTTATAATTCTTAAATCCCCTTTGAATAATATTATTTTATGTATGAGTGTGTGAGTTTGTGTCTGGTTTTGTGAGAAAGAGAGAGAGAGAGAGAATATGTGTGTGTGTGTGTGTGTGTGTGTAGATAGATAGATAGATAGATAGATAGATAGATAGATAGATAGATAG
>WNWU01000006.1:37085272-37104444 GCA_012654045.1 Ptyas mucosa | reverse complement strand
TAGATAGATAGATAGATAGATAGATAGATAGATAGATAGATAGATAGATAGATAGATAGATAGATGGATGGATGGATGGATAGTATTTGTATTTTATATCGTCATTCCAATTTTATATTACCCAGATTGCTAACTTTGTTATTGTTGCATATATGTGGCCTGAACAAACTTTTACATATTCTGATTTAATATTGTTTTTAGCCAAAAAAATCTTTCTGTATATACTTTTCTTAACTATCATGACATGGTCACTTTACTTGTGGATATTCTGAATATTTGTATTCCAATTCTCTTGTGTTGGTTAATGACCACAATATAGTTAAGTAAGTAAATATTCTACTCTTAAAAGTTCAAAACTCTTCCTCCCAACTCGTTAGCATAGGAACAAACAATGCCGAGAAACTATATTTTTTTTCATTCATTAAGAAAGAAAATGTTCTCCAAGGTTTACAGGAGATACGGCAGTGATGACTCCAGACAGAAACAAATATTATTTTACCCAGTTTTTTTTTAAACGGCGGTTCGATTTTTCCCCAGAAGCAAAGTAAGTTCATTAAGCCTACCACAAGTTTAATACTTCCATTTATTTTATTTTTTTTATGATCCTGCTTCCTCAGCCATAAGGGTCACACTGCTAAAATTTAGAAACGTGTTATCAAATTTGATAACATTTTGCAATCTTGCAGAGTCTTCGGTGACAGCAAAAATACGATAAGGAGTTGAGTGAAGTCAGCAAGCCTCAGGGATCATTAACTTTTGTCTGAAACTATCTAGCTGAGTCAGAGGCAACCGCTATGTTTCACAGAGGTAATTTGGAACTATTAAATTTTATCAGTATTTACATATTCTATAGTGTATACAGTATCGTTGAGACACTGCATAAGGAGAGCAAATATTTTGTTGAGCAGTCTCACAAGGATGGTTGATATCAAGATCACACACAACATGGAAGTCTCCCTCTTCCTACCACAATATTTGGAGGTATTTGAGTGAGGACTAGTGAATTATATAACTTCTGATTATACAGCAGTTGCCCTCCATTACTGGTATTTTCTGGGTGTCAATATTTGAATGGTGATATACATAGGTGGGTTTCACATAATTTTACCACCGGTTCACCGCGCACTGAAAATGTGTGTGTGTGCTTTCTGAGCATGTGCGTGGCCTTCCATGCATGCACTTTGCTCACGTGCGTGGCTTGCACGCATGCACATGACTTAGAAAACATAGCTAAGTAGAACAGCATAGCGCCAGGGCGGGTGGGCTGGCCCACCCACAGGTCGCCACTACCGGTTTGCCCAAATCAGTCTGAACCGGCTGAATACCACCATTGGGTGATAGATATTTCTGCATCAGAAGAATGGTATTAGGAGAAGAAAGTTTTTTTTTTCCTTAGCATTATTCTCCAACTTTTCCGTATGCCAAGAGACCATGCTATTTTTTAGGGTTTACTGTTCTATGTGGAGTCTTTGGTGCTCTCTGAGCTGGGTTGTTTGCTTGCAGACATTTCATTACCCAACTAGGGTAATCAGTGCGGTGATGCACTAATGATGTTACCTAATTGGGTAATGAAACATCTGCAAGCAAACAACCAATCTCAGAGAGCACTTAGAACTCCACGGTTCAATCCTGAGCTGTATATATGGGGCTTTTTTTCTATTTGGAACTGTTCCATCTGAATGCCTTTGATCAAGTTGGAAGATAAACAACAATCTCTTATGGATACAGTAAGAGACCACAATGTTTGGGTTTCTTACTTTTTTTAAAAAAAATAATATTATTTATTGAATTTTCAAACATTAAAATACACAGTACAAAAAATAGAAAACAACAAAAACATACAAAAACAAACACATCAAAACTTAAACACTAGTAACAGCTTCTCTACATCGGTATCTCTATCCTAATTAACTTCCATACACAAATTCTACTTCTATCTATCGCTATCTTAACTTACATCCTTATCTAAATTATAATAGCTTCTATTCACAATTCGGTTTCATAACAAAATATCGCAAAATATTGGGTTTCTTATTTTTTAACTGCAAAAAAAAAGTATTGTGTGCTATTGTTATGTTCTTCCCTAAAAATAAGCAACATTTTCTTATTCTTATGGCATTTTTTACTTCTTGTCTCCAACATGTGGCTTAGGCAGTCGCTATTTTCAGGACCATCTACTCCAAGCGGATCTACCTATCCTACATGTTCTAACACAGAATAGATTCTTTGAGTGCCTATCCTGCAAGAAATCATGAGGGACTGGGGATCTGAAAACAACAATCTCAGCTGTAGGCCTCTCTGGAACATTATTGTTACGTTTTGGGTGAAGAATGGAGGTGAGACCAGAGTGATTTCTAACACCTCTTTATTCAATACTGCCTTTGAGGAAACAGCTCCTTTTATAGGGAAGCTGATCAGCCCACAACCAATCAGGAGAGAGTATTTTCCCGCTCCAACAGAAGACCAGATTGAGAACTTCAACTGACAACTATATACAATACATAACAATTATGAATTACATGATCAGATCAGCTCTCATCCTTTTAGCATTAAGAAACTTGTAAATACAGAGAGTATTCCATTAAGTTTTTAATTAGAGGGCACTTTGTCAGCTCTATTAGGTAGTATCAAAAATTCAACTTCACAGGAAGACTGAATTAGGATACAATAACAGAATTGTGCAAGCCTGATGTGCTTAAACTCCCCTTTTTCTTACATCTGAGTAAATGAGGGAGGTGTTTGCCTGAGTTGCTACTGAATATTATCTTGCTTCACAGGACTTAAAGAATGTTTTAACCTTATTTGCCAATGCAAAGTTCTTACATATTTCTATCAAAGTCATTTGCTTTACTCTCTACAGCAGTGAACTACACTTAGGTACTTTATTGTTTTAATTTGTATTTTAATTTGTATTGTAAGTCGTCAAGACTCATTTGAGTAGGGGCATATAATTTTTTTGTAAATAAGTACAACTATTTAAGAAAGCTGGGTTGAAAAATTCAGCCACTCTATAAATCAACTCTGTGATTTTCAAGCATATAATGTATCTCATGGGAAACTAAGGAATGGGAGGAAGGGAATTCATGTTATACATTTATACCAAGAAAAAGAATTTATGCTCAGGCACTAATATGTGAATAAAATGAATCTTTCATTCTTTTTCTCATGCTGTGTTATAAGGTGAATATATTATGTGTCTTCTGTGTGTCTCCACATCTCTATATTTGCATTTCCCCTGTTGGAAAGAAAATTGCTCTCTGTATTAGATGCTATTAAATAAGTTTATAAAAAGGATTCAATTAGCTCTCCTGTGTGTTAATTAATCCACTGTTTTATCCTAAGGATTGCTGACAAGAAAAAAAGAGTGCAAGTATTTTGTGCTCAGGAAGATGACTTTATAGTGTTTTTTAAAATATTATGCTAAGAAAGAAAGAATTACAGTAATATATGCTGACATTTTATAAACGTTTAGTGAGATCCTTCAGAAGGCAGAATACAATACATGAATTCAGGATGCTTATTTTGGGAATATGTGCGTAGAAACCAGAGCAGTGCCAACATGTAGTGAACCATGTCATTTTGATGCTGTACCTTATGGATGTTCATTATACATGCCATAACAATATCAGCCAAGAGCCATTTCATTTCTCACTTGATAATTGTTGTCCTTCCAGGCTATGCATTGACCTGTCAGTTTAAGGAATGCTGGCATCACCCACATACTGTTACTCTATGGAATGAAGCCAAGAGAAGAGTAAACCTTCATTTTTTTTTCCTGTTAGAATGAAGGTGAGAGAAAGGTGTGCATTACTATCCCACACTGGAGATGTGAGGAAGTATTACTTCAACAGGACTCGCTTTCATCAGGTATTAGGTATGAATACCTGGATAATAGGGATGACTGTGGGAAAGAGGAGGAAGAGCTAGACCAGGGGTCTTTAAACACTCAAAGAGCCATTTGGACCCATTTCCCACAGAAAAGAAAACACCGGGAGCCACAAAGGTCCTAACCGGAAGCCCCCGTTCAATTCTGGAGTTGACCAGAAGTCTGGTTTCCCCACCATAGAGTCTTTTCCTAGCACAGCATCCTTTTTCCTCTACCTGTCCTAACTGAAAGCCCTATCAATTGTGTAACTGACCGCAAAACCCGCCCCTTGCCATAGAGTCTCCTGGTGCACCATGTGCACCATGCTTCCCCACCACCAACCAGAAAGTCCTCTCAAAATTGTGGTGCTGACCAGCAGCAGGGAGCTGCAACAGGGAGATGAATGAGCCACAAGCGGCTCCAGAGCCATGGGTTTCTGACCCCTGAGCAACAGTCTACAAAGCAGTCTGATGAATAAAATCTGAGTCTAAAGGAAAAGAAGTGGTCAGAAGAACTCGGTGGTTTCTAGTTTTTGGGAGCATAAAAATCAGGGACAGGAAAGGTACTTTCAGACTTGCAAGATTTTATTAATATACTCTTAGAATAAAGAATTAATAGTCCTTCTGAATCTAATATAATTTTATCTAATTCTTGTTTTTCTTTGTAAATTTCATATGTTTTTATGTATTCCTTATGTTTAGATTGGATTTGTGAGAAGGTCCACCAGTCAATTTCTCTGTTTAAGTCTGTTTCCAATTGTTGTTTAATTTTCAATTTTCCTTGATAATCAGTTAGGTCTTTGTATCTAATTATATTTTTAGGTTCTGTTAAGTTTGGAGTTTCTTCCCATTACTCTTCTCTGTGTTATAATCAAACCACAATCAACAGGAAAGGTTTAGTTTTGTCCAAGTGTGTTACATACAGAAAATGGAATATTGTCACGTATAACTCATTCACCTTCCATCTGAAGTAATAAGGTTGAAATTCCTGCTACATTAAACTGAAGCCTGAATTTTGAGCACACACAATAAGGATCAGTCTGGATTGTATATAGACTAGTAGTGAGTTCCACCTGGGAATTTTCCCAGCCAGATGGCACATACCTAATTTTGCTCAGGCTCTGAGCCAGTAGCTGTTTTGACTATCAAGCCCTCGTGTTTTCAAGCCATAATAATGGAGAGAAAGTCTGTCATTCATGGCTTTCCAGTAACTATAAACAGGCTCTACACAGTTAGGTTTAGAAGACTTCCAAGATAGGCACATCTCTTATGCCACATTTCAGCAGCTTCTTTGTTTTTAGACATAAAAACTGCAAATCTTCTCCCCTCCCCCACTGCTATCATAAAGGTCTTTGGAAAAACCTTAATTTCTTTTTTTCTTTTTGTTATACGTGAAAATTTCTGGAATAGCTTGGAACCACAGCTGGTGAAATGATCCATAATGCAATTATCTAAATTAATTACTGAGAGCAGCAGAAACAATCTACATTGCTATCCAGCTTATAACTTACTTACTAGCTAGCTGATGGCATGGTTTCAGCACTAGACTAGAAACTAGGAGACCATCAGCTCTAGTCCCACTGTAGGCATGAGGCCAGCCATTATCCCTCAGCCTTAGGAAGAAGGTAATGTCAAATCACTTCTGAAAATGTTGCTAAGAAAACTCCATGGATTGATGCAGCCTGTTGCTAGCAGTCAAGACTGACCTGAAGGCACTTGTCTACTCAGGTTGCCAATTTTTAACTGGCCTCCATAGCCTTACTTACATTTTTCTTAATTTCAAGATTTGAATATCATTTACTCTGACACTAAGCAGTGTGGTAGATTATGTAATTGTCACTGTTCTGAGTAACACATTCAAAGAAATCAGAACTCCAAGACAAGAACGTTCCTCAGGGAACATGTTTATTAGACACATCATATTGGCACAGCCAGTGAAAAGCAACTCTAAAAGTTTCCCACAGTTACCATGTAACTAAAAGAGTAAAAGTTTCCCTCCCCAGGTGTCACAGGTTTGATTCTCCAATCAAAGCAGTTGGCGGACTCCCTCGATTGCTTCTGCCTCATCCTACTGCCAAGAATGGCCTTGGTTCCCACAAGAGAGCTCCTTATTTTGTCTACGAGATGGTCTAGCTATTTCCCCTCATCCTCCCCACATAGTTTGTGGCAACTATAAAGCAGCACAAGATGGTTTCAGACAGATTCAATTCAGAGTTGACATCAATCAATGCAAAATATATGCTGCACATTGTTCAATATATTGGTGCAAAACCATGAATAAGAAACCAGATGTACTTCCTCAGTCCCCACTACAGAAATCTTCACCTTCTGATTTTCACAATTCAGTTTGTTGTTAAAGATGTGACAGCAAGCCAGTGGTGGGATTCAGCCAGTTCACACCACTTTGGGAGAACCAGTTGTTAACTTTCTGACCAGTTTGTCAAACTGGTTGTTGGAAGAAATTATTAGGGCAGAGAACCAGTTGTTAAATTACTTGAATCCCACTATTACAGCAAGCTAATCAGTTTCTTGTCAGTCAATGAGCACATCTACTTACAATGCCTTTTCCCTATGACTAACTATATACTGTACTTATGGCTTTTCCTTTTGCCATGAACTCAGGGTCTACCATCAAGGATTTCTTTCGCCCACTTGACTTGCCAATATTGTGGAATGTTTCCCACTGGATTAATAGTAAGTTATATTCTTTTTTTGCAACAGTCCCAGCATTTCTTTACTTTCTGCTGCAAAGAGGGACAGCTTCAAGAAATGGGCATTAGTTTCCTTGAATGGCAAATCCCACATTATCTAAACAAATCAACAGTTTCTTAAGGGAAACAGTAAGGATTCAGTGCACTATTTAATCAAATTACAGAAACCAGCAATGTTATTGTCATTTCTATTTATCATTTCTATCTATGTGATAAACAGTGAACTATTTATAGTCAAACATCTATACCATTCTGTGGCCTTCAAGTTTTCTCAGATAACCAGAGTTATTTTGCAACATGCTTCATTAATCCTTTGTTGACCAGATATTCCCACTCAAATCAGTGGCAGTTGTTTGTCCTGTTTTCAATTCATTACAAATTGGATTCAATTTATTTTATTTAATGCATACTATTTCTCCTAATGGAACAGCTAAGGTTGAATTTGTATATATTTCAAATCAAGTCTTGCATTTAAGAAGAAGAGAGACCTAAGAGCTAGTTGAAAGAATCCAGTGATAACTGGGGGCGGTGGGGGGGGGGGGCATATTTCCCATTGTAACTGAATGTGGTTTAAATTTTTTATCAAACTTAATCTGTAATTTAAGACATGGTAGGAATACATAGTAACAGTATGTCTCACATGTGGTTGGTTGATTAATATGTCTTTTTTTCTTTTTATAGAAATATTCTCTGAAGAAGATACAATCAGAGATGTCATGGAAATTCAGTAGTTATCCCCACACCAGCAAAGGAATGCACTGAATTATGATGAGCAAATCTGTCAAGTTCTATTTCACACAATTTTTCATCTTTCCAGCCTCAAGTACATTACATTTAATTTCTGCCTCTATTCATGAATATGTTATTATTTCTAGCAAGAAAATTTTAATATTTATATTCATAGCTTCAATTATGTGCATTATATATGCACTTTTCCTAATGTATATTGAATTTAATATTCTCTACAAATACATGTTTATGAACTTTCTTATGTCCAATTTTCTGTGAATTTTGTTGCAAATTTTTGAAAAATGCAAATGTCAGTGTACAACTGTATCTCAACATGCCTATAAGTTCAAGAAATATGAATTGGGTAAATTTGTGTGAAAATAAAAATCAAACAGATTTTCCAGCATTCATAGAACTGATTCATTTTGGCTTCTCTAAGTAAACAAATAATACTGCAGTGGTAGTACCTCAGTACTCATCATTAATTGGTTCCAGGAGGTGCAATGAGTACCAAAAATGATGAATAACAAAGAAATGTTTCCCATAAGGAATAATATATAGTGAGTCACAAGGCAGTCGACACCAACAAGTTCTAGCTTGAATGTTGAATACAAAACAAACTATGAGTACTGGGACAAACATTTTGCATCAGAAAGCATAGAGAACCAAATTCAATTAGTTTCAAAGCAGGTGATCATCAAGGCATCACTGTAATAGCAAGAGGGCACAATGGACTACAACATATTTTCCATGCTGAAGATTTTTGAGATTGGACAAGGAAACATTTCAAGTTGAAATCTTGGACAAACACTGTCAAATCAGTTTAGACAGCCTTGAACTAAATATACTCAATACTAAGGCAGCTTCTAAAGTTCCTCCCTAATTGATTGAGTATGGGTTGTCCTTGATTTACAACTGAGTGTTTTATTTGCCAGAAACCAAGTTTGCTGGAAACCAACCGTTCTGAATCAACAGTTCAGGAACCAGCAAAAGATGTTGTAAATGTGGTCACATGACCATGGAATACTGCAACTGACCATAAAGATCAGCTGTTTGCCTAGCACCAAAATGTGGTCATGTGACTATGGGGGTGTGCAGCTGTTAGAATTCTAGAATCGAGTCATAAATAGCTTTCGGGAACTTGCAACTTCAAATGGCCACTAAGCGACCAGTCATAAATAGAAAAGTAGAGGAATACCTGTATGATGAAAGCTGGCAGCATGGAATCATTACTGCCTGAAAGCCACTGAGCACAGTATCAAATTCCTACATGGAAGTCACTTCCACTGCCAATGCAATTATTTATTGCTTTCCAACTCATGGGTACTTAATCTTTAATCATTTCTATTTACTTCAGCTTTTCAGAATCCATTCCTGCCACACAACAGTACGTGGGAGCAATAAAGGGACTGGAAATCATTGCCGCAAGGCATAGAAACATTTAGGAAAGAGAATTTGTAAAAGAAATGTTGATAGCTAACTTTTCTGAATATATTGTACAGAGCTTGCCTTTTAATCCAGAATGGTATGGGTTTTTTTCCCTTGTTCTTAAAAATCTTGAATGGTTTGATGGCCAGTTTTTAGTTTATAAAACTGAATCTGAAATACATTTTTCATTTATCTAATTGTCTAGTATACTTTAGTTTCATTGTGTTTTCTGATCGCTAGTTGGTGTTTTTGGATGCACTCTGCAAAGAAAATTCCTTAACCTCACAACACATGTTTATGTGATGCGTAATATCACAATCCCAGTTTTAAGTGAGAAACTGTTAGCATCTTAGAGCAAGCCAAAGCCAAAAACACTAGGGAATTCCTGGAAGCTTGGCATTCAGATAAATCAGCCATCAGCAGACACAGACAGATATAAACCACATTTAAATATCATTCAAAAGAGACAATAAAAAAGCTAAGAAGAAATTTAAAAAAAGAACCAGCACATACCCTTTCCAGCAGCAAGCACCTAGGTAAGCAGAGATTAACATCAGACAAACAATCAGGGAGAAAATACCCTAATTAAGGAATTACCAAGGGGAAAAAAAACCCCACACCTTCACCAAAACTGGCGGGGCAAGCTACTGTACATAAACCAGGAGCAAACCCCACACTTACTTGTATTGATGATGTTACTTAGTCGGGAAATGAAATGTCTGCAAACAACCAAACTCAAAGAACACCAAGTGCTCTGAACTACAGATATTCTCTTCTACTTTATCTATCTATCCTATTTGTATTTTATTAACTGAAACAAAGTTGAACATTTGACATATGACAGGAATGGTGCTAAAGCTTAGAGATACCTTGAGAATGCATACGGACATACAGGCACGTATGCAAAAATTCACAACTTCTATAAAATTAACAATATTGGGGGCTTCTTTTAAAATTATTCACGTTTTATGTGAATTTAAAGTATGGCCAGCCCATCCCAGAAAGTTTGAAATCAGGTTTAAATTTAAGAAACCTTTGAGTGGACTCTAAATTTTGCACATTCAAAGCATTCCCCCTGCCCCTGTAGGTTAGCCTACAAACCCACCTAGACAGTTAATTACAGATGATTTTTGATGCTACTGTTATAATTTGTTGCCTTGGAGAAGAGACAACAATAGTGTTAACGTTCCTATCCTGTTATCTCTTGTCCTGAGTTTAAGAGGTTTACTGTTCTGTAATCTTACATGTTAAATTTGAATATGCAAATAGCCAACTTGTTGAAGCAGTTTATCATTAGAACCTGAAATAATATTTTGAGCAATTAAGACTTTGCCTTAAACAATGCCTGGAATTTACAAACAGCCTTTCATTGCTCAGGTTATAAATAGTTGGATCCAGCCAAACTCTTACTAAGCAAAACTCTAGAACCCATTATTAAGCAGCTATTTTTTTGGCAGTAGAAAATAGTGCACTGCTTGGCAAAACGCAGCATGTATTATCAAGATTATATCTTCCTAATACATTTTTCCTCTTTTTCAAATAATGGGCAGTTTAGTTGAACAAAGAATGTGGTTGGCATAGTATACTTTGATTTCCATAAAGCATTCACCTGAGTCTTCCATGAAACTCTAATGGAAAAGATAACAAAATATAGGTTGGACTATGATACCATTTAGAAGAGCATAGGAGTTTTTGAACTATAGTGCTAGAGAAGACACCTGCGAGTCCCTTGGACTGCAAGGCAAACAAACAAGTCAGTCCTAGAGGAGATCAACTGTGACTGCTCCTTAGAAGGTCAGATCCCGAAGATGAAACTCAAATACTTTGGCCACCTAATGAGGACTCACTGGAGAAGAGCCTAATGCTGGGAAAGATTGAGGACAAAACAAGAAGGGGACGACAGAGAATGAGCTGGCTGGCTGGTGTCACTGAAGCAGTGGGTCTGAGCTTAAATGGATTCCAGAGGATGGTAAAGGATAGGAAGGCCTGGAGGAACGTTGTCCATGGGGTCATGATAGGTCAGACATGACTTCACAGCTAACAAAAAGGAGTGTTTGAACAATTGTACCCATTGAGTGTGGGTTATCGGCATTGTCTTATTTCCCTGCCATTGGAATGGGACAGCAACTGTTTTAAAAAAGATTGAAAAAGATGTCATCACCTTTCCCACCTCCCTCTCATTGCACATTGTAACATGTTTTCCTCTTATAGTTTGAAAAGAATCTTCTATTTTGATGTCATTTTGGATCTTGTCTGTTTTGGCTGAAGCCTTGTACTTCCTTAGGAACTCCAGTAGTTCATGGAAACTTCACAGAAGACCCACCCCCAAACGACTCAACTTGTAAGTCCTCAATTTACAACAGTTCATTTAGTGACCATTCAAAGTTACAATGGCACTGAAAAAAGTGACTTATGACCATTTTTCACACTTATAATTGTTGTAGCATCCCACATGATCAAAATTCAGACACTTGTCAACTGACTCATACTGATGATAGTTGCAGTGTCCCAGGGTCATGTGATCCCCTTTTTGTGACCTTCTGACAAGCAAAGTCAACACCAGGTTACTAATTTATGTGATTCACTTAACAGCTGTGGCAAGAAAGATCGTAAAATGGGGCAAAGCTCACTTTTGAAAAGTTTCACCTAGCAACCTAAGTTTTGGGCTCAATTGTGGTCATAACTCGAGGACTACCTGTAGTGGTCCTGATTGTAATAGATTCTAATAAATATGCTTTTTTGTTGGGGGGGGAAGCACAGTGGTTAAGAGTTTTGCAGAAAGATGAGTATGACGATTTCCTTTCCAAGGTGACTGGAAAAATGATGAAATGGTAGAAGAGAGAAGAGAAGGGCAAACTTTATATAACTCATGAAACTGAGATGGACAGAAAAGAGCCAAGCAGGAAGGGGGAAAAAATCTACAACAACCCTTTTTTCTGCTATTAATTAACAGAAAGGGATTCTACTGACAATAGCTTACAGCCTCTAAATCATGATTGTCCAATCTTTTTAGCTTTTTAGCAGGGTCACATTGAGTGAAGAGGAATAGTTTTAGATTGTATATAAAATATATAATCTAGTTAATGCAGAAAAATAACAAACCTCCTTTATTTTTTATTTATTTATTTTTAATTATCTTGTAGGCCGCATTACTAGCTGTCCACATGCAGCCTGTGGGCTGGACACATCTCCTCTAAATAATGGGTTATCCACATTTGAGCCAAAACATGTTTCAGTAAGGTACATATGGAATAACAAACTTATTACTTACCTAATATACAATGAACTGAAGTATGCAGATAATTCAAGGCACAATGGATATTATGTTATAATGTCTGAAGAATGTCCTTTAGACAGATCCATCAAATTCAAAGAAATGTGCAGAATCTTCCCATATCCCTATTTTTTGATATAATTGTTACATATATTACAGGGGTGGGTTCTAAATTTTTTTACTACCGGTTCTGTGGGCGTGGCTTATTTTGTGGGTGTGGCTTGATGGTCATGTGACAATTATTTAGGATTTAGCAGAGGTAGTGGTCTACCAGGCTTTTAACTGCTTGCAGAGCTGTACCGATCTACCCATTTATTTTTGCAGGCACTGATCTACTCATGTATTTTTGCAGGCACTGGTCTACCCATTTATATTTGCAGGCACCGGTCTACTCATGTATTTTTGCAGGCACTGATCTACCCATTTATTTTTGCAGGCACCGGTCTACTCATGTAGTTTTGCAGGCACTGGTCTACCCATTTTTGCAGGCCCCAGTCTACTCATTTGTTTTCTTTTGACCCTGATCAGCTGTAGGGCAGCCCTTTGAAGCCCCGTGGCAAGAGTTTAAACAGTTTTTTTCCCCTCTAGCCATCAGCTGGGACTCACGAGGTAGCAATAGATTGGGGGTGGGGCCAAATAAAAGGTAAGAATAACGTGGGGGGGCGGAGGGGGCAGAACCGGTTCAGTGACATCATATCATCACCGCTACCGGCTCAGGAGAACCGGGCCGAACCAGGAGGAACCCACCACTGATATATTATTAACTGTGCTGTGCTGTTTGATTCACAGCACAGCACAGTAAAGCAAAACCATGCCTTGCTTTTACAAAGGTGTGGACCTCAGAAATCATGGAAGAAGATTTGATTATGTTCTTGTTCCCCAGAAATTCTTTGTACCTTGTATTTTAGAACTGGGAACTAGATATGCATTGAAAATGGAAATAGAAATGGAACTATTAAAATAAAATGGGGAAGTTTATACATTTGTTTCTTCCTGATTGGTGCTGATTCAATCTTGACATATAGCAGCCACTCACGCCTTGTATCATGGTGTTCAGGAGGAACACTTACATCTCTAGAGAGGATTTTTTGGGGGGGGAGAGGAAATACATCGTTCTTTGGACTGAAGGCTCAGCTCTCTAACAATCATTACACTAATTTACTTTGGAGGAAAATAACTCATTTAAGAGAGTTGAAAATTGAATTTCATTTACCTGATTTTATACAGCTGTAATATTTAAATGTAATTATATATTTACAGGCTTCTTTTTTCCTCCTAATGCTTATAAAGCACTATGCTATTACCATTCTAATAATGTCCTAAACACTAATGGGCAAAATAAATGTTCACATCCCATTGGTTGCAGTGCTAGGAATCTAATTATTAAACCATATTTCATAATTAAATGTATTAAAGGAAACACACGATGAAATCTTCCTAGAAACTAGACACAAAATGTAAACATTATTTTGTATTGTAAGTACACTAAGCTTATACAGTTACAATGTCCCAACCCTAATATATTCTTGGAGTCATATATTGTTCTCTGTTTGGTGCTAGCACCTTTTTTGTGAGGAAAAGAGATCTATTGAACTTCAGATGTTTATCAGCTCTTGTCCTGATAAATTCCAAGTTGTGTTATCTAGTACAAAACAGTAGTAATCAACCTTTGGATTCCTATCGTACATGAACCTAAGAAAGACTGTCTTACAATGTTTTGTTCTTTGAATTTTAATTATCTGATTTCTTCAAAGAGGCACATGTTCTCATTGTCACAGCAATGAGAACATGTGCACATTATATACACTAGTATAAACTGTGTTACACAACTCATTAGGACCAAGGACAGAAAAGTGAAATAATGGATCATTTTCCATTGATATTCCAGGTAGCCATGGTGATCTCCTTTTGGAGCAGGGGTGAAATTCAGCAGGTTCTGACAGGTTCTGGAGAACCGATAGCGGAAATTTTGAGTAGTTTGGAGAAACGGCAAATACCACCTCTGGCTAGCCCCAGAGTGGGGTGGGAATGGAGATTTTGCAGTATCCTTCCCCCAGGAGTGAGGTGGGAATGTATATTTTGTAGTATCCTTCCCCTGCCACACTCACCAAGCCACGCCTACAGAACCGGTAGTAAAAAAGTTTGAATTTCACCACTGTTTTGAAGTATACGTTCTTTACATGATTTTGGCTATGTGAACAAACATTGATTTCTAGATATAATTTGCAATTATTTTGCAGAAAATAAGTAACCTTCTATCAAATACAAAGGGATGTATCAAAGCTTCTCAGAAAACTATAATTTCTTCTTAACTTGTACTGAAGATTCTTGTAGTGCTGCAGTGTAGCAATCTGATAATGGAGCAAGGTTCAAGAAACTTCAGGTGGATAACATCATCTGTGCCCCGTGTAAATAACACATCTGCTTTCCCAGTGCCTAGAAACTGTGCAAGTGAATCCTAACAAGACAGAGTACCATATATACTCGAGTATAAGCCGATCTGAATATAAGCTGACCCCCCCCCCAATTTTACCCCAAAAAACTGGGAAAACTCATTGATTCGAGTATAAGCCGGGGGTGGGAAATGCAGCGGCTACTGGTAAATTTCAAAATAAAAAAAGACTGGTCAAAAGTGCGAGGACCTGTCAAAAATCACTTTTTTCAGCCCTCTGGGTAGTCCTTTTGTGCATATGGACTACTCAGAGGGCTGAAAAAGTAATTTTTGACTGGTCCTCGCACTTGTGACCAGTCCTCGAACTTACGACTGTCCTCACATTTTATGTTTTTGCCCTATCTTGTCACCATGGTGAAGAGAAGCAGTTGTGAAATGAATGACATGTTTTAAGAATGCTGCACGGGCATAAATGTGAGGATGGTCATAAGTGTGAGGACCAGTCAGAAGTGTGAAGACCTGTCAGAAATGACTTTTTTCAGCCCTCTGAGTAGTCCCTATACACATATATCACATGACCAGCTAGCCATGCCCACCCAGTCACTGGCTTGATCTAATTTCAGGCAAGTTGAAGCCTTTGTTAAGAGATACCAGGGCTGGGCAAATGTGGCCCTTTTACAACCTGTGGACTTCAACTCCCAGAATTCCTGAGACAGACAAGCTGGGAGAACCCACTAGCTAGCAGCTAATTACAAGAAGGCTAGCTAGCAGCCAATTACAATCAGCTCTCAACTCAAGATCAGTGCACATGGGATCTCCCTAAACGTGAGGATTTCTTTGTTTCTTTCTCCCTTTAAGCTCCCCCCCTCAGCCCATTTTTGCTTCCAGGGGGCTGCAGAGAGTCTTGCTAGGCACCCCCCTCATGCCCCTAGCAAGCCTTGGGAGCCAGTTGCAGGGAAAAAGTCATTTTTTTCGTGACCCGAATATAAGCCGAGGGGGCGTTTTTCAGCCTGAAAAAACGGGCTGAAAAACTCGGCTTATATTCGAGTATATACGGTAACTTTAGGGTTAGGGTTATTTGCCATTATTCATCATTAGTGATTTGCCATTGTTCTTTCAGGATTGAATGACGAGGCTTGGAAGGTTTATAGTTAAGAGAAGAAATTGTAGTTTAGGAAAAGTTGATACAGTACTATAATAATTGGTACTTGCAATGAAGGGGAAAATCACTGTTTAATTGATTTTTCTTTTCTATTTTTCTATTTTTCCCTTTCTTTTCCATTTTTCTTTTTTCATTCCTTTACCGTCTATTTTTTTACTCTTTTACTTTTTGTTTGTATTAGTTTTCATCTATTTAATTGTAACTTTGATGGTGATGATGTCATCCATTCAGTCGTGGCTGAATCTTGGCAATTCTGTGGAGTAGGTCTCTCCACATCTTCCAATCTTGCATTGCTTCTTTGAGTTGTTCTTTGCTCTGGCTGGTGTCAGCTTTCATGGTGTCCAGCCATCATGTTCTTTGGTGACCTGGTTTCCTCTTTCCACTAACTCTTCCAAGCATAATTGCTTTCTCAACTTTTAATAAAATTACTATAAAAAATAATATGAACCATGTGCTCACATGAAATATCCGATTTGAGAACAATTTCCCTTTGAGTAATCTGCTTTGTTCTTAAACAGTTGATGTGAAAGTCATTGGTTGCTGTCACAGGTTGTTCACTTTGTTCTTGAACACACAAATCAGCTGTTCTATGTTCACTATCTTTACAATGTTGGCCCAGCATGCACAGTATTCACACTAACTCTAATTATCACAATAGACAACCAATATCCATAGGAATAGCACTTAGACTTATATACCACTTTACAGTGTTTTACAGCCCTCTCTAAGGCATTTACTGAGTCAGCATTTTGCCCCCAACAATCTGGCTCCTCATTTTACCGACCTTGAAAGGATGGAAAGCTGAGTCAACCTGGTGAGATTTGAACTGCCAAATTGCAGGCTGCTGGCAGTTAGCAGAAATAGCCAGCAGTACTGCTAACCACTGTGCCACCTCAGCTCTAATTGAATTTCAATTAGATAGTCTCTTCGATAATCAAAAATTCAACCATGGTGCATTGTCTAAAGCATCTTGATGAGTATCCACTGCAGGCTTTCATTTCAGAACCAATTGTAATTCAGCCTTTTCTCTCTTCAACTCTTCAACACAAAGCCAAATGAAGTGAAAAAGCAGATTCTACAGGACATGCCAGAGCTTCTTATGTGTCAATAATGTTATCTGTTGATAACTTATGTAACATTGAAGGCATTGTTTTTCATTCAGCCTTCAAGTACATATCCTTGTTCCAGTTCTCCAAGAGTTTATGAAATTTAACGTAGGATCCATTTCAAATTTGTGTATATAGTTTTGTTGAATTAATGGACTTGTAAAGCACATCATAATTTGCAATTTTCTTAGTTGTGCTTTTGAATTGTCTCTGAAGACAGAAGAACTGGTAAAGCAGAGAAATGTCATATGTTTGGATTAGTTCATCATGAATGATAGAAACTATGAGCAAAAGTGGGTGAAATCCATGGTATGGTAGCTAATTTAATCCAAACAACTGCTTCAATGTTAAATTATTCTAAGAAATAATTTAACATTGTCATAAATAAGTAAGTAATTCTTCCATTATTAAAATGCAAATATTGCAGCATTATTGCATTTAATTATTTATAATTTATATTAATTATTACATTATCACGCTTAATTGCATTATTACATTTCAGACAGTAAAATGCTGATTTTCTTCTTTTATCTTCTTCTTCCTCTTCCCCTTCAACAAGGCCTTCATTTTCCCAGATCCAAATTGTTTTGCCACTGTTAGAGTTTTCCCTTCTTACCTATTTTCATTTGCCTTGACAATGTATTTTAAAAAGCAGTAAAGCAGAAAGCAGTAAAAGAAGCAATAATGAAGGGAGAGACATTACAAAGTGATCCTTAATGGATTGTCAGCTCATGGAGGCAATTCACAAGCTGTGGCAAAATGAGTTCTATGTACAAAAGAAATCAATACTCATTGTAGAATCCTTCCTGCTACACTGCAATTTATCAGCTAAACAGAATACTGTCACATCTCATAGGCCTTTGAAAACTAGTTGCTCTCAGAAGCAATATTTATTCTACATCGCCTCAACTACAGGAGAATCAGATTTGTGTACAGCACAGGCTGGCTGTCTAGTGATTTGAAGATGAGGGAAGAAAACAGGGAGCAAGATAAAGATAACAAACTGAGAGACAATAGATTGTTTTGACAAAATACAATCTCAAAGCTTGAAATATAACATCTCCTTTTTCATATTTTTAAACTTGGGACAGCCTGAATTCTATAAACTGGTTTGAATCTTAGTCTGGTTTCAGAAATAATTCAGAAAGCAGCCTATTACTATATACAGTAACTGTACTTATGATTTCACATTGCAATTTGGGCCCACGGTTAACAGAATAACAGAATGACTGAGTTGGAAAGGACCTTGGAGGTCCAATCCCCTGCTCAAGCAAGAATCCCTATAACATTTCAGGCAAATGGTTGTCCAATCTCTTCTTAAAAACCTCCAGCACTGGAGCACTCACAACTACTGGAGGCAATTCATTTCACTAATTGTTCTCACAGACAGAAAATTTCTCCTTTGTTCTAGGTTGGTTCTCTCCTTATATGCAAATTTTGCCCTTGTCAGTTATCCGGCCTTCTCAAGCTTTCCTATACCTCCCATGCCATTCCAAGGAGTATGAGGGGCTGA
This sequence comes from Ptyas mucosa, assembly GCA_012654045.1. NCBI lineage: Eukaryota > Metazoa > Chordata > Lepidosauria > Squamata > Colubridae > Ptyas > Ptyas mucosa. The sequence goes on along the minus strand of WNWU01000006.1, from coordinate 37,086,265 downwards.
AGTCAATCTTTTCCTGATGTGAAGCGTTAAGCTGTGCTCTCCTTCCCCAGCACTGCAGTCAGATGAAGTAATGGAGAGCAGCAAAGTGCCCATGTGATGACGCTGCTCTTTGTACCTCACAAAATATTTCTTCTGAAGCAAGCTCAGCAGTATGCCTCAGTGTATTCTTTGCATCTGTGTATTAGATAGTTCTAATACACAGATTAGTTCTATAGTTCTATAGTTCTAATACACAAGTTCTATCTAACTTGTTCCATTCTTGAACAGTTCTTACAAGCCTTTTCCAACATTCAGCCAGAATCTGTGGTCTTGTATTATTGTTAATACTATTATATTAGTACAGTATAATATTATACTAATATAATAGCATATTGATATTATACTATTAACTACTTTAGGTTTTAGAACAGAACAGAATAGAACTGGAAGGGACCTTGGAAGTCTTCTAGCCCAGCCCCCTGCTCAAGCAGGAGAACCTATACCATCTCAGACAAGTGACTGTCCAGTCTCTTCTTAAAAAGACTGTCAGAGACTGTCCAGTTTCTTCTCCATCCAGTGATGGAGCGCCCACGATTTCTGAAGGCAAGCTGTTCCACTGGTTAATTGTCCTCACTGTTAAGAAGTTTCTCCTTAATTCCAGGTTGCTTCTCTCCTTGATTAGTTTCCATCCATTGTTTCTTGTCCTGTCCTCTGGTGCTTTGGAGAATAATTTGACTCCCTCTTCTTTCTGCAGCCTCTCAAATACTGAAGTACTGCTATCATGTCACCCCTAATTCTTCTTTTCATTAGACTAGCTAGACCCAAAACCTGCAGCTGTCCTTCATATGGTTTAGTCTCCAGGCCTTTGATCTTCTTAGTTGCTCTTCTCTGAACTTTTTCCAAAGTCTCAACATCTTTTTTGTAGTAGGTTGACCAAAATTGGTTGCAGTATTCCAGGTGAGTAAAGTAGAATAGAATAGAATAGAATAGAATAGAATAGAATAGAATAGAATA
>WNWU01000006.1:37065614-37085262 GCA_012654045.1 Ptyas mucosa | reverse complement strand
TAGAATAGAATAGAATAGAATAGAATAGAATAGAATAGAATAGAATAGAATAGAATAGAATAGAATAGAATAGAATTCAAGTGTGACTGGACAAAAAGGAATTTGTTTCCAGTATATAAGCTATCAGTGTACATACAAACAACAAAGTGAAAGATCATAGATCATAAATCATAGTTACAATCATTAATCATAAGATAAAAACAAGTGATAAATCATAAGATACCAATAGGAGAAGATAGTAGGAAAAATGAGAACATGAGAAAAGAGGAGAAATGAGAAGATGAGAAGATGAGAAGGATAATAGCAATACAGCCTACTGCATGGGTAAATATCTTAATTACCACTAATGCTGTGGGTATCAGGTTGTCAGCAGAGTGATGGCATGGGGGGGGGGGGGACTGTCTGTGTCTAGTTGTTTTGGCAAGCAATGCCCTAAAGTGGGGTCCTGAGGGGAGAAGTTGAAACAGTTTATGTCCAGATTTAATCTGCATTGGTTAGGCTCCGTTTCAAGTATTGTGTCCAATTTTGGGCTCTACATTTTAAAAGAGACTCAGATTTGTTCCTTTGTACAGGAACAAAAAAAGGCAATGAAAATATGAAAAGTGCAAGATAGGGAATGATGGGCTTAAATTACAAAGTAACAGATTTGGTTGAATGTTGGAAAAAGCATGTCGGAACAGTTCAAGAATGGAACCAGTTACTAAATGAGGGACAAGCTCTACTTTGCTACATTTATCTTCCAACATAATCTAAATAGTTTGTTGGGGATGCTTTCATTTGGGTTCCTGTTCTGAATACGGAGTTGGACTTGAATGCCTGCATTCTGTGATCCTACTCAGTCTTCTCAAATGCATTGTAGAATGTTTTTTTTTCAATCCCTGATGCAATTGAAAGCATCATAATATAAGAGCTTACTAGCCAACCAAAGCAAGTTGATAAAATAAACTACTTAACAATTTCATCAAACCTGAAATTGGGAATATGAAAAAAATAATATAATATTGGTTCCAATCAATAGAGAAAACTGGATATTTCTTAATAAGCAGGAAAAAAGTGCATACAGCTACATACAAATTAATTTCATCCTGCTTTGGAAAAGACTATGTAGTTTGTTCAGGCAAGTATATTAGCATATGATTTATACAGTTAAATTTATAGCTATCCCATTCTAAAAGCTTATCTGCAAAAATATTCCATCGTACTATTAGAAAGAAAAATCACCATGAGCTGGGAATAAAGAGTGTATACAGTTCCTTGAAACAGAGGTGAAGTTTATTCTGAGAGCAAAATATACAATCAACTGTCAGAGACAACATCAATGAGACCACCCACTCAAGTCCCTTATGTAAGAAATCCTTGCTTTTGTTCCACAAAATTGTACAAAAGTATGTTCACCTTCTAGAAATTCCCAAAGTGCACTTAGCCAGCTTTCCTACAGGAACACTCTGGAATCAGGCACCCTGCTGTGTTGTACTAATAAAGGACAATGTTTGTAGCTTAGAGTTGAAATGAGGGGTTAGGGTGGTGCTAGCACTGAGGATGTTACCTAGTTTTGGTAATAGCAACCAAGCTCAGAGAGCACCAAGGACCCTCACTCTGCTGTGTTGCAATTTCTGCATTGGAGAATGCAGATGGAAGCAACAATCTCTTAGAGCAAAGGCTCTTTTGCTGTTTAATTAAGAAGATATCTAGCATGCTGGAAGGAATGTTCTCCTGAATGGCTGGCCCCTGTTACCACACGTTAGTCTTTGTGTTGAGCTCATTGCAAGATCTCACCCCACTGTCCTTCTTGTAATGTTTCACCATTTTCCCTGATAAAGGATAGGCAGAGTAAAACCAAATGGTGGAAAGACTTCCCACAGAACTTCCTGCTTTTGTCTTTGATTTATCCTTGAATCCTACAGGCTGACTACTTAACACCTTACAATGCATCTGAAAGATGTCAAGGCTTAAAATGTTGTCTAATTAAGGAAAATCCCCTTCCCCCCAAAAAAGAAAATCCCTGTTATTTTATCTCATTCTGGATGGGTCTCAGACACCCACAACTACAAACAGAGAGCAATGATTCAGGTGAGTTACACTTGAATCATTCAGAAACCATACAGTGAATAGCTAAAGCGAGGTGGACTGGATTTACAATAAATCCTATTTAGTGCATTTAATCAAGAGCACCATTCTTATTCTGAAGCTTGTTACTAAGTTGACTGCAGTGCTGCATTCTATATCATTATAACATTGATTAATTGATCAATTATTTTAATTGATCACAATAATCAGCTTGTTTTAAATTATAAGTTATTTTAACTATTACTTTATATGTCATGTTCTATATCACATAATATATACTATTTGCTAAGCTCTTGATTAATCAGAAGTATTTGAATTAGTTAGGTGTAACATGTTCTTTTAAAATTAATGGCCTTGGTCATTTTGATTAAGACTAAGTCAACATTATAGTTGGAGAACTGGTTCTGCCATAGGTAGTTCATGATTATTACAGTGTGTCTCAAAAATATTATACAATTGGTTGCTTTAATATCAGTTGCAACTTGTTTTGACCTGACACAGTAGCTTTGTTGTTGTGAAACACAGATACAACTATGAAGCCTCGATTTTTATTTGATTCTTTAGATTGTTCAATCTATTTTATTTGCTGCCAGAAATGACAATTAAAAATCTGATCATACGGTTGTAAACCTTTCCCAAGGGAAATATCAATTAGTGCAGGCTCTGGATTCTCAAATTACAGAGCTGATTTGCTGTTCTTCCTTACCCATCTAAATCTTCAATAGATATTGGTGGTTCCTTTGAATCATTTGTTGCTGAAATTAAATTCTCACTTCATTGCTCAATAGCAATTATAAATCAAGCACTTGGCTTTAAAACTCAATTTGTTGAGGAACTTGTCACTCTTTTCTTTCTTAGAATTAGCTGTTTTCTAATTACTGCTTAAGAATTTTGACACTGCTGAAGTTTCCTGTAACTTAAATAAATTTCATGGTTAACTTCTTTAGACCTTACAATGGTTAGAGGTTTTTTCTCCCCTTCAGTCTCATTGTAATATCCTTAATTTAATTTGGCTAGAAATTGACACAATACGATCTGACTTCTTTTTCTCCCCTTTTCAAGATGTGTTCTTTCTGGGCTCCAATTCATCATTTTTTTTTAAAAAAAATGATCCATTCTTTAGCTATTGGTCTATTTTTTCCTGTATTAGTTTTTTTTTCCCCCTCAGGATTGACTACATCAGAATTTTAAACTTCTGTAGCATTAAGAAAAATCCTTTAATTATGTCATCTGAGCTGTGCTTGATCTTTTCCTCCAGGCTTTGAAAAGTTAATCTTAAAAAGGAATCCCCCCATCCATAGCTTTTTCTGGTCTTACAGAACATTGAAGACATTTGCAGACTGGAACAAAAAAACACACAGAAAGATCCAGTCTGCTGATAGTACAAATTCTTTTCATAACCCTCTTCCTAATTTCATTGCATTATTGGTACAATCCAAGCAACGTAATGATCAAAGTTTAATTTCATTCAAGCAATTTTCTCCAACTTTTGTTACATTCCAGTCTCTTTTATTTAAATCTCTGCTAGTAGTTGCTTCTGAAAGTTCTACTTGACTTATATCTGAGGAGTTTGGAATGTATATTTTTGTCTAAAATTGAATTTCAGGCTTCAACCTCTAAGTAGGGTTTATGAACCTTTTCTCATACTCCAAATTATTCTTTACCTAGTTGGAAATTTTCTCAGTTGCTGAAGCAGTACTGGCCAAAATATTTTCAGAAGTTTCATATCCTAAATGTGCTTCAGATCATTTTCTTTCTTTACCTGTTTGTTGTTTTTACCTAGGTTAGCTGGTAGTTCTCCTGTGGCAGATATTTTTCCCAGCTCTTTGATGCATATCTATCTTCACTTTATTTATTTTTTAAAAAAACTTCCTTGTTCTTTTCACGCTAGTTTTCATGTCTTCTTTTATGTTTTTTTGCTTTTTTAGTTGTTTGACAATATGACTTTTTCTTTGTTTCAGTTGTATAGCAGGTTTTTTTTTGTTGTTGTTTTTTATTTGTTTCTGCTGAAGACCTCCCTTTTATCTCTGGTGTTCCTCAGGGTTTGGTTCACTTTTGTTCACTTTGTTGCCATCATTTTCTCTTCGTTCTTTTTTTATAGGTCAACTATAATATGGATACCAATGGTATCTACATGTATTTTTCAGTACCAGCCTTGGATGATGGTTTTCCTTCTCCATACTAGTGAGATTTCCCAATGGATACATTGCTACCAACTTAAAATAAATTGGAACAAAGCCAAGGTTATTGTCTTTCATTCCAATAACCTTTCTTTGTTTTTTTCATCCTATTACTTTTACTTGTCACAATGAACATCTGCCAGAAATTGCTATGCAATTTAGGCATTCTTCTAGATGAGAAACTGTCTCTAAAGCTTTTCCTTAATAAAACTTTAAGGACTTTTATCTTTTTATTTAATATTTAATTATATTAAATATTTTAATAAACTTAATATTTTATTAATTATGAATAAATATTAATATTTAGTGACTAAAACAGCCTAAGTCCTCAAACTTCCAACTACCACAAAGTTATTGGTACAGAGAATTTAGTTATACATCAATTTTCATTTACTTGATAGCGTAGAACGAAAGATGGGAATTTTCTTTTCTGAAATGCATAGTGTTTTGACCCTAATCTTTCAAATTAAAATGTATTAGATCAGAGGTGAAATCTATTTACCTTCCCTACTGGTTTGGAAGTGCACGCACATGTTATGTGTGCACGCAGAGCCTCTGTGCATGTGTAAACCCTTCTGAGCATGTGCAGAGGGTAAAAAACAGGTTACTTACTGGTTAAAACCCGGAAGTAATGACAACTGGGCAGGTGGGAGGAGCCTCATGCCGCCATCACTACCGGTTCTCTGAACCACCCGCAGCCATTGCTATCACTTCGGCTGAACCAGTCTGAACCGGCAGCATTTCACCCCTCTATTAGATAGGCACTGTATGCAATACTTTTGAGCTTATTGTGGCTTATGCAGTTTGAAGAGCAATATTAGTTCAGAATTTGCAAAAACATTCTTGACAATTAACAATTATCCAACACTTTATAGTGATTTAAATTGAACCCTATATGTCAGTAAGTTGACTGTTCACCTAGTGTAAGGATATCTGCCTGGAGGGTTCCCAATCATCTTTGATTTTTATCAGTTTGAATAGTTTAATATTATTTACATAGATGGCCAGCTCACTGTTTAACCTCAAATTAAAATAATTTTTCAGGTTTTTTTAAAAATTATTTTATTGCTTATTGATAAATAATAGAGGAAAAAGGAGCAAAGCATCAAGAAAATAGTATTGAAGAAACATTAATTGCCAAAGAGAAGAATAAAAAAAACATTTAAAAATGCTTTAACAAAAAATGAAAGAAATACAACAAAGAAAAAACATGAAAGGATGTGTCAATGTGTCATTATAACAACAGTTACAATTCTACACATAATTGTCTAATACAAATATGATCCAAATACTTATATGCATTTATATTTCCAATACATTTATAGGACTATCTTTTTTTAACCTATTATATTCTGTATGTGTTCCATATTTCATTATACTTATCCATGCAGTCCATTTGTAGACGAAAAGTACTATCAGGTCTTCATTCCATTGAATAAACAGAGTCTTACATTTATCTTTCCAATACTGCAATATCAATCTTTTAGCCATTGTAAAAGCATGAAAAATCTATGTTCTGCAGTTATCAAACTCCATGTACTAAGTATGTAGTTCAAAAGAATATTGTCCTCTGAAAATTCTTAGTTTTTGTTACACAATCCTATTTATATAATCCACTACTTTATCCAAAACTCAGTCAGTATAGTAGATTGTAGAAACATATGTTTAAAGAAGCCTTATCCGTAGTACACCTCTAACAAAGTGCTATTTTTGACAGTCTTTTTCTATACAAACGTAATAAGAGTTCAATGAATACTAAACTCATTCATTTATTATTTATTTAAATTACATTATTATTATTGTTGTTGTTGTTGTTAGAATATTTTGCACATGTGATGTGACACGAGGAAAAATATGGCATACTTCACTTAATTTTCCAGGGAAAGATTGAAAGGTTACCATCCTTAGAGTGCTCCATGGCTTAGGACCGGGGTATCTACGAGACCACTTTCTGCCACCAGAAGCCTCTCACCGACCAGTATGCTCCCATAGAGAGGGGCTTCTCAGGGTGCTGTCGGTCAAACAGTGTCGACTGGCGGCCCCCAGGGGGAAAGCCTTCTCTGTGGAGGCACCTGCCATCTGGAATGAGCTCCTCCCGGAGATATGGAGGATCCCGGATCAGCTCACTTTCCGCCGTGCCCTCAAAACATTCTTATTCCAGCAGGCTGGCCTGGCCTAACTTCCCTTTTAAATTGCTTTTTAAATTTGTCTTATAAATTGGGGTGTTTTAAATTTGTTTTGGGACAAGTATTTAATGTATTTTAAATGGTTTTTTAACGTTTGCATTATGTGATTTTATCTTTTGGCTGTTCACCACCCTGAGTCCTTTGGGAGTAGGGCAGTATATAAATTTAATTAATTAATAATAATAATAATAATAATAATAATAATAATAATAATAATAGGCCCAGGCAGAAGAAGAACATCATGGCTTCAAAACCTAAGGGACTGGTTTGGACAAAACTCAGTAGCACTTTTTTTGTGCAGCTGTTGGTAAAAATAGGATTGCCAACATGATCGCCAACATCCAATGACAGATATGGCACAAGAATTATTATTATTATTATATTTATTTTCAATCAAGATTAAAATACCATGAGAAACTCCCCCTTTTTTTCTTTCTTCTGTTGAGAAAATTTGCCATTTATTTCTACACTGGACTATATTGGGAACACTCTGAATACTTGGAAATATAATATAAAGATTAAACATTATTATATGACATAATTCTATACTCATTATTCCGAATCTTAGTAAGAGATTTTCTAATAAGAAATGAGAGCATTGGGTTTCAGAAAACTTTTTTTAATTCTTTTTTTATAGAACTAATATATAGTTCTCAAAAATCATCTGAGTTTATTATTTTTCTCATTATATTATTTCAATATTTGAATTCCGCCATTCCAACAATGGAGATTTATGTGCTGAAGCTTTTCTCAGTGTATTTACTATAGCTACTGAACTCCCCAAGGACCAACAGAGTTGTTTCCACCTATTTAATGTAATGAAACACAGAGAGCAAGGCCAAACATATCTAGTCAGTCAATTTATTTGTGTCCATGGGCCTCCGAAATTGAAAGTCATTTCAATAATATTAGGCCAATCAAGGCTATAGATTCCTCTGTGAAAGGAAGTGCAGCCACTACCTGTCCCAGTCAGTGACAAGTACAAGTACAATTTATTATTACAGTCTTAGACCAGAACAAATAAAAGCACTCAGTATATATACACTTATTCTAGTATAAAATAATAAATAACAACTAAAATCTATAATAAAATCCAGTGTCAATAATACATGGTCTGACTCAGTGGTGGAATTCAGCCAGTTCACACCACTTCAGGAGAACCAGTTGTTAAATTTCTGAGCAGTTTGGTGAACTGGTTGTTGGAAGAAATCATTAGGGCAGAGAACCGGTTGTTAAATTAGTTGAATCCCACCACTGGTCTGACTATACGATAGTTGCAACTGTGTGGCCCATTGTGGGTTCAACGCTAAAAGGGAAATGACTAAGCAGTGCAAAGGGTTAGCCACAATTGTTATATAACATTGCTATGGTGGAGAAGACTCATATTTGCGACAAATCCCCAGTGCTGCTGCGCAGAATCTGGCCACCTGTGCTGTAGTTATGGACTGTTCACCCTTAAGCAGCCACTGAAGATAGGTAGTGTCAGAACAGCCAGGATACCTGTCCCAGTCAATGATGGATGCTCATTTATTCTATTGGTGCATCTGAGCATGTGTATAACATTAAATTTTTCATACATGATGTTCTATCCATCATTAGCTCCATATTGAGGTCATGCTTACTTACATTGACCAGGATATAAATGGCATAATGGGAGTAAGAAGTTGTGCTGCTGCTTCACAAAACTGGTTTACACGGTTCTAAAATTCAGTAGATTATCTATGCCAGTGAAATCAGAGAACAGCACTCAACAACTCAATGTTATAACAACAAGCTGAAAATTAGTATTTTTTTTTAGATTTCAAAGAGATATAGATCACTTACTCTATAGAATAAGCCTGACTTGTTAGATCCTACAGGGCTTACGTAAATATAAGAGCTTTCCAGGCAGATGGTACAATCTAACTGTTCAAAATCATTTTCCTCTAGACAAAAAAATCTACTGATTTATTTCAAGCAGCACCCTGGCTCTTTGATTAAGTCAAGCTGGGATTACAGGGATTTCCCATCTAACATTAGTAAAAATCTAACATCTGCTATGGGCTGAATTTGTAACACGAATAAGAGGCTGCCAAACTGTTTTTGTTCGGTAAGGTCACTTTTCAGGCTTCTGTCCCTGTGTACAAATACACCTATAAAAGCTGGACATGGCATGATATCCAGGAACAATTTTCTTCCTATATACTGCAAATGAAAATCCTTTAAATACGACAGCAAATTATTCCCAAATAGTCAGTACCTAAGAACCTACCTTTTAGGACGGTAATCTGTTGCCCTATGTCAGGTGTGTCAAGCTTGTATCATCACGGCAGTGTCATGTGATGTATTGGGACTTTTCCCCCCTTTGCTAAACTGGGCATGGGTGTGGCCAGCGCATGACCCATCTGGCCCATGGGCCATGAGTTTGACAGCCCTGCCCTACGTAATTCATAATTATCTGGTTTAACTAGATAGACATCACCTGTCAGAGACTGACCCTGTGGCCTTTTGTATTTATAGGATACATTCAAGCAATGTCTCTGGAGAAGGTATGATGAGCAGGCTTCAGATATGTTGGATTTGTTTGGGCATTTCTATTATATTGAGTCCAGCAACAACACAGGGTTTTAGGGTACAAATTCAGGAAGGACTGGACTTTGAGATTAATATTACACTGGAGCTACCTAATTAATTCACTCTACTCTCATCCAAACAACAACAAACACTCCTTCTTGGATTTCTCTTTAAGAATCATAAACTGTGCATTTGTTTAATCATTGCTATCATTGGAGTTGGAAGCTGGAAGTTCTTGCCAATATTGTATAATTTAAACTAGCCATAAAATTGTTCATGTACATCAAGCCGTGTCCATCTTGTATAATTTGTACACAAGGACAAAAGCCCAAAAAGTGAGGTAGATCTGTATATGCACTTTTTTTTTTACGGTAGAATCATCATAGCAATATATGAATATGCCATAATCTCCATAATATGAGATTTTTAAATTCTGATTATTTTAAAATTTGCAGCAGGTTAATGATTTTGTTAAGTTGCTACTAAAACTTGAGCCAAACGTATTTCTCATCCATTTCCAATGACCATTTTCAGTAGGCACAGCATTCTGGCATATTGGCCTCTCAGAAGGCCTTAAGGATATGATGTTAACTGAGTCTGGATTGTGTTTTGTTTTGCTTTCTTTTGGTTGAGGAGTTGATTATTTTTACCTGGCATCTTCTGTTGTTCTCTTTACTGTTTTAATGTATAGTTTTGCTGTTCTGACTTGTATCTGCCTGGAGTTATTTGGTTAGCCATGTAAATTTGCAGGAAAAGTATATAAGTAAATATTAGCATTTACTTGCCTGTGATACAGCTTTTTGCTTAGGTTTTTTGGCTAGAGTGGTTAAAGTTATTTCTAAGTAATGTGTATTGTAAGCAATGTTATCCAGTTTTCGCATCTTTTTGTTCCTTTGACTTTTTGTGTTGTTTTGATCGGTTTGTATGTGTGTGTATGTGTGTGTTTACATTGGGAACTGGGAGTAGGGCAGTGTATCAATTAAATAAACAAGCAGTCGAGCCACATAGGATTTGACCTGAGCATAACATCATAGGTCTGGCTACTAGGCTATACTGTTTCTCACAGTGGCTGTGAATCCTTCCCATATTTCTGCTAGATTTCCTTGCAAAATAATCAGCAAGATTAATTAAATATGAATTTGGAACCACAGTGGTCTATCATTATTTTTTAATTTTTAAATGACCTATTTATGAGTCTCCTAATTTAAAATGAAAATCAGATGAGGAACAGTTAAGATGAGACAGGCACTGCGTTTCTCTGCTGTTCCATTCCAAAGATAGGATTCACAGCATCTCTATGAAAGCTTTTAAAGACTGTCATGAAACTGCCATAGTCATCTTCTCTTTATTCCCCCAATATCTTGGGGACCTCAACTCTGATACTGAGTTTCCCTCATTCATATTAGTGCAGAAGATTCTCTAACAACCACTAATGAGTTAGCATTAATGAGTTCCAAGTATGGTCCAAGGTAATATATGCTGATTTAGCTTTACTGAGCAGGATGAGATTAGGCCTCCATCTATGGAGCATCCTAAATACTGGATTTGAAGAATTATAAACTAACTTTTTCAGAAATAGTTTGCCATTGCCTCCTTCTAAGGTTGTGAGACAGGAATTAGCATTCATTTATTACTGAAACATTATTTAACAAATAACTAAAGTTTATTAGTACTAAAACTTACATTTGTTTTCCTTTGTTACAAATGAATTACTGATCCAAAGTTACTTTTTTCATGTTCTCCCCAGAATTTAATTCACAATATATCCTACTCTGCAAAATTCGTGACACCAAATCTCAAGAAGCATTTTTGTAAGTCAATCTTACAACTAGCACTAAACAGCAATATTTTGAATACACATCAGTTAAGGTATTTGAATCTCAAAGAATTTTCAATACACCAATTTAAAATCAGTATGTTACACGTAAACAGATGAATGTCCATATTCTTCAGTATATATAGTATATTTTAATAATGTAATAATAAAAATATAAAATATATAAGGAGAGCCAGTTTAGTGTAGTGGTTAGGTCATCAGGATAGAAACTGTGAGATCAGGAGTTCCAGTCCCACCTTAGGTTCAAAGCCAGCTGGGTGACTTTGCGCCAATCATTTCTCTCAACCCTAGGAAGGAGGCAATGGCAAGCCACTTCAGAATAACCTGACTGAGAAAACTTCAGGGACTTATCCAGGCAATGTATGAAAATCAGACATGACTGAGCAGCAGAAGAAAAAAAGGCCTAGTCCTTTAAAACTGTGACATAAATTAGTTTCCTAGCTAAGATTATACAAGGTATTTAATAACACAGGGTTAATCTCTGGATGGGAATCTCGACAAGGATGAGTTCCAAAATAGCAAACAATTCAAATTAGGAATTCAAATTATATTTGGAAAGTGTAATACACCCTGGATTCAGTTATACAAATTCTGGCATAGGATATATTTTAGCCAGTTAAATAATATGGGTAACAGCCTAGCTTAAATGAAACTCAATGAACAGCTTGATGCCACAGAGGTGCTATTATTTTCTCTTCAGGGCAAAGAAACAATTTACTTCCAAGCATTGCATCAAAAATCTCCCCTTTTTGAAAAATTACTTCCTCCATTTGCAAAAACTAGAAGACGTTTTTACACAGGTGCAGTGATGGAGGATTCTAAGATAAGGCTGCAGAGGAGACCAATGTCTCCCAGCTCCCTCTGAACATCCCCGGCTCTTGCAAAAGCTGGCATATCTTTCAGCTGTGCCAAGTGCCAGAGGATTGCCTCCCAGCAACTTCTTAATGTTCTCTGCATATGGAGAAACTGGAAGAGGTTGCACAATTGCATTTGGCAAATGCTAGAGGAGACAGAAAAGATTGCAAAGCAGAATGATGCAAGGAACATGACGCCTTCCCTTCATTCTTAGGAGCTATGTTATGTGGCAAAGTAAGTTCATGAGGTTGTGTCACTTTTGAACCCTAATCAAAACAAATTATCCTCTTGAAGATTTTGCCAGCATTAATGGGCAACCTGGTTTCATAATTTTGCAAAAGCATGACCTGCTTGTGTGAACTATTGTACTATTTTTAGCATAAAACACCTACAGGAAACTAAAAGCAGGCACAGAATACTAAGGAACGTAGAGACAGAAATTTGAAGGGGTGCTCTCCATCCATTGGTGAAATAATCCATCGTTTTTTTAAGGATTTAGATAGATTTTTTTTCTATCAAATCTATAAGCAATTTTCTAGTCCTCACAACTGGAAAAAAATATGGCAGTTGCTTATAAGTTAATGAGATGAGTATAATAGAGTTGAGGTATATTTAACTGAAATCATATCAACTAATAATAAGTTCCCATTTGGATTTATTTAATGGCAAAATCATAAATATCAGTTGCAAGTAACCATTAATAGGACTAAAAGGCTATAACATTGAGTCATATACTTCTCAAAGAAAAACAATGGTACTTTAAGGGATTTATAGAAAACATCTTACAAAAAAAATTGACTGACTTTATGCACTTATGTTTGTTGAATTAACTGGATTTATAATACTCTTGCAAGAAAGCCTCTATATAGTATTTATGCACTTATTAAAGTAAATTAAAAATAAATGCAAAATTAGCATACTTTATACTTTCCTTTTCTCATTAAGAATCCATTAAAATTAACTCTGCAAAGTTTTTTTTAAAAAAAATAGTAATAATTGGTTGTCTCTGATAGATAAATTAATTTTAAGGTCAATTATACTGATATAATGTTAGCAAAGTTTCTTTCCTGCTGTCTCTTTTGGTTAATGTGCTGGCCTTTATCCATACTTGGCAAATTTGTGACTTTTTAAGTAATACAGGGACGAGCAAATGTCCTGGGAAGAATGAAAAATGTCATTAATGCACTAACATTAGCAATTTGCCAAGTTTCACTCCATTCCATTTGTCACCATGGTTCTAATTATACAGCCAATCATTTTACATTATGTTGTCATCAGCTGACAGCATTTGCATTTTCAGAGCAAGTGCATGGAAGGTAAACATGCCAAGTGGCATTTATTATTGCTGTTGCATATGCACAAGTTTTACCAATTTCACACCACTCTTTTTTAAAAAATTCATGCCTGTTAACTGCTCAGCTCTTATATCACAAAAAAGTGATTGGGATGGTGGGAATGATGGACATATCCATATTTTTTTTCATAATATAATCAAAATTGTCAAGTATTTATTTAAACTACTTTTATTTATTTAAACTAGAGCCTTGGTAGTACAGTGGTTTAAAGCACCCTGTTATTAATACCAGCTGCTTGCAATTATTGCAGGTTCGAATCTCACCAGGCTCAAGGTTGACTCAGCCTTCCATCCTTTCTAAGGTAGGTAAAATGAGGGCCCAGATTGTGGGGGCAATAAGCTGACTTTGTATAAATATACAAAAGTATGAAGGCTATTGCTTAGCACATTGTAAGCCACCCTGAGTCTCCGGAGAAGGGCGGCATATAAATCAAATTTTTTAAAAAAACAAAAAAAACCCCTAAAAGATACATTAAAAAAAAACCCAAATGAAATTGCCAAAGATAAGTGACCTGGTGTTTGAAGAAACAAAGATTTCATTCAATCTACAAGGGGCTTAGTTAAAAACAAACAATTTGTATTGTTTTAAGCTAAACAGAGAGCCAGGTCTTAGTCTTATTAAAATACCGGAGTGTAACACAGAACACATAAGCCATATGCTATTTACCATTTTCCTGCATATCAAACAATTAAACATGAAATATAAACATAAGCCAAACCAAGTATTAAAATAGTACACTGAAGATGTAAAATATATTACAAATACTGGTTCGAAAGACAGGGAAGGGGAGAAAAGTCAATATTGCCCAGCTGAAATACACTCCCCCCCAAAAAAGCTTCACCCTGCTTCTACCCAGAGATCTAGTCAGAATAGGACAACTCGTTGCAGCCAACTTACCATGGCCAACTTGCTGCAGAACAACTCAGCATGGCCAGTTCACCATGGTACCACTTGCTGGAGGACAATTCAACAATTCCATTTAGTTATTTAAAATGTTTTTTTAAAAAAATAATTTTGTCATCCACATTTTATTTTGTCCCTCCTTTGGCATCCTTTCTTTAATTATTCTATTCCACTATTTCTTTGATATTAGGGTAAGTCTTGTCCTTCAGTGAGTTGTCCTGTGGATAGGTGGTTGTGGCGAGTTGGCCGTGGCAATTTGGCTGTGTCGAGTTGGTCATGGTGGGTTGTCATCCAATCTAAGTGGATATTTCCACCCAGGAGGTTTAGAGAGGTGCAAATCTCACAAGATGAAAGATTTTATGTTCTGACAGATTTGGGATTGAGCCATGAATGACCTCCACATTCATGAGCTAGCCTCATCTGGCTTGGAAATGTGCCTTCCTATCTTAAATTTGAGAATTATTTTGTTAAACAATTGCCCAGTTAGAGAGCAGGAAGAAGTAGTTTATATCTTACAGACTAAACAAGAGTAAGCATGTTTTCTGAACTCTCAGAACATCAAACTTAGATTTTCTCCATATATTGCTAAGGTTCACTATCACTCAGCAATAGAAAAGAGAATTAGGGATGCAACAAATAAAGGAAGTTATTATAGTGAAAGGCTTAAATTTGAGCCAAGGATACCACAAGCCCAAAATAGCATGGAAAACCAAGTATTTGTATCCCTGTATTTGTGAGGTCCGAGTACACATAATTGGTAACTGCTGCAAATGCCTGGTATATCCGCTAATTGATCCTCATTTAAAGCCAGAACAGTGCTTGCCTCTTTCATGCAGTGCAAAAAAAAAAAAAACAACCCAGTTCACCTGAAAAAAAAAGGAGCAGAGCAAAGCAAAGTGGTATTCCCCCCCCCAAAAAAAAAACCTGACTCGAAACACAAAGGTCTTAATTTGTCTGTGGGAGATCAATGGGGAAAATATTGTTGAAATTTCTCTCAGAAAGGGGAGGGGAGTTCTACTTTATAAGGCCATGATCCCTGTAAATACCTCACACAATTGATCAAAATAAGCCTGAGAGAGTTTCCATGGGCTCCTCTTTTAATAAGACATCTGTATACTTGTAGGTATTTAATACCTTTTCAAGTGAAGCTGAGTAGAATTTCCCATCAAACTCAGGATTACTTACTTCTGCCATAAGGAAAATAAACACAGAACATAATGTGATATGCTTATCGTCAAGCGTTGAGAAGCTCAGGAGTGGTCCACATTTTAAGATCCATATCATGGTAGCTTTTAGTCATTATTCTATGTCACATGTGTTGTGGGAGATGACTCAGAGACTATCAACCTAGGGCAAACAATTTAGAACACAACTTACTAAAAAAAAAAAAAGCACTGGAATGACCCAATATTCAGTCTGGCAGTAATGAGAGATCCTCATCCCTTCATTTTGCAATGTCCAATTTAGCCTTCTCCAATCTAGGTATATCCAAATGTGTTGGATAACAACTTCCAGAATTCCCCAGCCAGGAACAGCATCTGTTTGGGGAGGCTTAGAATATTTTCAACCAACTGGAATTCTATCTAGCAGCATTCAACCTACTGTAGAATTAGATCCAATAGATTTGATTAGGTCTCTACTAGCATGTCCTCCAAGAAAAACAGACCTACCTATAAGCTGCCTTGCAAGGGCAATCCCCTATTTCAGTAATAAAGTAAAGGTAAAGGTTACCCTCGCACATGTGCTAGTCGTTCCCGACTCTAGGGGGTGGCGCTCATCTCCGTTTCAAAGCCAAACAGCCAGCACTGTCTGAAAACATCTCCATGGTCATGTGGCCAGCATGACTAAATGCCAAAGGTGTATGGAACACTGTTACCTTCCCACCAAAGATGGTCCCTATTTTTCCACTTGCATTTTTTACATACTTTCGACCTGCTAGGTTAGCAGAAGCTGGGACAAGTAACGGGAGCTCACTCCATTACGTGGCACTAGGGATTCGAACCACTGAACTGCCGACCTTTCAATCAACAAGTTCAGTGTCTTAGCCACTGAGCCACCACGTCCCTTATTTCAGTAATGCATTCCTCCAATTTTCCATTTATGTTAGTAGTTTCATTTTCAATATTTGTATTTCTGCCATAAGAGAGAATCAACAAATTTGGTTCCTGTTCACCAATACTGTACCACTCTCTCTAAAATACCAACCAGTCAAAAAAGAAATCTGAGGAGTTGGTGAAAAGGGAAGGATGAATTATTTTCTGAGGAAGGATTACTTGAAATATATACCTGCATTCATTCTGGAAATAAGTAATACAGCATGATTTATATAAAAGTTGTTTAAAGATTTGGCCACCAAATCTCATGAGTTAATTCATGACTCCTTAATTCTATACATATAAAGCCCATATGCAAAGTAAATGCAATACAATAGTATCAAATTCTACATGAGAATTATTCAACCCTAAAAAAAAAAAATTCACAATAAGAAGCTGAATCTTGCTATCTTGCTCTAAAGAGCATGAAGCAGGAAGTCAAATATTGTGTCACTAAGGAGCTTGTTCAAAAGGCAAGCTATTATTTCCATGCCTCATTGTTTCCCCACCTCTGGTGATAATGTTACTGAAAACAACAGTAAGAAAACAACTACCTTGGATTCAAAGCAAGCAAGCAGAAAGAGGAAATGCAGTACTGTCCTTCCCTAAATCGTTCTGCAACAGTAGTGTTCTCATATTCCTACACAATATATACTGTGTTGGGATACAACATAAGAAAACATGATTACAAGCTGAAGTATGAAACCTTTCATGGATTCAAGGCTTGGATAATGAATGTATTCTGTAGATTTGGTGGCATTTTTAAATGAAGCATCCTATTTCTTAGTCATAGCAGGTTTGCTCCAGCTCAGTCTTTTTGCCTCCAATATATTTTCAAATAAAATTATTTCAAGTGTTGTTTTATTAAAAAAAAACAACCCAGTTTATTTCCCCTTGTTGTTGTTTTTTATGCTTATACTGGAACACAATCATCTATGTATTTTAGGCCTACTCAGACCATTCTAAATAAATGGCAAACAACTGAAATCAACTGACAAAACTGTTTTTATTCCTTGCTTAATAACAGAAACATATGTGCTTGTCATGGCCTTCTGCTTCTCCTCCTCCACACCCACAAGTCAGCGGAGACTGGCAGATGCATGGGTAGCTTTAACAAGATTATCTCCCCCCACCCACCCCCCTTCATCGCTGAAGACAGACTATTTAGTTTGGAGCAACAGTGCCTTTTAAAGTTAGCATTTACCCTAATAATAAGATAATGTGCTGAAGGATGGCAATGTAAATTACCACAATGGCACTAATTTGCTAACAAGAGTGCTGGAAGACTAGATGGTTAGGAACCTCCCTCTGAATCTAAACTCAGATGAACTGACCTGCGCAATTTGCATCTTCACCACTTCTATTCATGTGTCAGCTCGGAAGTGAACCTGGCTGAAGCCAACGATGGAGGGGGGGGAGGATAGTTAGATGAGATTTTGTAGCCAAAACAATAGTTTTCCTGTGGGAACCAAGGACATTCACACAGGTGGCTGGCCAGAGGAGGAGCCAGTAACCAAGCGACTGGCCAGCACTTGGATTGGACAGCGTGACCAGTGACTTGGGGAGAAAGGGAAAATTTTTACTTTTAATCAGGTGAAAGCCATGGGAAATTTTAGAGTCGGCTTTCACCAGTTGTGCCAATATGATGTATCCAATAAGCCGTTCTTTGACGAACTTGCCTGCCTCAGAGTTTTGCTTTCTATGGGTGCATTATTTGGAATGCTGACATTATGTCTGTGTTTCTCTCAAGGTATGCAAACTTGGTTTTTACTTACTTGGCTATTGGTTGATCAGTATGATCAAGCTGCATCATTGTCATTCTGGAAACACTTAGGTTGTTTAGAAAGTAACAGACTTGACCCCTTTCCTCATTCTAAATTGAATTTATGGGGAAACCCAATTTTAAAAAATAGGAAAAAGATGGTGGGGAAAAAAAATTGGATGGAAATGGGAATATTGACTTTGACCAATTGATAGATAATGAACATGAATGTTTAACACATGCTGTGTTAACTGATACATCATCTATCTGATGTAACCCAATGGCAATATTTATAGCTGCATCATTGTTTGGACCAGCAACATTTTCAGCTTCTGAGACACCTGAGATACTACAATAACTTGTTGAATTCTTTAAAATGAAAAAAAACCCCTGCTATTAGGTCTTACAGATATTTGTTATCAACAAATCAATATGTTAAATATCAGAACAATTTTACTGATTGATATATTTGATATGTACATCAATTTTATCATTTGATATATTTGGTATCTACATCAATTTTATCATTTGATGTATTTGATATGCAGATGCTAAGAGTGAGTGAAATAAAGGACAAAACTTCCCTTATTGCCTAGACAATGGGAAAGCATCTTAACTTCTCTAGCAAATGTGTCGATGGTCCTCAAACCACAACTTATCCAAAAACAAGTAAAATTTAGAATTCACTGGATGCCATTACATTAGTATAGAAAAGCACTAAGCACTCTATTAGAGATGCAATGAGGATAACGCTTCTTTAAAACATGTGTTTTTTTACAGTGTTCTATATTTTGTCATTCTGCCAACCTAGCAGTTTGAAAGCACGTAAAAAATGCAAGTAGAAAAATAGGGACCACTTAGGTGAGAAGGTAACAGCGTTCCATGCACCTTTGGCATTTAGTCATGCTGGCCACATTACCCCGGAGACGTCTTTGGACAGTGCTGGCTCTTCGGCTTTGAAACGGAGATGAGCACCGCCCTTTAAATTCAGGAACGACAAGCACGCATGTGCGGGGGAACCTTTACCTTTACCTATATTTAGCAAGTTTTGGGAGTAAGTATTAGACTGTATAAATAGAACTGTGCAATAAAACTAAACTTTTTAGATGAACTTTTGTTTGGGAATACACACCTATTACATGGAATTTGACAACCAGACAACATACATGGATTCCCTGCACCCTTGCTATGGCCAAAAGACTGATGTTGCAGCATTGGAAAGATAAATGTATGATGTATACTTTGTATGAACAAGTATATTTCGATATACTTTTCAATAAATTATTTATTGAATAATAATTGAAATTATTTATTCAAAATGCAGAAGGTTAAAAAAAGAATGAAAATTATATCAGCATATTAGTAATAAATATATGACTTGAATAATATTTACATTAAAGAACTATAGAATTGTAAATGTTATTAGAATACAGTGTACTTTGTTTACTTTTTCTATCTAGTTTTTTCATTTTTAAAATACTTTTTATATAGTGTATTTTTTCTTTGGGAATGTATATATTTGCATTGTAATTTTCTTTTCTTTTTTTTTGGTTATTATTTAACAAAATAAAAATATTTTTTAAAAAAAACATCACAAGCACTATTTTCCTCAGAATGAATGTGTACACATGGGAACAAGTCCCAATCACAAAGTCTATTTCATCTTCAATTGCTTCTATTAATACACTTGTGTGTCTGTGTCTGTGTGTCTATGTAATCAAGATAGGGAAGGGGAGGGGGAGGGGAGGGGAGGGGAGGGGAGGGGAGGAAAGAGAAGGGAAGGGGGAGGAATGGGGAGGGAAGGGCGAGAAAGGCAAGGCAAGGCAAGGCAAGGCAAGGCAAGGCAAGGCAAGGCAA
>WNWU01000006.1:37011484-37064658 GCA_012654045.1 Ptyas mucosa | reverse complement strand
TATGTATATATGTATATATGTATATATGTATATATGTATATATGTATGTTAGGTGGGCATCAAGAAGAATATCCTTGAATATATTGGTATTCTGGTTATAAGGATTTATAATGTTTAGGCTGCTCTTGGGACCAATAAAAACACTTGCTTCTATTATCCCACTCCTCCCCCCCCCCATGCATATTTAATCTATCCAGATTGTTACGCACATTCTGTTGAAATTGTTCTTCTATGACAGGCAAAAAGAGTAGAGACCATCTGGTATCCTCCTTGAATACTGTGGCTTGAGTAACTGAAAATCACTCATGGCAGGAAGCAGCTAGCGATTTGCATGGAAAAGTCACTACACTAAAAGCAACAACAACCCACCCATCCGTCCCTCCCACCCTTCTTGGATTATTTTAAAATTAACGTATAATAAGAAATACATTGCATAATAGAAACATATAACATAAAAGAATAATTACTGTATCCGCCTAGAAGGCATACAACATTAGATGAAATACATGAGTTACATTAAATGTTATACCCCTGTATTGAATTGTTATATCCTAAAAGGATTCTGTACAGTCTGGCATACAACCATTATATCTAAGAAAAGAAGCACTCTCCTTGAAAATCTGTTACAGGCTACAGATTTAAACAGGCAAAACTAAATCAGTTCAAGGTCTTTTCAGTGTCAAATAACAAAATTAACCATGCCTGGGCATCATGTATCTCTGGTTTATGCTTGCCAAGATTTTGCTAATAGCTCTTTCTAAGATTTGGCTGCCCACAGTTGTACCCAGCTGTGTTGAATAGCTCCTGTCCTTATGCTGGCAATAGGCTTAAGCCAGCTGATACACTAATGTCTTGTGCTGTATACAGTCAAGAATCTCTACAGTGCCTTGTACAGTTATGAATCTCTAAAGCCAAACCCACAACTACAATTCATGTGTTTTCACTTTTTTTCCTTTAATATCAAAGAAGATTAAAAGACCTGTCATATTGCTTTTTCTGTATTGATCATGCAGCTAGAAGTTAGTACAGGAAGCCATGGTTCTGCTTGATTAAATCATTCTCTAATTAAATCTGTATTTTATTCCCAGGGCACAGATCCTTCTGAAGACTAGATGAGCCAGTTCTACCATGATTTGATTTTTAAAAACAATTATATAATATGAAAAAAGTGTTTAATATTTATGACAGCATAAAAAGCATAAAGAGAGGCTAATTCTACAGGGTCTTTTTTTGAATGTGCTATATAAGCATACAAAAAATGCTTCACAGTAATTTTTTTTTCCAAAGCAGGGAGGCATTTAACTGTTCAGCTTTATAACTGATTTGTACTTCGGACATATATAGTTGAATGCATCCCCAATGTAATATTTAAGAAAAGCCACAGAAACCAACATGTCTTAAAATATGATTTTTTTTTAAAAAAATCCAATTTAATGATATTTGTTAAATGGGGGGGGGGGGGAGATTGAGAATACAGAATGTTTTCTGGAGTATATTTACTGTATGCAAGACATGATACTTCCTGGAATAAATGGACTATGAATTATTATCAACATGATTGCTGTTTTGAACTAATTTTCATTAACCACTATAAGCCCCGCACTTACATGTGATACCAATCGCAATATTCAGGGAATTTCTGATATGAGCTTTGATCCTGTTACAATCTGTTTAAGCATCAAGAATATATTGTGCATCATTTTCAGTCATGTACATTGGATCATTATTGTATCTTTATGAGGTCATATTCATTGGTTCTTCATTGGATCTTTATAAGAATTTATTATCTGGAATTAGCCTTCTCCAAAGTCTCTTGTATAATAATATATTGCATTTATAGTTGACTTTTGTTATCCTTCTCAATTTTGGCTCAGTCATTCAAAAAGAACTAGGACAGGGGTGTCAAACTCGCAGCCCACAGGCCAGATGTGTCATTTGCTGGCCACGCCCATCCCCAGTTTAGCGAAGGGGGAGAAAGTTGTGATACATCAGATGATGACAACGTGTCATCGCGAGTTTGACATCCTTGAGCTAGGAGATCTCAAGAAACATATATTGCTAGAAGATGTTTGCCCTTACACTGCTATAAAATGTCTCCAATGACTTAAAATTAAGATCTGCAAAAACTTCAGATTCATGTATCAAGGTAGATGCATAGTAGTAGATGAATATATCTGAAAAAAAACCCAGCAAGAAAAGCTGAAGTTTCAGACGTTTATTTTATCATTTTATCCAGAGTCACAGTAATCCACTCAAGACACTTGTTTCTCTCTCTCCCCATGTTTTTTGTTTTGTGTCATTTTCATGGCACATGACTCAGATTTTTTTAAAAAAAATGTGTGTTTACTTCTCGCAATGCAAGGTGATTACACGAACTTGGGAAAAAAGTAGTAAGTTAACTTTGTGCAGTATATAATAACTGCTCTATAAAGTCAAGTAGACAGCTTTAGAGGGCTGTTGCCAAGTTGCTACACATTTGAAAAGTGAAGCATCTGGTTTGATTTAATTGATGAACCTCTGCAGCAAATCCATTTTCTGTGTCCATAAAAAACTATACCGCTGTATTCTTTTTTTCTTTAAGGACATGTCAGACAGAAATCTTCTGCATTGTGTGTTCCCAGATAGTCAGCACTATGCTAAAATAAATTCATATTCTGAGGCTCTGCATCACGAGAAATAAATAAAATATATTATTCTAAATGATGTAACAGCAAATTTGCATCTATTAGGGATGTGGTTTACATAGTTGTTCATTTACTGTAAATGTAGCTTTCAGAGAGCAGTGTTAGCAGAACTGATGTTCTGTACTGTTTGACCTCCAGAAAACTTCATTCACAAAAAGCATTTTAATTTCTTGGATTAAAACATTTAAATTGAAGGGATGCTTTTTTAATTGAACTGAAATCATTCATCATGAAAACACAATCCTTTCCACTTTCAGGAGATCAGGATAAAGGTAAAACATAGAACCATGATGCACAAGATCCCTACTTACAAGCTGGTATTGTTGAAAAAAAGACATTTCCATGATCACGTGGCCAGCACGACTACCGTATTTTTCCATGTTTAATAAGATGCTACTTTTTCTTTAAAATATTTACTTGAAAATGGAGGGGCATCTTATACACAGGAGGCTGAGAGGAGAAGGCATGACACATCCCCTTTCTCCAGCTCTGCTGGACGAGCCTCTACCTTATATGCAGCTCTATCATTCCTCTCTATTGTAGTTGTTTCCTTTATCACATTGCCACCCTAGGTTTCATCTCTATTGTTCCTGTGATGCATTTCCTGTTCTTTACTCACTCTCTAATAAGGTGGCTTCTGCACAATGATGGCTTGTAGTGTGTTTACTTATTCTACATGAAACATGGGGGCATCCTATACATGGGGGCGTCTTATACATGGAAAAATACAGTACATGCCGAAGCACACAGTTACCTTTCCGCCGAAATGGTACCTATTTATCTACTTGCATTTGCATGCTTTTGAACTGGTAGGTGGGCCAGACTTGGGTCAAGGACTGGAGCTCACATGGCACTTGGATCTCGAACCCAGGTTTTTCAGCTTTCTAGCTGACATGCTCAGCATCTTTAACTGCTGAGAAATCATCCCCCCATTCCCAGTATCAGCTATAGACCCTTTCTATTCTTCTGTTATTCCAAATGGAATTCCACAAGTACCAATCCTCTAAATGTATAGTTAGACGTTTCTTTATTTACTCTTTGTCAAAAATTAAAATATATTTTTTATAATTCTTACAAATACTGCAAAGGTATTACTAATGCATGAAATTTCTGAATAAGACCTTATAAATGCATGAGGTTTCTGAATTCTCAGAAATGTCAGTTTAACATTTTCTTTTATATAATTCATATTAGTTCTGTCAAGTAGAATTTTCACAAAGATTACAATATTGATTTTAACTTTATACATATAAAGTAAAGATAATGCAAACACTACCTCAAGTTATTATCTTATGCTGATACAGAGAGAAAAAATAAGTTGTTTTTTTTAAAAAAAATTCTTTTAATACAAAACATTCCATTATTCATTAAACAGTGTGTCGTCTGGGTACAAATTTTTTGTGTCATAACAGTTAACGCTTAACTGTTTTCGGCATCCACATGCCCCGTTTCCGGCCTCTGCATATCCCGTTTTCGGCCCGTTCCAGGTGGTGGGAATTGCCGCTGCATATCACCACCAAATGGAATGTGCAGAAAGTGGGACACGTGGAGGCTGAAAACGGGATGCGTGGAGGCTGAAAATGAGGTGTGTGGAGGCGGCGATAGGCGGCAGCGATCCCCACAGCCTGGAACAGCTTATTGTTGGTATTCCAGGAGGCCGATCCAACCGTCAATCAGCTACTCAGGCTAAATCAGGCTGTGCTGAAGCTGACCGGGCTGTTTGCTGTTTGCTGCAAGGAGGCAAATTGCTGGGAGGCAGATGCCGAAGGGTGGGGGCCAGCGGGTGAGCAGGGCTTCGGCAACATTTGCTCTATAAGACACACAGACATTTCCACCCATTTTTGGGAGGGGGGAAGTGTGTCTTATAGTCCGAAAAATACAGTACCTTATATGGTGAAAAGAACAAATATATATAATGTTTTAGTTTTACACCTAATTAAAATTTTGAATTCTTATCCTTATAGATGTCTAACCAGATGCAAGTCCTGCTTTTTTAATGGATTTTTTTCTCAGTTAAATTTACATAGGACTAGATCTATTTGTCATTGTTTATGAGTCTCATAACTCATGAGTCTTCTAGAGTAAGAGTACTGTTACCTGGGGCTACAGTTCAGCCTTCCAACTCTCTGGAAGGACATAAAAAATCTATCAGGTAATACTGTGATGTAACCAGGAAGACCATAGGCAAACTTTTAATTGTCACATTTCGACCTTTAAAAATTTCTTAGAAGTCTTAAAAATAGGTTAAATTGATACAATCAACATTTGGTCTATTTACCACTAAATTTCAGTGGCCCAATCTCAGATGCTGGTAGCTTACAATGGGAAGCAGGGTCTAAAGAGTTTGGGCCCTTGATTTAATAACCATTGGCTTTAAAGAACACTCCTTTCTCCAATTACTCTATTAAACAGAAGGTTTACACAATTGATTTACATTTGATATTTATCTGCTTTAAAAGAAGAAAAAATGGAAATTCAACATAGAGGGAAACTTACACTAATTTCTAAATTGACTCTTAACTGAACTTGGTCAAATTTGACATAATGGAATATATGGACGACCTTGGAGGACAAGGAAAAGCGATCCCGCCTAGGAAACGATCAGACAAGAGAAGAGGGAGTCCCCAGTGGATTAATGATCAGGGGAAGAAACCTAGGAAAGACCCATCTTAATTGATCAGGCAGTTTAAAATGGAGTTGGGAAGTTTGTATCTTCAAACTTGCAGGGTTCTATTAATGTAGCCTTATAAATAGAATTAGCTCATCCCATCATGCTTCCTGCCTGGGTTACCTGAGAGGGCTAATTCTCTTTCTCTGCAGAATTGACAGAATGAGCGTCTGTCCTTGGATTATAACCCTCACTGCTGTGTTTTGTTCCGTTATCCTCTTGTTACTTTCCATATCTATGGCATGTACTTCAAAAAAGCAAGCATCACAAAAACAGTGAATCATCCAAAACAAAAATGAATTATCTCATATGACTTCTAGCTAAAAAGAGACAACTGGGATACTGATAAAAACTGTATTATGAAAACCAATATGGGTTTTTGAGCATCACTTTTGTAACTGCAATGTCTTCATGAAAAGATCCATAATAGCCCATTGTATAAAAACAATATTCTTTCATAACTTTTAAAGTTTTAATCATAACTTTAAATCTAAATAAATATTATTGTGGATGTCAAAATAGTTATATGCTGTGGCCCCATATAAGAGAAATGTTCATTGTCAGAGAGAGAGAGAGAGAGAGAGAGAGAGAGAGAGAGGGAGGGAGGGAGGGAGGGAGGGAGGGAGGGAGGGAGAGGGAGAGGGAGAGAGATGCATGCTGTGGTCCCATATAAGAGAAAAGTTCATTGTCTGATATTACTGACTGTCTTAAAGTCCCTCTTCAAATATAAGAACAGGAAAAATAATTCCATACTTTTGGAGATCAGCCCCTCCATTATATAAGGAATATTGCTGATTCAAAAATAGGCCATGAGAGGCCATCTGTTGACCTGAGACAAATCTCGAAAATTAAAACATCCTTCATTAATTGGCAACAGGATTTTATTGAGTGAAACTCAAGAGATACATTTTTAAGATCTAATTACAGCATGTCAAAAGCAATTCAAAGAAGAGGTCATCCTTACAGATAGAAAAAAATACATCTTCATGTTTGTGAGCATAGGAATTAATATGTTTGTGGGTTTGGATGAATAGGAGAGGGTAGGTAAATATGTGTGACAGAGAAGATATTTCAGCTCCAACAATTATTCACATGTTGCTCTCAGAAGGGAAAGAATTCCTTGGAGAGCAAAAGAATTCAAACAACAAGAACAACAATAATAACTAATCCATTTACTATAGCATTTTAAATATATAATGGTATGTTTACCTTATTTTATTTTGCTTATATGTAACATGTAATACACAATGCAAGATAGTTTAGTCTCAACTAGATTTTAATCTATGTAGCATTCACAAACCTGTTTTTTTTTATGCATGCCATCGGTTTTATGTAATTTTGATATTACCGCAACCACTAAATGTCTCTGTTGAGTATCTCAGACCTGATGTACACAAAAACTTCTTTCTAGCTTTAATAAATTTCAGAACTGTCAACTTGATCAATGTGCATTTGGCTCCCTGCCTATCGCAAAATGACTATTGAAAATAGCAATTACCTTTTTAAAATATATCATTTGACTTGTCTCCACAGAAGAAAAAAAAAGGTTGATCTGAATACTATACTGATGTCACAATTGTGATTCAAATCATACTAGATTTCATTTTGTCCATTACCTCATCATAAATGTTTTTATTTATTATTTACCACTTTCCCATAGGAATCTTTTAACAGTGCACATAGCAATTCACTTCTTCCATGATGTCTGCAAGAAGTAAGCCATTAATGCCTAGCATTTAAGCCATTAGTATATTAGCTCTTATATTTTTGATCAACCTTATGCTTAGATGTTATGTGCTTCTAAGTGCTTATGGAAATGCTATTTCAGCAGTTTAGCTGCCAGACAACATTACTTCCGTGTTGTTGGTGCCCAATGTGGCTCTGATACTATTTGAAATAAAGTCCAATTGCAAATATGACTCCAAGTAGCGTTTTAAAAAAAACACCCTGCTCCTAAATATATTTCCTATTACCATAGTTGCTATCCTGCTTCCAGCTATTTAATGTGGATAACAATCAAACTATCTTAGTTATGGTCTTTCCTATTCTTTATGAGTCATAAACCAGTGTGTTTGAAATTATACTGGTCACCCATTTAATCATTATGTTTACCAAAACTCAATTGTTATGGGTTCTCATTTTAAAGTCAAATCTATATATACCCATGCTAATAGAGAAGAAGTACATAAAAGAAAGTGAGTCCAGACCCAGATTTCTCATGGAGATGACTTTGGTCATCTAACTGAATACTTGCATTGTAATAAAAATATGAGTATCTGGATTTCTAGAAGATGTTTGATATTATTATTATCTGTTTTATTCATTAAACATGAAACTCAGTCAACTGAACATTTAAAAATGTGTCACAAATACCATTGACTGGTGCTAATGGTTGATACGGGTTGCTGCCAGTGTCCTGGGTATCAACCAAGTATCTTCTTAAAATATTATTATGTTCCGAGTAGCGCAGTTTTTTGCAGTTCCGCTGGTGTTATTGCAGGAAGCTGCAATTCCTTGATGTGTTTTGTAAAATTCTTGAACATGGTACCAAGTGCCCCGATGACAGTAGGTATCACTGTTACATGTTTCATCCATAGCCGTGTAGTTTCGATAGCCATGATATTTCATGATTTTTATCAATTCTTTTTCTTCGACGCTGGCGTCTCCTGGTACAGCGATATCAATAAACTGTATGCATTGGCCTTCAACAACTGTGATATCTGCCGTGTTGTGTTCCAAATCATCATCATCATCATCATCATCATCATCATCATTATTATTATTATTATTATTTCCTTTTGAAGCACTTGAGGGAGCAGTAAAATGGAGGGATCATTCCCTCGTGACTTTGATCTTATTTTTCTGAATGCTGTTAGAAGAAGTATTGCAGACATTTATTCCACTTCTACAAAGTCCTTTTTTTTTGTATGAATACATGGAATCAGAGCTAACTGCCACCAGTGTATGGATATTTGGCTATATCATTTCCAAGAATTAAAACTTGGAAATTTGGAGAGTGTTTATGTATTTATGTTTCTCTGGGCTGTAAGGAATCAGATGTGAGAAAAACAAGATGAAGTTTGAATTTGGACAACATTGAGTTGCTGCTGACCCTGGGGGCTGGATGTCAGCTGATACATCAAATACCTGGCTATACCTTTGATGCTAGAAAAACACAAAACAACTGTGGTAAGGGGCTTTTTTATTGCTTTAGCTGATATACTAGCTGAGTCCTTATCTGAGGGATAAGAAGAACTGGTCCAAGGTTCTGCAGCTGGATTTGTACCTAAAGTGAGACTAGAACTCCTGGTCTCCCAGTTTCTAGCTTGGTGCCCTACCCACTACACCAAGATGGCTCTCAATCACAACAATATACTGCATAATATATAGATCTTTAAAGTTTTGATTTTTGCTTCAAGGTACTCATACATTCCACTCAACCACAACCTTCTTTATGTTCCCATTTTCTTGACTCATTCACTTTCCCCTCACATTTATTTATTTTATTGTATTTATATCCCACCTCTATATTATTTTTATAAATAACTCAAGGCAGGGAACATATCTGATACTCCCTTCTCTCCTATTTTCCCCACCACAACAACCTGGGGCTAAGAGAGAGTTACTAGTCAAAGATCACTCAGCTTGCAATTCAGTCTACATTCATTTTTTATTTTTTTTATTTTTTGGGGGGTGGGGTGACCAAACTATCTCAATGTCTTTTATATTGACCACTCATTTCTGTATTCAGTCTGCATTCATTCAGCACCTATTCATTCACCGTCCCTTTTCTTTTTTTGTTTTACCACACAGATTTCTTAAGTTACCATATAAATAAACAATACACTGCCTGAAAAATTCACATGGACTGGTTGGAAAACAAGTTTACAAGTATATCTGTGATGGAAAATGTTTGCTACTTAAATATATGTTGGTAAAACCTTATAGTTTCATCAGTCTCTGAATATGGTTATTAAAATGAATTCTTTTTAATCTTTTCTCTCCCAAGGCTTTTCCATTTTGGCATAATATATTACACATTATTTCTGAAATTACTTGTCTAAATCTTAATTTTTATAGAGCTTTATTTGATTTTTCAACCATTTTTCATTTATTCAAAAATTATTCAACAATTTTTGGAATTATGGATGCATATCAAACATTAGGTGGTTATTTTTTAAAAAATGGTCTAAATAGGATTTACAACCAGTTGGAAGATTGCTATTGATTTTTCATGGAAAAATTGGAAAGAAAAGGTTTGGATATTAGTTTTCTCTGAACAATTAATTACATCAAGAAATAATGGCAATCAGTCCATAGTAGTACATTTGTGATTATCTGCTTTTCAATTGTTACACGATTTGGCCATGAAACACCCTTGTTTTTTCTAGTTTGTCCTTACATGTGTTTATGTAAAAATGCCTTTTCTTAGTTACAAATTTTGCTGATTTAAAATAAGCCTTTAAAAAAAAAAGTAAGCTGTTAGCACAAGAAAAGACCACCTAGGTCTCATGCAGAAATAAATAACAGCAAAATAGAATAGGTATATCACATATTAAAATTCGAGGAGTTTATGATTCCTCTTTAAAAAATTAGTAAGGAAACAAAGGTTCTAGTTAGTAAACAAAACAAATACAGTATACTAAGACTGCTTCCTAACAGAGTTCTTTTTTAAATTAATCCAATAAATAGGAAATAGAAGGACCAGCCTATGAATTAACATAGTGAAATGATTCCTTCATACAGGACTTAGGAAGAGTGGCATCTTAAGAGAAGAACCTTGCCATCTTCTTCTGACCTATTGTCTGGAGTGATCAGCTTCACCTTAAGGACTCTTAATGATGAGTTATTAGAATACACCATAAATCTATAGAGCTATAGAGAAAGGCTGACCTCAGTGCTTCACTCATAATCATCAAAATGAAGAGCAAAGCCTTGTGGGTAAGGACAGATATAACCATCTATTTTACTGTACCATAGGTAACAGAATAATGGAGTTGGGAGGGACCTTGGAGGTCTTCTAGTCCAACACCCTGTTCAAGCAGGAAACTATACAGTTGCAATTGCCTTACAATATCTCACTCCAATGATCCCCCTCAAAGCAGGGAATGTATGTCTTCCAATGGATCTCTTGGCTAGGGGAAGGTAGATAGGAAAAATGAAGGCAGTTGTAATGGCAGTAGGAAAGTAATTTGAGCAGCAGGCAGAACAACTTTGAAGGTAGTGGACATTTTTCATTCTCAGTTGATGGTTACAAGTGATAGCTTTTCCTTGATAGCTCTTGGGGATTAATGTCCAAGTAGAAGTATTATATGTCAATTCATTGTTTGAAATAGCACTATTTCAAATATTTTCTATGCAGCTTTATAGGAGTGCTACAGAGATGGTATTCAGCAGGTACTGACCAGTTCTGGAGAACCGGTAGTGGAAATTTTGAGTAGTTCAGAGAACCAGTAAATACCACCTCTGACTGGCCCCAACCTCATCTATTCTCTGCCTCCCGAGTCCCAGCTGGGGTTTTTGCAGTAACCTTCCCCTGGAGTGGGGAGGGAATGGAGATTTTACAGTATCCTTCCCCTGGAGTGGGGTGGGAACGGAGATTTTACAGTATCCTTCCCCTGCCACACCCATGAAGTCATGCCTACCAAGCCACGCCCACAGAACCGGTAGTAAATTTTTTTGAATCCCATCACTGTAGTGCTACTTGTAGCATACGACCTGTGGTAGTTAACCCATACATACATGTTTGCCACCTGATGGCACATTTATCAAGCAAGGAATACATATATATCAACCTATTTTTAATGTGGGCCTGTAATTATTACTCTAAAAGGTATAAGGTTCCTTGTAATAATCAATGTATGTTTCCATTGAGCTATATTTAAGCAGTGAGACAAAAGGCAGAAAATGGGGATAGCAAATGTAAAAAAGAAAAAGAAAATGTCCATAAGACAGAAAAAGACACACAGTGTGGCAGTGTTTAAAAACTAACTGAGAATGGAAGCAATCTGAGATTTTCCACCGCCCATTAGATAGCTTACCACTGTGGAAGACTTTCCACCCACCCATCTCCCACTCTGTCAGCCAGAACATTTAGAACTAGATGGCAAATATATCCCCATCACAACACAGTATGGGACATTTCTACAAGGCCTGGAATCAAAGAGGGCTGTTTAAACATTTTTCTCTTTTACTTAAAGTGGGGAGAAGTACATAAAGCAATACCCAAGCTACTTATGCATTTTGTTGATTTAATTGCCTGCACTGTTGAATTATTTGCTCAGTTTCAACATTTAAATCTCTACCTGGCCTGAAAAATTCATTATTTAAGACAGTGTGGTCCCCAAAGGAGAGAAAGGGAGATTAACTTTGCAGTGTTTCTGTAGAGTAGAATCTGGGACATTACACAAGATCCTGGAATGACACTTAAAGTCAGGAATGTTTGCCAATGCTCTCTTTTTGAGACTGTTTTTTCCCCCCCTCCTATATGATTCCATTTTCCTTCAATTTATCAGTCAAAATTTCCCTAAATACCTCTTTTTTTTTTTTTGCCCCATCTTTGAGAGTTTCATGTTTGTCAACCTTTTAGAAACAGGATATTTTGCAGAATTTTTTCCGAAACCAGTCTCTCGTGTTTGGGAATGCAGAAGTTGTCACTATTGCTGCATCTCATCCCAGAAAGCCCTGGAACAGCAGAAGCTCAGGAGAATTATAAAAGTTGCTAGCTATTGCTGCTAGCTAAAGGATGTATGTGGTTTTAGTACCGCATTTAATTGTTGTTATTTTAAGTTTTGTCTTTGTAAACAACTCTGCAATTCTCTGAAGGGCATTATCTATCTAACTAACTGAAAGTGTTTTGAAATGAATGCCCAATGCATTTTTTTCCCTTTAAAAACTAAGGAAGAAAGTAGCCACTTGGCACATCATTTTGTTTTTAATTGCTGTCAATCAGCAAGACACTGATTCGGTCCCATACTGATTCCAACATGCCACTTGGAGAACCAAGGATTAGTCTGCATACTGATGCATCAGTGGAGGGGAAAAGACCCAGAACAGTATACAATTTGCATCTATTCATGTTGATGAATAGATGCAAATTCTATTTAAATGATATGCAATACATATTGTAATGGTGCTAAAGATTATAAGTACGTATGAATGTGCTGTTCAGTCAACTGTCCAATTTCAAGATTCTTCTTTCCCCTGTTTAGATCCTTTATTTTAAACTCAGAATGGACTGTATCAGGAAGTGGTAGGTTGCCCCCGGTTCGCACCGGTTCTATAGAACCGGTAGTAAAACCGGCGGGAGGCTCCACCCACTGACCCTGATGTCATAAAACACTTCTGTTTATTTAAAGAGACAAAAATAAACAGAACAAGTGCATTTCTTATATTGCAAATCTAGCACATGGACAGGAACATCACTATAAGAAGCATGGAATGTAAAATACAAAAGCATCAACTATAAAGTATCATTAAAACATTTCAGCTTCTAATCACAATGCCATATTTTCAAACAGACAATAGAATGGCAACAGACTTTGTTATTTTTATTTTTCAGTAGTAATTTTATTTAAAAAAATTACAGCTTCAAAATAAACAAACTAAGATTTAGGCAAATTTAAAAAATATGCAGAAAGGAAAAATGGAAAAAATTAAAAAAGAAAGTAAACATAAGAATATAATATAGTGAAGAAAAGAATACAAAGAAATGACTTCCCCTTCATTATAACAAGTATAAATAATTTTAGTAACATCACCTTCTCTTAAAATATAACAAATGATCTCT
Organism: Ptyas mucosa; assembly: GCA_012654045.1. Taxonomy (NCBI): domain Eukaryota; kingdom Metazoa; phylum Chordata; class Lepidosauria; order Squamata; family Colubridae; genus Ptyas; species Ptyas mucosa. The sequence continues at coordinate 37,051,517 of WNWU01000006.1, read as the reverse complement.
TCTTCCCATATCTCATTTCTTACCTATATTTATTCATTTATTATAAGTTAAATATAAGCATTTTTCTCCTTTAATTCCTTCTAGTGCCCTCTAGTGTCCAATCTTCAAAGCCTCATTCTATCTTGTGTGGGTTTTTTTTAAGAATTCAAAACAAAAATATTTTCTCATGGGAAGGATTGTTGTAATTAATTTCAAAATCATTTTTCACTAAGGATAGAATGAAACTCACCTGGTATTGTAAAACTTGTCAATCCAAAGATATCTAACAGCTGAAAAGGAATTAACAAACAATTTCTAACAGTGATTAGGAAAGGAGGAATCCGGTGTCCTTAAAGGTACCAACAGTAGGTTGAGCAAATAGCTATTCTGTCATCTTCCAGGATAAACCTACTAAACTTACTGGACATTATGTCCTCCAGTTTCCTTTTGGGGAGCAAAAGGAATGGAGTATTGGAGTACTCCATGGAGTATTCATGGGTGATCTCAGCTGGTTACAAAAGCTGGTTTACTCGCTGGTTTATAAAATAAACCATAAATAAATTGATAAATTGATAAAAGCTAAACAACTTAATACCCAGCAACCATGGTTTATTGTTTTATTAAAAGCCAAATTAAGTTATTTAGCTTTTATCAAAGCCACCTTCAGATTGCCGTTTCTTCCCCAGAAATCCAAACAGTAATAGACTTTCCAAGGAAACCATGTTGAGCATGTTTGATAACTCACCTGGCTAAACATTCCAAAATGCTTATAATTAACAAACATGTTATTTTTTTTTTAAAAAATGTCCAAGATGATACTATGTGTAGGAATGAAACCATATGGCTTTAGTATTTCTTACAAAATCATGAACTACAGTCAGCATCATTTGCGTATTTTATTCCTCAAGAATGTTGCTTTTGGGTTTTGTTTTTTTCTAGGAAGTAACCATGGTGTTGCTCAAAACTCACATGCTGCTAACAAGTTAGAAAAATGTAAAAAGATTTCTGTTTCCTTTAAGGCTAGGTAATTGCATTTCGAAATTCAATCCACAATTTTTCTCAGTTAACATAGCTATTCATGGTACATAACTCTAAAATTATTTAGCAGTTTTGTTATCTAATTTTACCTGCACCTTTCAATCCAGAACAACACCTACAAGGTGACTCTTCAGTGTAATGGTTAACAGAGTCTGTAAACAGATCAATAAAGCCATATCAATACTAAATCAGAATCAGATGTATTGACCTCAATGCTCATGAGAATGAGTGCTGAAATGACTTTAATTTTCTCCTTTCTAAAGCCTTCTAGGGAAATTGATTTTGGTGTATGAATAGGCAACCTGCAGTACAAATGTCCCATGCTGCATATGCAACATACTTGTGTACATAGACATTTCTTACTACGTTTGCTGATTCACACCAACACAACTATAGCCACACCAGGCCACTTAAAACTTATATGCCATATCCAAATCCCTCTGAACTTTTTCTTAAATCTTATATGCATTTGTATTGAGTCTGATCTTTGTTGTTAAATATGAAAATACTTCTTCCACTAGTCTCCATTTTACCCTTCATTGCATTTAAATTAATTCCAGATTTGTCTCTAGGAATAATATGTTTCCTGGATCCAACAAAATGATACTGTTTGATAAAAGGGACCTGGAGCATACTCTCTCTGCTGTTTTTATGTTCCTTATCATGTTACATTTATAATGTTATTGTGTAATCATCATTTTTATATTTTTCAGTAAGATCACCGATGTAATAAAAGACCATGTTGCTCTCAGACCATTTCTGAGAAGAGTAGTGACAGAGATGCAGAATTAATTCTCTTCTCCCTTCATATCAATTTCAGGCATGTCTATCATCTACATCCTTATATTTCCTTTGTCTGAAATCCAGCGGTCTTTAGCAGCTCAGAATATGTTACTATGCCAGTCAGTGCCATCCAATTAGCCTGACAATGTATAAATTATAGGCATTTGTTAATGTTGTCATTGTAATGATTGGGGAATAATCAGAAGATTTGGAAGTATGATGTATCAAGATAACCCACTGAGCAAAGTGAATTCTGCCTCTACACTTTATGTAAGTTTCCTAGCTCTATTAAAAACTAACTAGCAGAACTATTAACAGAAGCCTACTGCAGTAGTTAAAGGAGGAATGAAAAACTTAGCTCTTTTGGACAATGCCATTAATTCATTGTTCTTTAATAGTACAAATCTAACATAAATAGACATAGAGAGATCATTAAGTACTTCATAAAATGACAGCTGAGAGTTTTCTGGCCATCAATTGTATTGGTATAAAGCTTTAATAGCAGCACACCCTGTGAATTTGTATAGCCCCTACCTTTTACCTACAGTACTTCTATATCTGCTGCTGCTAAAAGGATCTTAAATTAAATTTTAATCAGATGGAACATTCATATGATATTTGAATGGAATTGCTCTCATTGATAAGTAATTAATAAAAAAGTAGTGCAGAAACCATTTCTGTATTATACATAATTAATGTTACTACGTTCATATGTGACTGCTAATTTTGGAACACTCTCCATAATGTTGGAACATAAGGGATAACATGTTCTCTGTTTCATTTCAGCAAGTGCTTACTGTTCTTGCTAATGTGAAGAATTGGAAAATCTACAAGCAAAATACTCTATTACCTGAAGCACTCATTAGCGGGGCCTTTCCTCCCCCCCCCCCCAAAAAAACAATCTTCTTTCAAAAAGGCTTAACGCACTGTAAGGTTTAACGCGGCTGTAAGGCTTAACGCATAAGCCTGTAAGGCTTAACGTGGCTTAACGCACTGTAAGCCGCCCTGAGTCTCTGGAGAAGGGCGGCATATAAATCATTTTTTTTTAAAAAGATAACCTTAGCTTTGGTGACAGCGGTAAAGAGGGTAGGGAAGATACGACTGTTTTAACTTCTCTTGGAGATTTAAATCAGCCAAAATGTAAGACCATGTTCCTTTTAGATAACTATGATAGTCATCATATCATATTGTTTGGTTGCACACAAAAACAAACCAAGCCACATTGACCCATAACAAAAACCAACCTTTGCACCTCAGGGGTTGCCACAAAGAAGAGGGAGCCAAGCTATTCTTCAAAGCACTTGAAGGCAGGACAAGAAGCAATGGATGGAAACTAACGAAGGAGAGAAGCAACCTAGAACTAAGGATAAATTTCCCGACAGTTAGAATGATTAATCAGTGGAACAACTTGCCTCCAGAAATTGTGGGTGCTCCAACACTGGAAGTTTTAAAGAAGTGATTGGACAACCATTTGTCTGAAATGATATAGGGCTTCCTGCCTGAGCAGAGGTTGGACTAGAAGACCTCCAAGGTCCTTTCCAACTCTGTCATTCTATTCTATTCTCTTTAGGACTAATGAAATAGTCACACAATTTTCTTATTTGTTCAATCCAGAAGCCATTGAAAGAGACAACTGATACCACTCCTACATTGCATCAGTCTGACTCTGTCCAAATACAGAAATTACCATGTTTTCCCAAAAATAAGACCCTGTCTTATATTTTTTTGAACCGTGAAATAAGCACTTGGCCTTACTGCCATGCGCTCAAAAGCCCGATTGGGCTTATTATCAGGGGATGTCTTATTTTGGGGAAAACAGGGTATATGCATCTGCCATTTGCACTTTTTGTTTCATTAAAACCATCTCACCTGGTGAAGTGTCCTTAAGAATTTGAAAGCTTGCACTCTATTTGTGATCTTGAATTGGTTTAATGGAAGTATTGCCTTAACAGGCTCAAGACAGAGATCATTACTGTATGACATTGAATTAGCTTTATAAAAGAGTAGCTTTAGTAAGGATGGAGACAGAAAGAGAGCAGAACAGAGCACCGCACCTTAAGCTCCATCAAATACCCTGACAGTGCATATTCCATGGTTTTAAAAACATTTGCCACAACTTTCTACATTACTGTTAGTCTTGACAAAGGAATTTCCTGATTGTAAACTAGTTTTCTTCTTCTTCTTATGACTAGTGCAACTTGGTTTGCTTTATCTATAGCTTTGAGAATAGTAGAGCTGTGAATAGCATTTGAAGGACATCTTTCACAGAAAGTGTGAAATATAAAAGTAGTCATTTTCTTTGAAAGAAAAGCTTCAACGTTAGTATACAGTGTACTCATGAATAGCAGCTTAACTTTGCTGGCAATCTGTGGCTGCCTTAATGGTACAATTAAGGGTGTTTCACTCACCCTAAGATGCTTTTTAAAGCACTCTTTCAATTAATTTATATAGTCAGGATCAGCAATTGCATCTGTACTAGAATAGAGATCTTAATATCTGGAAATTACCTTCTCTTCAAACATTAGGTAATGTTAGGCAATATTACTAGATATGCTTTCTATTTACTTTTTTTCCCTCTAGTGCACTAGTCAGATAGATAAAGGTCTTAGAAATATATATGTGCTTGAATATCATCGCATTCGATAACTTTATATAAGATTCTTACAGCAGAAATGATATATCTTTTTTTAATTTGTTGATTTTTTTTCCTTTTAAAAGAAACACTTTCTATGTGCTTTTTTCTTCGATAAAGCATATACTTTTATCTTTGTGTTTTGTTTTGTTTTGTCTTTCTGTCATAATTTTAAAAGCAATGAAAATGAAAATGAAATGGAAATTGAGTTGACGTTAAGTTTAATTTTTAATTTCACCTCACTCTTGGCATATCTCCATAAGGCCATATGTAATTTATCTCTGCTAGAAAGGGTTTAATATTGTAGGATGTAGGAATTCTGTAGGAAAATGAATTCTAGTTTTAATCTTAAATTGCAGATTTTGTCAAGATTATACTAACTCTCATGAACATCAGTCACTGCCTCTCCTTCAGGAGAAATTGAGCTGCATCTATAACTTTACACAGACTATTTGAATATATTGCTTTCTAAAGGGTAGCCTAGTCATACCTTAGGTAAGAATAATGAAGTTCTCATGACTAACGTTACCTCAAAAGGGAGAATGATACTGTCAAGCCTCAAAGGGCTCTTTTTGTTGTTGCAACCATTATCACTTCTCAGTTTGCCAACGAACTATGGGGGGAACTTAGGTCCAGACATCAAGATGCCAGCCATGGAGACCAAAGATGTTTCAGCAGGTGTTTAACAGAGCCAAAAGTCTTTCTCACAGCAACACCAGCAGTCTTCATTGGACAATGTGACCTGGTCTAATTGGGGGGAGGGAGAACCTGAACTTTAACTATATTGGTTTGCGTGGGAAATAGTTAGATCTTGTTTTGCTTCATTTGTGCAAAAATGATGTACTCAATAAAATTTTGCATTAAGAGATTGGATCATCTTGACCGTGCTTTGGCTGGGTTTGTGAGTCGGAACCTTGACAGGTATATTTTGTCTTCATAGACCTAGAAGTACTGATGTTTGCCAACCCAAGAGAGGCATCTAATTATCTATCTGTAGTTGTTCAAGATACTGAACCAGTGGTGGGTTTCAAAAAATCTTACTACCGGTTCTGTGGGTGTGGCTTGGTGGGCGTGGCATGGCTTGGTGGGTGTGGCATAGTAGGCGTGGCAGGGAAAGGATACTGTAAAATCTCCATTCTCTCACACTCCAGGGGAAGGTTACTGCAAAATCCCCATTTCCTCCTGATCAGCTGGGACTCAGGAGACAGAGAATAGATGGGGGTGGAGCCAGTCAGAATTTTTACTACTGGTTCTCCGAACTACTCAAAATTTCCACTACGGGTTCTCCAGAACTGGTCAGAACCTGCTGAAACCCTCTGTTCTGAACCTAATAAATTTACTTTGATAGTTTACTGTGGCAGCTGAACATATTCATTTTTATTTATTTATCTAAAACATTTATATGACTGTCCATATAACACTATAAATCAGTAGCTAAATAAATAAATAATGGAAAACACAACATATACAGCTCCAATTAAAATCCTATACAATAACCCTGAATAGGCAAGCAGAATTCACTATTTCTGTTCTCCTCCAGAAAGGATTCCATTCCCAGCAGCCAAAGGAAAGAACCATTTTTTCATGTCTTTCTAAAGGTAAACAAGGCCAGTGCCATCCATATGCCAGGAAAGTAGAGGATATTCTCAGAGGGCAGAGGCTGCAACCAAAAAGGTACACTTCCTGACTCTCATCAGAGGCATTCAAAGAAGGGACATAAAGAGAATGAGGAGTTGATCAAAACTATTAGAGAGAGAGAGAGAGAAGGGCCTGCAAATAACCCATTGCTATCACATGAAGGGCTTTAGGTGATGAACAGCATTCAAAGGCTGATAAGAAACCAGTGCAGCTTGGTAAATCAGGATGCTGCCTTCAACTCTGCATTCTAGATCATCCCATACAGAGCACATTGCAAAAGTCCAACCAGTAGGCAAGTATGTGGGTGAGAAGAACAGAGCATTATGATTCAGGGAACAGACATAATTACTACACAATATGGAATTGTGCAAAGGGTTTCCTGACCACAGCTACCATCTTCTCTTCAAGCAGAAGTTAAGCATCCATGAAGACTCTTAGTTGGTCTTGCAATTCCAATACATCTGTGCAGGGAAATGAACCCCTGTCAAGAACAAAAGATGGAAAATATCCAGTCTCAAGAACCAGGAGGTCACAGCCTCAGTCTTGATAGGTATGCATCAAAGGTATGTGTTCCCCATTCAGATTCCTACAGCCTCCATGTATTGGGAAAGGGCCTTGACAGCCTAACATAGAGGCTAGAGGAGGAGATATACAATTCAGTATCATCAGCATACTGACAATGCTGTACCCATACTGCACCGAACTCATGGTTGACTTCATATAGACGTTAAAAAGAAAATAAGGCTCTGGAATGAAGACCTTACATATTCTGAGCAGTTTTTCAGCAAAGCAAGTGGTTGCTAACCATTCTACCAAATCACCTCATTGTATGGCTTGTTACGGTTCTCTAATTAGCACAATGAGTAGGTGATATTTTCTTATGTTCAGTGCAGATGCCACATATTCAAGTACTTTTCTTAGGCATTTATTTGTTTATTTAACTGCTTGCTGTCATCAAGGCAATGAATTATAATTTGATTATAAGTCAGCTGAAGTGTCTCCATATTCATGAAAGAAGAATCCTTGAGGAATTGACTATTCCCGTGTGAAACTTCAAAGATAAAACTAATTCTAGAGGCATGACAAAATCTGTCAGTTACTTCTCCTATGAAAGAAGCTGTTTTTCTACTTTATTCACAATATGTTTTGGAAACTAGGGTATTGTTATAGTGTGTTGCATGATTCCTCTGCCATTTACAATTTTTTTTTCTATTCTTCTGCAGCTTTCTGTGCTTCGTACTTTAAAACAAGAACAAAAATCACATACTGTACATGGGAATTTTTTAAATGATTAAAACCAATGGGTTTTTAACCATTGATATGTTTTAGCCTCCAACCCCTTAATCATCTTTGTTGTCTTCTCAGCCCTCTTTCTAGAGTTTCAACATCTTTTTTGTATCATGGTAACCAAAACAATGCAATATTCCAAGTGTGATCTTACCGATGAGGGCTAACTGTATTTCTTATCAAACTGAAAGAATTATCAAAAGCACAGAGCAGTATTGCAGTTGTCTCCCATATCCCTTTCAATTGTGGAAAACCACACACATACAAAATGGTTCATCCATTCTGTTAATGTTATTATGTGATCTTGTATAAAATGGTCTGTTCAGATCAGAGGTGGGCTGCACTTTCTTTAACAAAGGGTTCACTGGTTGTGAGCGTGCATACGTGCCCTTTTGGGAGAGAAACGGAGCTTCAAACAGGCTCCTAATCAGCTCAGGCAGCTCCGGTGAGAACAGCAAGGTGGTGCAGAATGCAGCTGGGCCAGCCAATGAGCCAGAAAGTAAGTTATAAATGGATAGCATAGAACAGGGGCAAGTGGGCGGGCCCAGCCAGCGATCAGAGCTAAGGGTTCGCCCGAATCCTTGTGACCATGCAGTAGCCCACCACTGGTTCAGATCCCAACAAAGATTCAACTGATAGCACAGGAGAACAACTGCTTGCCTGTTCCTCAGTTACCTTTTAAATAAAGCAGTCTGTTCTCCGATTCACACAAAAAAAGTCATTAGGAATAGACTGAAAAATATATTCCCAACAAAACAGAATGATAAATTGGGTTCCAAAGTGAAAGTAATCCAGCTGCTACAATTTCTGTAACTTTTAACATTCAGGATTCAACCCAGAGCTTGCTCCTAGCAGTTCACATATCCTTGCAGAAACCTCCCCCCCCCCCCCCAAAAAAATCTTTGTGCTAGTTTTGTTGATAAGAAGAAGAAGCTGGGAGTATTGCATAATTTAGTTTTTTTCTAGGAAGTAGGAGAAAGAATAGAAAGGGTCACAGATGCTGCGCTAGAAGAAGTAGAATTTTAAACTTTGGGAAATAGAACTAGAAAAATGGAAGCAATTAAGAGCAATGTGGGCTGGTAACCCTGAGCTGGAATTGACAGTGTTTACATTGCTGAAGGCTTCTTATTTGGAGGAGAAAATATACCCTGTCTATCCAGTGCAGATGGATATGGTGTGGGGTCAAAGATGACAGAAACTCAAAGGTTTTACCCATTCAGAGAAAAGGTGGCATCCAGCTTGACTCATAGAGGGAAATTTGCCACCAGGCAGGGCCGGATTTTCCTTTAGGCTAACTAGGCTTCAGCCTAGGGCCTCAAGATCAAGAGGGGCCTTTTATTATCTCTCATGTAATTTACAAACTTAAAAATGGGAAGTGAAAGGGCCTCATAAGTGGAATAGCCTACGGCCTCTTTTCATCTAAATCTGGCCCTGCCACCAGGAGTTATAACCCAAGTATAATGATTTTGACTTATTTGTTTAATTGGTTTCTCTTTTATCTAATTGTAAGATTTGTGTGGAGAGCGGGTCACATTTTAGGTCATATGCAGAAATATTGAAAATTCTAAAGGGTACACAAACTTTTAAGTACCACTGTGCAATATATTTCAACATTTTTTGTTTGTGTAATATTACCCCCTCACCATTCTTTTATTTGAAATGAGCATGCAGGCAGAAACGAAGTTTGGATTTTTATTTATTTATTTATTTTTTTGTACAGTCCCTGCATACCACTGTGTGCTACTGATAATAAGCTAAGCAGTTTATGCCCCAAGTATGTACCGTGATAATAAATCTGTTCCGTGGCAGTTTATCACTATGTAGTTCTCAGGCTTTCCTGACTTATTCCCTGTTTGCACACAGAACAAGTTGCTCTTTAGTTTTCACCTTTCTTCTCTGCTGTAGCAGATCTTGCAATTAGTGTAGAATAAATTTAGAAGCTGTGGAAATGAACTAGACATGATATTAAGTCCAAAAATCACTCCCTCACAACCAATAGTGCATATGCAGAAATATAGAATGTGAATTTTACACATTACCTATTACTATATGCAGGTAGCTTTTGCTTAATTATCACAGTTGGGGCCAGCAACTCCATCATTAAGTGCCACAGTCAATAAGTGAGACATCACGTGACAGCTTGTGATCTTACTGCAAACTTCTTCATTGACTCTGCTTGTTGGAAGCCAGCTGTGAAGTGTGCAAATGGCAATCATGTGAGTGCAGCACACCGCAATGCAGTGGTGAAATTCAATTTTTTTTACTACCAGTTCTGTGGGCATGGCTTGGTGGATGTGGTGTGGTTTGGTGGGCATGGCTTGGTGGGCATGGCAGGGAAAGGATAATGCAAAATCTCCATTCCCACCCCACTCCATGGGAAGGATACTGCAAAATCCTCATTCCCACCCCACTCTGGGGCTACCCAGAGGTGGTATTTGCCAGTTCTCCGAACTACTCAAAATTTCCATTACCAGTTCTCCAGAACTTGTCAGAACCTGCTGGATTTCACCCCTGCCACAATGGATACCAGCAAATCAGAGGATTACCCATGGACCACCACTCTCAGTAATTCAGCATCTAAAAACGATTCCTTCCTTCTGTTTTTGAATCTTCAAATTTTAATTTGAGGCTCTGAGAAATGTTGTTAATTCCCTCTTGCAACCTGCTCTTTACAAAAAGTATTTATTTGAGAGTTTGAAATATTATTACAAAGCCATCTTTTAGAATAAACATTCTCAAAGCAGCATACAACAAAATTGCTAAAGTATAAAAAACTATAAAACAAAAAATAAAATAAAAGAGACAGTCAGCCACTTAATAATTTCCAAATGGAATTATGGTCATAAAGCCCTTTTGGCAAATTAATAAATTATAGGCTCAGATCTCTAGACCAGTCTTTGAGATTGGGACCCATTGTGAGGCCTAAAGACTTTAAATAAAGATGAGATCTAGTGGGTATTACCAGGAATAGAATTCTATAAATGAAGAAGCACCACCAATGAGAAAACTTTATCTCTTTTATTTGTTAGCCCAATTGCACTCATTTTCAAATTTAGAAACTTCCATGCTGTCCCAAATATCAAGTAAAAGATTTGTTGGCAGGGTCCTTAATCAGCTTTAAAATTTGATTGATTGATTGATTGACTGACTGATTAAAAACTATGTATACAATCTAACTGAAAGGAAAAAAAAGTGCAAGTAGCAGATTTTAACAAATATGGTAGCTTTTTAAAAAATCCATTAAATGTGTTTCAGTTAGAGGATACAGTCAAATGTTATTTCTTAGTGGCAGAGAGTCAAGCAGGATTATTTAGGGTCTGTTTTCAGGCTTGGAAATATAAACTTTTGGTCTCTTTGGAAACAATATTTTGAGGACAGTGTTATAATTCTTAAGAAGACAGAGAATTTTCTTGTGCTGTTTAGGAATTGGGGGGGACTTTAGGAGTAAGGTTTATATTTAACTTTCTGCTTATTCATAAAATTATCACTGGTGGTAAAACAGGTTCTCTCAACTTGCAGCAGCATCTGTTTTTACAGGTCTCAGATAACTTCCTGAGGCTGAAGACATGGACTATGCTTTAAAGGAGGAATAAGCAATGTATCCCCTTAAACATGCTTTGCAACTTAATGCTACCTCCCCTTATCTAAGTCCGAAGTGAAGAATCATCTTTGCTTTGTTCTGCACTGTTCTATGATGCCCTGTGGCATTTGTGATTGCCATCTGAGGCTGCAAAGAGTGGCTTTGCACTCTTACAATTCCATGGGATTTAATCATTGTAACAGTTCTGTAAAATGATATGAATATTCATCTACTGTCATTCATTCTGAACGATTTATCTCTTTTTTACTGTTGTAATATTCTACTATATGCTAGCTATTTTGAATAATGCATATATGTCCACACGATATCCTAGTTAAAGGTTTGCCCAAATATTTGGTTCATGAATAGGCTACATAGTTATTTTAAAATATCAATGCAGCCTAGAATCGGTTCAGGCATGAAACCTTCAACACCCCTACCGTGTTTCCCTGAAAATAAGACCAGGTCTTATATTAATTTTCGCTCCAAAAGACACATTAGGGCTTATTTTCTGGTTGGGTCTTATTTTGGGGAAAATATGGTACTAAATACATCCATCTGGCTGACAATCTTAACTGGGGCTTATTTGGGGGGTAGGGCTTATATTACGAGCATCCTGAAAAATCATGCTAGGATTTATTTTCTGGTTGGGTCTTATTTTTGAGGAAATAGTGTAGCTGTGATAGATGGTGTTCCATAAAAGACTATGGATAGTCCTTGATTAACGCCTGTTTCTTTAGTGACCATTCAAAATTATGAAAAAAAGTGATTTATGATCTCTCCTCACACTTATGACCATCTCAGTATTCCTGAGATAACACAATCTAAAATTCAGACATTGGAAACTGGTATTTATTTACAACAGTTGTGGTGTCCTGAGGTCATGTGATCACCATTTTGTGCACTTCCCAGCTGTCGTCTGACAGAATCAATTGGGGAATGCCATTGTGATTCCACATGTTTTCTATACATAGAGCAGAATGAATCAAAGCATGTCTGGATCTCAGTTTGTATATGCACAAAAACACCGCCAAATACAATACAATGCAACAGGATGATGTAAAAAAAAAAAGAACTTCACTATACAGAGATTTTTGCTGTAAAAGTACATTACAAATAATCTGAGATTCACTGGGCTTGTTACTACATTCCACTTCCCTGTTCCTGGAAGTACAGGTAGTCCTTGGCTTACAACCATTCATTTAGTAACCAATCAAAGTTACAATGGCACTGAAAAAAAGTGACTTATGACCATTTTTCATTCATGTACAACCATTGCAGCATTCCTATGGTCACATGATCAAAATTAGAATGCTTGGCAAACTGGCATGTATTTATAACGGTTGCAGTGTTCCAGGCTCATGTGATCACCCTTTGCAACTTCCTGTTGCTAACTTAAAAGCTGCAGTGATTCACTTAACAACTGTGGCAAGAAAGTCCGTAAAATGGGGCAAACCTCACTTAACAACTGTCTTGTTTAGCAACCGAAATTTTGGGCTCAATTGTAGTCATAAGTCAAGGACTACCTGTAACTCATCTCACCTGCCAAAAGGTTCCCTTGACCCATCCTTCCCCATCACCAATCATGTACAATACCTACAATCACCCCAGTATCTGAGCCAAAAATTGGCTAAAACAATCCTAGTTCTTCCCAACTTATCCATTAAAACCTGCAGACATTCTGGATACAATCCATACTGCAACCTGGCATCCCTCTTGATTCTCTCACAAAAGCCTCATTACACAATGGATCTCAATGAATGTGACTTCCTATGAATATAAAAAGTGTTTTTAACTCATTCCAAAATGCAGGAGACCTTAAAAGCAATTAATATCAATTGTATATGCAATTCTATAAACCAGAGTGTTGTTTGTTGCTTGGCTGGTATGGAAAGGACTTTTCTGTATGCCACTATTTCACTCTTCAAGGTAGAATGCTATATGGAAGATTCATTGCAGTAGTACACACACAAGGTAAAACACTCCCTTACTGCTGACAATGATGCTATCCCAAGACTATTTGGTACCCGAGCAGTGCAGCATATTATGCCTCTAAGTCAAGGGACACAGTATGCAGAGCTAATTCCTTGAATCACGAATCCCACAAGCTTGTCTCTTTTCCTCTGTCAACCCTTCCCCTATTGGTTAAATAATTCACAACTTGATGGTCTTTCAGAATACTCAAATTTAGATGACTTCTGGTTAATGATTGGGGCATCCAATTATTTCAGTACATCCCAAAACAGCATAAGTCTCTTAAAAGAGGTAAATAAATCCATCAAATTCAGTTCTCACTGCTTGTTAGGTATGCATAGAGTGAAGAAAAAACAACAAGACATAAGCATCTATTTCCAGAATAAGTGATCCCATTCAGGCAATCAGCATTCCTTAGGTAGATTTACATTTGAGCATTTGGAGCATTTTCAGCACTTCTGTTTCAGCTGAGAATCACACACACACACACACACACACACACACACACACACACACATACACAAAATTTGTGGACAACCACAAAGCTCTACTTTTTCAAGGTTCAGAAAATTTAAAAAAGGTTTTGTCTAGACATCCTTTTGAATAGGAAAACATACTACAAAAGCGGGATTTTAAAACTAACTTATTTCTTCTCCTTAGCAGCCTCTCATCACTCCTCTTATATACCTATTGCAGATTTCCTTCCATAAGTTTTGTCCTTTCACCTCTATTCAGCACACATTGGTGATGGCTCCTTAAAAGCCTATCTTCTCTTTTCATTACGCTTAGGATATTCAGTAGAGACTAGCAGTTTTGACCTTCTCAGAATAAACTCAACAGGCTTTTATGAGCCACATAATTCTTGAAAGTCTGCTTGGACTTGTGATGGTTTTTTTATTCTTTGTTTTTTTTGGGCGGGAGGGGTGTTTCGGCTATAGCTGACTTCTCTAAAGCTACTGTGTAAGATAAAAATATTACGATATAGTAGACAATAATGTATCAGAGAACAAACCAAAGTATACAATATCACCAAGAGAGTAAAAATTGAAATGGAAATGGGCTGGTCACATAGCAAGAAGAACTCAAGAGCCTGGTGGCACAGTGGACTAAGTGCTGTTAAAGTAGCACTTAAATTGCCAGCTGCCTGCAATTACTGCAAGTTCTAATCTCACCAGGCTCAAGGTTGACTTCAGCCTTCCACCCTTTCTAAGGTAGGTAAAAGGAGGAGCCAGATTGTGGGGGCAATAAAATGACTTTGTATAAATATACAAAAGTATGAAGGCTATTGCTTAACGCAGTGATGGCTAACCTTTTTGCCATCGTGTGCCAAAAGCGGGGGGAGCGGGGGGAGCAGGGGTGCGTGTGCTCACATCCATAATTCAATGTGCCCCGCCCTCCTGCGCATGTGGACATGACCCCCCCAACACTTCCCCCTGCTTTTGGCATGCGATGGCATGGTGGGCCCAATAGGCCCATTTTCCCCCCTCCCCAGACTCCAGAGGCTTTCTAGGAGTTTGGGGAGTGCAAAAACAGCCTTCCCCATCCCTCCGGAGGCCAGAAACAGCCAGTTGGCCAGGGCCTGAAAATCAGTTGGCCAGGGCATGCATGCGGGCTGGAGCTGAGCTAGGGCAACACTTGCATGCCCACCAATATGGCTCCGCGTGCCACCTGTGGCACCCGTGCCATAGGTTTGCCATCACGGGCTTAACGCATTGTAAGCCATCCTGAGTCTCCGGAGAAGGGCGGCATATAAATCAAATTTAAAAAAAAAAACTGATAGCAGGTAGACCAAGGCAGTCATAGAATCAGGAGTGCTATTCAGCAGGTTCTGACAGGTTCTGGAGATTTTGAGTAGTTTGGAGAACAGGCAAATACCACCTCTGGCTGGCCCCAGAGTGGGATGGGAATGGAGATTTTGCAATATCCTTCCCCCAGGAGTGCGGGGGGGGGAGGGAAATGGAAATTTTGCAGTATCCTTCCCTTGCCATGCCCACCAAGCCACATCACGTCCACCAAGCCACGCCCACAGAACCGGTAGTAAAAAAAAAATTGAATTCCACCACTGGATAGAATGAATCCCACTTGATAAAAAAAACATCTCTGAAAGAGACCTAAAACAAGATGGATTGATGACATCAGCAAGTATTGCGGGCCCAATTCTCAAAAGAAAGTTCAGGACTGCATTGGTTGGAAACATGTGGAAGAGGCCTTTATCCTGCAGCAGATAGACAATGGCTTAAATGAAGATGATGATGATGATGATGATGATGATGATGATGATTGCATCCTTTTACAAAACAGTTCACTATATCTATAGTGATCCTTATTTGACTTAACAATGTTCTTCGTATTACCACCACTACCAAAAAAAAAAAAACCCCCCAACCCATTCAGTGTATTTCTTTGGACTACAATGTAGGCTTGAATTGTCACATCACAATCTAGAGGTACACAAAGCATTACATTGATTTATTGAAGATTTCCACTGCAATTAATTATACCATCATCCAACCATTACTCAAATAATAAATCAGTAATGCAGACACTATAGTAAAGGCTGGGTGAGGCAATACGTTGCTGTAGACATGCTGTAGAACATGATGCAGACATGTTCATTCCAAGTTATTTTAGCAAAATTTTGAAAATAGATTCAGTAAAAGGTAATTTGACTTTAACCATTATTTTCATTAAAAACCTATCCCTTTAATGACTGACTAGATTTTATACAGTTATTTCAACTAACAGCAGCTAGCTTTTACAACCAAACTGAGCAGGGTAATTAAAATTTGGATGGAGTTTTTAACCTCCCTGAATTATTGCAAGCCATACAACTGTCAAAGAGGTGGCAGCTCTTCCCCATTATTAAACCTTAACTATTCTACTTGTTTAAGTCAAGAAGGATTTTGAAAAACAAAACTGAGCAGAGGGCACAGACTGGAAAATGCAATGCAATCACATTTTTGCTTGAAATAAGCAAAACATCTGGGTTAGCTATGATGAAAATGCTCACGGCGCTGTAATCACTGAAAAACAAACTCACGCACTTGAAGATTGTAGCCTTTGCTACTATCTGCAATAAAGTTGCTGACAACATAGGGCCTTGAATAATTCATCGTAATACTGTCCATAATACCATGGGTTGGTCACGGATTTCACAGAACTAAGCATCTAATAGCTGCTTTGCAGTCTTGAATTAAAATCAGAATCATTATATTCATTCAGTACATGAGAGCAACACAGAAGTTGCTTGACTGGGAGGTAATGTCATTAATCACACTAATATACATCCTCATAAGGACTTCAAGGATACAAACTCAATGTACCAGCTAAAGAACTTTTTTTGTGAGTCCACATTGTTGCGTCTTATAATAATAATAATAATAATAATAATAATAATAATAATAATAAGAAGAAGAAGAAGAAGAAGAAGAAGAAGAAGAAGAAGAAGAAGAAGAAGAAGTAGTTGTTCCGATTGTAATTGGAGGGCTACCCCACTATTTAGAAATTCTAAATTTACCGGACTTGAACATTTTGTCTCTACAAAAAACGACCTTACTCGGAACAGCTTACATTCTCCGACGATATCTTAACAGTTCCTAGGTCCTCGGTTAGGACTTGAGCTGCTGAGCTATTAACCAACCTCAAAGGCTGTGAATCTCACCAAAGATTAAATAATAATAATAATAATAATAATAATAATAATAATAATAATAATAAAAATTATATGCCCCCCCGATTCCTGGGCAGTTTACAATTGTTATAAAAGCAAAGGACAACACAGTACAAAAACACAGAAAAAGCATGAGACAAAGGGACAACTATGGGAAAGGGGAACAGAAAGAAAGAAAGAAACGGGTATCGGTTGTCCTCTCAAAAGGCCTGAGATGAATGGTCTCCATTTTGATTCATCTTTTATTTATACAGGATTATAGAGTCCATGGTTTTGGTGGTGCTGTGCTTTCAATGTTTTATTATGGTTTGCAATTCCTTTTTATTGTTTACATCCATCCCTGAGTTCCACTGATATAAGGAGCCTGATAAATATTTCAATAACTAAATAAAGAAGTGCCTTTAGAAACCAGAGAACTTAGAAGTACTGGGTAGTGATAATAGCATAGCCTAATTGCATTACCAATATTAAGTTGTTATTATATTGTCTTAAAATATCTTTTTGAATAAGAAATAATGCATAATTTAAATCAAATCACTATATACATACATACATGAGTAAAGACAGACCGACAGATACACACACGCACACGGGAATGATCAGAAGAAATTTCTTTTTGGCCATGAATGATAAAATCTGAAGAATATCTACAAAAATATGTTCAAAGACAACGTGCATATTTTGTATATGTAGGTATAAAAACACAAATAAATTGTGCAGGGCCTTCAAAGTGGTTTGAAACAAAAAAAAAATCTGAATGTACACTTGGAATATATTTATATCTTTTCTCAATCTTAGCTTTTGTTTACAGTGCAGTTTTTTCTCAGTCATACTAATCAAAGTCAGGATTTCAATTACATTATAGTACTCATTTAGATCCAATTCATCATCACTATCAGTTATTTGCAAAGCACTTAAAATGAATTGAAGCATTTTTCCCTATCTAAGATATTTGCCTTCTCAATATGCAGCTTATTTGAAGCATAAGGGATTCCTAACATGTATATCCTAAAATATCTTCCCTGTTTTTAATTGACTCCTGAAAGTTGGCTTCAAGAGCATTAAGATTTTGTGCTGTCGCATAGCTCATATTTGTAGCAATCATGTTTTCACTACTTGTGCAACTATATTTGCATATCCGACACTGTTTGAATGGTGGTCAAGGAATATAGACAAATTTGACAAGATGTTACAAAGAAGATGGGCTGACAACAGACAGACTGAGCGACAGATGGCAATTTCCAGAAAATATGTATAAATCTCAACATTATAAAAACCGAATAAAAACACAGTTCGACCAAAGAACTAAGAAGGTTACAATTTTTTTTTGTTTGTTTAGGATTACAGTTGATTTTGAGTCATACAAGTATGAAGAGCCCGGAGCAATATCACAAAATAAACAAAATAAAGATTTTAAAATGTACGCACAACAGAAATTATGGACTATGCATCTTTCCCTAATTGAGTCAGGGTCGAGCAATACGGAATCCGGAAGGCGTTATTATTCTCAGCATGAAGTTCAGAGTCTTTCTGGTGCTCAAATAAATAAAAAGGTGTACTCTGATATGAAGATTTTGTAAACAGATAAGAAATGCGGGACATTTTTTAATTTACTGTAAATAAACTATAAGGAGAGTGAATTAGATATAAGCAGTCCCTTTTCATATTGAAATTAGAGCAGTGTGTGTAGCACTTAATGTATTAGATTGAGATCAGAGAGACTCAGGTTTAAGCCTACAGGGAGAACTTTGGACTGTCCACTCTTTCTCAGCATATTTTTGGTGAGGGGTAGTGGGGTGAGAAGAGGAAGGTGGAAGAGGGAGACGTATGTAAGCCATTTTTGGTTCCTGTGAAAATTGATTGTCTGCTGTCAAGTTACTTTTGACTGGAGACTAAAACATACGACAAACGATTGCAGGAATTGGGTATGGCTAGCCTACTAAAAAGAAGGTCTAGGAGTAACATGATAGCAGTGTTCCAATATTTGAGGAGCTGCCTCAAAGAAGAGGGAGTCAACCTATTTTCCAAAGCACCAGAAGGCAAGACAAGAACCAATGGATGGAAACTCATCAAAGACAGAAACAACCTAGAACTAAGGAGAAATATATTGACAGTGAGAACAATTAACCAGCGGAACAGTTTGCCTTCAGAAGTTGTGAGTGCTCCATCACTGTAGGCTTTTAAGAAAATATTGGATGGCCATTTATCTGAAATAGTATAGGGTCTCCTTCTTAAGCAGGGGGTTGAACTAGAAGACCTCAAAGATCCCTTCCAACTCTGTTATTCTGTTAGTGACCACATAGGTTGATTTTCTCCATGATGATCTATCCCTAACATAATCTTTCAGGTCTTCCAACACTGTACTCATCACCTGTAACTGAGTCTGTCCATCTTGCTTCTGGTCATCCTTATGTTCTCTTTCCTTCCAATTTTCCAGGATTAGAGCCTTTTTCAGAGAGCTAAATCTGTACATAATATGTCTGCAGTGGGATAATTTGAGGTTGGTCACTAATGCCTCAAGAGTGAGAACCCTGCATTGATTTGTTTGATGATCCATTCGTTTGTTATCTTGGCTGTGATTTGGGGCTCTTAAATGAATTAATGATTAAATATTGCAGTTTTTTTAAGCAAGTTTTTTTTTTAGAAGAAGTTTGCCAGTGCCTTTTTCATAAGGCTGAGAGAAAGTGATTAGCCCAAGACCACCCAGATGGCCTCCTGCCCAAGGTGGAATTAGAAATCACAGATTTCTAGTCTGGTGGCTTAATCACTACACAAAACTGGCTCTACTCCTTCATTAAATGCAACTAATGCAAATCCAACTGTCTCTCTCTCTCTCACACACACACACACATTCTCTCTCACACAGAGAGAGACATTTGATCACTTGAAAGGGACAGGCTGGGCTTTGCTTCTATTGTAAGCATGCACTTCCCACAATCTTCCAAAATTGCCTGTGCAGCAGCTTCCGGCGTGGGTGGGCGGAGCCTCCCGCCACCACCACTACCGGTTTGTCAATCCAGGTAGAACCAGTAGTTACCCACCACAGCCGCATGGCTTTCTGCTTCATTGTAGCAGCAGCCTGAGTAACACCCGAGATCCAGGCCTCGCAGAGTGCAAACCGTGGTCACCGCCTGCTCCATAGTCACAAGGTGAGCTGCAGAACAGAGAGGCCCTTGGCTGCAAGATTGCCTGGCACTGTGGGCAGGGTTGGGGCTAGCAAGAGTGTGCTGGAAACATCTCCAGGCACCCGGAGAGACAGAACTCCCGGCCCTCGCTGGATCAACTGATCCGCGGTCCACGGTTAAGGGGCCCAGCAGCCATGAGCTCACCACCTCCTGCACCTCAAAAAAACAACAACAACAAAACCTTCAAGCCTAAAAGAAAATAAGACCCAGTCTTATTTTCGGGAAAACATGGTATTTATTTATAAATAAATAAAATAAATAAAATTTTCAATCTTCCAAATACCAAAGATCTTCCTTAACATTAAAATCCTTAAAATCCAAATTGTAAAGATCTGAACTGGGCCCATTTGATAAGTACATCAAGGACTTTTTTTATTTTTCTTACTTTGATTTATTATAGGACAAAAGAACAAGTCATGTTGACTCAGCAGCAAAATATTTTATTTGCTAACAGGAAAATAGGTCTAACTTTAGACATGGAAAAAAATATGTAAGATGACAATGAGTAAAAGCAAAAAGGAATTCAGACAATCTTCTTTAGCTGACTGGCTGGTGCTGCTGTATTAAAATGGATGAGTTCTTCTGCTGTTCAAATTGTGTAACTGTTACTTCTTCAACTTGGCTTGGCTTTGTGCTATTATTATAATTTTGCAACAAGACTTCTGGGCTAATTTAATTTTATTAGAAATGTACATTGCTAGGACTCTAATACATGTGTAAGGTAGAAAGGTAGAAAATAAGTAGCTGTTAACTGGTAGGAATTGATTCCCCCCATTCAGAACAATGGTTCTTCTGGGATAAATCAGTACAGATGAAACACATTTTCCAGAGACAGAGCACAGTGCTGTGCCTCTTTAGCCATTCACATGGTGCATTGTGCATACTTGCAAAGAGATAAGTCTCAGTGATCAGCACAGGGATTATGATGGTTATGCATATGGAGCAGGAGAAAATGTCCTGCGTTATATTTACAGAACACTAGGCAGCATGTTGAAGTACTGAAACCTCAGAGAACTGTCTGATATCATGCTTGCCAAATAAAATCTGTAAACAGGGACTGTATGTCACTTACCTATGCATCATAGAGGGTTTTCCTTATTCTTATTGTCTTTCTGGTGGTAAAAAGAAAAGTGGTGCATGTATACTTCATTGCAAAATGTAAATTTCAGCACATTTCTAGGACTAACTTCTTCCCTAGGGAATCCTTACAATAGAAACAAATATGCATGTTTTGAATGTAGTTTCTGTTGTAATAGTTCCCCTGAAGAAAAAGCAGGTCTGGATAGAGATTTTGCAAAGATGTTGTGTACAATTATCTTCCTTTCTTTTAGCTCCGAAGTCTGGAATACTTCCTTTTCTTTATATTGCTTATAACAGTGCCCCACCCAACTCCATTTCCATGGAGAGAGGTTTTCCCGTGGACTGGAGGGGGTGTGGTTTCACATGCTGCCTGCATCCCATGGATTGGGCTTTGCTTGCTTTCTGGCATGCTGAGGACTGGTACCGATCCACGGACCAAGGGGTTGGGGATCTGT
Organism: Ptyas mucosa; assembly: GCA_012654045.1. Taxonomy (NCBI): domain Eukaryota; kingdom Metazoa; phylum Chordata; class Lepidosauria; order Squamata; family Colubridae; genus Ptyas; species Ptyas mucosa. The sequence goes on along the minus strand of WNWU01000006.1, from coordinate 37,030,216 downwards.
GGCCTATAGCAAAAGCATCTAGGGATATTAATGAGCCCTGGGGTTCAACAAACTTTCTCCCCTATCTGACTTGTTCAATTTTCAAATAAATTCTTCTAATTATGAAAACTGGAATCTAGATTGTTGCAAAACATCTTGATGATTTAAAAAAAATGCCCTCAGGCCGCAAACTTTTACTCAGAAAGTGAAAATGGGGCTTGTTTGGTTTAAAACTGTTTCCCACTGCTTCAGAAAAAGTATGAACAGGAATTATTGGAGGTGTTTTGCTTGTATGTGGGGGACTTGGAAGGACAGCAAAAATCGTTCTGGTAAATTGGCATTTTGTAATTGATTATGTTTCGATAGAAGTCATTTTGTAAATGTGAGAGTGTTCACAATATACCGTATTATCAAACATTCCAAATGTATCCACTAGGCCTCAAAGCTTGAGGATACCTAATATACCTTATACCTGAACTAAACAAAGAGTTGTTTCAGTTTTTTGGATTTAGACAAGCTGGTTGTAGAAGTTAGATACCAAAAGTAGCCCAGGGGTTTTTTTTAGAGCAAACAGAGAAAATGGGGGACAAAAATCCCCCTTCAGACATTGCATTTTAAAAATAGCGTAGAAAAAAATATAACAGTTGTGAAAGAATATCTGAAACAGACAAGGAACTTGTATTAATTTGGACATCCTGTTTCTAGCTGAGAACTATCATTGGTACATATACTAGCTTCATATAATTATATTACATGCAGCATGTGTCTCTACTCTTGTGAACTGGGAGAAACTAAAAACTGTACTTTTATTTTGTAATTTCTATGAAGATAGTTAATTAAAGTACATTTCTCCAGTTCTGTCAACACGTTAAGGCCACTCAGATCTGTTTTATTCTTTTGTACTTTTATTTGCTACAGATGAGAACATTATCCTCAATGTGGCAAACTTTTTATGTAATAGCTTGTAAAATTAGAGAGAAGACAACAGCTACATAAACTACCATAATTTGGTGCCATGCTAGTGAACTATATTTAAATTGATTTTAATAAGAGTGCATTAATTACTAGTAGGAATTTTTATTCTGTTTCTAAACAATTTGCATGGTTAGCCTCTGGTTGTAATAAAGATGAGCTTGAATTTTTTTTGTCAGGGCTACTACAGAAAAGGACTACCTTTTGGCCCACACCTTTTTTGGCACCAACTGTAATATTCAGTTCAGACAGGTGGAATCATATTTAGCAAGGCAATCCCTGATATATCCTAGTGTGATGCCATACAATGCTCTATATAGACAACAAATTCTTGGAATTGGAACTGATAACCAGTGCAATGACCTCAGGATGAACATAATTCTGTAACAGTGAGCTTCCCGACTTAGCAATCTGACCACCATATTGGTAGCAGCTGCAGCTTTTGAATCAGTCCTGTATATAGTGGGGCACTAATTCAATTGTATTATCATGAGGGCATGAATCAGTCAAAACGCTTCCTAGTTTAAATACAGCCATAATTGATATACCTGTTTAATCAAAATCTGCCTTGGCCACTGCTCCCAAAAGCAACACCTGCAAATGTAGGATACCAACTCTTTTAGAGAAAGAAGTCTTCCATTCAAATCTCAGTGAAGATCATCTAGCAGAGTGACCAATGAAGTTTCTGCTCCAGGACTGGGCCAAAATCCCAACCTGCTCAAATACAAGTCTGCAAGGGAAACCCACAAAATCATCTAGAAAGCCTAATATCTCCTTATCTCACCTATACTTCATCACTGAGTTTGGATCACTTTGAACAGTGGGACGTGCCAGAAATCCACAAGCACATTACATGTTTAGAAGTACAGGCACTTCTCTGCTCTTATTGCTATTGTTGTTAGGTTTCAAGCTAAGCACATAGCAGTGCTCATTCATAATCACAATTTGGATCACAATTGTTCCAACAATCTTCTCAATTTCATTCTTCCCATTATTTCTAGGAAAACTAAAATGTTGCCTGGTATCAGCAATCAGAATAAGTTTTTGGGTAATCTGTTCCAAAGATAAACCAGATGTGACATGAAAATGCCTACCAAATTGTTAAGAAGTCCTTAAGCATGCCTTGGAAACGCTCAAAAACTATACACACAAAATTGTATGGCTATGGTCAGTCATCCAGGTCATGGTTGTAAAGCACCTTTGGTACAAAAGTGTGTGTGTGTGTGCGCGCGTGTGTGTGTGTAGTTCTGTTCGTGTGTGATATTTTAATGCCAAACAAAATTACCTAACACTTGCAAAAATAAAAGGTGTGCATCTTAGTAAATCGATTATTGCTTTAAACAGCTTAGTAAAAATTTAGTTAAATGAGGCCACATTGAGACACTTGTGTTAATTACAAAGCCTACTGGAGGACCAGAGTCACATGTCAGGTGACATTAAATTGCTTTAAACATAGGCACTCTGAAGGACACTGTACTGAAAACTTCACAGATCCGTCTGCTTGTAATTCTGACTTTGACCTACTCAGATTTTACAGTATATACACAAACACACAGTACTCTCCTTCTCTCCCTCCTTCTGTGTAGTCACAATTTTTAATTCTGAGATTACAACCTGATGAGGAATTTTCCTTGATACAATTTAAATTTATAATTCACAAGGCAATGGAATCAATTTACAGTACTAAGAAATTAGTGTGCAAATCTTTAGAATTATGGGTTTATAATTTCCAGCAGTATCCAAGGAGCAAAAGAATATTACACTTCTTTGAGCAATCCCAATGAACCAAAATGTATTTCTAAGCTTTCATCGTCAGCAACTTTCTGAAAGTTGGCTTTGCCTGCAGCAATACCTTCCTCCCTTTGAAGCCCACTGAACTCCAAGTTAGTCTGATCAGAGGGTAAAGCAAATGTCTTCTTAGTATTGACATTAAAATATCACCATGTCAAAAAGTCATTTCTAGCACCAAGTGTAAATGAGCAGACTTCAGCAAATAAGTACATCTTGAATGCTTCAATTTATTTTAGTCCAGAATTCCCCTCTTCAACTTCACAGGTCTGTTACTGAGTTTGTTTTATTATTTCACTACTTAAACCCAAACACAGCGTTCTCTAGTTAGTCTCTCTTTTTTTTTTCTTCCCATACTGTACTTCAAGAATTTTTGGGGAGATGGATCTAGCCCAGAATGTCAAGCTGCTATTATAAACTGGGCTATAGGACTTCTGGAATAAAATGTTACAGGTTATGAACGTTAAGAAGGAAACTCCCTAGATATTTATCGGATAAAACTTTAACAATAGCTTAGAGACCACATGTATCTCCTTGAGGAGAGCATCCTATATACTAGCACATCCGTTCATCTGATGGAAGTGCTGAGTAGAGAAAGTTTGAAAAAAACAAGTGTCTTGGCAGGAACATATCATTAGTTTTATACATTTGTACATGTCATGAAGTAGCGGGTTCAAATGGCATGCAACAGTGACTCTCAAGACTCCAGCTTCTCATCCAACTATGTTATGCAAATCTCTAGAACCAATAAGCCTGTTAGCAGGGAATAACTGACAGCTTGCAAGCCTATCATAGGTCCTAATCCCCTTTCATAAGTGACACCATCACAAGAGGACAGTACTTATAATCAAAAGAATGCATTATTCTGTTTTTTTTATTAAAGTCAACTTCTAATTTCTCTTGCCCTTTTACTGAAAGAAGCTCTTTAAAGTTTCTTTTGAAGTACAAAATAAGATAGAAATGAAGAAGGAAAAGAGGTCAAAGGAGAAACTACTTGGTGAACTTCATTAATGCCACTGGAAAATGTTCAATCTAAATTAGATTGTTTTCTTTGTTAATCTTTCTGCACATACCATTCACCTTTGACCCTGACTCATAGCATTTACCCAATCACACCTACTGCTTATTTTTCTATACAAGAAGTTACTGCCAATTATATCCAAGACAATAAAAGGGTACAGAAAATGTATCTGTTGGATTTCACTTCATTAAAATTTCAGATATGGACAAGGTTTAAAGATAAAGAGAAAAGAAAAATGTCTACATTAATATTTATTTTTAATCAAGGGAGTGAAAAACTAACAGTGACTAAAAAGTGGCATAATAATACAAGAAATATTTTTGTTTTTTGAATGATAGAGCTTTATTGTTAATGAAAGATCCATCTGAAAGATGTTTGTCTTCTTAACTATTGTATTATTATGGGGGAAAAGTCAAAAGTGAATTATTATAAGAATGAGAAATTCTGGTTTAAAATTCACATCAGTGATAAATTCATAAACTTGATCTATTCTAGGCAAATATAATTTCTGCTTTAGCTTCCAACCCGCAGCATGAGGGGGATAGTGCTGCTAGAATGAATCCCTTTCAATTGTTAATACAGGTAATCCTCGACTTATGACCACAATCGAGCCCAAAATTTCAGTTGCTAAATGAAACAGTTGTTTAACGAACTTTATCCTATTTTAGAACCTTTCTTGCCTCAGTTGTTAAGTGATTCATTGCAGTTGTTAAATTAGTTACATGGTTGTTAAGTGAATCTGGCTTCCCCATTGACTTTGCTTATCAGTAGGTCACAAAAGGTGATGACATGACCCCAGGACACAGCAGCCATTATAAATATGACTCAGTTGCCAAGTGTCTGAATTTTGATCCTGTGACCATGGGGATATTGCAGTGGTCATATGTATGAAAAATGGTCATAAATCACTTTTTTCAGTGCAGTTCCAACTTTGAATCATCACTAAATCAATTGTTGTAAGTCAAGGATTATCTGTATTGTAATAATCCATTGTTTTTTGGGGGGGGATGGGAAATTTGAAATCATGATTCAAATCTATAAGAAGTTGTTCAATTCTCTCTTTAGAACAGGTTCAAACCAGGATGGTCCATCCTCCATCAGAGATTTCAATACTGAACTGGGGATACCCATATGAACAATAGTCCCTATGCACAAAAGTATCTATTAGCTAAATTGGATCAGTATTATCTATATACAGTATGTATTGGAGATCCCATTAATTATTTTTTCTTTGAAGTCAGCAAATCAATGGACTTTCCTGCTCTTTCTTCAGATCATATTCCTCTCCACCATCTGCTGTTAGTTGCTGCTGGTTTTTTTTAAAAAAATTGCTGTCCTAAACTAAAAATGTCGTTAATATAGTTCTATTAATTTTACAAAACTTATTAATTTCATGAATCTTAGAGCAATAAAAATATTGAGAATGTATCACTAAGTAGACTTCATTAAGACAAAGCCGGAATTATTCTGAATAACTTTGATGACCAAGCTAAATTTCCTTCTACTTTACAAAGCATCTCTCTGCCAATTTCATGTCATTGTACTTAATTTACACCTTCAAGGTGAATGCAGAAATCTAAGTCTTTCTCCTTTGGCACAGGAACCTACATATTCAACTCAGCATTTCCTTTTATTTACTCACACTTATATCTGAAATGACTATATTTTAAAAATATTATCTGTTATACTAAAAAAAAAACCCAATTATACATGAAACCAAAAACTATATGTCCCCATCTTATGCTACTGTATTATTTATGCTTGTTTCTTTATGCTATTTTTATATATGATTCAGGCACAGCCAGAATGGAGAAACAAAATCAATTACACCTTTTACACAATATTAGATTTATATTTGGATTATGGACGTATTTAAACATGAATCCATGTAGGCATCCTTTCTATTTTATGAAGCTCTAAGTATCATAAAATCTGTTTTTAAAAGAAAAAGATTTATAAATCTATATGCAGTGTCATCCTCAGCAAGTTTAATTAGAATTAAGACCCTAGGTAGGCAAAGGATTTTAGATGTCAGGATTTTCTGGAAAAAGGATATATTGATTCCTTTTCTGTTTTTTTTTTTTCAAATTTCCGCCTACCCTATTCTAATAAGTATAAACATTTTTGTTTAAATACATTTTCCTCAGCCTGATATATAATACATAGAGGGCTGAAGAAACGGGAATTCCACAAAATCTGCATTAACAGTTAAGAAATAATCAGTCAGCATAAAGTGTGTTATGTTCTTTCCCCTTATTACACTGCATACTGTGCTGCCAACAACATATGCTGACACTCCATAAGGTTTTCACTTCCACCTCTAACAGATACCAAAAAGCAATATGTTTCTTCAATCCAGCCTCACTGGTTGCCGGAGATACTCTTCTAGCAGCAGCAAAATTGGTTTATGCATATGCCATGCATTCTGTAAATTGACGAAAATATGTTGCATTTATGTAACTGGACTGCTCTTAAAGTCAGTCGCTAATGTGAAGGTTTAATACAATTCAGATAAGACCAATGTTGGAAAGCATTATATGTGGACATTCGTGGAATTTACTATAAACGTATGGTCTACAGTAAGCAACAACAGAAATATTTTTTAGAATACATTAGAATAAATAAATAAATGGTTTTTTTTAATGATTTCAAGCAAAACTTTCCTTGTGATTTCTAGAATTTTTTTTTAATCCTTGGAGGATTTAAAGCAGAGATAGAGAACATGGGCCTTACACATGTCACTGACATGTGTTGGTTAAACCTGTTAGACACTGGAGTTCAGTACTATCTGGGAGGCCATAAGATTCCCCAACTCCAACAATCCCCAGATCAAAGGATACAACTGCGTAAAACAATATTGGACACAAGCATAAACATTTGATTATCTGGTGAGCTCAGTTCTAGTGAAGGAAACAACACTGCATTTCATAAGCAACTCACCCATTTAAACCATTAAAGACAACAAACTGGAAATACAGTTGGCTGAATGATCAATTTTTTAGTCTTGAGGGTCTTTATGTTCTCTGTATAATAGTCCAAAAGCTGCTGTTGTAATTGCCACATCCTGATCTTTTGAAATCAGTGCTTCTCAATAACAGCCAGATTTTACAAGCAAGTTAACAAGTATGAATGACTGCATTTGAAGAGATAAGTTTGCTGTCAAGAAATAGGATGAATCTGTGCAACAATATGTATAAACAATAAGCACACAGGTGCACTGTTTTTCTTACGCATACAATATTGACTTTAATATACATATTAAATATGCCATGACTGCATAATTTTACTATGAAATCTGGAATAACTATTGCAAAACAAGACTGTAAGAGCTTTCAAAATATTCTTGAAAGGTGGCACAGTAGTTAGAGTGCAGTATTGCAGTCTACTTCTGCTGACTGCTGACTGCTGCAGTTTGGCAGATCGAATCTCATTAGGCTCAAGGTTGACTCAGCCTTCCATCCTTCCAAAGTTGGTAAAATGAGGAGCCAAACTGTTGGGGCCAATATGCTGATTCTGTAAACCACGTAGAGAGAACTGTAAAGCACTATAAAGTGGTATATAGATCTAAGTGCTATTGCTATTGCTATTCTTGTAACTACCGTTAAATCTTTTAAGAAAGCCTATTAGATGAGTATTGGCGAATGATGGAAGGTACAAAAAGTTTTAAATACTACCATCATTCTAGTTCATTGAATCTAAAAAAAAAAAAGACAAGTTTCAAAGCTGCAAAACTGAAATTTCCAGGGAACTAATTAATTGCTCTCACAATGTTTTCCTTATAAAAGGACATTATTCTTCACCCAAAAATAAATAAATAAATAAATAAATAAATAAATAGCCCTGGTCCTGAATGCAAAAAAAGTCTAACTTCAAAATTTAGTAATCTCAGTTAGAAGGAAAATGAGGAAATGAGGAAATCTGAGATTGCTAGCTCAGATTTGATGTTTCTACTCAATTAATGGACAGCTACAGGGTATGTAGAGTATGGCCAGGAAGAGTTTTGAAACTTTTTAAAAGTTCAGTTACTCTGATTCTGATTGCCCTCTTCACAAATTCTATTTCATGCCATACGTTTTTTCTATTTTATAAATCACCCTTCCCAAACATTTTAAGTTTTGGAAGGTTCTATAAAATGAAATCCCTTGACACATTTCTAGCTATTAGTTTATTCCTAGGGGTAAATATTTATGGTTGGTTGAGCAATCAGCCAGATGTTTAGGTTGGATTTGGCATTTTTATCCACCTATTGAGTCTTTCCCAAAAACCTCAGATAGGCAGATGTTGATGCTTGATGATGTTAAAGGTATTGTTACAGAATGTAAGTTCTTGCAATAATTTTCACTATTTCCCCCCATTTGATGGTGAGCGTGGCACTTTTGTCCAGTCCAAACTCCATTGCAATATCTTGGCTATATATAGAGCGTGTCAATAATGACACAGTAAATAGCAATGTTACTTAGGGGAGATCTCCTCCCGTTCCTTGCTCTTTCCTGTTAAATTACATGTATACAGAACTCTAGTCTTATAACAAAAAAAAAAAAAAAACTATATCCAAAGTTTGCATACAATGTCACACTCCTTTAGACTGCAAACCTATTCCCATTTATCAAGAAGTCTCATTGAAATCAGTATTTACTTCTGAGTAAACATATATAATATGGAGTTCTTAGAAATTTGACTTCTATCAGCTTATTCTTTTTTCTAAGTCTTTTCTTTCAGCTCTATTGCTTTTTTAGTGCAATACTTATATATCATTTTCTGAAACCAGATTTTTTTAGTCTCAAATGTCTTTCATATTAATCTTACAGGTATTGTCTCTTACATAACCAGCTTCTTTGTTCTCTGCCTTGCAACTACTTCGTACAAACATGTCTATTTCCTATGAGAGCTGAAATTCTTGTGTTAATCACGCTATGCTTTTCAAAAAAATAGTTATGTTTATGTTTGCCCATTTTGTTTTACCCTTATAATTTAATGCTCAGTTACTATATTTTCAGGACTTACTCATCGATTCCAGCATCATATGCCTTTCTTTCTATCTATAGGACTGGAGAAAAGATACTATATAATACTATACAATACTTTGCTTTTTTACCTAGTATCATTTGGCCATTCAAACACATTCCTTTACATCTCTTGCTCTGAAGACCGACAACACACATAGCAACATTGCTTAAAAGAAGAAAAAGTGAGCTGAAGAGCAGAGATAAGCTGCTCAGCAGTGGCCCCTTTTGGTCAAGGAAACAAATTGTACAAATACAAGACAGGAGAAAGAAAAGGGGGGGGGGAGAGAAAAACTTTCACTTCAAACTATTGAGAGCCCTTTCCTTACCTTTCACATTATTCTTTAAAACATAACCCTAACACTACTGCTTCCAATATTGATGATGCTGACCAGCAAAACATTGTGATGCTGACAGTTTAAAATTGATTATATTGCGCAGATGTCATGAAATATTTCTGCTTTGAGCAAGTCACTTGTACAATGTGTACCTTAATCCCTTCAGGTAATCCCTTCAGGTAAAATCTAAGGCCTGACTTCATTAGTTATGGTAGCTACCGCATAGGCGCTGAAAAAATGGCTAATTGTCTAAATAATCCATGTCTCACAAAAGTGTTCCCTAAAACTGTCTTTGAGTTTTTAATCCTGGTTATCAGTCTATTTTAGGGGTACAATTTCAAATCATATTCTTCATTTTTGACTGCAACTGGAGCCAAAGAAACATCATGGATGTAGTTACTGGGAGTCAAGCTTGACTCAAAGACATTTAAACAATGCTTTATTTTTAAAAAATAGCGCTCCATATTAATCAGAGTGCATGTTAAAATCTGTAATTATTTTTAATAAAAGTTTTTGTAAACAATCCCATGAGTGGAAGGACTGACTCAAGAGATATTTTTTCTTCCTCAAATGAAATGAAAAGCATCTTCTAAAATGAGGCCTGATGGAATATGAATCATCTAGAACAACAAACAAAGCTTTTATCTTATTTATTATCTCATTTATTATCTAAATGTAGGCATCTATTTTTTTAAAAAATACATTATGTCTCACATGTTCTCATTTATTGGGCAAGTTGTCTATTTTTTATTTTGGTTTAGTTTTTTTTAAAGCCAAACTTGTTTTACTATATAAAATAGAAACAATGTGTTCTCAAAGTTACATGGTTTATATATTTCTTCTCCTTGAAAATCCCTTATACTTTATAAGATTTTTTGCATGCCATAACTTTAACCACTTTCAGGCTCTGTGAAATAAAATTACATTTGTTCTCTGCTTCTTTTTGAGAACATTAGATTATATTAATTCACTACCATTACCTCTCAAAAGGTTTGCTATACCACTTTCAATAAACTTTTAAGCCTTGTAAATCCAATGCAAAGTTGAATGTAGACGTTAACCTAGATAAATTCATGAAATAATATTCTCGGGTTCAATTATTGATTTCATTTCTAAAGATATGCTAAATATATTTTAAAAATAAAATTGCCCCCAGTTATGCCCAAAGCAAGCCCAAAGCAAGTGAATACTGAAGTTTCATTAGCTCTGCAGAAGAAAATAGATGTGTTTAGAATGTGATCTATGTGACACTATACAGATTTCAAAAGAATTCAAATATAACTTTTAGAATAACATCCGCACACATGTCAACTTGATGGTATAAAGCTCCACTATTGTATGAAGTATAATTTCCATATAAGTTGATGAAAATAACAGTCATAATAGTTCACTCTCTTCTGAATTTATTTACCTGGAGTTTGAGCTCACCTTAACCTTGGAATATTTACTAGGAGATACTTACCATTGGCTTTATGGGGGTCTATTTAATCATTATATATAGAATAATAGCAATCATAAAGAGATGGAGTTGTATTAACTATACAAATCATGTACTTTCATTGAATGGTCATGTTTGGTATAGTCTAAATGAAATTAGGTAGAGAATTACAAAATGCGCCAGAATATAAATACTGGATCATTCCTGCCATTGCTTCTCTTAAGAGTTAATGGTCAATTTGGCAAGTTTTGTACCATTTAGTTTTAATTAATTAATACATACTTGCATGCATACACATACACACAGCCCTCCTGACATTTCATTTCTGCCCATTCAATAAAACATGAGTGAAAGATAATTTAAAGTAGATAACATCACTGGAAAGAATTTGAAATATCTAGGATGCAGAAAACCATATATGGTCATTCAGACGCACACAAAACTTTTTAATATTATTCATAATTATTTAGAATTTACCGCAAGGTTTCTTAATCATTATATTTATATAATAAATGCTACTAAATCTTATAGGAACCTTCCTGTAAGTGTGATATGCATTGTGTTTCCCTATAGTTGTTCTTATAGAAACTTTCAGAATGAAAAAGTGATGAGAAAGCAAAATTGTTCTACTTTACCAGCATTATGGAACTTCTAAAGGATCTCTCTCTATATATGAGATATTAATTGACCTTGGCCTTCATTGAAACAGACCATGCTGATAATATCACCTCTGGCCAGCAATGGGCCTCTGGGTTTTAGGCAGATGATTGAATTGGGTTCCTTCCAAAGACAAAACTTGTGTTTTATTGCTGAGTTTTATCTCTCTCCTCTGAAGTCCACAACTTAATCCCTATATCTGTTTTATTGAAGTTTCTCTCTAAATGTTTTATTGGGGGGGAGCCAAAAAGATTTGAGGATTTCTTTCCCCAATTACAATTGTTCTGGACACTTCAAAGAACATTCAAAGTAACTTGGTTGGCAACACGAATATATCACCAGTGCGCGCCCCCTCCCACATTTAAATTGGGGTCTCTTCCATCCATTCTGATTTCAGGCCATCTCAGGAGAGTGAGACCAATAGTCTTATTACATTACATGCACTCAGAAGTCCCACCATAGTTTATAGAGAATGACTCCCTAATAAGAGGATGTGGAAGCAGAGTCCTAAAAGCACTTTAACAAACATCAACATAATTCCCTTGTGAGAAAATATGGAAGCAGTTTTAAATCTTCCCATTCTGACCAACCATGAAAAAATGGGGGGGAGGGGGAGAGAGAATGTTTTGAACTTCCACCCATCATAACTCTTGAATAATCATCTGGCCAAAAACTTATTTTGTTTTTTTTCCCTTTATTCTCTGAATACCTTGACCCCTTAAATTCAAACTGGACTGTGTTGATGTTCACCAAAGTAAACTCAAAATGCCAGGTCTTCTCCACCAAGAGAGAGCTTTACAGCTTGTTCAGCACTCTACCTTTCAGGAGTAAGGAGAGCACGAATAGACTAAGTGTTTCTTTCAACGCCATTTAAGAGTCCACTGGATTATCCTACACTAGCCCCAAATCAAAGTGCTACCTAGAAAGAATCTATAGAAACAAAAATAGTCCGAGAGGAAAACCCGTGTACAAACTAACAATTTTCTTCTTCTTCTTTTGGTTTGTGGTTTTTTTTTTGGGGGGGGGGGAGGAGAGAGAAAAGAAATCTCCAAGAAACCGACCCAGACTCTCTCTAGGAAAGCGCACCGCTCTGAACTGTCCAGCTTTCTGGAGTGCTGAATCTCCGAGTACTCCAGACGAAGATGTAAAGGACGAAAGGGGGCGGCGGGGAATGGGGGGGGGGAAAGAGAGAGAGAGAGAGAGAGAGAGAGAGAGAGAGAGAGAGAGAGAGAGAGAGAGAGAGAGAGAGAGAGAGAGAGAGAGAGAGAGAGAGAGAGAGAAACGGAGGGGAGGGAAGGGAAGGGAAGGGAACAAACACCTTACCAGAGTTTTGTTGCCGTTTTTGCTGAGGGGACCTCGGAAAACTCCCTTGATGTTGCGAAAGTGCCCATTGCTGAGATGCGCGGAGCTGATGACAATGTAATAACACTCCATGGAGCAGCGGCCTCGCGGGCTGCCGCCGTTTCCATACACCCCGGAGGCGCCAGACCAGGCAGAGGCTGTAAGGCGCCGGGAGTGGGGTAGATGATTGGACTTGGCCGGCTTGGCTGAGACCAGGAAGCGGCGAAGGAGCTGGTTGATCCCGGGAATAACCAAGCTATACACAGAGGCATGTACTGCTCTCCCTCCGGCTGTTGTCTCCAAGTAAAAGCGGGGGTAATAGCAGCAGCAGCAGCAGCAGCAGCAGCAGCAGCCTAACTCTCCCTTCCTTCCTTTCTCTCTCTCTCTCGTTCTCTCTCAAGGCGGGGAGCCAGATCGAGCGGCCGGGCAAGCTTAGCTACAGCAGGAGCCGGCGGGCATTCATCACAGTCTCTTTCCGTCAGCGCAGAGCAGGCAGCAGCCAAAGGAAGAAGGGGGGCGGCGGCGGCGGCGGCAGCGGCATTAGCAGCATCTTTCCTTGGCTTCGCTGAAGGAGTCTGAGCTGCTGCCTCTCGCAGGCATGGCGCTATTATAGCGCACAGCCTTGCCGCTCCATTGCACTGAGCCAATGGCAGGGAGCCACTAGGCTGAGCTCGGAGCTGTCAGGAAAGTGCATCTGTCACACGCTGCCGTCTCCTCCCCCCTTCTCAGAAAAAAAAAAAAGGGAAAGAAAATAAGCACACACACACTCACTCTCTAAATTTCCAAGCGCTCCACGGGAAAGAGCAATCATGGCGGGAAACCGAGAGGGGACACCCCCCCCATCCCTATCCTAGCAGGGGCTGCCGCCGTTGCCCAGGTATAAAAGGGAAGGTGGCGTTCAGCTCCCTTCCCCCAGAACAGAAGGGAAAGGCAACCGTTTGTCTTTGCCTGGCTGGCGGAGGGAAGCCTTTCCCTCCGCGGCAGCGAATCCCCCTTTCCCAGCGGTGTGACATTCGCAGCTGCTCCCTTCCCTTTGGAAGGGGAAGCGGGGGGCAGGTCTCCTGCCGGATCCTCGCTCGGGGAAAAGCCACACCGGTCCGGGTCCCTTTTCAAGGGTTTGTGAGACTGTGAAGGAATTTCTATTTATTTATTTATTTTTGCACGAGGAGGAAGCCGCCCCGATGGAGATCTGAGGAAGAGGGATTTTTAAAATAATAATAATAATAATAATAATAATAATAATAATAATAACCCCGAAAGCAACATGGAGCCTCTCCGTTCGGAGGCCGTCTACCTGAGAACCGAATTTAGGGACAGCCACAAGCGCGTTTTTTCTAAAAAACCGACTGCTCGTAGAATTGCGACAAGGACTGCTGCTTTGGGGGAAAAAAATAAAAGCGAAATGTGTTGGAAAGCAACCTCCACCATACCAAGACCCGGATTGACTAGAGATAGAGAGATGCTGTATATATAGAGAGAGATATGCTGTAGTGCGGCACAACTTGGGATCACCCTGTTGAAGGAAATTACAATTGAAAAGAGCCCCTCGGCTGTGATTTCCGAGTTTATTTATTTTTATTTTTATTTTATTTTTTATTTTTGGGGTCTGCTTCCCACAGAGCGTCGCCTGACGGGCTTGACCGAGTTCTCCTCACGTCAAATCTTAACCCGCGAGAGCCAAATTTCACGGCTAGCTGAGGGCGGGGCAGTCCCAGGAAGCGCGAGATACATTAATAGATGGGGGGGGGGTAATTCAATTCGCACGCGAATAGGCTTGCAGCGTAACGCTGCTCACCCCCATTCACTGAGAGCACCACCGCGCGACTATCACACGCCGGCTTCTTTTATAGGGTTTCCCCGCCCCGCCCCCTTCAGCGCCCTCCTTTCCCCGCCCCCTCCTTTTCCCGCCTCCTCCTCCTCCGGGTTAACCCTTTAATGATCCGCTCCTCAAGTCTATAACAAGTTCTGCTCGCCCGAGGTCGCTTTGCGAAAAAAGTGCCTTTTCTTGCCAGCAGCGCCTCATCCGTCTTGCCGCCCCCGGTTGAGCGTACTTTATTGGCATTAGCAGGCACTTAAAGAGATCGATAACAGCCAGCCGTCAGCCTGGGGACCGCGCCTTCTTCAATGGATTTACTCCCCCCCCCCCCTTTCCTTTTTCTTTTTGTAACTTGAAGATGGCTTAATTGGTTAAAGCGGATGGCTACGCAGACACTCTCCGGCGTCTTTAAAACGCGCGGGTGCAAGGCGGTTGTCTGGAGTCTCTCTTTGTAGGCTTTTCACACTCCGCTTTCCTTGGGTCCATTGCGTTGCACCGCTGTATGAACTCTGTGCTGGTGTTTTGAGAGCGGATAGCGAGAGGGAAATCTTTTTCGTGATTGGCTTGGCATCAAAATGAATTCTAACGCTAAAGTGAAAAATGATACGTTAAATTTAGAACAGAAATAGGTTTTAGAAGCAAAGTGTTGATGTTAAGAACTGTAATTCTAAAAGAATAAAATAGTTTACACGCAAGAACACTGTTAGCTGGTGGTCTTAGATTGTAGCAAACAATCAAGTGTAATTGAGAAAACATGGTGAACTGGATATTGTCATCCTCAGTGCTAACCGCTTAGATGATTTACTGTATATTACCAGCAACTGGGTTTATGTAATTCATAAATGGGCCATATTATAGGGCAGAGTAATGTTTGAATCCAGTTTTTATTCCTTATAAGAAGAATAGATGAACTTGTGGTTTGGAGTACAATTTTTACACTTTCTAGTCACTGAAGCCGGAGTCCATGGGAGTTATAATTCAAAACAGGTCAGAAGCTCATGGTCACTGTGTTTTACAATATTATTTCTGAAATAATCCATCATTTCACACAATACGGTGATAATATTCAGTATCACTTATCATTTGGATAGGAGGCTATTGTTTATATACACCAAACTGTAAGAAATCAAAAGGTCTTACTTCTAAGTTGTACTGTATTTTGTACAGTTTATAGGATAGCAGTGGTATTAAAATATTGGTTTTCAAATCAGCAGTCACCTGTAATCCTATGCATTCATGGATAAGTCCCAACACATTTACAGCCTAAATAAAAGAATAGATAACCCAGATTCCATCATTTTTAGATTATAATACCCACAATTGTATCATAGTTGGTGATATCCCGGAATATCTACTTCCTACCCTAACAAATACATTTTCATTAAAATGATAACATGGTAGATATGTATGGCTGAAATCAAGTGTAAACTAATCTGGGTTCATATATGAAAATAAGCTTTCATGTAATTGTATGATTAGTCTTAATGTAGTTAATCTTTATGATGCAGCACAATGTTCTGTCTATAGTTTGTTTAATAAACCATGATTACACTAATATAGTATGCTTTGCAGACTCATCTACAGACATTTAAGCATGAATTTTTAATGTGAGGATTTGTGAGTGACTATCTTAGTTTTAAACAGACATTTATACAGTTTAGCTATTTTCATATGAATAGGTATATGTGTATGTATGCATATGTATGTGTATGTTATAAATGTTTATATATTCATATAAATATGTTAACAAAAGTTGGACCATGAACAAACTAGATAGAATATTGATACCTTTCAATTTTATTGTGGAGATGTTATGTGAAAATATTATGGATAACCAGGCACAGAAACAAATGGATCATAGAGCAAATTAACCTAGAATTCTCACTCAAGGCACAAATGACCAGCCTCAACTTGATCTACCTCTAGCAGCTCTCTAAAAAAAGTCTGTAATTTTGGGAAAGATGGAAAGAAAGAGAAGAAAAGAACAAATAGCAGGAAGGTGGATGGACTTGGTTACCATGACAAAGGGTGCACTATTATAAGATCCAAAGAACCAAGTTGGAGACAGATGATCCTGGAGATTTATTTGTGATTGCTAAAATTCTGTACCAATTTAATGGCACATAATCAATTAAAGTCAATGAAATATAAAGACTTTTTTAAAAAATGAACTCTTAAGTTCATTATTAATGAATTAGGCTTTGAAATGAAAAAGTAACTCCTTTGTCATGTGTTGGTGCTAGAGAAGCAAAATTCCCTGGTCCTAAGAAGAGTGTAGGCCACCCTTCTCCTCCTTTCCAAGGTTTTATCTGAGAAGGTTGCCAGAGATGTCTCAGATAATGATTGTTAATAAATATATACATATATTCTGAAGCTCATTGGGGGTTTGGGGGGCCATGGGGTGGAGCAGAGAAAGGGTAGGGCATAAAGTCATATGCACAATGACTTCTTGGAGAATTTTTATTTTCACAATTTCTTCTAAACTGCATTTCTGTGTTATCCACTTGGGGGAGTCTGGAAATTCTCTAAATAAGCACTATGTTTACAAAGTGTAGGTTAAAGTACAAATGGCACTGGTTATTTTAAGCCATTTTTTCAGTGTGAATAAGAAAACTACACTGTTTGGGATGAAAAATATTGTAGTTCAGCCGACCTGGAAAATGGCACACTGCAAAACATTATTTTCAAACGATTGCTCTGGCTATTCTTCCATAGCTTTAATGGGTAGATAAAGAAAAATTAAAATTAAAAATTAAAAAGTAGCAGGATTAAAAATTAATAAACAAAAAACAAAACTACTAACAAAAAATTTGACGAAAACACAGGAATTGGAAGATATATTAGAAATACAGACAACAACAAAAATAAAATACCTAGAAATCTGGCTCACCAACAAAGTATCAACGCTCAAAGAAGACAATTATAATAAATTGACCAAACAAATTCAAAAGGACCTAGATATATGGAGTAAACTACAACTATCACTTTTAGGTAAAATTGCCTCCATTAAAATGAATATTCTGCCGAAAATACTGTATCTATTTCAAGTAATACCAATAAACCCAGGGAAATCCTACTTTAAGGATCTCGATAAAATGATATCAAAATACACCTGGCAAGGAAAAGGGGCAAGAATCAAATTGAAACATCTTCAAGACACCAGAGAGAGGGGTGGCCTAGGATTACCTGACTGGCAAATTTATTACAATGCAGCATCACTTACTTGGATAAAAGACTGGATAACATTAAAAAACAAACGTATGTTAGCATTAGAGGGATTTGGCCTGTTGAAAGGATGTCATGCATTCTTATGGGAGGAGAAATTCAGACAACATGAACATTTCAGAAGACGCTTTATCAGAGAAGCACTTGCAAAAACTTGGACAGAAATAAGGAGAAACCACTATGACAAAGTCCCGAGGTGGCTATCAACCATGGAGGCCCAAATTTATCCAAATGCAATGGACATAGATAAGATGAAAACATACAATGAATTGCTGAATAATGAAGAACTGAAGACAAGAAAGGAACTGAAAGAACAGGGCACAGTCATTGATTGGTGGCCGTATTTACAAATAAAATCAAGACACCAAATGGATATGAAAAAATTTGGAATCCAAAAAGAACAGAATGAATTGGACAAAATTCTATTGGGATCAGATGATAAATTAATAACCAAAATTTATAATTATTTACTAAAATACAAATTAGAGGAAGAAGTGGCAAAAGAGAATATGATTATGTGGGTGAAAAATTTCGGATACAATATTGAAATCGATAAATGGGAAAAAATGTGGAAAGTAAATACCAAACTGACAATGTCTGTACCCTATAAGGAAAATACATACAAAATGTTCTACAGGTGGCATCCCCCACACCCCCAATGTTTGGCAAAGATGTTCCCTAACACCATGCAGTTCTGTTGGAAATATAGATCACATAGAGGGACTTTCTACCACATGTGGTGGACGTGCCAAAAGGCAAAAAACCTTTTGAAAATGATTCAAAAACAACTGGAAGAAATTACCACCCAGAAAGTGCCATTAAGACCAGAAACATACTTATTAGGAATACTAACAAATCACTATGAAAAGGAAATATAATATTTGATAATCCATATTCTGACAGCTGCAAGAATCATGTTCACACAAATGTGGAACTTGGAAGATATGCCATTAGAGGATAAAATAATACAAAAAGTAATGGAATGTGTGGAGATGGACCAGCTTACCAAAGAAATACAGGATAAGGAAGACACAGAGTACTATCTAGTTTGGCAACGATAGTACGATTGGCTAGAGAAAAGGAAAATGAAGTAAGAAACAATCAAAAGGACAGGAAGGGAATACCAACAAAGGAAACCAAAATTAAGAAATAAT
>WNWU01000006.1:36994266-37011084 GCA_012654045.1 Ptyas mucosa | reverse complement strand
AATGAGACTTCGTCGAAACGTCGCCAAGACACTTCCAATTTTACGCGGGAGAAAACCCGAATAACCAAAGACCTACATATATATATACCGAAGTAACTTTCTTTTTTCTTAAGGCTCAAGTTGTAAGACTTGATTTTAATGTATAGTTTGTCTATGTTGTGTATTGTATGTATGTATGTTTTTCTTTGTTTATCTTTAATAACATTTTTTTAAAAAGAAAAGAAAAATTAAAATCTGAGTCAGGGCCTGGCTTTTAGAATCACCATTTTGAGGCATCAGGTAATGAAGCCGCTGGACACAAGGTATTAATTTAGTGCAGGAGAGATGAAATGTAGAATCTTAACTTAGGGATATCACTTCTGTTAGAATTTGCTACTTCTGCTGTAGCCTACTGCTTATGTGACCTTATGAAAGTCTTATATCTTATATGCAACTCATGAAAGAATGTGTTTACTTGTAATGTATCTGCACTTAGATGTTAGCAAACATTTCATAGAATCCTAGAAACAGAAGTGTCCAGAGAGGCCATCTCATTCAACTCCATCTCAATGTAGATTATCTCTGACAGATGGCCATTCAGCTTCTGAAGACTAGCAAAGGAGAATTCAATGCCTCATGTGGCAGCCTCTCCTTCATGTTGGATTATGCCTTAAATTTGAAATCCCACATATATTTATCCACGTAGAATCCCCTGGACAAACATCTAACTAATTATGCATGAAGTTACATGGTAATTTTTCTGGCTCATTTCCTAAATATCACCTAGAATCTGTTACTGTCACATGTTGCAATCCTCCAGCAGCTCAGCCAATATGGCCAGGGGTAACTAATGTTGGGCGTCACTGTTCAGCAACATCTGAAGAACTACAAGGTCCCGTTGCCACGGGAACTTGTTTTGAAATATTTACAGGTGTGATTAAAAATTAAGAAAGCATTAAATGTATAATATTGGTCCCATCTTTAATTATTTTCAAAATGCTACACCTTTCCTTAGATTCACCATTGCACAGATATATTTGTACATAGTCTTATATCTAAATTTCTGGCAGCTTCAAAGAGTAAGGTCAATGGATGTTGGAACTGAATCTTGAAAAATGTAAATGGCTACAAATTCCATTCTTGTGATACAGCCTTCTGATCTGCTTCCCCTCTAGATATTCAGACTTCAGTTTCCCAGAAATCCCAGTCAGTATGGCCATGCTTAAGAAAACACACACCTGGAAGGCATCCTGATGCTGGTAGCTGCAGAAAAATACTTTCCAGACTGTTTTGCCTCTAGCTACAAAATAAGAAGATTGCATTATTCTACAGTTAGAAAACCGAAGGTATATCTAAGAAATACTGATAGATGTCACTTCCCTCTCAGGATTTGCTATCTTTACCATCTGTATCCGTGATAAGAGAAGCAAAAATTTATGATAGGCAGTTTCCACTTACCGGAATATGCTATCTTCCTTAATACTCATTTCGACTTGGGGAGATCATTTTGACAGCTGTCATTCACTCACCCACCAAGATTTGCTATCTGTTGCAAGTTGGGAAGTTACAAATTGGGAAGGACAAGACATTGACAGGATTTGTTCCTTTCAGTTAAATTGCCTCTGCTTCAATCTGAAGGAGATGGCGATTTCATTACAAAACAATGATGTAAACTTGTTACATATAAACACACACACACACACATGCACACATACAAGCAGAGTGCATCAGCTACTTATTCTCCATTGCTATTCAAAATAATGTCATCTTAAGACTCATGCCCTACATCAGGATTCTGTGTGTTAGACATAATAATAAACCCTCCCCCAAAGTAATACTATGGCAGCATTTCATTCTTGATTCACTGAAAAACAAGGCATTCCAATTTTTATACTTGTTGTTTGTGACAAACTTATACAATATTTAATTTAATGCGAATAGCACCTTAAGACCTAGTCAACATGTCACTGAGATTGCCAGAATGTGATCGGTATTAATTCAGATTGCGGATGAAGATTTTATATTACTAAGTAATCCTTTGTAAATAACAACATCACCTTCTTTCCTTGCTAATATATTTCAAGTACCAGAACCAAAATGTAACCTACAGAACAGCCTTGTGTGTCTCCCACTGTACTACAATATACCAAGAGATAATGTACAACCGTATATGTGTGGGTGGATAGATGGGTGGATGGATGAACACAATGTTATATTTTCTCCAAAAGGTTTTTTTCCTTCCAGAAAGCATGAGAGATGAAGCTTATCTCTAGTGATCTGGAAATTATGGATTTGAATAAGAAGAGATTTAGAGGACATTGTCTATTGACAAGCTAAAACAGCAAACAAATCTCCAAGTCCCAGTGATAGCCAATCAAAAGTTTTAAGAACTCAAATGTGATTCTGAAGATGTTCAAATGAAATCATAACAAATGTTCCAGGATCATCTAGAGGCGCAGAGAACTGAAAACTCATGGCTGCTGTAATATCAATGTTTATAAAAAGTAAATCCTTGAAATTATTTTAATACTGCTTCTGGATAAATTGGCAAAAACATATACATTATATTAAGTTATCATTTTCCAATGAGTTAGCTATCTGGGTTGAAAAAACATACTAATCAACCAATAATGATCTACAAACTACAATTCATTTCATACATTGTGTGAAGCCAAAAAATACATGCACCTTGTATATACCCTAGCATGAAGCTGGCCAATGAATGTGACTAGTTGGAAGACACAAATATCTCTTATACCCATTCTTAATATATCTCTTCTCTATCTCTTCAGTACAATCCTTTGCAGATACTTACCAACATAAAATGTCTACTTTATAAACAAAACAAAAATCAAACGATCTTTGATAAGTTGGACAAGTGCTAAAGATGACTGAACGTAATTCATAAAAAGAAAGACCACATTCTTCATGGGGGGGGAATCAAACTCGCTGTGTAATAGTAAGTGTGAAGCTGTAGTCAGTGACAAGTTGAGTATGAATCACTAGTATGACATTGAAGTCTAAAACGGCAAATGCAAATTTAAGCTGCCTCAGACTGAAGCTATAAGAAGATACAGTTAGCACTGTTTAGACTATACCCTGAGTATATTTTAAACAGTTCTGGCATCCTGTCTTAAAGGAGAAATACTTGTAACTCAGGCTTGAAACAAGGGGTCCTTGTGTGCTCTCTGAGCTTAGTTGTTTTTCTTGCAGGTGCTTCATTACCCAAACTAGATAATATCATCAGGCACTGATAGTGTTACCTAGTTTAGGTAATGGAACATCTGCAAGAAAACAACCAAGTTCAGAGAACAGCAAGGACTCCTCGTCCTATGCTAAGAAAAAAGAAACAGGAGCAAGTTTCTGATAAACACAAGGAAAAGGAGAATGAACATGGTAGAGGAAATTAAGTCTTCAAAAGAGACAATCAGGGAAGTGGCTAGTGGCTAGGTGGGATAAGATGGCATTTGTCAAGAACTTAAAGGAAAACCGGGGAGATCACTTCCGGTTCCGGATGGCAACGGACGCTGCCTGGGTAAGCTCTTGCCCCAGCGTCTGAACCCCCCTGCCTGGAGGCCCCTTGGGGCCGGGTGCCCTGGTTTTGGGGTATCCGCCATTAAGGGCAGCTCGCCAGGGGTCCCCAGCCTCAATTCCAGGGGCTGGCGGGCCAATGCTGGCGCACCCGAGGCTCCGGCGAGTGTGGGCGGCATGCAGCGGCCATTCCCAAGGCCGTTCCGTGCCTATGTGCCTGTAGGACCCGGTGTATATCAAAATTAAGGCAGCAGGTAAAGAGGCGATCGGAAGAGGAAGGGATGCAGGCTGGAGAATAAGTAGAAAAGGAGAGACCTTGATTGGCGAAGTGACGAGGCGTCCTGCGAGTGAGAGGGGGGGCAAAGTCCCCCCCCTTGTAGCTGGGAAGGGCGCCGTGGCTGACAAGAAAGAGGAGGAAAAAAGAAGGAGACCTCTTACCTCGCTGATTTTTCGTGGAGAATGGTGGAGGCGGAATTCGGGAAGGGAGGCTGGAGGCCCCTCTCTTTCCTGGAGAGTCATGGCCGGGGCCTGATTTCCTGCTTCTTTGTGCACAATTGATGACATCACCCACCTCTGGTTTCCTGTTTGACCTACTCTACAAGCCGGACTCGTTGCTCCTGTGAGCGCCCTCTGGTGGATTGTGAGGAAATAGTGCTGATTCTTAAGAGAATCTTCCCCTCTCTGGATGCTTGTGCCTACCTGAGGACCTCTCATTCTTTATTATTGCAAGATGGCTAAAGTACAAAGACCAGCTGCAGGTGACATGGAAAAATTTTTGGAGAAATTGGCAAAATTGGATGAGAAACTTGATAAACTGGATGACCTGCAAAAAGGGCAACTGGAAATAAAATCTGAAATTGTAGTTATGAAAAAAGATTTAATTGCTGTTCAACAGGTGGCAGAGGAGAATAAGAAAAAGGTGGGAGGTTTGGAGGGGGAGGTGCAGGCAATCCAGAAGAGGGAAGAAATGAGAAGAAATGTAATCTTAACTTCGCAGCTGGATAGAATGACTTATTTTCTCAGGTTTCAAAATGTGGAAGAGGTGGACCAGGAAGATCTGCGAGAAGTGATGGTTAAATTGTTGGGCGAATTTATTGAAAGAGGTTTGGACTTTATGAGATGGGATATGGATCTAGTTTATAGAGTAAACTCACAATATGCAATTTTACATAGTGTCCCAAGAGAGGTCCACATTAAATTTGTGAGAAGGGAAACGAGAGATGAAATACTGAGAATTCAAAGATCGGGGGCACTGAAATACAGGGGCAAGGAGGTCACCATTCTGAAGCAGATCCCTAGACAGGTACGAGAATTAAGAAGAAATTATTATTTTTTATCAAATAAATTGTACCTTAAGGGAATTGGCTTCAGGTGGTTGATGCCGGAAGGTTTGATGATTTTCTGGGAGGGCAGTAGGAAGAAAATTAATAGTGTGGCGGAGGCTAAGGCCTATTTGGAGCAACATAAGACCCTCCTAGAGGGGGAAGATACAGGAACCGAGGAAGGGGAGGTACCAGATGATCAAGGAATGGGGGCGGGCGAGGCCGTAGCGGTCCGGGAGGATGGGGGTGCTAAGGCCAGAACCTTGAGATCTAGAACTAAGAAATGACGAAGTGGGAGGAATCTATTACTTTATGCCTTTTATGATATCTCTTATTTTTGTAAACTTTAATATTACTCTGGGTACCGAACTGATATTTTTGTATAAATCCGGTTGTTAAATTTGAAATTTTAATAAGGGAAGATCTGCTGTATGTGAAAAAAAAAAGAAAATATATATTATCTTTGTAAAAGGATAATGAAAATTCCACATATTGTAAGCGATAATATTGTTTATTTTTAACCAATAAAAACTTTATAACAGAAAAAAAAGAACTCAAAGGAAAACCATACAGAAGAAGGCAAAGATCTTTCTCTGTTATCAATTTTTCAGGTAGGCTTCAGTGCAGGACTCACATATTTAATTGAATATGTTTTTAGCATCTAACAACTGTGATCTGTGGAGGGAAAAAGAGTCTTTGTCTATATTATAGAACACTCACTAAATATCACTTTTCATTTTCTTTTATGATGATTTTATTGATGTTCAAAATAGACAGATAAAACACTAATTCAAACTAAGAAAAATATAAAAAAGTAAAAAGAGAGGGAAGGGGGTGGAAAAGGAGAGAAAAAAATATTGGTTTTCATTTCCTGGGATTCCTTTTACTAGGATCAGCCCTGCAGGCAAAGATAGAATTATGCAACATTATGTAATTTTTGGATTTCAGATCCCTAACAGTAAATGCCTCTAATTTATCATCTCTACTACCTGCACAGTTTCTGAGCAGCTTATGGGAGCCCAAAGCAATGTGCAAGTTTCATCCAGTCATTGATGCATGCTGCGAATGCATATGTACCCGCGTCACTTTATTTGCGGCAGATATGCAGTAAAGATTAATATTCTGTCACTTTAATATTTCATCAAGCTCTCATTTTTATGAATAATCCCAGCATAATTAGTAGGGGGCAAGTCTCCAGTAGAAATATTCAGCTTTGCATTTGACCATGAAAGGAAAGATGCAATCTGTCACATATTAATATCTATGTATTTTATCACCAAGGCTCTCAGATGTACATTACTAGCCTAGTCATTGACGATGAAAGACTTTTAAAAAAATGTACATTTTGGTCCTGAATAGTTCTATCATTTCCTACAGAAATTCAGGGCTTTGACCTATTCAGAGGAAATGATTCTTGGACATGTGAGTTATTGTCAACTTTCTTTATAAAAAGAGAGAGAAATGGATAGGAAGAGGCAATAATTATAAATCTGTCCTTTTCCCATTACATTCTACTTTTTTTTCTTCTCATTTTAGTAAAAGGGTGTATTTCTTATGCAAATAAACCAATGTGAACCGGCAAGATGACAATGGCGAAAGATCACTAAGTGAGCATATACTTGTTTTAATAAAGTGATGAAGCTATCAGAGGAGCACAAACGGTATTGTTCAAAATGTACAATACTGCATTCCAAAAGTAATTAATATTCTTTCTTTCTTTCCTGCTCTTTAAACCTCTGTAATAAAGGAGACCCAAAAAAATAAAAAATGAAAACAAGAATCAGCATTTTTCCACAAATCAAGGCTTCTGACAACGTAGCAGAGCCAGAAATCAAGAAACATTGCAGCAGTTTTTATCCTCGTATTGAAAATTACATAGCTATTATTAACCATCCCCCCCAAAAAAATCATATAAAATAATATTATCAAGTTCCAGTCTCAAGCTCAGGGAGCCTGTGTAAAGATCAGCCAATTTCGTAGAGTACAGAAAGCAGTAAGCTCATTGTTTAAATGTCAAGAACAAATGAAATATTAGTACAAACTAAGCATTTCTTCCACAATGTCAATCCAGAAGTAATTCTTATTGATCTCAGTGGCACTTACTTGGGACTGGCACTATAGGAGTGCAGCCTAATAGCATTACCGTTGGCAATGCCACTCAGAAGATACAGTATGTATAGAATCAGAGTCTTTACCATCAGCAATTCAGCCATCTATTTATCTTCCAGTAAGCCTCATATTATCAACTACCTTCTATCTGCTACATGGAACAAATAGGTCAGTCGCTCCTCAACAGAATATATGGGTATAGATCAGGGGTGAAATCCAGCAGGTTCTGACAGGTTCTGGAGAACCAGTAGCAGAAATTTTGAGCAGTTCCGAGAACCGGTAATGGAAATTTTGAGTAGTTCGGAGAATCGGCAAATGCCCCCTCTGGCTGGCCCCAGAGTGGGGTGGGAAGGGAGATTTTGCAATATCTTTCCCCCAGGAGTAGGGAGGGAATGGGGATTTTTTCAGTATCCTTCCCCTGGAGTGGAGTGGGAATGGAGATTTTGCAGTATCCTTCCCCTGCCATGCCCACCAAGCCACCCCCACCAAGCAATACCACGCCCACCAAGCCATCCCCAAAGAACCGGTAGTTAAAAAAATTGGATTTCACCATTGGTATAGATCTGCTGTCAGACAGAACAATAGTCAAGAGCTAATCACTAAACAATTTCTCTGTCTCCCAGGACATTCTGAATTTGATGTCCGGTCTAGTATAAGGATATTTCACAGGGAGATTGGAATGGGAAGCTGATTAATTACTTCTCAAAAACTCAGTTCTATTATACGTAGTTTGAATAAAGATAACACATTTTAATCACCGTTAAGAATTCAGTAGCTCCTCTTTACATCGGCTAAGTTTCTTTTTCTTTCTTTGTACTATCCGTGTTTATAATTATGGTATCAGTGTTTTATCAGTGTTTATAATCCCAGCCCCCTTGCTTGTGCAAGTGTACTGTATGTATCTGCATGTCCCTAGGTGTATATGTTCCACTTGTCTATGGAGATTCTCAGTCATCCAGATCAGTGGTGGGTTCTAAATTTTTTTACTACTGGTTCTGTGGGTGTGGCTTATTTTATGGGCATGGTTTGATGGTCATGTGACAATTCTTTAGGATTTAGCAGAGGTACTGGTCTACCAGGCTTTTAACTGCTTGCAGAGCTGTACCAGTCTACCTATTTGTTCTTGGAGTGTCCCGGTCTACCTATTTGTTTTTGGAGTGTCCCGGTCTACCTATTTGTTTTTGGAGGCACCGGTCTACTACCACACTGCCTTTTAACACTGATCAGCTGTAGGGCGGCCCTTTGAAGCCCCGCGGCAAGAGTTTAAACAGTTTTTTTCCTTCTAGCCATCAGGAGGCAGTGAATAGATTGGGGGCGGGGCCAAATAAAAGGTAAGAATAATGCAGGCGGGGCGGGAGGGCCCAGCTCCCGAACAGAGAGAACCATCATATCGTCACCGCTACCGGCTCTGCTGAATTGGGTCGAACCGGGAGAAACCCACCACTGATCCAGGTGATGATTGTCCCAAAGGTGCTTTTTCAAGAGGTAACTGGATTACCAGAAAGTCCAGTTGCCTCTTGAAAAAACACCTTTGGGACAACCATGACCTGGATGACTGAGAATCTCCATAGACATTTAGCTATGCACTTTGGGATGAACACCCTTCAAATGAGTGGATTTCTGCAAATCCACTCATACTTAGACTTAGCACTTAGACTTAGACTTATATACCGCTTCCCAGTGCTTTACAGCCCTCTCTAAGTAGTTTACAGAGTCAGCATATTGCCCCCAACAATCTGGGTCCTCATACCCTTCAAGTATGAATGGATTTCCAGAAAAATTGCAGACTACAGAAACCATTTGCGCTTCAGTTTGAGATGCAGACAACACAGGCTCATCCCCAATATGCTAAGCCTGTCTCCAACAGTAAAGGGACACCGAGCAGAAAACATCCTGCAGAAAGCAAAGCTCCAATTTCTCAATGAAAGAATAAGGCAGAATAACTTGGCACACCAGAAAGTCCAGTTGCCTCTTGAAAAAGCACCTTTGGGACATACTTTCCACTTCTTCATCATCACAAACTATCACATAACCTCCTCATATCTGTCTATATTAGGATGGGTTGAAATCAATTTCTGTACTAAATTTAATCTAAGCAGGGTTTTATAATTATTTCATATGTCTCCTTTCCCCTGCTACTTCTTTGAAAAGAGGTTCCTAGTGTTAAAATTGCATCTGTTGCCAATTATCTTGGACACCTAAAGTAACATATTGACTTACATACCTAAGGGCTGCCTTTCACACGCAGTTTCATGATTTGTAATGATCCAAAGCATGTGTAGTTCCAAGAACTAAATACTACTCTTCTATTACACAGATCTTTCCATACCCCATAAATAAACTCCCATCAACTGGTGAAGAAGGTAATAATTAATTATGGACAGATACAGTCAAATATTATGAAGAAAATACATCAAGGGCAGAAAGTTTGAAGCATTCATACAATTTTGAAGCATTCATATAATATAAGTACTTTCATTAATAATTGTCATTTTGACCTGACCTCATATAGAGTTTCTATTGGTTGGAATGCTTTCACTAGAAAAATAAAATCAAGACGAAGCAAGACCCTGACGAAGCAAGACGAAGCAAGACTCTGAGACAACTTGATTGCTGTTATTTCGCATATCTCCCTGCCTTTTTTTTTTTAAACCAAGAATTTAAAATGACCCAGTGATTGGGTGTAAAAAAATATGACTTAGGTCAATCCTCACACTTGCAGCCATCGCTGTGTACCTGCAATTGTGTGATCAAAATTCAGGCACTTGGCAGCCAGCATGTATTGACAATGATTTCCATATCCTGGGGTCATGTGATCACCCTTTGTGACCTTTCCACGGGGCTTCAGATAAGCAAAGTGAATGGGGAAAGGACCCATGGGTTAAAACATTGTCAAAGGTATACAACCATTCAAAGCATTCCACAGCC
The DNA here is from genome assembly GCA_012654045.1 of Ptyas mucosa. Lineage (NCBI taxonomy): Eukaryota > Metazoa > Chordata > Lepidosauria > Squamata > Colubridae > Ptyas > Ptyas mucosa. The sequence goes on along the minus strand of WNWU01000006.1, from coordinate 37,001,215 downwards.
TACTAATGCACAATACAGGTACTCCTCATTCAATTACCATTTACAGTTGCAAATGGTGATGGCAAAATAACATTGCGACCAATCTCTGGATTTACGATCTTCACAGGCTGCAAATCAAAGGAAACTGAAGTAAGGTTATAAGCACAGTCACGGATTCATTTAGCACTAGCACCTAGACTTTTATACCTCTTCATAGTGCTTTACAGTCCATTCTAAGTGGTTTTAGAGTCAGCATATTGCCCCCAACAATTTGAGTCCTTATTTTACTTACCTCAGAAGGATGTAAGGCTGAGTCAGCCTGGTGAGACTCAAACTGCCGAACTGCAGGCAGCCAACAGTCAGCAGAAGTAGCCTGCAGTACTGCATTCTAACCATTGCGCCACCACAGCTTATTTAGCAGTCACTATACTTAACAACCAAATTGCCACCCCCAAATGTAGTCATAAATGAGGACTACTTGCAGCTATTTATTTCTAATTCTCTCAGAGCCAAAGATGCATGTCTTTGTCTGGAACTAAAAAAGCATTAATGTAGATACTAGATGTGCTCTCTTGGGAGGAAGGAGGGGGACACTCCATCAGAAATCCTTCTCTGATATGTATGATTCCTTTTCAGCCATAGCATATCAGCAGCGAGGAAGGTCACCATCCTTCTTTCCTTTCTCTAATTTAAAACCTATTTCACCTTTATGTGTTTCCAACATCCAAACAATTGGAAATGGTATTGCCAGGTTTACAGCTGTGGTCAAAGGGAATTTCTAGAGCCCTCAAAAGAGTTGTTGTAGACGCTGTTTGGTTTCATAGGTGATGGCCTATCTTTGTGTAAAACCTCTAACCAAGAGCCGAGGTGGCACAGTGGTTAGAGTGCAACACTGCAGGCTACTTCTGCTGACTGTTGGCTGCCTGCAGTTCAGCAGTTTGAGTCAAATCAAACTCAGACAGTGAGTTCAAATCTCACTGGCTCAAGGTTGACTCAGCCTTCCATCCTTCCGAGGTTGGTAAAAAGAGAACCCAGATTGTTGAGGGCAATAGGCTGACTCTGTAAACTGCTTAGAGAGGGCTGTAAAAGCACTATGAAGTGGTATATAAGTCTAAATAAATAAACTTTGTCATTGTATGTGTATACACAGTATACACATACAACAAAATTTACTTAACACCCAAGACCAAGTCCCACATACATAATCCCCAAACACACTCCCGCCCACCACAATACCCCACCCCTAAACCACCCAAACATCCACATAACAGACTAAGTAATGCAGTCCAACAGCTCACTGAGGGTGGCCCTTTAGTACATTGTTGAGTGCAATTATAGCTCTGGGATAAAAACTGTTCAGAAAATGTGTGGTCCAAGTTTTAATTGTTCTGTATCTTCTGCCAGAAGGCAACAGTCCAAAAAGATTGTAAGCAGGATGGGAAGAGTCTCTGAGAATGTTATGCAACTTCCTCAAACAGCGAGATTTGAAGATGTTGTCCAGGGCTGGTAGCTGGAGTCCGATAATATTCTAGGCAGTTTTAATGATTCTCTGTAGAGCTTTTTTGTCCACTACAGAGCTGTTCCCATACCATGCAAGAATGCCGTATGTTGGGACACTCTCAATGGTGCTGCGATAGTAAGACAGAAGTAGATGCTGAGATAGTTTTATCTTCCTGATCATTCTCAGGAAGTACAGCCTCTTCTGTGCCTTCTTCACAAGCATGTTAGCATTCATAGTCCATGAGAGGTCCTCCGAGATATAAGTGCCCAGAAATGTAAAACTACCCACCCTCTCCACCTCCTCACCATTTATGTACAGTGGTAGATGTACTACCTACTATTACTACTTCTGCTACCTATACTGCTTCTGTTACTCTTGCTCCTATTGAAAGCATGATGTCCGCATCTCATGCCTCATTCCACCGAACAGTACTGTTGTAGATCAGCTGAGAAGACAAAGAGAAATTAAGTCATAAAGCAGCCTCTGTGAAGAAAGGTGAAGGGTGGTAATAGACTCAGCTCCTTTGATACATGTCTCCTGTATGAAAGGAAAGATGGATGGAAGATTGAAACATGCTGTACAAAAACCAAAGATAAAACATCTGAATGACCAGGGTTTCATAGTGGTCAACTATCCATTTTTATAATTATTACATTGCCAACTCTTATGAGACTTTAACACCACCAGGTTGTGTGATACTCTTTGACATGCAACTGATAATTAAAGGTCTGAAGTCAATTGTCTCCCATTAAAAGCATTGTTAGGTTAAAAACATGACTAAAATCACTGAACAATTTGTTCCAGATATTGGGTATCTCTGTATGCTGCTTACCTTAAATCAGAGCTAAATATGCCTGATTTTCCCCCCCAGGAAGGCAAATATAACTCATCACCCTTTACGTTGCCCCAAGAAAGGTGTAATCCATAAAATCCATAAAAGCCTTTGAATATTATCCAAGGGGATTGTCTTGCTGGGTCTCTTAGATTCTGTGGGAATGAAATAGGAAAGATCATTGTTGATATAACGATGTTCCAAAAGTACTAATATAAGTACATTGTAGAAATCAGCACAATAGATTTATGAAAATTCTGTACTTTGTAAAATACAGTGAGACTTTTTTAATACAGCATGTCATGAATTTGTACACTTACTTTACTAAGTTTGCTTCTCTTGATAGATTACATATGACGGGAATTATAGGAAGGCATTAATTCTGTTTGAATTTTTGGCAGAATTTAGTATTGACTCACTGGATTTGGCTGATGTTGAAATTAAAGAAACTATTTCATGGGGTTTTCACTTCTATTTCATTGAGAGTTCTCAGAAAGTAGCATCATGGAACCGTAGTTGGAAAGAACCTGGGAGGTCATCTAATCCAGTATCTTTCAACCATGACAATTTAAGCTGTTTGGATTTCAACTCCCATAATTTTGGGAGGGGAATGCTGGGTAGGAGTTTTGAGAGTTGGTCCGCACATCTTAAAATTTCCAAGGTTGAGAAACACTGATTACTCCAACTCAGGATCCACAAGAATATCTCTGAAAGATGATCTGCTTGAGTTCTTCTTGAGAACTCACCACACAATTCCTTGTCTTTTGGTATTTGGTATTCCTTAATGCTGTGTTTTGATTACTTTGCCTTTTAGCATCCATTGAGGATATAATTCTAAGGCCATTGGAAACATGATTTAACACCTGCTCTCTCTCTCTCTTTCAGCTGAACAGGTGCACTATCCTAACCGATTGCCTAAAAATACTGAGGAAATAGGCTTGAGTAAATAAAATAAAGACTCGAACCTAACAAGATGTAGAAGATATTGTTTTTAAACAATTTGATCTGGAGTTGGGTATAAACTATTCTAACTGTTGGAGCAGTTCTTCTGAAAGAGGCGGGAAGCATTCTTAATTTTGGAGCTGTTCTTGGGAATTGCTTGCCCGGTTTTGTTGAATTACCAGCCATATTCTTTTTTCAAGCTTCTTTTAGATGACTGTTTCACATTCTACATGGAGCTGCCCTTGAAAAATATTTGGAATTTACAGTTCTTGCAAAATGTAGCAGCTAGATTTAAGTAGATGACACTACATGGGCTTTGGAATACTTTTTACTGTCCTCTACTTTATAACCAGGCACAATGAGGAGGCTATTTACTGTATTTTTCGGAGTATAAAATGCACCTTCCCCCCCAAAAGAGGGTGATAATCTGAGTGCATCTTATACTCTGAATGTAGCCCCACCCAGCCTCTCAAATGGAGGTTTCAAAGGCTGAAAAAAGCCTCTGAAATGGAGCTTCAGAAAAAAGCCTCAGAAACGAAGCTTCAGAAAAAAAGCCTCAGAAATGAAGCTTCAGGAAAAAAGCCTCCAAAACAGAGCTTCAGAAAAAAAGCCTCAGAAATGAAGCTTCAGGAAAAAACCTCTGAAGCTCTGTTTCAGAGGCTTTCAGAGGCAAAAAAAAAAAAAAAAAAGCAAGGCGCAAAGCTCACAACAAACCAACCTGTTGCTAAAATTCACCTCTGGGAACAGCTGATTGGGTGTATTCCAGGAGGCCGATCCACCCGTCAATTAGCTTTTTTCTTATTTTCCTCCCCAAAAACTAAAGTGCGTCTCATACTCTGGTGCATCTTATATTCTGAAAAATACGGTATATTTTATACTTTGATAAACAGTTTGGAGGCAGGCTAACTTGTAAGACTGTCTATCTTCATATGAACAAGTCTGTGAACTACAATTATTTATGGTATTACTGTATGTGTCCTGCCATTTATACATGCTACATTGGTGGGTATCTCAGATAATTCCTTTTTGACAGTAGCACATTTAACGTGAAACACCATCCTGTGAATGAGATGGAACCCCTCCCTTATTCTATTTGTAGCATTTCTTCCTATATATTACCTCACTCCCTTATTCTAATACTAGTTTTATATTTTATTGTGCACCTTTTACTCCTTTGTTCTTGGGTTATGGTGTTTCGAATAAATATTTAAATACAGTGACATAGATATCTGGTGTGCAAAGGGTAAAACGTGTAAATGTAATAAGTAATGTAACATGCGATCTGTGGATCTTTAGAATCTGACTCATACCAAGTGAGATCATTGGATTATCTAACTGACTATTTAATGGAAATTATGGGTCTGTCTACTTTATTCAGTTACAATTGTAACTGTATTAAGTACAGGGATTGGGAACAGCTCTGCAGGTTGTCAAACAGAGGTTTTTTTTTCTCTACTGCAAATCTTGAGGGGAAAAAATAGCAGTTATCTTTTCTACCTTGTTAATAACAAGAAAGACATGTACATAAAGAACTCTATGATGAAATCCCAAATTTGGAATATGCTTCCTGGAGAGATACAAGATCAAAAAGGGAAAAGAGTCTCTGCGGATTTTACTTTGCTAGTCATTGACAACTATGCTGCTCCTCTCTATTTCAAGGCCATTGAACCAGCACTCTCTGAAGTCATTTCCAGGATCCTGTGGCCAGCATGATTTCATGGATCACTGTTACCTTCCCCTGAAGTGGTACCTATGTATCTACTCACATTTACATGCTTTTGAACTGCTAAATAGAAAGGAGATGGGTGGGATCGAGGACAGGAGCTCACCCTGTCACATAGTGCTCAGGTCTCGAACCTGGGTTGCCGGCTTTCCAGCTGACAAGCCCAGCATCTTAACCGCTGAACTACCATGCTGCCTAGAGAGATACACCTGACACTAAATTTACAATATTTTTTTGCAGATAAGTTGAGATTTTTTTTAAAAAAACTGGGCACTATCTTTCTTGGAAAGCTTTTGTGATTAAAATGGATAAATTGTTCGTTTTCATTATCGCTGCTGGATTTTCGGATTTTAAAAGAATATATTCGTCAGATACCCTGGTGGCCGAGGTGGAAGGATGGACAAATGAAGAAAGCCAGCCTCGTGGCATTGCAACACAAACTCTGCCCCTTTTCTACATGGACATACAAAAGTGGCAGAATCCATGTTACAACACCATGATGTTCCTTTTGTTATTTTGACCAAAGCTTCAATCCTACAGGCACCTCTGATTATTTATATTGCTCATGGCCCTCCTATTTCAAGTGATAGGAATAGAATAGAGTAGAACAGAATTCTTTATTGGCCAAGTATGATTGGACACACAAGGAATTTGTCTTGGTGCATAGGCTCTCAGTGTACATAAAAGAAAAGATACATTCATCAAGAATCATAAGGTAGAACCCTTAATGATAGTCATAGGGTACAAATAAGCAATCAAATCATATTAGGAAACAATTAATATAGAAGGAGAACAGATAGGTGAGAACTAAAGAAATCTATCATAATTCAAGTCATAAAATGTTTCCTTGTCCCTTTTTCTGAGAGCATGTTATTCTAGAATCCAAACACCTTATAAAGACAGGCTTCCAAAACTGTGCTGCATAAATCCAGGCAGACACCAAATGGCAGAAAAGAGTTAGAGCTTTTGGTACTCAGGTCTAAAAGAAAGAAAAAGTTTCAGACACAAATATAGGTAATATAGGTTCTACCCCCAGAGTCCTCCTACCCATTTCTTTGACTTTTGAAGGCTGAACAGGAGATGTCTAAAGCAACAGAGCCCTGGTAGCAGAGTAGTTAGAATGCAGTATTGCAGGCTAACTCTGCTGACTGCCAGCAATTCAATTCTCACCGGCTCAAGGTTGACTCAACCTTCCCTCCTTCTGAGGTCAGTAAAATGAGGACCCAAATTGTTGGGGACAACATGCTGACTCTGTAAACCATTTAGAGAGTGCCATAAAGCACTGTGAAGTGGTATTTAAGTCTAAGTGGTATTGCTATTGCTATTAAGCATAAGCAGAATGGTTAACTCTCCCTAACTTTGACACAAATTGTCAGGGAAATAAATCTATTGATTAACTGCTTGATTATTAAGTCATTTTTGACTCCTAGTGAGCACATAGATAGATTTTCTCCATGACAATCTATCCCTAACCTGCTCTGTCAGGTCTTCCAATAGTGCACTCATTGCCACTGTACCTGAAGCCATTGCCTTCTCTTTCACATAATAAATGCCTTTGCCATTGTCACTGAAGTTGTTATCTGCTTTCAACATCTTTCTCTACTGCTGTTGGCCAATATAGGTGTCTGCTTGCTTTAGCTTAGCAGCTGGGAATGACCTTCAGCATTGTGGGTGACTCTATTGGAAATATATTCTCCTGGCAAACATTCGGTAAGGGTATGGCTAGCTGATGAAAGCTAAAAAGCTTGAAATAGATCTATATTAGTCTCCCTTTATTTCTTTATCAGCAAAATATAAAAATTTGGTATAAAATGGTTTGTCGTGAATGCGAGTGCTTGAGGGCTCCTGGATTGGAGCTGAAAGGTGAAAGGGAGCAGAATGCCCCCTCCCACATGTTGGGGTAGACCAGGTGTCTCGATAAACACTATGTATATGTATATGTATATGTATATGTATATGTATATGTATATGT
>WNWU01000006.1:36982371-36994256 GCA_012654045.1 Ptyas mucosa | reverse complement strand
TATGTATATGTATATGTATATGTATATGTATATGTATATGTATATGTATATGTATATGTATATGTATACCGTATTTCCCCGAAAACATGACCTACCCCAAAAGTAAGTCCTACCTTGATTTTTACACATGTACCCAATATATGTTCTGCCCTCAAAATAAGCCCTAATTAAGACCCCACCCACTCCAGGATGCAGGGTGGGGATGGGGAAGTGCAGCTGCCCTATTACTTACTTTCAGACAGTTGCAACCAGGCCTCACACACACTGACACCTGCCTTGCCGGCCCATTTCTTCTGCAGCTGGCAAGGCTTGCAAAGCTTTCCTGAAGGCCTCTGCAGCTAATAACAGAGCTCCAGATTGATCCGGAGCTCTGTTATCGGCTGCAGAGGCCTTCAGGAAAGCCATGTTGGCCTCTGAAGAAGTTCCTGAAGGCCTCTGACAGCAAAAAGGAGGTCGGGAGTGATGCACACAAGTGAGGTGAGTCAGTGGACAACATACTCCCCTGAAAATAAGACCTGGTGCCTTCTTTTTTGGTGGAAAAAAAATATAAGACAGGGTCTTATTTTGGGGGAAACATGGTAAAAAAAGTTGGACATCTCAGGATGCCCATGGAATTGGAGGCTAGCCCACTAGCAGCATGCCAAATTATTTATTTATTCAAAATTAGTTTTATATTTCATTTTTAGGGTATTCCTTTGAGTTTATTACCATGTAAAGAGAATTTATTCCTGATGTACTAGCAAGGCTTACAGCTCAGACCTGAGACACTACCATAGGATAGGAGCTATTCCCTGAGGTAGAATTTGCTTGACCTCTGCTGCTCTGTTCATTCAGTATGGAAACTGGATGTTGATATAAATATGATCCTCAAATCAGTTGAAAAGCACACAAGAAAAAAAAACCCTGCCATCTTGATAAACCTCTAAGTTTCAAGCAAGTTAGATATCGCCAACATTCTCACTCCACTAAGCCATTGCAAAGTTCTATAACAATTTCACCTAGATGGCAAAGAGTGAAATGGAATGATTTGTGAAATGAAATGTCTTGCCCTAAAGGGACAATTGGCTTCTTAGCAGATATCAATCATGAACATAGGTAGACAACTATTTTTAAAAGAAAATATATATAGGATTATCTTGCAATTTACAAGAGTCACTTAGGTGAGATGGGCAGTGCAGGAAAAGGCAGTGTAGAAATTTGATATTTTTTTTAAAAAAAAAAGTGAAATAACACCTCTTTCACAAACCAACATAGGCAAAATCTCAAGACTTCTTTATAACTTGGGAAATAAAAAAGTGATTCACAGAAGAGGACTATTACTTTAAGCATTATGAACCTCAATATTTCCTATCTTTCATGAATCAGTATTATAAGCATAAATTAAATAAAATAAATATATTCTTATGCACTGGCTAGAATTACTATCTGTCCAGAGCTGTGCAGCTACCTGTTCCTTATATGCATTATAAAACCCGCTACTTTAAAACACATCTGCCCTTCAAATATTTATATATGCTGCATTTCTTTTCCTGGGGAATTGAAAGAAAGTCCTAATGGCTATTCCCAATCGCATAATTAATAGTGAAGCTTGTGACATCAGCAACACCCATAAGCAGCCTTCTTGTTCAGCTAAATCCTGTTGTAGTATTCCCTATCGAAAGGGAAAAATAGATTCCTTATTCTTTCTATACTTCTTCCTATCCAAATTAGAAAACAAGGGGCTAAATGGAAATAAATTGAGACAGTGGATCTTTCTGAATCCTGATTTGCTATTCAAGGGCCCTATGACTAAGGGGTCCTTTTAAAGACTATGAGGAATCCATGTGGATTTTACTCCGCTAGTTGTTGCTGACTCTAGGGGGCGGTGCTCATCTCCATTTCAAGGCCACTGAGCCAGCGCTGTTTGAAGACATTTCTGTAGTCATGTGGCCAGTATGACATCATGGAGCGCTGTTACCTTAAATTTCAATTCTCCTTAGCTTTGCCAACAGTTAAAGATAGCTGGACTAGTGATTTAAATGGCTGAGTACTTCAAGTTGTCTCAGCCTTCCTGGAAAAGATGAGGCTAGTGAGTTATTTGGCTCCTCCCAATCTTCCTCTCCATTTCAGAATCATATGAATATATTAATTCTGAGCCATGGTGATGCAGCAGTTAAAATGCAGTACTGTAGGACTAACTCACTGCGGACTGCAAGAAGTTCGATTCTGGATTGATTCAGCCTTCCATCCTTTCAAGATTGGTAAAATGGGGACCCCCAATTGCTGGGGCAATATGCTGATTCTGTAAACCACTTTGAGTGGGCTGTAAAGCACTGTGAAGCGATATATAACTCTTAGTTCTATTGCTATTGCTATTAAGAAGTGGAATAGCATCAGGTCCCAGACTGAGTTATTTTTTGCTCCTTTTTAAACATTTATTTTGTGCTACTTTTTTTTTCATAACCATTATCTGAAGGAAGCCTACATCTGTTTTTCCTCTCCATTTTTGGCAGTATATTTATATGTGCTGCAAATAGATTTCTAAAAGTATCACAAGAGAGCATTTCTAATTGTGTGCTTTAAAAAAAAACATAGAGTGAGAGCACAGGATTTCCCACATCCTGTCTCTTGTTTTTCTGCTCTAGTCTGTTGCACAGATCCCCAAAGCTGTTGTGCTTCTCATTCACTTACCATTTATGAATTTAGAATTAAAACAGTTCAAAGTGAAAATACATGGTTTTTTTCCACACTGGTATTCTTTGAATACCTACTATAATCAGGGGTGGGATTCAGCCAGTTCAGATTGGCTTAGGTGAACCGTAGTTCCAACTATCAGCTGGTCCCGCCCCCGTCCTATCCTGTCATATATTTCTTTCTTTCTGGCTCAGCTGATTCACGCGGCACAGCTGATTTCCGTGCCTCTGCTGTTCTACTTACTGGGGCTGCCTTAGAAGGTAAGCAGCTGAGCTTCAAATTGCTGTAATTTGAACGCTGCACGCAAGCGCTCACCGAACCAGTTATTAAACCGGTTGCATCCCACCACTGACTATAATCATATACTGGTTGTTAGTAGAGGAATGGTCAGAAATGTATTTGTGTTTGAGAAGAGAGCAAGGACTATTTTTAAAAAGGACTCAAAGCAGTTTGAAAATGAGCGACAGATATTTCCTTTCTACTAATTCAGAAGAAGAACAAAAGATGTCATCCATTGCTCTGCTACTCAGGTTGGCACAGGTCTGGCAGCAATCAAAATCCCCTCATCCTAACCTCCTTTACACAAAAGGAAATGAATGAAAAAAACCCAGAGTAGCTGACATTTTCCCCTGAGGTGGTCCCTTGCAAAACTGACAGAGTCTTATTAATATCCTGTCTGGTTGCTCGTCTAGCCTTGCAAAGGGGAAGTTTTGAAATGATCAAGCTAGAATTCCCCTATAAGGACCCTCTAATATCACCAAAGATCAGGAAGAAGAAGGAGGAAGCAAGAATTCCTTAAAATTAGGAAACAGAAATGAATTGAATCTTCTCCTCAACATTGTGGGATCACAAAAATTAGGAGCTGCTTTCCAATGGAAGCAGATTTCTTATTTCAAAAGTATCTTAGATTTCACTGCTTTCTATTGTGGTCATTATGAAAACACTATCCCTGTCGTCATCCCCCTCTCCCCCAAAAGCTAGGGTATTCATAGCCCCCATTTAACCATCATGGTTTAAGGTAAGTTTAATAATATTGCATTTCCATAGGCATGATCTATGTTTGGAATAGAATTTTCAGTTAGAAGAACATTACATTTCAATTTAACTCCCTGTCCCTCTGTGAAAATGTGTTCTAGGAGACCATTCCTGGAACTGAACATACAGTCATAGTCTTAGTCCAACACTTTGTCTGAGTCCCATAAGGTATGTGGGAGGTTTTTTAAAAATCTACATAATTTCCCCTGTATTTTTTCCTCTTCCTGAATTAAATTAATATGATCAGATGGAAGGGAAATCAAGTCCCTTGGAATGTGTTAAAAATCTCACTCGACTCAACTCCTGCCATTGCAAACTGCTAACTATTGCTCAAATCATTCATTTTTGGAGTGAGAACATTCTTGGTAAATCATACATTTTTTTTAAAAGCCCATAAAAATAGAACACTGGCAAATTTTGTGAATTGAATTTCTATTATATTAGAACACAGTGTAAAACCAAAGTAGCTATAATACTCATTGTGCTTAAAGGCTCAAGGCAGGGGTGAAATCCGGCAGGTTCTGACAGGTTCTGGCGAACCAGTAGCGGAAATTCTGAGCAGTTCGGAGAACCGGCAAATGCCATTTCTGGCTGGCCCCAGAGCGGGGTGGGAATGGGGATTTTGCAGTATCCTTCCCCTGCCATGCCCACCAAGCCACGCCCACCAAGCCCACCAAGCCACGCCCACAGAACCGGTAGTAAAAAAATTTGGATTTCACCACTGGCTCAAGGGTTATTATTTTAATTTAATCAGTAATGTCTGTTCAAAGAAAAGAAGGAAGCTTGGGTCTAATCAGATCTCAAACATTTCCATACACTAAGCAGTGTTTTGTAGAAAAATAGAATAAAAATATTTCACAGTTAAATAATAGATGCTCTGATCTGCTTTTCTTCTCAGCATTCTCATTTACCAACTCTCTCCCTCCCTCTCTCCCCCCACCCTTTCAAGTCTTCCTTGTTTGTGGATTGTCTGAGCTGAGGTTGCAACTCCATGTGACCTATACTTCATGCGACATATACTTGTCTACTTTTGGTGAAAAGCAAACTACAAACAATGCTCATTATAAGAATGCTTCATCTGGACACTTTGATTCTAAGCAGTGATGGGACAGTATTCCAGAACACCCTACTCCTGAGTCAATGGGAGGCTTTATTTCTGCTGAAAATTTACCTCTCAAGCTGTTCTTTGTCCAACTCAAAGATTCAGAGATCAAATAGGAGGAAGACAGGTTTTGACTAGAAACTGACACAAGACCTTCACCCAGATCAAAAGCATACCTCTGTCTTTTTTCTTTTCTTTAGAATAAAACATGCCCAGTTCATGTATGATTTATGGATCTTTATATTTCATACTCAAGTACATGTCCTACTAATTGTTTTAAATAACATGTCTTTAGGACTGTGTCATCATCTCATCTCCTCCTCACATTGTGGATAAGTTAATTTTTGTCTTTAGAGCTTTAGAGCTTCCAGTTTTAAACGTAATCCACCAGAGGTTTATGCTATAATTCAATTTACCGTATATACTCGAATATAAGCCGAGTTTTTCAGCTCGTTTTTTAGGCTGAAAAAGCCCCCCTCGGCTTATATTCGAGTCACGTTAAAAAATGCCTTTTTTCCTGCAACCGTTTTGGCTCCCTGGGTTGCAGGGAGGCTTGTTAAAGCCAAAATGGGGTGTGGGGGGGGGTGCGGTGCTCCTCCCCCGTGCCCCTTTTTGGCTTTAGAGGTGCAGGGAGGCTTGCAGCAGCAGCAGCAGCAGCAGAAGAAGAACGATCCTGGGAAGGCGACCTTCTCGCTCGCCCCGTGCCCTTCTCTGCCACGCCGGGTGTGCCCAGGGGTCTTTGTTCATGACCCGCACACACAAACACGCCACCCCCAGAAGAAGGACAGGAAAGGGAGAGGCGGGCGGGCGGGTAAGCGAGCCAGCGAGCAAGGGGCAAAAGCACAAAAGCACCCGGCTCTCCCCACCCTTTCTCTGCCGCACTGGGTGCGACCCGCACACACAAACACGCTGCCCCCAGAGGAAGGATGGGAAAGAGAGAGGCGGGCGGGTGGGTAAGCAAGCCAGCGAGCAAGGGGCAAAAGCAGCAAAGCACCTGGGCTCAGCTGGGAAGGAGCCCCGCGATGCGCAGCGCCAGCCCTGCCCAGCCCAGCTCCACCAGGGATGGGCTGGACGAGAGCATGCAAAGCGCTCTCTCTCCTCCCTTGCCGCTGTTTCAGTTCAGCCCCACCATGGTGGCGTGACTGCTGTTGCGGCTGCTGCTTCTTCATGCCGCCTCCCCGATCTGGGCGAGCCTTCGGCGGGGTGGCACGGAGCCGAGCTGGGCCCGCTGCAACCTCACCACTGCCTCCCTCCCGGCTTCACACGCTGGGCGCAGCAGCGCATAGCTGTCAGATTCCAGGGGGTAGGGGGATGTTTCCAAAGTATCTCGAAAGTTGGCCCGATACTGCTGACCCAACCTCCCTGGTGGAAGTTGACCGACTTGTTCATCCATTTCCCCGCTGAGAACGGTGCAGGCTCCCCATTTCCCCCTCCCTCACCCCCCTCCACCGACCCGCAGTCCGCTTCTGCTGGAGGAGTTGGCTCACAGGCTGTCCCGAACAGACCGCGCCACTTGGCTCTTGTAACGACACTTTCAGATCGGTTCGTAGACTTCGCTACTACATTAAGCTGAAGCGGAAAGAAACAATGGGGCTCGCGGAAAAAGAGTTTCCTAAAATGACCAAGGCTTGAGCAAAAGCCCTTCTTTCCCCGATCTCCAGTGAGTATCTGAAGAGCCTTTCTGAAAAGATCGCCACTGAAGGAACTCAGGCTCCCTTTCTCTTAAGCAATCCCCCCTCTGCTCTTTCCTCGTCTCCCATAGAGAGAGGGGGGTGGGAAGGGGAGAGAGAGCGATGTGATTCCTGTAGTGTAGCTGGTTAAAGAAGAGAGCAGAGGGGGGATTGCTTAAGAGAAAGGGAGCCCACGTTCCTCTCTCCCCCCTCCGCTCTCTCCTCCTTCCCAGCTGAGCCCGCTGGAGGATCTTTAACCAAGATAGTGAGATAGGGAGTTACAGAACAAAGCACCAGGCTTTCAACCTAGTTAATTGCAGGACCACCTTGACTTCTATAGGATCCCACAAGGGTGGGATCTCATTTGTCTTTGGGTATATGACTGTTTTGTGTCCAGCAAAGCACTTTGGCAGCTACCATTTAAAAGGGCAATTCCACCTCCCCACCAGCATTTCATAAATACATCTACCATTTGCTTTCATAATTTCAAATGCACCCAAACTTATCGTTGAACTCTAAGTTCAATTTAGCTTGTAGTCTCCACTGTTTCGGTTGGAGATTCTCAGTCATCCAGGTCATGGTTATCCCAAAGGGGTTTTTTGAAGAGGCAACTGGAATTTCTGGTTTTTCTTTGAAGACGTTTCACTTCTTATCCTTAGCTCTGATCACAAATAGTTCCTGTAGTCTGCAATTTTTCTGGAAATCCATTTCATACTCCTGGACCATTCGAAGAGCGTTCATCCCAAAGTGCATCGCTAAATGTCTATGGAAATTCTAAGTCATCTAGGTCATGGTTGTCTCAAAGGTGCTTTTTGAAGAGGCAACTGGACTTTCCGGTTTTTCTTTGAAGACGTTTCACTTCTTACCCAAACATCTTATCAAACAGTGGCGAGTACAAGCTAAATTGAACTTAGAGTTCAATGATAAATTTGGGTGCATTTGAAATTGTGAAAGCAAATGGTAGATGTATTTATGAAATGTTGGTGGGGAGGAGGAATTGCTCTTTTAAATGGTAGCTGCCAAGGTGCTTTGCTGGACACAAAACATTCATATACCCAAAGACAAATGAGATCCCACCCTTAATCTTAAGCAATCCCCCCTCCGCTCTCTTCTTTAACCAACTACACTATGGGAATCACATCGCTCTCTCTCCCCTTCCCATCCCCCTCTCTCCATGGGAGAGGAGGAAAGAGCAGAGGGGGGATTGTTTAAGAAAAAGGGAGCCCACATTCCTTCAGTGGCGATCTTTTCAGAAAGGCTCTTCAGATGCCCGAGTGATCATGCGGGCTCAGCTGGGAAGGAGAAGAAAATGGAGGGGGGAGAGAGAGGAACGCAGGCTCCCTTTCTCTTAAGCAATCCCCCCTCCGCTCTCTTCTTTATCCAACTACACTATGGGAATCACATCATTCTCTCTCCCCTTCCCACCCCCCTCTCTCCATGGGAGAGGAGGAAAGAGCGGAGGGGGGGTTGTTTAAGAGAAAGGGAGCCCGTGTTCCTCCAGTGGCAATCTTTTCAGAAAGGCTCTTCAGATACTCGCCGGAGATCGGGGCGAAGAAGGGCTTTTGCTCAAGCCTTGGTCATTTTAGGCAACTCTTTTTCTGCTAGCCCCATTGTTTCTTTCCGCTTCAGCTCAATGTAGTCACAAAGTCTAGGGACCGAAGCAATAGGGTACGATGGTATTCATTTGGTATCTATTTTTATTTTGAAATTTACCAGTAGCTGCTGCATTTCCCACCCCCAGCTTATACTCGAGTCAATACGTTTTCCCAGTTTTGGGGGGTAAAATTGGAGGGGTCGGCTTATATTTTGGTCGGCTTATACTCGAGTATATATGGTATAAATCTTCCTCAGACAAAGTTTGGGATTCTCCCTCCCTTCAATTGATATACTAACAGGCTTTGGGCACAACCCTGCCCTCTAGACACTGGGCACTATCCTCTCAGTATCATTTTTCCTTGGACTGCAGAAGAGACCAAATTCTGGTTTCTGCAGTCACAGAATGCGTGACCGATATTTCAGAAAACTCCAGACTGCTCATGTGCTGTACATGGATTTAGCACTCCTTTGAAAGAGTGTGAATCCTATTTCTTAAAAAAGGACCAGCACTGTCATGAAAGGCTGCACAGAAGCTGAGTTTAAACTAGGAAACAAAGCTGGGTTTTGCCAACTGTGTATTATCCAGTAGACCATTGAGTGCTTCACGGATATTACAGTGAGAAACTTCACATGGCTGCCTTGTTTACTGATTTTATTTAATGAGTGGTGGCACCACTTTGCATAATCCACATATTATCTGTCAGTGCTGCTGGCCATGGTTACCCTCTGCCTATATTGCCATTCCCTTATAGTGTTTCCTTTAACTTTCCAGGGGCCTAGTGGCTCAGCAGACTAAAGCAGTGTTATTAACTGTTATTAACATCAGCTGTCTGCAATTACTGTAAGTTCGACTCTCACCAGGCTCAAGGTTGACTCAGCCTTCCATCCTTTCTAAGGTAGGTAGGCTGCACCTCTTATCCAAAGTAAGAGGTCAGAAACATAAATCCCAGTCCAAAGACACTTGCAATGCTTCCACTTCCACTTATCACCTGAGCTTGCTTTGAATATAACTCGGTCCAAAGAGTGCTAGACTCACGTTCAAAAATAACCAGTGTGATAGGTAATAGGGCATGGAGCACTTCCATACCAGCAACCTATTAATGGGGTAAATAAGTGAAAACAGGTGCTAATTCTTACCATTCTAAGCACCTGCTTATCCTGACCCCACCTCACCATACCACATACTGAGAATAATCAGTTGCTTTGTCTCAAATGGGTGGTACTATACTCAGTGGGAGGAGAAACAAATTTAAGGGAAATTGCCAACCACTTTCCTTAACCTACCTGTACTAAATCTGTAAAGACAATACCAGACAGCAGCCTCATCACAGCCTCAACACTGAGGCAGGGGGGCAAGTTTGGCAGTTAGGGCAGAGGAATTTATTTTATTTATTTATTTATTAGTTTGATTTATATGCCGCCCTTCTCCAGAGACTCAGGGCGGCTTACAATGGTTTTAAGCAATAGCTTTCATACTTTTGTATATACCTGCTTAGTAGGGCTTTTTGCCCCCCCCCCAAAGCAGTGTTCTATTTTATACAAAGTCAGCTTATTGCCCCCACAAACTGGGTCCTCATTTTTCCTACCTCGGAAGGATGGAAGGCTAAGTCAACCTTGAGCCTGGTGAGAATTGAACTTGCAGTAATTGCAGGCAGCTGGCAGCTAAATGGTACTTTAACAGTAGTGTAGTCCACTATGCCACCAGGCTCTCTAGTTAGGTTGGTCTATTTTTTTCTGCCAACTAAAAGAATGTACATTAATATGACATGAGAAAGAGCTTTCTATCATGGCAGTTCAACTTTATGAGGTGGCAGTTTTTAATCCCAGTTACCTTTGATGGCTTCCATTCTATAGACTTGTCTTACTTAGATCCTATCTTTTCTCCAAGAATTCAAACTAGCTTCCAAAAGGACCTCCTTCCATTACAGTATATCTTACAACAACCACCTTGGTTGAGCTGAGAGACAGTGACAGACTTAAAGCTTCCATAAAAATTTCCCTGGTGAAGGTGGACTTGGACTTCAGTTTCCCTAGGCCTAGTCTTACCCATTAAGCCTGGCACCCCAATACAGAGCCACAGACATTGCAGCTGCACTCCAAGCACATTGTTCTGAATTCAGCGATGCTTACTTCTGAGTAGGTAAATCCAGGATGAAATATATTAACTTTGTCCTTTCAATTTCTCCATACTAACTCTTCTTTTTAAAGGGGGTGGGGGTGGGGGTGGTCTCAATGCAGTTGACACTATTTGCTTTTCGTAGCTTAGAGTTTATTTTTTCAACAAAAGAAAAAGTCAGAACTTTATAATAACAAAGGATTGTGCATCAGAGGAGACTAAAATAGGGATATTTTTTATTTCTAACATGATCCAGCATTCATTACATAGGACCTGAATTGTTATCACTCAGTGTATTATGCAGCAGCCCTACAGAATTTTCTCCAGTGAATTAAACATTGTATGTATTCTTTTGTATTAAATGGTTTGGACATAATGGAGAAAAACAGTTGATGAAACATCATCCCAATGGGTCGCTACCAACACATGCTTCACTCTGGTTTTCCAGTCATTGCTGCAATTACAGGATTACCAATTTGTTTACAAATTAGCATTTTTTCCCCCACAAGGCATGTTTGTGATAAAAAAAAATACTATTGGGGTAATATAGCATAAAAACGAACTGATAAAAATGCAAACCATTTTTTTCCCCACATAACAAAACAGTCATGGTTGGCAGAATCAGTTCTAATGCAGATGAAGCTTTACAACTTTCCCCCTTTTTATATTCCATTCTGTTAACATAATGATTCTCTCGGAATATTCCAGTAGAGAAATTTATTTTGCTTCTCAAAATTTCAACAGCCCTGCAAGGGCAAAAGATGAAGTAGTTCAGTGAAAAGACATGAACAAGCGATGCAACCAAATTTAAACTGTTTTCATAGTTCTGGGATATGTTCCCCAAATGCAGTTATCTTATACCTTTTAGTAAACGAAATTGGTCATCGGTGACCTAAAGAATAATCCCCCACAGGAACATGTAATATTGTTTGGTTTCTGGTCACTTGATTCCTGGAAAGACTTAGGCAGTGGTGAAATTCATTTTTTTTTACTACCAGTTCTGTGGGCATGGCTTGGTGGGCATGGTGTGGCTTGGTGGGTGTGGCAGGGAAAGAATACTGCAAAATCTCCATTCCCACCCCACTCCAGCGGAACGATACTGGAAAATCCCCATTCCCTCCCCACTCCTGGGCGAAGGATAATACAAAATCTCCATTCCCACTCCACTCTGGGGCCAGCCAAAGGTGGCATTTGCCAGTTCTCCAAACTACTCAAAATTTCCACTACTGGTTCTCCAGAACCTGTCAGAACCTGCTGGATTTCATCCCTGGACTTAGGGCTCTTGATTTACCAGTATGTCTGGTAAATCTCTGTATCTTAGTATCTCTGTCAGAGTATGAATATTCATAGACTGGAATAGGCAACAGATCAGCCAATGGGGACTGTTTGGAAACTGAAAGATAGTATTTGTTTGTATGGGGCCATAAGAGACAGTTTGGAGTCTGGGCATGGATTAGATTTTCCGAACTGTATATAAGAGCTGGTTTGGCCCCTGTAATGGTGCCTCTGTACAATATTAGCCTCTGTATCTCTGCTGAGCTTGGCCTGTGTTTGTACTTACTTACAATCTCTCTTCTCTACAATGTGGAAAAACCTACAAGGGTATTGTATGCCTTATGTGTTATTATCAGTGGTGGGTTTGTTTATTTATTTTATTTTATTTTATTTTATTTTATTTTATTTTATTTTATTT
>WNWU01000006.1:36971947-36982361 GCA_012654045.1 Ptyas mucosa | reverse complement strand
TTTATTTTATTTTATTTTATTTTATTTTATTTTATTTTATTTTATTTATATACCGCCTTTCTCCCGTAGGACTCAAGGCGGTGTACATTTTAAAAGATCATTCACATGTTCATGTTTAGCCCCGCCTGTTGGAACATCAGGGTCTTGAGGGCACGGCGGAAAGCACGGAGATCAGGGATATTCCGTATCTCTGGGGGCAGTTCATTCCAAAGGGTTGGAGCCCTCACAGAGAAGGCCCTCCCCCTGGGAGTCGCCAGTCGGCATGATTTGACTGACGGTACCCTGAGTAGTCCCTCCCTGTGAGAACGAACTGGTCGGTGGGAGGCTATTGGTGGCAAAAGACGGTCTCGTAGGTACCCAGGTCCTAAGCCATGGAGCGCTTTAAAGGTGATGACTAACACCTTGAATCGCACCCGGAAGACCACCGGGAGCCAGTGCAGCTCACGCAGGAGAGGTGTTACATGGGCGTAATGAGTTGCGCCCATAATCACCCGCGCAGCTACATTCTGGACCAGCTGGAGCCTACTGTAATGCTCTCTTCAAGGGGAGCCCCATGTAGAGAGCATTACAGTAGTCCATACGGGAGGTGACTAGGGCATGAGTGACTGTACGCAAGGCATCCTGATCCAGAAAGGGACGCAACTGGTGGATCAGGCGAACCTGATAAAAGGCCCCCCTGGCCACGGCCATCATGTGCTCTTCTAAAGATAGCCGTGAATCCAGGAGGACACCTAAGTTGCGAGCCCTGTCTGTGGGAAGTAAGGTCTCATCCCCAATTGTCAGTGATGGTACCAGCTGACTATACTGGGATGCCGGAAGCCACAGCCACTTGGTCTTGGAGGGGTTGAGTCTGAGTTTGTTTCTCCCCATCCAGATCCGCACGGCCTCCAGGCAACAGGACATCACAGTAAGGGCATCATTGGGGTGGTCCGTGGTGGAGATGTATAGCTGTGTGTCATCAGCATACTGATGAACACTCACCCCAAAACCATGGATGATCTCGCCTAGCGGTTTTACATAAATGTTGAATAAAAGGGGTGAGAGGACTGATCCTTGTGGCACCCCACAAATAAGGTGCCTCGAGGTCGACCTCTGCCCCCCAGCCAACACAAACTGCGAACAGTCAGAGAGGAAGGAGGAGAACCACCAAAGCACGGTGCCCCCTATTCCTAACCTCTCCAGCCGGTCAATGGTATCAAAAGCCGCTGAGAGATCTAATAGGACCAGGACAGAGGAACAACCTCTGTCCCGAGCCCTCCAGAGATCATCAACCAATGCGACCAATGCTGTTTCTGTGCTGTATCGTGGCCTGAAGCCCAGCTGGTACAGATCCAGATAGACAGCTTCATCCAGGTATCGGGTAGTTGTTGTGCCACCACACTCTCAACAACCTTCGCAACGAAGCGAAGATTGGAGACTGGACGATAATTTGATAATATAGCTGGGTCCAGGGAAGACTTCTTGAGGAGGGGCTTCACAACCGCCTCTTTCAAGGCGGTGGGAAAGACACCCTCACTCAGAGAAGCATTTATAATCCTCTGGAGCCAGCCTCGTGTAACCTCCCGGGAGGCCAGTACCAACCAGGAGGGACACGGGTCCAATAAACATGTGGCAGCACTAAGCTTGCCCAGAATCCTGTCCAATCCTCAGAAGCCACAGAGTCAAACTCTTCCCAGATAACACTCTCAGGACCTACCCCAATCTCCTCCCCTGGATCTACCCAATCGGAGTCCAGGCCTTCCCGAATCTGAGCAACTTTATCATGAAGGAATTGCACAAAATCCTCAGCTCGACCCTGTAAGGGGTCTTCACGCACCCCCACCTGAAGTAGTGAGTGAGTCACCCTAAACAGCGTGGCTGGGCGATTCTCTGCAGATGCAATAAGAGCGGAGAAGTAGCTAGACTTCGCCGCTTTTATCGCCACTAGGTAGGTCTTAATATAAGATCTCACCTGTGTTCGATCAGATTCAGATCGGCTTGTCCTCCAATCACTCTCCAGGTGTCTTTTCCGACGCTTCATCTCTCTCAGCTCCTCAGAAAACCAAGGAGCTAGTCGAGATCGGCATCGGGTCAGAGGCCGCAAAGGCACAACGCAGTCCAAGGCCCTAGTAGCTGCCCTGCCCCAGGCCACCACCAGGTCCTCAGTCGGGTCGTGAGTCAGAGTCTCAGGAAATGGCCCAAGCTCCGTCAGGAACCTCTCGGGGTCCATCAGGTGCCTGGGACAGAACCACTTGGTTGCTAGTGGTTCTACCCAGATCGGTGAACAGGTAGTGGCGGCGGTGGGAGGCTCCGCCCACCCACACCAGATGCTTCTGCGCATGCACAGAAGCATTGCACGCGGGCGCGAGCGCACAAGAGAACCAGTAGCAATGGGTTTTGCAACCCACTACTAGTCTTTATGTATATAAAGAAGTTTTGGATCCTGCTGAATTGTCCGATTGTGTGTGCTGCAACAAACTCTGACAATCTCTACAAAAGAATCCAAACATATATCCACTGAAGAAAACATTAATCTCCAGGAAAGGAAAGTCCACTTCTCCTCTGCTTCCCGGATTCAACAGAGTGAGCTTTTTTGAATATTAAGGGATCTTGGTAATCAACTTTCTAAACTTCAGATGGAGGAAGTGTCATTGAACTTTCTCATGTGTTTTAGGCAGTTAGGAGACATGCAAGAAAGAGTCCGAGTGGTGTCAGTAAGTATATTTTATTCCATTAATAAAACAAACCTCAATTGTCTGGGATTGCATAACACATAAACTATAAACTAAACCATGGTGGCTGGATTTATGCAATGTTTTAGGCCAAAACCTAACAATCACTTAACATATAACCTAGTGACTATAGACTATTCTTTATATAAACTATTTATTTCAAAATGACTGGAATCACTCAGGGCAAATACTTTGAAAAGGCTCATTTAACCATTTAAACAACTCCTATCTTCATTCATTCTATACACTGTTAGAAAGCTGGGCTCAGAGCCATTTCAATATATTTTATTGCCTGTGGAAGAAAAGTAAATTAAACAATTCACTCTCAGTCTGGGAAAATTGCATTGCTCACTAGTATGTTGTTCTACCACTTACAGTAAGCCTTAGCCATACGGACTGGCTATGATAAGGGTGAGCAAATCTGGATTGTTAAAATCCAGAGAAATCATAGTGGTTTTGTGAAGTTTTTCAGACAAAATCTGGTAACCTCCTGGTTTAATGTACGGAGAATATAAAATTTGGGGAGGTTGAAGCACAATGCAACATTGATAAAATGAGATTCTGTTTTTATTTTTTTCTATGTCCATAAATCTGTTAAATGAAAATGCATAAAAAATGAATATCAGTTAATTTACTTGGGCACGTGCTTACACACTCTAGCAATAAAACATAATATAACTCCATCTAGTAGCAGGAACAGACATAGCAGGACATCAATGAAGAGAGGCAAGAAGAAAGACAGAACTGGAAGAAACGGAGTCTGAGTAGAGAGAAACCAATGAGACCAGAGATATGGACTGAATGAGAAAATGAATGGACAAAAGAAAGAAATCAAAAATGAAAATTAGAGGGAAAGTGGGAAAATAAAACAAGAAAGAACTATGGAAGACCTGGAATATAAATGAAAAATGAATGAATGAATGAATGAATGAATGAATGAATGAATGCTGAAATTTTGATTCAGACAGATGTTGCTTAGTTTCAAAATCTCATTTAAACTCTGGCACTCATTTGTCAGTTTAGAGGAGGAGTCCCCAGCATGGTTAATATCAATACCCAAGGTGCAGCAAAACTATTATATAGACAAAAATCATACAATACTGAATACCCACAATGGAGAAATGGATTGTGGAATTTGCAGAAATGGCAAAATTGACCTGTTTGATCAAGGATAAAAAAAAAAATACAGTAAGTGTTTTCATAAAAGATTAGAAACTTCTTATGGACTTCTTTTTTTCTGACAGTGGGAAAAAATGTATAGGTAATTGGATTCACTGATTAAAAAGGATTGAATAAGACAAGAAACAACCATGTAATGTAATCTTATAGACCAGGGGTCCCCAATCTGTGGGCAGTGAGGGGTTTACAAATGGTGAGCGCACGCATGCACATCCTCACTTGCATGAGCAGCGGGCGAGCATGTGCGCATGCTTGCCGGCCACAAGTGTGAACCATCCCCTCCCCCCCCATCAGTCTGCAAAACTGGAAATGTTGGGGAACTCTGTTGTAGAGGGAGGAGAGATAATAAATTTGTTTGTAATTTCTGTAAAGAAGATTTATTCATTCATTTATTTATTTATTTATCAAAAACTTATAGGCCGCCCTTCTCCCTAAGGTCTCAGGGCAGTGAACACAAGTTAAAACATACAAAGATAAAAGGTAAAGTCATTAAAACCCAATTAAAACAACAACAATCAAAATAATAAAACCCAAGGATCGGGGTCAACCCATTTGTTGAAACAGCCAAGTCTTTAAGTCCTGACGGAAGGAGCGGAGATCAAGCGCCATCTGAAGCTCAGTGGGCAACTCGTTCCAGAAGATCAGAAATTATATATAAATATACATACATACATACATACATACATACATACATACATACATAGATATTTGTGTCTCACTTCCAACACTTTTATTTATCTTTTTCTTAATTTTTCTTTATATTTTTCATGTTTATCTTTTGCTTATGTTAAAATCTCTAATAAAATCTCTAATAGAAATAAATTCAAAAAATATTGACCATCGAGGGTCAATGGGATTATCCAAGGGACTAATGAATGTCTGGGGGTTGAAAGGGGGGTCAGTAAATGTCTAGGGATCAATAGGAGCAATATGATCCTTGAAGATCATGGTGACTTAATGACTAAAATTCATCAATCTCCCGCCCTTCAGCGCCCTTGTTGATATGCATCAGACACATCCTTCCCATTAATGATATCAACGTTCAGTAAGAAAAAGGTATGTTAAATCTTATTTTTTCATATTTTACTTTATTTTATAAAGTCAGTATTATCTATTATTATTCAAGATATTAGTAGTTAAAGTAGTGTTTATCACATTATTTTCATATAAGAAATGTTTGGGGGTCAATAACAGTCTGAAACTTCATGAAGGGATTGATGAGGTGAAAAGTTTGGAGACCCCTGATTTAGACCATGGGCAACCATGCCTAAAAGTGCATCACTAAACCCCTTGCTATGAAGGGAAACAGAAGATGGAGAAAGGATTAGTACGATGTTCTGAAATGCAGAGGTCCCTTCTCAACTCTAATGGAATGGGTGGATGACCTTGGGGGGTTGGGTGGGATGGGAGGAGATGCTATCTAGGCAACAATCAGACAAGAGAGGCAGGAACCCCAGATAGATTAACAGTCAGAGGAAGAAATTAATGAAGGACCCACCATAATTGCTGAAATGGTTAAAAGTGGTGGCAGGAAGTTGGTGCTTTCAGACTTGCACAATTCTGTTAATGTAGCCTTACAATCAAGTAGAAGTTGTATTTCCAGTCTCGTTTACCCAGGAAGACTTATATCAACTCAGAGGGAGCCTTATGATCAAACTGCCAGTCACAGTATCCTGGCAGGTGTGGACAACTCTTGGAAGGCAGCTGAAATTTTATTTTTTGCTGCATGCCATTATTTTCCTGTCTCCTTAACAGGTCCAGGATGATGCTTTGTGATGTTTTGGCTAGCCAGCTGATTGATAGACACTGAAAAAGATCAGGGAGTTAATCTCACTGCCCCCACTCCCCAACAATAAATTCCGCTATATTCAGACAAGGATATCATTACTGCTTATGATTACAAGTTCTCTTGTCATTGAACCTTCTCATTCTGTCTGCTTGAAATTTGTCAAGACTTTTGTCCATTCCACTTTTGGTGAAAATAGAAAGTTATGAAAAATCTACTACATTTTATTGATTATTTGCAGATTTTAAAGGACATCACTTGAAAACACCAGCATTGTTTTCCTTGAGATTTGATGCATGCCTCACTATAGTTTAACTTCCTGTCCAATTTTATCCCATTTTAAAAGAAGCTAAATGTGTTTTCTGGGCTAGATGCTATAAAGGTGAAAATTCAGTTCTCCTGAATCACTGTGTAAAACTGGAAAAGAGAGTTTGCTATCGTAATTTAGGGTTAGACTAGATTCTTGTAGGGTAATTTTAAAGCATCAGATCCCTTCCTTGAAATGAGCCAAGAGTCTCTGCATAATGCTAATATCAGGGAAGGTTATGCAGCTATGAGAGAACTATTGGAATGGTGTATCAACAGTGGTTAATTTCCTACACATAGGAATAGAGAAGGCAGGACCTGACTGGATTAACAACCTTGAGCACCTATAAAAGATATGATGGAAACTTGCATTATTATAACAGATTGCAGCTGGGGTAATATAATTCAGTATTACTATAAATCAAAAGAGATTTCCTAGCACTTTCCATTATAACGTTCCAGACTAATATTCATCTTAGATCTGATTGCCATGTTAAAACCTGTGACCTGTTTCTCCACTTTCTTGCAATACTGATGCCAGACCTGAGACAATGAAAAATTCTTTTAAAACTGCTTTAAATATAAGATTTATTTTTAGCCCCAAGCTTCCCCTGCTCTGATACCTTAATCTGCCAGTGGAAGTAGAATTCTTTGTCTCTTTGCTATCTCTCTGTGCCTGGAATGACGAATGCTCTGAATTAGAAGTATAGTGCCATGGCCAAGGTCCCTTCCTTCAATAATAGAATTGACTGATACCATGGCTTTACTGAAGATTGCCACCACTTAAAATCTTCATAATGCCCTGGGGCCAACTTTTAATCTCTCACCATATCAGTGACCTAGCATCACTCAAGAGTACTTTGCATAATTAAAAAGCTGATCACCCAGTGCTAAATATTGGAGGAGGGGCAGTGGTGGGATTCAGCCGGTTTGGGCCAGTTTGGGCGAACCGGTAGTTAAATTTCTGGCTGGCCCCTCCCCTCCCCACCCGTTCCAGGAGTCCCCACGTGCCCCATTTTTTCCTCAGGTAAGTGGAGGGAGGCCTCCTAGGCCCAAAATGGGGCGTGGGGGGTGTGGTGTGGCCTCCCCGAGGCCGTTTTTGCTCCGGGGGGGTGCAGGAGACCAAGTGCTGCCAAAACACCCCCTGGCCACACCCACCCAGCTGGTCATTAGGGCAGAGAACCGGTTGTTAATTAATTTATTTTTTAAAATAATTTTTATTACAATTTTCCTTTACACAACTCTATTACATAATCAACAGGCTGTGTCATTTTTGTATACTTCGGATCAACGTTCCATACAATATATACATTATATATATTCAATATCTAATCTTCAATAGCCTTATGTATATTTCCAATTTTTATTTCTATTATCTATCCAAGTGTAGTTCCCAAACCACATAAAATTCCGAATCATCTTTTTCTTTTAGTTCTAGGGTAACTTTATCCATTTCGGCACATTCATATATCTTTTGAATGATTAATCCCTCTGGTGGTGTATTGTGTTTCTTCCAGTATTGCGCGAACCCAATTCTTGCCGCTGTTAATATGTGTAGAATCAAATATCTTATCTTTCTATCAAATTTTGTTTTAAGTATTCCCAGGAGAAATGTCTCCAGGTTTAGTTCAATTTGACATTTTATTATCTCTTGTAGCCACCAAGCATGAAAGAAGGTACCTTGACATTGGTTACATTTCCAACATTTTGGGCTTAAATTCGAGTACATTTTAGCCAGCCTTGCTTGGGCTAGGTGCCAACAGTAAAGCATTTTGTATTGATTTTCCTTATAAGCAGTGGATTTTGTTATATTTGTTCCAAATTCTTTCCCAATCCTCTAAATCTATATTATGCCCTATGTTTTTAGCCCATGCAATCATCGGTTCTTTTATCACCTCCTCTACTCTATCAAATTCTAATAGATAATTGTATATTTTGGATATTAATTTTCCTTCGGGGCCTATCAACAATTTGTCTAGTTGTTTTGGTTCCATGTCAATTCCATATTCTTCCACATCTTTCTTGTACCTAGACTGCAGTTGTAAATATGGCCACCAATCGATAGAAATTCCTTGTTCCTTTAGTATCTGATTGTTTTTAATTTTCCCGTTTATCTAAAATTTCTGAATATCTGGACGTTTTGCTTATATCTAATGTGTTAGGGTGGATCATTGCCCCACCGCAGCCCATTTTTGTTCCCAGGGGGGTGCAGGAGGCCAAGTGTTGCCAGAACACCCCCTGGCCACACCCACCCAGCCGGTCATTAGGGCAGAGAACCGGTTGTTAATTTAATTATTTAAATTATTTAAATTATTTAAATTCCACCACCGGGGGGGGGGGGGATCAGGAAGGCCTTAAGACAGATATTGAGAATTCTGCAAAGTGCCTGGAATAGACTAATCTTGATTATATGAGATGGCTTTGTGGTAATGGACATTATGGACATTATCTCATGAATTAGTCCATAGTATCCATTACTGGGGTTTACAGACCAAAAGAGATTAAACTGAAATGCTTGACATTGTTGACATTGTATGGCCAAGATGGGAAGAGTTGGCAAGGTGTGTAGCATCTCACAATGGTTTCCTACCTCGAGGTCTGGTAGGCTGTTATCTCACCATTGTTGAGATAAGCTTCAGTTGTCAGCCCTATCCTATTCTGTATATGGAATTGGGGAGGGATGTGCCATTTTAACTTAGAGTTGCAAAATGTCTTTGAGCATCTTTGAGCAGGGTATAGCTTTCCTTACAGTGGCATGATAAATTGCACCTGCCAGAATTCTCCTTTCTGTGTAATTATTCAAGGAAAGATGTTCTCTGTTTCAATTGGTCAAGACAAGTCTCTAGTAGGATGGGAGAGACATATTATTTATGAGTTTCTTCAATTTAAAGTAGAAAAGTATGGTACTTTCTAAACATGGCCTTTCCTTCCTCCATTCCTTCTTTCCCTCTTCTAGTAATATTTAAAATAAGAGAAAAGTAGCAAGAATAATACAAGATGCACCTCTATTTGCAAACGTTGTTTTTCTTTTAAATCGGCAACCTGTAAAAGGGGCCCACATTCTATCATATTGAAAACAACATTTGAAAAACAAAAGGGGAAAAATATATATCATTATGTCAGAGAGAGGAAACTGCACTGCTTTTAGAACCTAACCCACTTTTAAAAGTACGTGTTAGGTGTTTTCAATATATTTTATAGTTGGGGGAGGGGGAAAACCTATTGGGGGATGGGGAAGTGATTCATAGCAGCTGGGCCAACTATATTTTATTGGCACTGAAACAACATGTGCTGCAAATCAACTGAGAGAATAAAGATTTTTTCCCCCCTGTTCCACGAGGAAGTCATAGCAAATCAACTGTAAACCTTTTCAGCCAGCAGTTCCCCTACTCTACCTGCAACTGCTTGGCAGTGCTAAAATATTGCTCATCTTTGTTAGTTTCCCATGTTTTATTCGAGCCTGGAAGTGGGATATTTTATGATATATGGGAAAAGTCTGGCAAAGACCCAGTTATCTCTTCACCTGAGGGAGATAAAAATAATTTCCAGAGGAGCAGGAAGAAAATGCTCTACTAAGCTGGGAAAGCATTTTTTAAAAAACCACAATAGTTCTGCTTTGTGTCCTGACTTTATGCCCTGAGACAGAATTGCCTTCCAAAGGTTATTCCCAGCTAAATATAGAATACCAAGCACCACTCTTGACCATAGATATTTCAAATAAAACAAGAGTACTTTTATTTAGATCGCTAATCTAAAACTGAATTGTTTTTGACTCTAACTCCTATGTAAAAAAAAAAAAAAAGATTTACCACATACATGGAAGGAGCACAACAAAGTTAAATTTCTTTCATATAAAAGCATGGCTAATGTACACACTTACCTTTTACCAGAAGTTTAACAATATATTTGTATATATTTTTCTGCCTCTGCAATGTTAAGTACAAGTCTACATAAGAGCTTTTCACTGTAATTCTGAGTGTTTTTACTCAAAATTGGTCTCATTGTGAACAATATTATAAAATGGAAATTGGGCATAAGATTGGAATGTTAAAAGGCTCTCTTATTATTTTGTTTTCAAAATCTGGATTCTTTGTCAAATCAATAATAAAAGCCACACATTGGAGGCATGCATACATAGAGCCAGTTTGGTGTAGTGATTAATGTATCAGGCTGGGAAACTGGGAGATTGTGAGTTCTAGCCCCTTCTTGGGCATGAAGGAACCTGGGTGACCTTTAGTCAGTTATTCTCTCTCAGTCCTGGGAAGTAGGCAGGGCAAACCACTTCTGAAAATCTTGCCAAGAAAACTGCAAGGACTGATCCAGGCAGTCAAGAAACCTGAAGGTAAATGCATGCTCTCTTTGTCATGGACAAAAGATAGATAGATGATAGATAGATAGATAGATAGATAGATAGATAGATAGATAGATAGAT
>WNWU01000006.1:36946029-36971937 GCA_012654045.1 Ptyas mucosa | reverse complement strand
GATAGATAGATAGATAGATAGATAGATAGATAGATAGATAGATAGATAGATAGATAGATAGATATGACAGACAGACAGACAGACAGACAGACAGACAGACAGACAGACAGACAGACAGACAGACAGACAGACAGACACCATTATTAAAAAAATAATGTGAGGTTTGTCTCATTTATAGTGAAAAGCCTGAACATGATAATGATGGTATGAATCCGTTTGTGCAGTTAACTGCATTATCAAAGCATTCTTTTAAGTGTTCTTTTAAACTGAGGAATTCAAGCTTTTGTTTTTTATTTTATATGGAAGTAACTCTTTTTCTGAGTTCACATATTGCACAAAGCCTTGGTTTTTTAAGCCTGATTCTTGAATCAACTTTGAGCTGGATTAACACCATGATCTGGATTAACACAAGTAAAGCAGAGGGGGGGAAAAAACCACTCTATGGTTTAATTTAATCTCCAACTCATTGTGTAAATAATAAATTTATGCGATAAAAGTGTAAATTTATACCAGTAAAAGTCCAAGAGAGTTTGTTTTCTACAAAACAAAATAAATGCATTCATGTGAATAATCACCACATCACATTTCTGTATTTTCTCGTAAACTGCGACTATAATGTTTGGACATTGGGAAATGGTAATAATAGGGAGGTTCCAGAACTTCAGTTGGGGACTTATCTGGACCAGAGTTCTTATATTATCCTTACTTTTTTAGATGATCTCACTTGCAGTTGCACTATTGATCTCAGAAGTCTAAATATGGTACTGTAGAAGATTCTTTGAAATAATGAGGCATCTGGAAGTTAATTTTAGAGATGAGTGATAGTTCTGGAGGTAAAGGGTTGGGAGTACTGCACCTCCATATCTCTGAGATTATATCAGTGGATGAGTCACATAAAAGAAAAACAGCCATTGCATTCTGATGACTCAAATGATGGGTTGTGTGGAGCTGAGGCAATGCATTCAGTTCTTGACTTTTGAACTCAAAATAATTTTTTACTTATGAGATTTAGTTCGTATGGCAGGGCACCAAGTTTTCTGAAAGTAAAATTAATTGGAGAAAAACTTCCTTATTAAACATGATAACTGATGCATGATATACATAGACCTCTCTCTCTTTTTTTTTTAATAAAGCATAACAGAAGGTCAGCAAAGGCATACCACAATGATTGAGTCAGAACTGCAGGGATAATGAGAGAGATTTTTTTTTAAAAAAATCTAAATACATTGTAGCTTGTTTTATCAGCTCCTGGTATTATGAAATATGGCAGGATCCAAACAAATTTACAAAAGCCAAGATCACATTAATTTAGAAAGAAAAGTCTGAAGCCTGTATTTCCCTCTGCCAGTAAAATATGTGGTGCTTTGAGACCTCCTTGGCTTTGACGGGGTTGCACTTCCATACTAAATTTATTTATTTATTACTCAGGTATAAATGAACTTTGTATGGCTGGCCATCTCACAAAGAACAATTCTGGGCAGCACACAACAATCAGATAAAACAACACATCTATGAAACAATCCTTATAAAAATATAAGAACCAATATTAGAAGTTAAATTATTACAAACAAAATATACCAAGTCTAAGTAAAGAAAGAGTGAATGTATCTACCTCATCTAGGCATGTCTCCAGTTCCCTGAGATGCCTAGGCCTGGTGACATAGTCAGGTTTTGAGGGATTTCTGGAACATCAAGGGTAGGGGTGTCAAACTCAATTTCATTGAGGGAGGCATCAGGGTTGTGTTTGACCTTGGGGTGGCTGGGGTCGTGTGGCCAGGGTGGGTGGCATAGCCAGCTTGATGTCACTTGTGTCGGGGGTGACTGTGGTGGCCCGAGCATGGCCCTCCCAAGCTCTGTTTTCACAGGCAGACGGTTGCAGAAGGTGGTTGCTTCCGTTTTCGCAGATAGAGGCACCATGGGCCGATCCTTCGCTGTTCTCAGGGCAGCCCTGTGGGCAGGATCTAAGCACCCCATGGGTTGGATCTGGCCTGTGGGCCTTGGGTTTGACACCCCCTGATCAAGAGGAATGGAGCAAACCTAATTTCAGGGGGAAGAAGTTTCTATAAAGTGAGTGCCGTGATAGAGACGTCTCATCACCTGTGACATAGCAAATGTACATGCCTAATGGATAGTACCCGCAGCAGCCTTCTCTGTCAGATCTAAATTGGGGGTGGGTGGGTTAATGTAATCAGGAAAAGGTGGTTCATCCAACAGTAATGCTGTTTTGAGCAAGAAACAGAACTGTACATTAGCTGCACAATTCAAAACTGAGCTGAAATAGATGGCTTGTGTCTCATGTCAGCATGAGGACAACCCTTTGATCCTTTTTATTAAAGCAGAGGAGTCTTTTTCAGGCTTTTGCATGAGCCAGAAAAGAAGATGCAGCTGTTTTAAATCATTAAAAGTTCTTAAAGCAGCAGCCATGATTGCTTTAGTGAACAACAGAGAGGTGCTGTGCTCTACGAGTTCCAAAGATGTTCTTCCAAATGGTTTTGGGAATATACATAGCTTAACCATATGTATGTATGTATGTATGTATGTATGTATGTATGTATGTATGTATGTATCTATTTATTTATTTCTGATAAAAAATAAAAATTCATTATTATGGGCCTCTTTGAATAATCAATATCTTCTCTCAGAGCAGCAACAAAGAAGAAATTGCAAGGATTTGGTCTTATGTGTGGCAGGTGAGATAATATCCCCAGCATCGATAGCAACTCATTGATCTAAGAAGAAAATTAACATGTTTTGGTTTTATCTTGCTAATTAAAATAAAGAAGTGCCTACTGATGGGTGGGGGGGGAAGGCCAACAACCTTCTTTTAATTTTTAATCTGAATTGCTTTAAGCAAACAGTTGAGCTGTCTCATTCATTCTGATATCTCTCTTGACCAATAGCTGTTTTTCACATTTTTTGCATCATATAATAGTTCAGCTTTTTTGTTGAATCTTATCAATGCCTCCTAATTAAACCTTTTTTTAAAAAAAGGTTTGTGAATAATGGAAGCTATTTTAACAAAGTAATTATTCTTGATTCTCAGATTTATGGTGGTAGATATTTGTGATCTTACTGATGAGGTAATTTTTATATATATTCAATGCCTTTAAAAATAATTTAAAGCCAATTGAGGCATGCAAATTTACTGTAATTGGAACAGAAGCATTGTTTGGATTTGGGACATAATCTATTCAGTTTTAGCAGTGCTTCAATCTGAAAAATTGAGTCATTTCTGAAGAGTATGCATGTGCATAAGATTGTAGCAGATGAGCAGGCTGAGCCCAAGGGTGGAATTAAATGTGTCATCAGCCACAAGAGAGCCTAGAGAATTCCATTGATCCCTATCTATTCCTATCCCTATCCCTATCCCTATCCCTGCCAATTTAGCTTGACCATTAGTAGACCAGATTCTTATGTACAAGTAGCATGTAATCAACTTTTAGTGCTTTGAACCAACTCCTGTTCCCAGTTACTTGTGTCTGGCAAAGACCCTCTTACCATTTAGACTGAGGGAGAAGAGCCATTCTGATCCCATACATCACTTTGATAAGGTGCTTTGCTTCAAACCATGTTGTTCAATAAATCAAATCAAATCAAAATAAAAGAATATTGAGCATTGAGCTAGGATTCATGAGACCCAATTTCAAATCTGTATTGATCTCCAAATGATCTTCACCTTTTTTTTCACAAACATTTATTTTCAGCTACCCTAGATAATTTGTAATGGCAAATATATGAGTATTTGGAAAAATACTAAACCATGTATTTGGCAAAAGCTACATTCTTCAGAAGATCAGTATACAAACATCTTTGACTTCAGGGGGTCTGTCCTGGGTCTTTTGCATTGAGGAGAAGAACAAATAGTTCTTATTATGGTTTATTCAGAAGAAGAGGTCAAATAATGAAATTTGCTCCATTCTTTGATAATGGCATTGCTGATGGTAAGAGAATACTCTTCCTCCAAACTGCCAACAGCCTGCAATTTGGCATTTCAAATCTCAACAGGCTTAAGGTTGACTCAGCCTTCCATCCTTCCAAGGTCGATAAAATGAGGAGCCAGATTGTTTGGGACAATATGCTGATTCTGTAAACTGCTTAGATAGGGCTATAAAACACTGTGAAGCAGAATATTAGTCTTAGTGCTATTTCTATTGCTATACCATTTCAGACAAGTGACTGTCCAGTCTTTTCTTTAAAACCTCCAGTGAGAACCTACTTCTGTTGGCAAGCTGTTCCACTGGTTAATTGTTCTCACTGTTAGGAAGTTTCTCCTTAATTCCAGGTTGCTTCTCTCCTTGATTAGTTTCTATCCATTGTTTCTTGTCCTGCCCTCTGGTGCTTTGGAAAATAAGTTGACTCCCCTCCTTTTTGTAGCAACCTGTCAAATACTGGAATACTACTATCATGTCACCCCGGTCCTTCTTTTCTCTAAACTAGCCAAACCCAAATCTTGCAAATGTTCTTCATATGTTTTAGTTTCCAGGCCTTTAATCATCTTATTTGCTCTTATTTGCACTTTTTCCAGAGTCTCAACATCTTTTCTTGTAATGTGGTGACCAAAACTAGATGCAGTATTCCAGGTATAGCCTTACTAAGGCTTTATAAAGCGGTACTAATACTTCATTTGATTTTGATTCTATGCCTCTGTTTATACAACCAAGGATTGTATTAGCTTTTTTGGCTGCTGCCGCACCCTGCTGGCTCATGTTTAAGTGATCATCCACTAGGACTCCAAGGTCCCTTCCAAAGTCATATTGGAATCATATTGATATGATACGGCAATTGTACATTTAAAAAGAGTAGAATTTCCCAGGTGTTTTACTAGGTAAAGGAGTATTTATAAGGATTCAAGGACCCACCTCTAGAATACAGTAAAGCAGTTTGTGAGCTGTAGTTTCAACAGCACTTTGTCCATAGAGGCAAAATCTCAGCTCCAAAACTGCTCTGAGGAATGTGTTACCGCATGCTAAAGTTAATGTTTTCTAGAATTTGGAAACAGTTATGTGGTGTATGTATTTTGCTGATTTATGAAAAAAGGGACTTGAGTGCTAATGAACTGCAGTCACTATTTTTTGAGCATTTTAAATGGAATAGAATAGAATAGAATAGAATAGAATAGAATAGAATAGAATAGAATAGAATAGAATAGAATTCTTTATTCTTTATTGGCCAAGTGTAATTGGACACACAAGGAATTTGTCTCAGTGTACATAAAAAACAAGATACATTTGTCATAAGGTACAACACTTAATGATAGTCATAGGGAACAAATAAGCAATCAAATCCTATTAGGAAACAGTCAATATAAATTGTAAGGATACCAGCGACAAGGTTACAGTCATACAGTCATTAGTGGAAGGAGATGGGTGGTGGGAACGATGAGAAGATTAATAGTAATGCAGACTTAGTAAATAGTTTGACAGTGTTGAGGGAATTATTTGTTTAGCAGAATAATGGCATTCGGGAAAAAAACTGTTCTTGTGTCTAGTTGTTCTGTGTGCAGTGCTCTATATCGTCGTTTTGAGAGTAGGGGTTGAAACAGTTTATGTCCAGGATGCGAGAGGTCTGTAAATATTTTCACAGCCCTCTTTTTCAAGTAAATCATATAACATGATTTCGGTGTTTACTGTGCTTTGTGAAGTTGTGGGAAAATATGCCCAAATATTTAAAATATGTCACTTGTTCAATATTCTGACTGATCCTTGAATAGAGTGAATGCCTTCATAACATCTACTCCAATATGTATGTATATTGAAAAGCACAAATTAAAAGACATCTAAGAAAGAAATGATCCAGATTGCACTGGTGGCCTAGGCAGTCAGCTGCAATCTAAACAAATGTTTGCTGTAAGGCAACTCAAAAAGCTGCCAACACAAATGCTCAGAGAGTCAAGAAGAGGACAGATGCTGCCATTTTATTAGTGTTTTCACTAAACATTCCTTGCTAGCCACATGCAGAAAAAGAAAACAAAGATTCCTGCAATATGAAAAGTGGCATCCTTTTAAAAACAACAATCTGGCACAAAGTTGAAGAATAAGATAGAGAAAGAAGAGGAGATCCCTTTGACTCATGGGGGTGTAAAACAATTCCACCTCATCCTGCTGCATCTACAGTATACAACCAAAATTCTCATGCAGAGAAAAAATATATAAAGATTTTCACTAAAGAATCTTTCAAGCTCAGCCTGACAGAATGCTGGTCTAATCAACAAAGGATCGTGCATTTAGAGATATAGAGAAATCAGATTAAAAGAAAATCTATCCCATTTTAATATTTGTCTGATTTCCATTCAAATCGATTTTTAATTCATAAGCATAAAAATGTCAAATGATGTTAGCGATAGGGTTGAACTTTCTTACTGATTATAAGTTCTGGTCAGGGAGAAGTTCTCCTATTTTGATTTACAATGTGCATTAGATTCATAGCAGCATGCGGCTCTTCACAGAAAAGCTGCTTAGTCCATTTGACTTTCTGATACAATGTGCAGTCCACAAATGTTGAAAATAGGTGAGGGTTGAATGCTTGCTGGATTTCCTGATTTTCTACCATCATGAATCTGTGGGAGCAAAAAAGTTGATCTCTGGAATGTGCTTAAGAAAGATCTTTGTAAAATCTCCTAATTAGACAAAACATTCCAAGATTTTGAAATGGAAGGAAAAAGCTTTGATAAGAGGAATTTAGTGAAAGCTCATCAAATTGAAAAATCAGAAATGGTGAAAGTTAGAGTGAGTTTCCACTGAAGTTTGGCCAGTTCTAATTATCATTATGGCATAAAAGAGGAAATAGATGTTGGCAGGACTGCATGTTTAAAGTTGGATCAGTCACATTGAAAAGTAGAAGCTGGCTGTGTCCAGAATCAAAAAAATACTGGAAAAAAATAAAAAATTGGTTGCAAGAAATAACAGGTGTTCAATTAGAATTTGTACCAGAACTATACCTACTGGGAATAATGAGAAAAACCTATGATAAGGAGATAAGACTTATGATTTTACATATAACGACAGCGGCGAGACTGGCTTTTGTGCAATGTTGGAATGCTCTCCGAAGTTCAAATAATCAAAAAAAATTGGACAAACTAACATTGGAACTGAAAGAAATGACAGACTCGGAGTACTATGTATCATGGGAGAAATGGTACAAATGGTTTAAAAAGAGAAAGATGAAACAGGCTTAGACATAACAAAATTTGATGGAGTAAAATATATAGACTATAAGTATTTTATAGGGATAAGTTTTGTAAATGGACACAGTTTCACATAAAAAATGGGGGTTTTTTTCTACTTCCTTTTCTTTCTTTTTCCTTTCTTTCTCTCTTTCTTTCTTTTTTTCGTATCTCTTGTATTCCTTTTTTTTTTGCTTGTATTTTTGTATGTACGTTTTTGGTTTCGTGTTTATTGAAAAATTAATTAAAAAAATTTTAAAAAGAAAAGAAAAGTAGAAGCATATGAAAGGTGTGCCTCAGATCTGGTGCTGAATTAGATGAATATGACTTGCAGTTTACTTTAGGAAGACACGTTATAGTTCTGGGACATATTACTTCTTATCAGTACAAATCATTGCTTTCTCAGTTACTTATAAAAATCATAGTCAGATTTAGAACTGTATTAATTTATTGGGAGAAGTTATCTTTCAAAAGAAGAAATTGAAGTAGGGTTTTTCTTTTCTTTATGTTTCTCTTTATCTTTGCTGTAGCAAGCCCTGCACAAATAACCTTACAGCTTTTTCCTAAAAGAGCAAAGAGAATCTTTTGATCTGCTATGATAATCAAGTTAATGTTCACTTTTCTACATTACTATAAATCTACTTTCCCTGCAGACTCAAACATAATTACCTCATGCTATAAACTCAGACATTTCAACAACAAAATCATTAAATCAGACAATTGTCTGGGGAGGAATTTCTCTATCTACTTCCACAAAACTTTTATAACTAACACATATCTATTCTTGGTTGATCATAAAATTTAAGAGACCTTTTTCCTGAGTTTTAGATTCTGAATATAGCCTTTGATCTTAATTCTCTTTCCAATACTGAAAACACTAGGCCCGAAGATCTGAATCTCGTTCTGCTCAACAATGCTTGTAGAGCCTGGGGCCAAGACATTTATTTCCTCCCTGTACTGTAAGGCAGACATTAAAAAAACCAACAACACTCTACCCACATTTTTCAAAGCAAATGGGTATTACTATAATAGATGAGAGTCTAAGAAACTGTTCCAATTGCCTATCTAGCTGATAATGATTAATTTGCTGCTTCCTACTGTGCTGTGGCATCTCAAGTTGCAGATGCACAGATCCACAACGGATGACTAGATTATTGTACTGTGTTGTACATTATGCTGTCATTAAAGTTGGAAAGGAAAGTATGACAAAGAATAGAATCACTAGGATGGATGCTCAGTTCTCATTACATAGACGGCATATATTCCTATGGGTTCCATTTGGGTTCTAACCACTACAGGTTTACTATTTAGGAATGGGTTAACAATTACCCAACATCCCTGCAGACTTACACTAAATCTAAGAACAGTCTTGAACTTCACATACATTATTCCATTTCAAAAACTATTACTGTTAAAGTAGGGTGTTTTCAATGATGGCCACAGATCTTCAGAACCTTTTCTCTCCTTGGGAAAATATGTTACAACATTGTAGTTTGTTTCAATCTGCCTTTAAATGAATTGTTCGGTGACTGAAAAGAAATTTCGGATGATTTTGATTAATTTTTTTTATTTAAATAAAATTACGTTCACTTTCGAGAGAACTGCATCCTATATCATGAGAATCAATATTTTTAGACAACCAGGAGCCCTAACCAGGGCTGTCCCTCTGCTTGACCCACCATTACAAATGGAGGATTGAGTTAAGATCATGAAGTGGGGCTCCCACGACATTTAGGCAGAGAGGGTGCGTGCTGTTATTCACACAGAAGAAGAGAAGAAGCAGTGTCTTCTCTTTCAATGCTAGTAGGAACAAGAACTGCATCAGCTACTACTGCTGAGGTGTAAACAAAGGACCAAATATGCAAAGATACACTTCCCAGGCCTACTAGCTCACTTACCTGTTTTGTTAAAAGAAACAATGGCCTCTTCTTGTTGGAAATATTTGGCTTATGTCACAGGTGCTTTTTTTTAAAAAAAATATGTCCAATTGGATTGACCCAGGCTCAAGAGAGACACAAAAACATTAGACTCTGAGATGTGGCTTGCTTATAGATCCCTATAAGGGTTGGGGGAATGTTTTCTTTTGTAAAACAAACAAACAAACATATAAAAGTGATATGTGAATGCTACCTATATTCTGTTCTATTGCTATTTCTATACTTTCATTATAACAATTATTGTTACTATGGCAATTGCTGTACTGCTATTACTATTCAATTACTATTATTATGACAAGGTTTATATTATTTCCCATTACTCTATTACTACTCCTACTTATTTTGAATCCTCTATTCTTATTCCTATTACTCTATTTCCTATTACCCTATTACCTATTATTCTATTTCCTATTACTCTATTACAATTACCTACATTCTATGCTCTATACCACTACTGGTATGCATCAACATTTCTTTCCTAATCCTGTTGTTACTTAAGTCTACTCCCTCTCTGAGATTTCTTCTTATTCTGTTTCATGTAGAGTTCCTGGACCTTTTTTACATGGCTCCTTGTCTTGCTGGGCCTTTATACTTCTTTTCAACTCTTTTGGACCAACGACTCATTCTGCTGAGCTCCAAAGCATAAATCTCCTCAATTCTTCTCCCACACCTGTGTCAAGGTTGCAGTTTTATTGACAACTCTGCCATTCTGACACTGGGGACAAGGTTCAAGGGGGGGGGGAGAGAATGCAGCAGAGGTGCCTGCTCTTCCATAGTTAAGAAAGCATCTTCATATATGTTATAATTTAGGTAGCTTCTTCAATATTGTCTCAAAGCCTCTATTCAGTACCACTTTGATGAAGGCTACTGTCCAACAAACTGAGGCTGTTCTTCCAACTTATTTGATGCCCACCTATTGGGTAAATCTTCTATTTGGGCTGACTGCCTTAAACAGCAAAATTCAAGCACCTGGCAGGTGACCATCCCTGTCTGGCAGGTTTCATTTGATGTGTGTCAAATTGTGAAGGCCAATTTAATCTGTTTCTCTAAAGATAACAAAGGCTTTTGAGAATTAATCTATGGTTTGGTCAAAGGAACAGTGTATAGCAACATGTTTTTAGAGAAATAGTATTGGAAGTTTATGAACCAGATCCCCAGCTGCTCCAATTTCCTGTTGTTCCTTTGAAAACAATTGTGTCAAATTTAAAATTTGTCTTTGCAAATGGACGGAATACTATTTTTTCTGGATTTGACTTTAATAGGAATGGATGCTACTTGTTGAGTCTATCAAACCCAGCCAGCTGTTCTTAGTATAAAGTTAAGACAGCCATGCTTTTCTTCACTGTACACAATCAAAACAGTAGGTGAATTCTTTAATTACCTTCTTATTTCCTTCTGATGTTTGTTATAAAAGACAGTCAGTTGTTTTTGTTATTTAAAGTAACCATATATCTAGGAGGGTAAATATTTGTACAGATAGCAAGTCAAATCAATATAATAGTATCTTGTTTGCAATGTGGCTAATGACTGACAATGTGTATTTTGTCATACACAGTTTAATAACTGTATTAAAGCTTGGTATTTTTCACTAAGCTCCTTTCATGAATATATACAGTATTTATTTACTAAAATATATATCTTATATTAAGATTTCTCTCTGCATTATTTTGTTCATGGCTTCTTTGGGGATCAAATCATTTAAAGTCCAAAACCAAACTTAGCATACACTAATGTTAACCTCTCACTCATTGTGTTAGGCAGCCAATCACTTTCAACTGGGGGGTGGAGGGTGGGGAGACCAGTTCCATGAGGTTTTATGCATGTGTGTATGTTCAGAATGCAACATGTGGATGTATGTTTCAAGTGTGCTTTACTCTGAACTTACATTCTAGATATACTGCAAGACATTGGTTTGGTGCCTCCAATTATATGGAAGACAAGGTCTGCATAGTGCATAGCCAGGCATTAACAATTGTCCTCCAGATATTTTTGAGTACAATTTTTACAGGCATTTGCCAATTGTCAAACTTACTAGGGTTAATAAGGGTTGGAGTTCAAAAGCTCTGAAGGGCACCATGTGCTCATTCTTCCAAAATTATTAATAGCA
The DNA here is from genome assembly GCA_012654045.1 of Ptyas mucosa. Lineage (NCBI taxonomy): Eukaryota > Metazoa > Chordata > Lepidosauria > Squamata > Colubridae > Ptyas > Ptyas mucosa. Next base: position 36,960,731 of record WNWU01000006.1, on the reverse strand, counting down.
CAGAAGGGAGAACATTTTATGCTTAAAGGTTGGCTATCCCTGCAACTGTGCATTGCAGATGATCAGACACTAATTGTGCAATAATTAAACATGCCATTATTTATGCCACTCTCACACTAATTCTTAGAGTGGTTCCATTAGATTAATTGAAGTTAATAAATGATACATTTTATGACAGCTTTGGGAAATCTGTAACCCTCCAGATGTGGCTGAATTTCAATTCCAAGCAGCCTCAGCCAATCATGGGCTATGCCAGGCGTAGTAATTCAATGATATATGGAAAGGCATAGGTTCCCTGTCATTATTTTACAAGAATATTGTCTCCTATGGCGCTCTCTCTCTCTCTCTCTCTCTCTCTCTCTCTCTCTCTCTCTCTCTCTATATATATATATATATATATATGATGTGGTGGCTCAGTGGCTAAGATGCTGAGCTTGTTGATTGAAAGGTCAGCAGTTCAGTGGTTTGAATCCCTAGTGCCATGTAACAGGGTGAGCTCCCGTTATTTGTCCCAGCTTCTGTCAACCCAGCAGTTCAAAAGCACATAAAAAACGCAAGTAGAAAAATAGGGACCACCTTTGGTGGGAAGGTAACAGTGTTTCGTGCACCTTTGGCATTTAGTCATGCTGGCCACATGACCACGGATATGTCTTCAGATAGTGCTGGCTCTTTGGCTTTGAAACAGAGATGAGCACCGCCCTCTAGAGTCAGGAATGACTAGCACATATATGTGAGGGGAACCTTTACCTTTACCTTTTATCTATCTATCTATCTATCTATCTATCTATCTATCTATCTATCTATCTATCTATCTATCATCTATCTATCTATCTATCTATCTATCTATCTATCTATCTATCATGAAAATAAAAGCAATAGCAAAATTTTGGAAGTGATCAGTTGCTAACATGAAACGTGAGCAATGAATCAGTCAGCTGGCAAAACATGATTACAAAACGTTCAGAAATTAATGATAGGTATCATTTATAGTTCTGTGTGTACTGTAATTAAGTAGCCTTGCCTAGCCTGACCGACTGTAGGATTGTGGTCACAACCATGGAGATGGCTAACAGACTTCAGTGACTTAAAACAGGTTGATTTCAGGAGGTAAATTTAGCTGAGACAAGCATAAGCAAAATACAATGAACCTGATGGTCTTAAACATGCAACTGTTTTAAAAATCACGGCTTCTTTTTAAAATCCCCAACCCTCCTGCAGCTCTTTAAAAAATAATATGACAGGAGAATGAAAGACTGTCCTTTTTCTGAAATGCATCACTGGATTTTAATTTTGGCAGCTAAAAATACTTGATGGTATTGGGGCTATTCTTTCACAGTCAATGAATAGTGGTAATTTGAATACTTTTTAACTTCAGCCATGAGTCAGTGAATTGGAACTCTTTCCAGAGGCTTTAAATGGCTTTTTTTTTTTTTTTTTTGCATTTCCCCATCTCAAAATTGAGGATGACCCTGAGAAAAATGGGAACCGGGTGACAATTTTACCCGTATGATGGATCTATTGTTACCCAAACTTCCGCAAGATATAGAACTGTATACCAAATGGGAAGATAATTTATGTAGAACTAAATACACCGGTCGCTTTATTCACACTGAGCCAACCCTAATGCCAGTCTATCAGTACTGGTACCGAAGATCTCATGCAGACTTGCTTCATGCATCTGACTAAATGAGTGCAATTTAATCTTGGTTTACTATATAAGTGTAATGGAATGTGTGGACGACCTTGGGGAATGAGGGAAAGAGATGCTGTCTAGGAAACCATCAGACAAGAGAGAGGCAGGAGCCCCCAGTGGCTTAAAGGTCAGATAAAGAAATGTAGGGAAGAACCTGCCTTAACGGATCAAGCAGTTAAAAATAGTGCTGGGAAGCTTATACTTTCAGACTTGCAAGATTCTGTTAATGTAACCTTACAGTAAAATAGAATTAGTCCATCAACTTGTGTTTCCTTTTCTGGTTTACCTGAGAAGGCTAACAATAAGCCACAGTTGGCTGCGTTCTTACTCCATGCAATGCCACTCCAGATAATGACTCAGTGTGAAGCCAAACATTAAGGAAGATCCAACCTTCTCAGATCTTTCTGGGGAGCTAATTACAAACCTTTTCTTGATCCACTGGGATCAAGAAATGGAACAGGCTCTTACCATTAGCCGTGCAATGTGTAAACCAAAACAAAAGCACTATGAACTTCAACAGTAGACACACAGAGACATCCTCAGGAACAATAACAGGAAACAGTAAATAGACAAGAGAGAGAGATGAACTATTTGCATGCAGATCGCCAACAATATTGACAATGTTGGTAAGAAAATATATGAAGTAAAAATGGCTCTTTTAAAAAAATAAAGGCACAAATCTTTTCATCAGTCTACATGATTATGAAGTATAACATAAATGAAACTGCCCATTTTAGAGTCATTGCTTAGTGTAAAATATTTTGGATAGTTTGATAAGCTGTATCAAAAGACAATATTCACAATACTGGAATATTTTGACTCTATTTATTCCTGCATTGAAATTCCTGATGATACCGGTGATGATGGAAACTTGGGAAAAGATGTGAGTTAGAAATATTAAATTTACACAGGCACAAAACCTAAGAGAAAATTTCTACAAGATGTTTTATAGATGGCATTTAGATCCTAAAAAACTATCATGTATGTTTCCAAATTTGCAAGCTAAATGTTGGAGATGTGATTGTGATGATGCTACTTATTTTCATATATGGTGGACTTGTAAGAAAATCAAAGCATTTTGGATAAAAATTTGGTGGGTGATGCAGAATGTTTTGAAAAAAAGGTTGAAATTTACTCCGCAATTGTTCTTATTGGGTATTACAACAGGTTGTACATTGATAGAGACTAAACTGATTTTAAACCTCATATCGGCAGCTAGGCTGCTGGTTGCACAATACTGGAAGAAGGACTGTTTGCCTACTATTGATGAGTGGATACTGAAAGTTACGAACTTGGCGGAAATGGCAAAGATTTCAGCTTACTTGAAGGACTATACGCAAGAGAAATATGTATTGGAGTGGAGAAAATGGATTGATTATATTCAGAACAAATATCAGACAAGAAAATTTCAAATAGCTTATGAATTAATGTTAATTTTAGATGTATTATGTTATTTTTAGCGGAGTTAGGGTCCTATGGGGGGATTTGTTAACTTAATTAAAGTTAGGTTAATTTAGCTTATGATTGTTAGTTGCAATACCTTGTATTTTGCTCCGGGAAGTCGGGGAGGGGGGGAGGGGGGGAGGGGGGGTATACTGGGGGGTGAAAATATTTATTGTATAAAACTTTTTCAATTAAAAAAAAGAAATTCCTGATGATTATGTTTTAAAAAAAAACATATTTCTAAATCAGTTCTCTGAAAATTCTAGATTTTAGTTTGTATATTAAGCATTAAATCAATGATACAAGGAAATTATTTTTTTTTTATTCACAATGTAAGGAATTTGGGGGAGTACATATCTTTTTTTTTTTTTAGTCTTTGATTCATTGTTGACTTTCAGCGACTATGTGAACAAGTCAGTCTTTTTAGTATTTTTTTTTTAAAAAGTGGCTTGCCATTGCCTCCTTCCCAGGGCTGAGAGAGATGGACTGGCCCAAGCTGTCTTTGTGCCTAAGGCAGAACTAGAACTCACTGTCTCCTGGTTTCTAGCCAGCTTTTACCAAGGAACCAAACTGACTCTCACATATGCTTATAGAGATAGATAAATTGTAAACACATCACATTTTCCATCAAAGCATGGGCATTCTCATTATATTTGTTTTAACACCAAATCATGCTATAGGTTTAAGAACTTTATTTACACCTTTATCTGAAACCTCACCGTGCCCTGTGTGATCAATTGCATGCTGGAGTAAAATGCACCATTTTTAAGTTACATAAATGCTAGACTACATTTTATATTTCACACATCAAAATTTTATGTGACCATAATTTAAAACTACAGATCTATAATGAAGTGTAAAATGATAAAGAAATAAAATAAATATAACAATATGTAGGCTTAAAAAAAAGAAAGAAAGCAAAGAGTTAATACTGAATGTGACAAAATGAATATGCTAATAAAACAAGTTGAAATTTGAATTAGAAGATGGATTGCTGAAGGGTAGTTAAAATGAAATAAAATTAGTATTCCTTCTGTAATGGGTTACATCAATGACTGTCGAATATAATCCATCATCATGAGCCAAATAAAGAAGCAAACTTTGCTTCTGGGGAAATGATCAGGTAGGTGCCATTTAAATATTTTCATCTGTAGGCATCCTAAATAGATATACCAAACAGTTAATTTAAGGAAATATGGTTTTGCTGTCTAGGTTTTCAGACAGATCCTAGTACACTTAGGGCTTGCTGTCTAGTAGTACATTTAGGGCTTGAGTTGAACATTTGGTTCAACTCAAATGTTACAAATCTGTCTGTGAGCCACTTGTGGTTATGTATATATAGTTTTTATTTATTGTGTTTTCTCTCAATAGACTAAGCAGGACAAACCTTCAAAGTATCTAAAATGAAATTGCAAAAGGATGAGTGGCTGCTCTTGCATTAATCTGAGGGGAAATGAAGAAAATTGGATTTCATTTGGGTCCATGGTTAAGCTCCGAGTTTGATGACTTGGAAAGAAATGCCTAGGCATATTTTGGAAAACTGTTTTCCTCACTTCTGATATTGTATGACATTTGCCATGGCTTTAGTTGATTAAGGCCAGTTCATTTATAATATTTTTTTTTTCATGAATTCATTTTGGCGATGGTGGCTATTACTGGTAAGAATTGCTCAAAAATCTGACTGACACATCATGGAATCAGGATTTTCTGTACTATGAAAGATATGCAAACACAGTAGTAAAACCAAGAATGAAATAACATGGGACTAAGTGGAAGAGACAGACCGTCACACTGTTATCACTTCGGGGTTAGTATTTAATTTGTCTCTGTTGCATGTTGAATGACAGAGGGCAACATTTTGCCTGATCTGGCATGCTAAAGAGAGCCAGTCTTAGGTGGTACTTGGATTGGGACTATCTGGGAAATCCAGGAATATAGACTAGACCAGAAATGCTTTTAAAAATCCTAAAAACATCAATGACAATTTCAAATATATGTTCATGTAAGTCGCCAAGAATCATGCTTAGTTCTAAGAGTACGGTATTGTGATTTGTAAATAGAGATCCTTGAGGACAGTGTTTTTCAAACATGGCAGCTTTAAAATGCATGTGGTCTTCAATATTGAAAAACAACCTTCCTTAACCTAGAATTCTCCAGGAAATTTCCCACAATTCTGCTGAAACATCAAGTCTGCAACTGTATAAATTAAGCTCATTAACTGACAATTCAGAGATAATGCTGTTTTTTTCTACACAGACTATACTGGAAACATTCGGTTAAAAGTTGTAGGTGTTTCAGTTTAACCTTTGCAAGAGTTTGCTGTTTTACAGTTTGACCTGCATCCTATTACATGCAAAAAGCATCTGTAATACATCAGATACACATCTGCTAATATAAATTATTTCTTTTTCTACCAAGATGTTTTTATTCAGGGAGCTAGTAACTGAAGATGTATGATGAGGGGTGTAGTTAGTCTGCCAGAGCCATTTGGTAGGTTTTTGAGGACTAGGAGCTTTGCTCTTTTCAAAGCTAAAATAATTTAAAAAAAACTGGATAGTGAAATTATACTGAATCAGGAGCATAAACATCTTTATGAGAGAAAAGTTTCTGTATGTGGATAACACTCTTCTAGTACAAGAAGAAAGTAAACAACAAAATAAACAAGTGAATTGTACAAGTAAAATGATGCTTCTGCCACTGTAATAAGATATCCTTAGTAATGGGCAATAAACAGAAATACTACAGTTTCTCTATTTCCAATTAAATTATTTGGGAAAATAAAAGAAATAATTGAATTCTAACAAATAAACAGTTTGTGTATAGACACAAGATAGCCTTGCATTAGATTGAGCAGAACAAGTATTCTAAAAACATGCACCTATGTCCAAATTTCTCCCTATTTATTTTAGCAATTCTGGGAAAGATGACTGGGCCAGAGAGCAAGAGCATTCCCTCATATAAACTGAGGCCAACAACAGATTCAAATAGCATATCACTTTTGCCGGTATTTGTCCTGAGGGTTGTGAAGCACTGGGAAAATCAGGAGATTCAGGCAGTTCAAATGAGTATAAAGATTTATTGCAAGCTTAAGCTCTCTACAACAATCTGACCAACTCGTCATTAAGGGAAATGAGCGGGAGATAAGAGAGGCATTCAAGCTGTGCTGGACTTAGATCTCTTGTGGGCCTGCAGGGTCTTGTGACTTATGATGTGTTTGACCCCTCCCTCAGGCTCAGCCTGGACATCTCCTACAAGAGTCACCTGATTCAGTAACTACCAGGGGTGGGTTCTAAATTTTTTTTACTACCGGTTCTGTGGGCGTGGCTTATTTTGTGGGCATGGCTTGATAGTCATGTGACAATTATTTAGGATTTAGCAGAGGTACTGGTCTACCAGGCTTTTAACTGCTTGCAGAGCTGTACCGATCTACCCATTTATTTTTTGCAGGCACTGGTCTACCCATTTATTTTTGCAGGCACCGATGTACTCATGTATTTTTGCAGGCACCGGTCTACTCATTTGTTTTCTTTTAACACTGATCAGCTGTAGGGAAGTCCTTTGAAGCCATGCGGCAAGAGTTTAAACAGTTTTTTTCCCTCTGGCCATTAGCTGGGACTCAGGAGGCAGCAATAGATTGGGGGTGGGGCCAAATAAAAGGTAAGAATAACGCGGGGGTGGGTGGAGCGGGCATGGGGGTGGGGAGTGTGGGGGAGATGGGGGGTGTGGGGTGGGTGGATGGGGGGCAGAACTGGTTCAGTGATGTCATATTGTCACCACTACTGGCTCGGGAGAACCGGGCCGAACAGGGAGGAACTCACCACTGGTAACTACCATCATAATCTAGCTATGCCCTTGATAGTCTTTGCTATGGAGAGTTGACTCTATAAAAGAAAGAGGTGGTCATTTGAAAGGAAATGACCACACCCCCACCACTAATTTATCTTTTAAAGTGGAGGATCATCTTAGATTTGCTGAAAATACAATAATGAAAATTATTTTTTCTGCGTAATCTTTCTATCCATATAACAGATGAACTCCACTACTAATTTTGACATCTCCAAAACTAGATTAACAGATTAACAGAATTTGAAGGGACCTTATAGGTCATCTAGTCCACACACACACACACACACACATCCCGCTCAAGCAGGATACCCTATACAATTTCTGACAAATGGTAGTCCAATCTTTTCTTGAAAGTCTCAAGTGATGAAGCTCTCACAACTTCTGAAGGCAAGCTATTCCATTGGTTGCTTGTTCTCACAGAAAGTTCCTCCTCATTTCTAGGTTGAATCTCTCCTTGATCAGTTTCCATCCATTATTCCTTGTCTGACCTTCAGGTGCTTTGGAAAACAGCTTGACCCCCTCCTCCTTATGGCAGCCCCTCAAATATTGGAACACTGCTATCATGTCTCCCCTGGTCCTTCTCTTCACTAGACTAGTCATGCCCAGTTCATGTAACCGTTCTTCATATGTTTTAGTCTCCAGTCCCCTAATCATCCTGGTTGTTCTCCTCTGCACTTTTTCTAGAGTCTCAACATCTCAACTAAATCAGGTTGAATCTGGCTAGTACTTATATGGAGATGTCCAGGACACACCAGGGCTATAGGCAGTGGTGGGATTCAAGTAATTTAACAACCGGTTCTCTGCCCTAATGATTTCTTCCAACAACCAGTTCGCCAAACTGCTCAGAAAGTTAACAACCGGTTCTCCTGAAGTGGTGCGAACTGGCTGAATCCCACCACTGGCTATAGGGTGTTGGGAGGAAAAAATAACATAATACAAATTCAAAAAAAGCCCTTCTTTGAGGGAGAAGGGCAGGTCAGAAATGTGAAAAATAAAATAATAAAATGAAATAAAATAAAATAATAAAGCATAATAATAAGAGGCGGTGGTGAGGCCCCTCCTCAAGAAGCCCTCTCTGGATCCGGCTGTTTTGGCTAACTATTGTCCAGTCTCCAACCTTTGTTTTATCATGAAGGTTGTTGAGAGTGTGGTGGCGTGGCAGCTTCCCCAGTACCTGGATGAAGCTGTCTATTTAGATCCGCTCCAGTCCGGTTTCAGGCCTGGGTACAGCACGGAAACAGCATTGGTCATGTTGGTGGATGATCTCTGGAGGGCTTGGGGTAGGGGTCATTCCTCTATCCTGGTCCTGTTAGATCTCTCAGTGGCTTTTGATACCATTGACCATGGTATCATGTTGTGCCGGTTGGAGGGATTAGGGGTGGGAGGCACCATTTTGCAGTGGTTCTTCTCCTATCTCTCCGACCAGTCGCAATCTGTGTTGACAGGGGGGGCAGCGGTCGACCCCGAGGCACCTTGTTTGTGGGGTGCCACAAGAGTCGGTCCTCTCGCCCCTCCTGTTCAACATTTATGTGAAGCCGCTGGGTGAGATCATCCGTGGTTTTGGGGTGGAGTTCCATCAGTATGCTGATGACATCCAGCTGTACATCTCCACCCCAGACCATCCCAATGATGCCTTGGAAGTGATGTCCCAGTGCCTGGAGGCTTTGTGGGGCTGGATGGGGAGAAACAGGCTTCGACTCAACCCTTCCAAGACCGAGTGGCTGTGGCTGCCAGTGTCCTGGTATAGCCAACTGGTGCCATCGCTGGTTATTGGGAGTGAATCACTGGCCCCCACAGAGAGGGCTCGCAACTTGGGCGTCCTCCTGGACTCACGGCTGTCCTTAGAAGAGCATACGACGGCCATAGCCAGGGGGGCTTTCTATCAGGTTCGCCTGATATGCCACTTGCGCCCCTTTCTAGATAGGGACTCCTTACGCACGGTCACTCAAGCACTTGTCACTTCTCGTCTGGACTATTGTAACGCTCTCTACATGGGGCTCCCCTTGGGGTGCACCCAGAGGCTCCAACTGGTGCAGAATGCGGTCGTGCGGGGATTATGGGAGCGACAAGGCGCTCCCATGTGACACCTCTCCTGCGTGAGCTGCATTGGCTTCCAGTGGACTTCCGGGTGCGCTTCAAGGTGTTGGTGCTCCATGGCTTAGGGCCGGGGTACTTACGGGACCACCTTCTGCCACCAATTGCCTCCCACCGGCCAGTTCGCGCCCACAGAGAGGGCCTCCTCAGGGTGCCGTCGGCCAGACAATGTCAGCTGGCAACCCCCAGGGGGAGAGCCTTCTCTGTGGTGGTGCTTACCCTCTGAAAAGACCTCCCACCAGAGATACGAGTGATTCCAGACCTCCGGACTTTTCGTCGGGCCCTTAAAACTCATCTCTTTCAGTTAGCTGGGCTGGCCTGACCCCATGCTGGTTTTAAAGTTTCGATATTGATTTTAATTTGAAATGTTCTTAAATTATGGGCCAAACTTTATTTAAATCATTTTAAAATTATTTTAACTTTTGTATACAATGTTTTTAGTTGGCTGTTCACCGCCCTGAGTCCGAAAGGAGAAGGGCAGAATAAAAATTTAATAAATAATAATAATATAAAATGGCAGTGATAAACCACTAAATACACTTGCCAAAAATAACATTGACATTCAATCCTTTATTGCACAAATGGAGGAAACTGTATTTAACATAGCATCATCTTCACTAGTTTCTTCATTTTTTTAATATCCAGAATACATATAAAGGAAAAATAGATGATAGTGAATCAATAGCTGAATTCAGGGATACAATGGAAGCAAACTATTATGAAAGAAAGGCAATTACTCTTAGCAGTTCACTGTGGTGCTTGTATGAGAGACAGGGAAGATGGAATAATTTTTCTGGAAAGGAAAAAGAAAGAAAACAGTGTTTGGGGCCTGAACAGCAACATTTGAGGTCACATGCACAATATTATTGACAATATAACACTAATCTACAGGTATATTAAGGCAGAAATAGAGAATAGTGATCAAACAAGAAAACAAAGAAAAACTACATGAACAGTTTGGCCTGGAGAGGTGCATTCCACTTGGATTAAATGAGGAAAATACATCATATTTGGCAATCACATTGTTAATTTGATACTCATTTGAAACAATGGCAAGAGAGCAGCCTAACAATTTGAGATGACTACACACACAAACTCACACACATGCATACACACTAGAAAGGTAGGATAAAAATCTAATAACAACAATCTTTTGCAGATCTTGATCCTTAAAGTAGGGGCATACATCAATGCCAATGCTTCCTAGGCAAAACTAAATATCTTATTGTGGTGAGAAAGTAACCCTGACATGGCAGATCACTTCTCAGAACAAGAAAACAGGCAATAATGTGCTGGAACTATGGCTGCTGTAGTTGCTGTGTCTACTAGCTCCTTCCACTCTCCAAAGAAGCAGTAAACTCAGTAAAGTTTAAAGCAGTAAAGATTAGAGCTGCCAGAAGTTCTAGCAGGACCATTTCTCCTAATATTGAGCAGTGATTTAGGCCAAACGATCGGCTTTTGTTTTGCTTCTTTCGTGCCAGATGCTGCTCTTCTACCTAGCAAACGTCTCTGTATCTGCTGCCACAGCCATAAAAGATCTTGGCTTGGTTTGTAAACTGGCAAAATTAGTTTAATTAAAGCTTTGGCCATTCCCTTGAAAAACTGCATGCTATTTTATAATAAACATTCAACTAAAAATACAGGAGCTGCAATAAAATGATACCTTGAAAATAGGGGAATGCAACATATTTCTTTCTGTTTCTCCTCAGGTAATCTCAGAGTAGTTCTAAACTCTAGACCACCAAAACAGCAGGCAGAAGGAACTAACATTAGAATATTTATTCAATAATGAAATAAAACAAGACGGACATATTGTCCCAATACCCATATGAAAGTACAGTTATCTCTCATTCAGCAATTGCCTTGTTTAGCTACCATTCTCAGTTATGGTGGTGATGAAAAAGTAACTTTATAACCATTCCTCGCCTTTACAACTTTTGCAAGTCTGCAGAGCAAATGAATCATTTTAAATTAGATTGTAAGCATGGTTGCAGTTTCATTTAGTGACTGCTTCATTTAATGACTATGTTGTCAGTCCCAATTTTGGTTGCTAAACAAGAACTACCCGTATCACATTTAATAGGAGAAAATGAGGAAGTTATTTCCCACATATTTACTAAACCACCCTGCAATGCATTGGGTCATCCTTTGAGAAAAAAAAAAGATATTATGTAGTTTGATGTGATCAAAACAAACATTAAATGTTAGTCTGACCATATTTTATTTTTACCCCAATGCTGGGTGGTCCCATGATCATCTAAGAAGAGTATATATCATAAATAAAAGAATAATTGCAGGGACAAATTTCAAAAATAAGTCAATACCGAAACAAATAAACAAAATGAGTGTTGGGGGGCGAAACAGCAACAGGAGGGGCAGTGACTTCCAACTTCCTGCTGGCTTCCCCATTGACTTTGCTTGTGGAAAGCTGGCAGGAAGTGTCAGAAATCATGATCATATGATTGCAAGGAGACTGCAGTGGCCACAACTTTGTAAATAAAACTGGTCCAAATATCATGGAAATTTCAATTCCATAAGATTAATGAGTTTTGGATTGTTTATGCATTATTTAAGGTAGCAGATTTTAGGTACCTTGATTCAAAAATTGTTGCAGTGTTGAGCTAATTTTTTTTTTTAATTTCATTTATATGCCGCCCTTCTACAGAGACTCAGGGCGGTTTACAATGCGTTACGCAATAGCCTTCATACTTTTATATATTTATACAAAGTCAGCTTATTGCCCCCACAAACTGGGTCCTCATTTAACCTACCTTAGAAAGGATGGAAGGCTGAGTCAACTTTGAGCCTGGTGAGATTCGAACTTACAGTAATTGCAGGCAGCTGGTGTTGATCACTATGCTTTTAGTCTGCTGAGCTAAACCAGGCTCCTTGAGGGTATTTGAGGGTACAAATAGACTAGCACATAAACACAATGAGAGTTTTAGATATCACTTTAAATTAAGTTATCCTTATGTGTTAATTGTTGACTTGCCACATGCAGATATCTGAGTGCAGTCTATATGTACCTTCCCCTCCCAATAAACAAAAGATTGTGTATGCCAAGATGAGAAGCCTTCTAGGATCAAAGCTTCCAAGACCATCTTCATGAACCAAAAGGCAATATGATATTTCTATAGGTGTGGGATTTTGAAACATGAGACTTTCCTGTTCTCCACTACATCAGAAATGCTCATTGAGTAGCCAAGCATCTCCAAGGGATGTCTACTTTTATCAATGCAGCGAAATTAACTTTCTGATTATACATTGCTTTTGCAGGAGCAGTGGATGTAATTACTTTCACCCCACTTCAGTGACATGGGATGATGGTGGTAGTATGATTCCCTCATTTTGGAAATTTTGCAGCCAAAATTAGGAGATGGGAAAAGGTTGATCTGTCTTTTGTACTTGGACACATATCATTTAGGTATCTATCCTTGAATAATGACTATCTTGAAACACAACTTATCCATCTCTTTTTAGTCCAACCTTTTACACTCTTGAGAGCCCTTCAATGTCCTTGTTGCCAATGGCTGCAATCCAAAGCTCGTGTAAGTAAGGGCCATTGATTTTAGTGATACCTACACATGATTAAGTAGTTTATGAGTAGAATCAATGCCACTGCCATTCTAGAAGTCACCTTTGTTTACAACTGATCCATCTTGCTGAATCAGCCATATTGGTTAAAGACCATTGACTGAGCAAATAAGATTTTGGGACTATAGACTTGGTCCATGCTGAATTGTGGGGTTTTTTTTCACTTCTCCTATTTAGAAATGTTAAATTTTCCATTAATTTTTAAAAGATATTTTCAATAGCTCAGTCATGAAGTCTAATATATTAACATGGTTGGCTATGAAATTTTGTCACAGAATATCAGATTATCCCATACATTTTGTTATAGGTATGATAGTAAGAATTCAATTATAAATGTCCCAATATATATAAATGTTGTAAAATAAAATGTAGGTCTTATGAAAAACTTAATAAAGTATTGAAAAAAATGTAGTTCTTATACTGTTTAAAAAACAACAATGCTTTGATTTCCTATTGCCTTTTAGGTATGTATTCTCTTGGGGATATGAACAACAGACTCATAAGACATTTGAAGTTCAAAATATTAAAAAGTCCTGTGCAAGTAATGTGACTATTTCTTTATTTATAATCTATTCATTTAAGGCATAAAAGGACTATTGCCCACTCCAGTGCATTTCCAATCCTGTGATATAATTGGTAGCAGGATGAGGACAAGGCTACAAACCTCCTCAAATTTATGCAAGTCAGGAAAACATGGACATTTTCTTCCTCCTCTTTTAACAATGGCAGAGCCTCTTGGAGACCAAAATATATCTAACTTTTATGAATACTGCTTGCACTCAATATAGGCATGGTGACTATCTGATAAAAATAACTCCCGATTTCATACTTTACCCATACTTCCAGGGAGACAAAAGGTTTCCATATATGAATATTCTATCCTAAACATTTTCATGATTATTTGAAAAAAAACTGGTTATACTTCAACTTGTATTTTTTCTGGGTCTTTGAGAGTAAAATGAAAGCAAAATATTGAGAAAAGAGAGAGAGAGGGAATTTGCCCCCTCCCCCTCCCTTTCTTTTCTGAACCTTTACATCTTTAAAATCCCACGCTGTGATACTGTTGGTATTCTCTGAGCAGAAAGGAGTGGGGACCTGGGTTCCCTTTAAGATATGCATATACATGAACGCACTATTCATGAAACCCATGCGCTTGGTTAAAAGTTGAGCACACACAAAGTTAAGACTCAAGAATCGTAAGACTAAATTTAGTCACCCAAAAACTCTGTACTCAAGAGGAATCCTGTACAAGTTCACCGCTTCAGCTTAATCACAGTAGCAAGGATCAAAAGGCACCACTTTGATCCAGACTGAGCAGAACTGAAAGGAGCTGCCACTCAATCCTTCTTGTGGCAATGCCCAGCAACTCATGTCGCTGCAGTTAAACTAAGCACAAACAGCAGGAAGAGATGCCCAGCTTGGCAGTGGTAGCTGACTGGACCAAGTCCCCGGAGCCTCCTGCACCCAAAATAATGTTTTCCTTTAAAAAAAGGGTGGGGGCTCAACCCATTTCCCTCTTCCCTCCAGAAAAAAAAGTTTATTTTATATTGAGATTTTGGACCACCCAAGGTCAATGATTATTCAACTTTGTAAAATGTCACTTTTAACATTAATAGTAATTAAAGTGTAAGTAAGTTCAGAATACATATAGAGAAGAAAGAGATGGACTGTTCAAATGCTTTTTATATAATGGTGATCCCTGGATTACTTTTAAGGGACACACAGACCTTCCATGAAGATAGAGTCAGGACAATTCTCAAAGCATAAGTGAAAGTCCATTCACTTCCTTCTGATAGATCACCTAGCCTAAATACAAAATTCTGCCACCAACTTTTCCTCTTTTAGTTAAGGATATATGGAGTAGTGACAATTATGACCATTTTATATTTTGAATGTTGTTGAATCTTCTCCTTACACAAAATTCAATGATGTGAAGCATATACTGTATGTGGGGAAAGCTTACTTCCCATTTTAGAATCGAATCAAACAGAACAGAACAGAACAGAACAGAACAGAACAGAACAGAACAGAA
>WNWU01000006.1:36916397-36946019 GCA_012654045.1 Ptyas mucosa | reverse complement strand
AACAGAACAGAACAGAACAGAACAGAACAGAACAGAACAGAACAGAACAGATTCTTTATTGGCCAAGTGTGATTGGACACACAAGGAATTTGTCTTTGGTGCATATGCTCTCAATGTACATAAAGAAAAATAAAATACATTCATCAAGAATCATAAGATACAACATTTAGTGATAGTCATGGGTTACTAATAAGCAATCATATCGTATTAGGAAACAAATAAAATAATATAAATTATAAAGGTACAAGCAACATGGTTATAGTCATAAGTGGTCATATAGTCATAAAATGGGCATAGCATTTTACTATGCCCATTTTATATATTACAGGAGGGGTAGGTGCTGCAGTATTTTTGTACCAACCCTTGGTTGCTGGGTCAAATGGGGATTAAGAATATATGATGGTGCTCTGTCACACATACACATACAACACTGAAGGGAAGGAATACCAACACTGGAATAATTCTGCTATAGATCAGAGTTTTACATTGCTCATGATAGTGGGGAAATAGCAACATTAACCTTGTTAAGAGGAAAGGAAACCAACAAGGCTTCTTTTTGCTTCCCACTGATCCTACTCAAGATTGCTGGTTTCCATCTGTATTAGCACTGGAAAAACATTTATCAGGCTCTCACAGGCCAGCCAATCTCTCTGATCATCTTGCCAGTCAGAACTCAGGTGTTCCATAAGATACACCTTTAGAGTCCAACAGGTAATGGGCTATGAATCAGAGAATGGCTATATTGTATTGTAGGAAGGATGTCTTGCTTTACTTGGGATTACTTGTATTAATGCTACTTTTTGTGGCTTGTTAGTAACAAATACCCAAATAGCTGCTTGAGAACCACTGAACTGGCCATCTGGATGTCAAGAAAAGAGATTTCACTAAGAACAGCTTGTGCAAAAGTGGATATTTCAGGTGCATTCGCACCTACGGTGAATTAAAAACTGCTATTTGGGAGAACCTCAATCTGAGCTACAAACTGAACAGAAGTTTTTTTAAAAAGGAGATAGTATCACAGATAAAAGCAAGTACCTACTCAGTAAAAGAAAGCATACTTTGTTTTCATACAATAATTCTTGTGGGATGAAGGATATAGATGTCTAGTAATTAGCCTGATTTTGGTAAATGGGAGGAGCTTTAAATTCAAAATATTCAAAATATTTTTTGAATATATAACTTTATTCCATCAGTGACCACTCCAGAGTTCCATCAGTAGCTATGTGCCAGTAACTATAGCAAACATGGACAGATTGATTTAAAGTTATAACTTATTAATAGGGATTTATATTAGCCTAGCAAGAGCCTCTGTTGGTTTTGTTGTAGGTTAAGTCTATCTATAACCTTGAATAAATGATAATGTTGGTTATTTTAATCATAGTTTTCTCTTCTTTTTATGGTTTCTTCCTAAGGTTACTTTGTCATACCCAATACATTTCCCTAATCAGTAATTTTATAGTTTGAATTATTGCAATTTGCTGACTTAGAAATACTGGAAGATTAAAGCATTTAGATGCATTGCAATGGTTTATGATTTGGGGAATTCAGAACAACTGGCATTTGGCAAGCATGGGCAGATTCCAAAGTGAAGAGTAGAAATATCATTACTAATTTAATCAGATCAAGCATTACAGCCTCTCCCATCTACCTCCACCCAAAATCCCTTGGTCTGCCATGAACTCTTTTTCCAACTTAAATAGCTCTGGCCATTTATCACTAAACATTCTAGTGTTTTTCTCCTGAACATGAAGCATTTGGTAAAAAGAGAGTGTTAAAATTGTTTCAAGGAGCTCCCTCCGGTCACAACATGTGGTAGAACTCAAATCACCAGAGTATAGAGCTTCTCCAAAATATGTTAAGTCACTGAGTTACTATGCCTCTTTGACAGACTTAGGCAGAATATAAAATAAATATAATGGAAAAAATGAATCAAAAAGCTTAAGTAATGCCTCAGTAGCAATCTGCAATAATTGGTATCTATTCTTTACATTTTGAACACATTACACCTGTATTTATCCCAGAAGTAAATAGTTTTTGAGCCCTGAGCTGCAGTTGATATAAGGAGCAGGAGGAGGAGTTTCGAAGAGGTTACAAAAGCCCACTCTGATTTTCACTAATGATGGTAAAAATTTGTCTGAGTTGTGTGGATCAAGGAGAAATAGCTCCATTAAATCTACCAGAGGTTTAGCGCTACTATTTTGCTGCTAATTAATCCCCCCTGTCAAATAATGTAAATCAAATCTGACAGAAATTGACATTTTGCTGTTGAATTAAGGGAACACAATTTGGGGAGGGATCCACATGCAATCCATACTGTGTGACTACACCATTTCAAAATGGCATAAATCCTGTTGAACTCAACTAGGCTTACTTCTGATTTGAGATGCACTGTTAATCAAGTACTAGATAACTGTCAAACGCTCTGCCTACCACAAGTAATAATTATTGACAAGACACTGTTCTTAAATATATATATATATATATATACATATATATATATATATATATATATATATATACATACATACATATATATACATATATATATATATATATACATACACACACACACACACACACACACACACACACACACATATATATATATATATATTTCTAACTTCATGGATAATTCATATTTCATAAGTTGTGCTCTTAAAAGGGGGAAAATAACCATGGTCAATGATGCAGTTTGCTGTGTTATTTTGAATTATTTTTATAAACAAAATCCTGCAAGGTTAATTTTAGACATGCAATAGAAAAACTTCAGTGATTCCAAGTATTCCCACTTGGGAAGGTTTGATAAGCAAAAGGAAATGTGATCAAAGATAACTTCAATTTATAAGAGGTCCTCCAATTTCCACTCCATGAAATTATATACGTTGAGTGTGTGTGTGTATGTGCATGTGTATGTATATATATTTATACACACACACACTCACACAGGGTGTATATTCAGACATATCCCCTCGTGTGGAAATAAAATGATTTCTGAATGACATTCATTGAGCTAAGCTGTCGAAATGTTCTGAAAAGAACTGGTTTTGTTTGGGGGACGGAGTGTGGGAAGCGTATGGGGAAGGACACTCTGAAATATTTATCAGTATTAGTTATCGGCAGTTTGACAGCCACTTAAATACTCTACTAATCTCCCATTCTAGAAATGAGAAGTTTCTCTTTACAATGGAATAGCCCTTATTTAAAGCTGCCAAACACTAGATGCTGAGGTAATCCACTACTTGACATTATTTTAAAATAATCTTCCTTTGACATTGTGAGAAAGTGCCCTACTCTTTAAAAATATTAGGTTTACAATGGTTCCAGATTTCTGGAAATATCATTTACACCTCAGTGTAAACGTATTTGAAATTTTTAAGCCTCTGCTCAGGAGGAGGAGGATTTGATGCTGGAATTGTTTAAAACTTTGAATGCCATAAAAGCAAAGTAGTGTTGAAGTAACTTGTACAGTATTCTTAAATGTCTTTTTATATTCATATGAAATACATAATTAGTTGAATTTTTAATTTGTATAATTCACATAATAAAACAATTGAATATTACATTTTCATACAATGAGAGAGAGACATGTGAATTGATTCCTTAGACTGGTGAATTAAAATCCCATGAAAAACATTTATGCCATAGTTCCATTAGAGAAAATAGGGAGGGGACTGAGCAGTTCTTGATGGCAGTCAGAGTAAGTTATTTCTTGCTTTACTCTTTTGAGACCAGCTTCAAGAAATGTCAAGTCAGTAAATTACTCCACAAGCTTTGTAAATTGTGTCAGTTATTGAGCTGTCATTCATCAACTTAGGTCAAGAAGACAGTGTTCCTTATAAACTGGCCTGTCTTTCAGTTGACCAATATTACTTTGTTAATTTTAATAGCAAAATTATATAAACTGTTTACAATCTTTAGTCACTTAATCTGATCCTATATATCTACTTTGCCTGCTTCTATTCTTTTGGGGTCCTTCCTTTCCATGTGAAGGATTCACACACACACACACACACCCCTATTCACTGACTTCATGACATACTAAAAGTTTCTACTTTTGCTCCAGGCCAAAGAAAACGACAACTAAGAAAATGCAGAACTGGTTCTTGATGGTGTACACACAAAGGGTTTCAATGCTCCCTCTGCATATTTCACCTTTAAATACCTTTATAAACTACTTTTGCAATGGAAATTTCTGAATCACATATGGCACCTTGTGAGAGATCAGGAAGCCTGTAAAATGGGGTGGTAAACCATTTCATGATTGTTTGAGATAAGAGGTATGTTTCATGTTGGTGGCTATGAAGGACTTCTTTTTTTCCTCCTTAATAAACCAGCTTTATTCATAAAGTTGTGCTTTATTCATAAAGCACAACTGCTTTATTCCACATCTATAAAGAACCAGGAAAACCATTAGTTTATTCCAGTAAAAAGACTAAATTTTGTGGCACCCAAGAGATTAAAAATGGACTAGAACAGGGGTCCTCAAACTACGGCCCAATGGCCCACCAAAGCCATTAATCTGCCTCATGCACGACCACGAGGCTGCCCCGCCCACATTGCCCCACCAACCCACCGGCCCCCACCCTTCAGCCAAACACAGGACTTACCTTTGCGAGCCCCGCGGGATGGAACTAGAAGGTAAGGCCAGCATTTTTGGCCTGCAGAATCCTACTGGAGGTGGGGGGAGGCCAAAAATGGGGTACACGGATGTACTGGGAGGCCAAAAATGGACCTATTTTAGCCTGTTTTTTGCCTGCAGAGTGCTTCTGGAGGTGGAGGTGAAAAATGGGGCATGTGGACACCCCAGGAGGCCAAAAAGCCCTCCCCCAGGTCCAGTAGCACTCTGCAGGCCAAAAATGGGGCATATGGAGGCCTCCTGGGGCATCCTCACACCCCATTTTCACCTCCCCCACCTCCAGAAGATAGATAGATAGATAGACAGACAGACAGACAGACAGACAGACAGGGAGGGAGGGAGGGAGGGAGGGAGGGAGGGAGGGACTGGCACCAGGTTTGCTTTCTGCCTAAGGCAGGACTTTAAGGTAAAAAGAAGCATGCTGTGCCAGTAGGCATCCTCCCAACCCTTAAAGCCCACCCTGAATCCATAAAACTTTATATGTATAAGTTTGAGGTCCTTTGCCAATGATTACAAAAGGTAGAAGATAAGAGCCATTGTACAGTCTACAACTTTATCTTATCTTAAAAACAACGTATTCATGAGATACACTTACAATGATAATAGTCCATGATAAAGGCCTAGGAACCTGGAGGTACTTTCACCTACCTCTCTCAAAACTTACCGTTTTTATTTTTATATATTTGAGTTTAAATTTATTTTAATTTCTGAACGCCTGCATTTTTGCTGCAGCAGTTTCAACAGTATTTTGCTGCCAAAAATATCTTAATTTCTCATTCCCCTCTTAGATTGAGAAACAGGAAGATATCAGTTCCAACATCTCAAACGGCTTATTTAATGCATAGTCTAGGGTATGGAATCAATAAACCCACTCACCCCATAAACATTCAGAAAAAGTGATTTACAAAATCACTTAGCTTGGGCATTATGTGTCATGGTCCTTAATAAAATGTTTGTGGTACAGCAAGCAAAGCAAAACTTCACTTTGTTTGAATCAACCTACCATTTTCTTTTGAAAACTATGTGAATTAATCTAATGGAGGTTCTCTGTTTTTTCTCCTGACCATGGTTAGGGTGACTGATTTTCTTGTTATATTCAGAAATGAGTCTCCAAGAAAGTTCATTTCTGTATCAAACATTCTTATACACATTTTCAATGTGGTTAGGAAATACATGTTTCCAGGGGTGGGCTCCAAAATTTTTAGCAAGGGGTTCTCTGCCCGGTTACTGGGTGGGTGTGGCCATGGTGGGCGGGGGCCTAGTCGGCCTCCTGCACCATGGCAGGGGGATGGTTTTGCCCTCCCTGGGCTCCAGAGGCTTTCCTTGAGCATCCAGGAGGGCAAAAACGGTCTCCACAAGCTCTGAAGGCCCTCTGGAAATGGGCCCATTTCTGGCCTTCCCAAACTTCCAGTAGGCCCATTTTTCACCCTCCCCAAGCCTCCGTGCGCACCCTGCACTTACCTGCATCCAAAATGGGCCACATAGGGACTCCTGGGAGGGGGGGGCGGGGCGGGGCCAGCCAGGAGTGGGATTTGGGGGTTCTCCGAACCGCATAAAATCTTAGCTAGAGGTTCTCCTGAACCCTGCAAACCCCCAGCAGCCCACCCCTGCATGTTTCTAAGGATCACAGAAGGATCTTTTACAATTGGGGATGAAAGGGATTGAATTTACAACCTTCTGAATATTGGGTATATGCTCTATGGGTGAACTACGGTTCTTTTTCCTTTGGCTGATTTTCCAGTTGCTAATCATGAATGTACAGTTTATCTGTGAGATGCATAGCTATAACTATTGCCATTAGGAGTTCCTTGGAAAATGTCTGGAACTAAAACAATTATTTCTCCAAAACCGGTGATAGAATTGACCTATAAAAATTATCTTGAAAATTAAATCTTATATGTGATAACCCCAAGAGGAAAATATGAGAATATAGCTGTTATCATGAGTGCTATTTTAAACCACAAAAGTGAGACATTAATTAAAGCAGTTTGTTTTATTTTGCAAAAGATCTAGAATGGAAACCCTTTATCACAGCTTTTAAGAAATATTTACATTTATTTCCCCATTTTCAATAATAATTTTGTTAAAGTTTGCAGATAAATTTTAAAAAAAAACTCATACAATTTTTTTAAAAGTAAAAAATAATCAAAGTGCAGAAAATAAAATAAAAATAAAAATAGAGAAGGAAAAAAATAAGAATATAGTAAAGAAAAAAAAAACATAAACATTACTTCCCCATCATCACAACTATAAACAATCTCAGTAACTAATCACTTTTTCTGAAAATACAATGAAATATATTTTCTTCTCACATCATCACCTAGAAACAAATTCTAAAACATCATCCTTCACAGTCAGCAAAATTTCATTAAGCGTTACCACAAAATAGCATATATTTGATTGATTCAATTGACCTTGATTGAAATAAACCAAGTTTATATTCCTTTCTTTTGATTTTAACAATCTTGATTTTTAATCCCTTTAAATAATGTCCCAGAACTTCATTTCTATTCATTTTCTCTGTCTTTTCTCATCCCTTAAAACTTTAACAAATCCCTTTGCTAAATCCCAAATAAGAATATTATTCAAGTCACTCTTCCAGTTTGTTGTTTGTATATCCCTATTCAGACATCAGCTGGTTTCATTTGTATAGCCAATGTAACATCCCCCCCCCCATATCATTATTATAATATGGCATAGGTACTGGCTATTTGCAGGACCATTTCTAAGAATATCTATCCATCCCACGTGTCACATTAGGTGGGCATGCTCCAGATCCCCTCCCTGAAATCTATGAGACCTCAGAAATTTGCCTTTTGCATTGCTGCCACTATCTTGTGGAACACCTTCCCAGCAGCTATTCGACAAGCCCACGCCCTTTCTAGCTATTCAGAAGGGCATTAAGACCAGGATTTTTACTCAGGCATTGGGATTGTATAGACAGAAGCTATGGAAGGAGAGTAGCTGAGCCTGGCAACCCAGGGGGAGTGATACAGCACTGGATTATAACAATTGATATCAAAATAAACAATTTAAGGTAAAGGTAAAGGTTCCCCTCGCACTTATGTGCTAGTCATTTCTGACTCTAGGGGACGGTGCTCATCTCCGTTTCAAAGCTGAAGAGTCAGCACTGTCCGAAGATTGATTATATATATATATATATATATATATATATATATATATATATATATATGCCACCCTTCTCCGGAGACTCAGGGTGGCTTACAAGGCGTTAAGCAATAGCCTTCATACTTTTGTATATTTTATACAAAGTCAGCTTATTGCCCTCACAACCGGGTCCTCATTTTACCCACCTTAGAAAGGATGGAAGGCTGAGTCGACCTTGAGCCTGGTGAGAATTGAACTCGCAGTAATTGCAGGCAGCTGGATGTTAAATGCTGCCTTAGTAGGAGCATTAGCCTCCTACGCCACTCAGGCTCTTATCATGTCTCTGTGATCATGTGGCCCACATGACTAAATGCCAAAGGCGCATGGAACGCTGTTACCTTCCCAGCAATGGTGGTCCCTATTTTTCTACTTGCATTTTTTATGTGCTTTCGAACTGCTAGATTGGCAAAAGCTGAGACAAGTAACGGGGGCTCACCCCATTACACGGCACTAGGGATTCGAACCGCTGAACTGCCAACTTTTCGATCGACAAGCTCAGCGTCTTAGCCACTGAGCCACCATGTCCCTAAAAACAATTTAAACATCAGCTAAAATACTAAGCCCTAAATCTCTCAAATGATTACTCAAATCCAGTAGTCTCACATTTGTTCTGGTTTCTAGAATAATCACTCTATTCATTCATTTCCCCAAATTTATTAAAAATACCATTTTGTTGTTGTTAAAAATATAAGATTCACAATAGAATCAGTGAATACCATCATCCAGCACTATACTAGAATGGAGTCCCAAAAGAGTTACCCTTAAGGTAACTTCATAACTTCCTCTAATCTCAGGCTTGCAATGTGTTCTCCATTAAAATAATGTGTGGGAATTTTGATCAACCGAATACGTTCCTCTAATGACATGGACAGCGGGCCACACCAATCATTTTTAATAGCTCTTGAAAAGCAACTAACTAACCCAAATTAAGAAGCAGTAAGATTTTCACTGATGGAATACTCATACTTACCTTTTTCCAAATGTTAAAAATTGATGCCAAGCACAATTCCAGAGTTTATATAGTGTGCAATGAGCAAAGGGAATTCATTTTTCTCTGAAAACCTCTTGACCTTTATTACTGCTTCAGGGAGCAGTTGGGACCAATGGATTGTAAAGGTCAGTAAAATAGGCTATTATGTATTTTTATTGCTTTCCAGAGCAACAGGGGAAATAATAAGGGTAAGGCTTTAAGATGAAAAGTATAAGGTACAATGACATATAATTGCTCGGCAAGATCACAGGATACAGACTCTCTGCTTTTGATGAGCAATGTTTAAGTGAAGGAGCAAGACATATTTGAGTTTGAAAGTGTAATTCGAATCCCTTGGGAAAGATATTATTGCTCCACGCCCAAAGGCAAATTGCAAACAATGAAAGCAAATATTCTTCATTATAAACCAATTGATATTTCATTTTGACCAAAGCTGCAATGTTATACATATTTTACATGAGTGAACCTCCCCTTGAAATAGTTGGTACTTCAAAGGCACAAAAAAGCCATCTCATCTCAAGTAAAACATTTTCTTTTGAGCAAAATATGGTTGCCATGGGTCTCCAGAATTTCCAAGAAAAGCCAGAAGCTGAACTGTGATTTTTGTCCAGGACAAACTGATGCACCAGGGAATTTAGGGATCGTCTTCTGAGAAGTTAATTTGAGGAATGATGAAAAAAGAAACACCACCGTCCAAATCAGGTTTGCCTGTAGAACAAAAACAAACAACCCCGGACCACCCCAATGATGCCCTCGAAGTGATGTCCCGGTGCCTGGAGGCTGGGCGGATCTGGATGGGGAGGAACAGACTCAGGCTCAACCCATCCAAGACCGAGTGGCTGTGGTTTCCGACATCCCGGTATAGTCAGTTGGTGCCATCACTGACTATTGGGGGCGAGTCGTTGGCCCCCACAGAGAGGGCTCACAACTTGGGTGTCCTCCTGGACTCACAGCTGTCTTTAGAAGAGCACTTGACGGCTGTGGCCGGGAGGGCCTTTTATCAGGTTTGCCTGATTCGCCAGTTGCGTCCCTTTCTGGATCGGGACTCGTTAACCACAGTCACTCATGCCCTCGTCACTTCCTGCCTAGACTACTGCAATGCTCTCTACATGGGGCTCCCCTTGTGGAGCATCCGGAGGCTCCAGCTGGTCCAGAATGCGGCCGTGCGGATGGTTATGGGAGCGACGTGGCGCTCCCATGTGACACCCCTCCTGCGCGAGCTGTACTGGCTCCCGGTGGTCTTCCGGGTGCACTTCAAGGTTTTGGTTACCACCTTTAGAGTGCTCCATGGGTTAGGACCAGGGTACTTACGAGACCGCCTTCTGCCACCAGTAGCCTCTCACAGACCAGTACGCTCCCACAGAGAGGGACTTATCATGTGCCGTCGGCCAAACAATGTCGGCTGGCAGCCCCCAGGGGAGAGCCTTCTCTGTGGGGGCACCTACCATTTGGAACGAGCTACCCCCGGAGATACAGAACATCCCAGATCTGTGCGCTTTCCGCCGTGCCCTTAAAACGTTCTTTTTCCATCAGGCTGCCCTGGCCTAACCTCTTTTAAATTGTTTTAAATTTTAAATTGGGTTTTAAAATTGGTTTTAATTTGTTGTTTGGGGCCATAATATTTAATATATTTTAAACGTTTTTAATATTTGTATTACATGTATTTTATTTTGGCTGTTCACCACCCTGAGTCCCTCAGGAGTAAGGTGGTATATAAATTTAATAAATAATAATAATAATAATAATAATAATAATAATAATAATAATAATAATAACAACAACAACAATAATTGAAGCAGAACAAGCATCAGCAAGAAAGCAAGATAATAATACATTTTTACAAAGTTTCAGCATTTAAGAGCCAGATGGTGCAGTGGTTAGAGTACAGTACTGCAGGCTTCTTCAGCTAACTGCTAGCTGCAGTTCAACAGTTCAAATCTCACCAGCTCAAAGTTGACTCAGCCTTCTATCCTTCCAAGGTGGGTAAAATGAGGACCCAGATTGTTGGGGGCAATAGGCTGACTCTGTAAACTGCTTAGAGAGGGCTGTAAAAACACTATGAAGTGGTCTACAAGTCTAAGTGCTATTGAACCCTCAATCCTCATTTCCAAAAAAAACAACAGTGAGAAATTGTATTTTACTTCTCAGCCCTTTGAACATATCCTTCCCTGGGGATCCCACATGACTTTCTGGCACAGTAGACCAGGCTTGGCCTGAAGAACAAATTCAGAGGGACAGTTCATAAGGCACAAGTCCATGTTGGACTCCCGGGGCTACAAAGGAGTTTCAACACTCTGGAAAGTCCTATCTGTTCCTGTTCCTTCCAGACATTGAGGATGTCAGATAGCAAATGGGGAAGGCATATAGTTCTGTGATAGACAAGATGATTTGCACACATAGGCTCCTCCTACTTCAATCTCTGGCATCTCTGGTACAGCTGGAAAAACTCCTCTGTGAAACCCTGCTAGAAAAAGGAACCTGATACAATAATGGATGCATCTAGGCTTGGGCATCTCCCTGACTCAATTGTCCCAATCCCACCATTACTCTGGCTTGATTTTCACTGGTTTAAAAGCAGGAGTAAGCTTTGCATGGTGGTTTTCTTAGGTTGAAGCAACTATATTTACTTCTGGAAGATATTGAAGGCTATCATTGCTGTAAATCCTATTCTGAATGCCCTATGTTATTTCTTTCTCATTGTATTACTAGCATCTTTATATCATTTTCTATTTTGGGGCTTTCATTTGCATGCCACCGGGGACATCTTTTTTATTGGCTCTACATCCAAATTTATAGCCCACACAGGAAATTCCTGTGCTAGCAAATAAGTGCATAGGATCTGGGTTTGCAAGCGGTAATGTCATATGCAAAAATGCCATTGCTGTGTTTATTATTGGGTTATTAGCCTGCTGTAGGAAAGAATGAGCAGTGGCACATTTATTAAGAACTGAAATGTTAACCAAGTCTCTCTCTCTCCCCCCATCTCCCTCCCTCCCTCCCTCTCTCTCTCCTCCCTCCCTCCCTCTCTCTCTCCTCCCTCCCTCCCTCTCTCCCTTTCCCCCTCTCTCTCCCTCTCATTCCCTGTCCCCCCTCTCTCCCTCTCTCCCTCTCCCTCCTTCTCCCTCCCTCCATCTCTCTCTCCCCCCTCTCTCTCTGCAGTGATAGCATATAGCTGAGCTAGAACTTGAAAGTATTATGTTATGTAATATGCATTTATTTTGACAACTGTCCTCTTTTAATTAATCTGGAAATCCTTTGAGCCCTAAAAGTACATTTTCTATGACCACTGATCATTGTAGCTTAGCCTTTTAAATGCGAAAATGACCAAGTTTTTGCAGCAAGAACAGCTCCAGCTCCTGTCCAATACTTTTTTCTTTCACAGGCTTAATTAATATGCTGCTCATGCATGTTAATTTGGCATTTCATACAGCATCTTGATAAACTGTCACTACTTTTTTTGGAACGGCTACAACCTAATTTGTTACAGTCATCAATTTTTTGATATTGATGACCATGCAGGATACTTACCATAAGATTCCAAATGATACCGCATATTTCCTTAGGGGCCTGATGACAGATTTTGAAGCTTAACGATTAGATAAAATTCCAAGCCCTGAATGCTTTTCTTCAGTGCTTTCCTTTTCTTCATTTTGAGAGGGGGGGAAAAAAGAAAATATTTTCAAGTAAGAAGATCCGGGTCAAAACAACACTCTCTTTCCCTTTGAACCTATGAGAGAGGGAGAAAAGGGCATCATTTATTAAATGAGCCCCCCCCCTTTTTTTCTTTTCCCCTTGTACAAAAGCATCTGCATTATTCAAATATTTATTAAAAATCAATACTGTATGGGAGTGAATTGTATACATTTTAAATGCTGACCTCAGCTGTAAAAGTTACTTGCAGGCAGGGTCATCAAAGTGCCCTGAAATCACATGCTCAACCATTTTATTACAAGGCTATGCTGGGGTTGGTAGATTAAGCAAATTAGTATTAAATATTGATTCATGAAAAATCTGCACACGTTGCTAGTCTTGGAGACACACGCATGATAATAAAGAAACATTATTTATACCAAGTTGAACAATAGGCTGCCAACAATTGGTTGCTTCATCAAATCAGTACATCAGCAACCACAACCCCTTTGTAAAAAGAATAAGCAGCAGCATGATCCCCCCTGTGCCCGCTTTCTCTAAATTGCCCTTTAATTGCTTTTTTTTTACAGTCAACAAATCTGATAGATTTAGCATACTTCCCATTCCGAAGGTCAACAAACTCATCACAGTCAACAACGAAGGTTGCTGAATTTGCATGAACATCAAGGCCAAAAGTTGAACCTTATAATCAAATGCTCCACTGTGCAGGCCAGAGACCTGCCGTCCCAACTACAGCCAAAGCCATACATTTTCAGTGGTGAGTGATTGAAGCCTGGGGTTAATATTCTCACAGGAATCAATTCAATTTAAAAGTATGTATGTATGTACGTACGTACGTACGTACGTTCATATTTATTTATTTATTTATTTATTTATTTATTTATTTATTTATTTATTTGTCAACAAGTACAAGGAAACAAGTTACACTTAGACATAGACATGGACACATGAAAAATTTTTTGGCACAAATACAAGGAAATAAATAAGCAAAACATAGCCATAAACACATAAAATGAGTACATATAAATGGGAACAATAGGACAGGGACGGTAGGCACGCTGCTGCATTTATGCACGCCCTCTTAGGGACCTCTTAAAAAACATGAAAGGTCCACGGTAGACAGTTTAAGGTAAAAGGTATGGGGATTAGAGAGACTAACAACAGGATCAGGTAGAGTGTTCCTGTTCTGCCCCAGCTATGGACCCCAAAGAACACAGCACACACAAAGTCCATTCAAACCTTAGTTTACTAAATAAACCAGTTTTTTACAACGGCTGTTAATTAACTGCATTAAGAGCCGCCAAGAATTCAAAGAATAATACTGAAAGCTTACTGTGGTTGCCAGAATGCCCAGAAGCAATTTGCAGGAAGCTGATAAGCAAGACAAGACACGAAGGTATGTGAATGAAGTTGTTCCCTGCAAATTGCTTCAGTCGGCATTCCTCCTTAAATAGGCTAAGGGAGTGGCCAATTAGCCCCAAGCCTTACTCTCGAGGAGGCCTCCTCCTGAGGAGCCACTCCTGCCTTTTGGCAGCTCTGCGCGTCCGTGCATCAAGAAGAGGCTCCTCCTCTTTGTCCTCTTCACTTAAGGGAGCTTCTGGAGGTTCTGAAGGCCCTGGCTGAATCCCTGCCTCTGGCACCACATCTTCTCCAGCCTCCTTATTGTCTGACTCGAGTGCCAGCTGCACAGGTTGCTGGTGCAGCACCACACCAGCCTCCTCGCTGTCAGAATCAGTTACTAGCTGCACAGGCTGCTAATGGGCCACAACAGTTCCAGACATTAACTACTCTATTGCAGAAGTCATATTTCCTACAATCAAGATTAGAGCGAATTACATTGAGTTTGAATCTATTGATAGCCTTTGTGTTATTGCGGTTGAAATTAAAGTACTAATTTACAGGTAGGACGTTTTGGTAAATAATCTTATGAACTAAGCTTAGGTCAGAACATAGACGGCGTAGTTCACGGCTATCGAGGCCTAAAATTTCAAGCCTGGTGGTATAGGGAATTTTATTTCAAGCAGAGGATTTGAGTACTCTTATAGTAAAATATCTATTGTTAGCAGTCGGGCTCTCTACTATGTTTAGCAGTGTTCTCCACCTTTCTTGCTAATGCACAGAAACTCTTGTGTGTACTTCAAAAAGCTAACTTGATATGCCAGAAGAGGGCTGTTGGTCAAATAGTCAGAGCAAGCAATGAAGCCACAGTCATCATCAAAGCAAATCAAAGGAGAGCCAGTTTGGTCTAGTGGTTAAGGCACCAGGCTAGAAAGCAGGAGACTGTGAGTTCTAGTACCACCTTAGCCATGAAAGCCAACTGGATGATCTTTGGCCAGTCACTCTATCTCAGCCCAACTCGCCTCACAAGGCTGTTATTGTGGTGAAAATAGGAAGAGGGAAGTGTGTTGGATATGTTCGCCTCCTTGTGTTATTTGTATAAATAATAAAGAAGGAATACGAATAAATAAATAAATAATAAATAAATAAAACACCTTTCCAATATGAACACAGTCTTATTCCATGATTTAAATATTACCTATCAGAATTATTTTTACTCTTGCACAAAATACGTTCGATAGGATTGAACACCATTGGCAAACCCACACCTCAGTCTCTGATTTTCAGCACTCTACCATGTCCAAATTAGTTGCCTGTTTCTATCCTTTTAGAGAAAAACAGTGAAATGTTTGGGTCAAATGCTGAGTCTTGCCGACGTTCAGTCTAACTCGTCATTTTATGTTACACACAATCCAGCCAAATATCAGTCTTTGCATTTCAGTAACTATTATTCATACCATTGTTGTAATATAAATGTATCCTAATTAAAAACACACAAACTGAATCTTCTAAACAAGGAAGAAATAGTGGAATTTTCAAATACTATTCAAGATAACCAAATAAAACACAATGAAATGGCCATATGGATATGTGCTATAGACAAACAAGCAAAAGCTGAATGAATGGAATTGTAGAAGCAACAGAAATTGTAAAAGAACAAACTAGAAAATGGAGAATGGGAATACACCAGGGAAAAATAAGCTTCATGGATTTAGGCTGAAATATCTTTCCATTTCACATTCTCATCTGGCAAATCTTTTTAATCCAATGCTGCAGAAAGGATTAATTGATGAGTAACTCACCACAAGATGAATATTTCTGGACATGCAGTTGAAAATGAAGCAAAAGAAATACCACCAAACAATTTTTACCCAATCACTTGTCTATTTACAATTTTCAATTGTTAGTAAGAATCACTGACAGTAACATCAAAAAACATCTTATTTCAAATTCACTCTATAGAGCAAAAAGGGAGTTTCAAAATTCTAGAAATACAAAGACCAACTTTTGATTTAAAAAACACTATTAAAATATCTAAAATGCATAAAACGAGCATTTACATGATTTGAACTTAGAATACAAATAAGAGATTTTACTACCACAATGTTAGATTTAAAATATTTAGACATTCTTGGAATTAAGGAGAAAATTGTAATTTTTAAAAAATCATTCAATGAAGAAACTGGAAAATGAGATTGATGACAAATACAGAAGTTAGAAAAGTCAAAAATAGATGACTTTTTTGACGGAAACGTTTTAGGGTATCACCATTGCCTTTCAATATAGTAGGGATTCCATAGCTGATAATTTTGAACAAGACATTATCAGCTATAATAAAAAAAACCCCAGGGCTGAGTATTTAAAACAAGTCAGATTTTTTTAAAAAATTGAAACTGAATGGTGACAATACAATCAAAGCCGTTAATGCAGGGTGACTGTGCAATACGTTCACAACAGGCATTGTTATGAACTAGACGTTTTAAACTGCAAGACTCCAAAAACCAACATTGTTCATTTGTACTTAGTAAGACAAATTGGCATCATGGTTTAGTGCAAGCAAAGTAAACAATGGAAAATGAAATCAGAGGTCTAAATGATTCAAATTCAAATTCAAATTCAAATCTTTATTATCAAATCTTTCTTCTTATCAAATCTTCTTATCAAATTCAAATCTTTATTATCTATATATGTACAATGAGATTGGTTGAGCTCCCTCAGTGCACCCCCCCCCAACACGATACAACTCACAGTGAAGACAGAAAATCCCTAACCCAATAAATCATATTAACAAAACACCCAGTCCTATTGCACCAGTGTGAACATGTCACACATTGCACCAGCCCTGCGGTCCATCATACTACATAGTTATGATGTTATTTCTCATTCAGGAGTCTGACAGCCCATGGATAAAACCTGTTCTTCAGCCTGTTTGTGCGGCTGGCTATACTTCTATATCTCCTTCCCAATGGTAGGAGGGTAAAGAAGTGGTGACCAGGATGAGAGTCGTCCCTGAGAATTTTCTTCACTCTTCTAAGGCAATGAGCCCTGGAGATCTCATCTAGTGGTATCAGGTCCACAATGTTTTGTGCTGTACTCACCACCCTCTGTAATGTTTTTCTATCTGCGGCTGTCAGACCGGCATGCCATATCGTGATGCAATAAGTGAGGACACTTTCTGTTGTGAACTGGTAAAAGGAGGTCATCAGTTGTTGTTCCACCCTATTTTTACACAAGACCCTAAGGAAATGGAGTCTGTGTTGGGCCTTCCTGACCACCTGGATTATATAAAAGTGATAAAAGAGAAGATGTTAGTAAATGCTTGCAAGTAAAACATTTTGAATGTGACAAAATGAAAGGTGGCTTACAAAACAGAACAGTTTCCATGACCAATGAAAAATTGGAAATTTAATTCTTTTCATGGTCAGTACATGAAAGAAATTAAAGGCAAAATGAAGGCTAACAAAACTTGGCAATTGTTTCAGATTAGATCCATCAGGAAGAAATCAGAAGTCTTAATATTTGCAGCACAAGAACACGCACTTGCAACAAATACCATAAAAATGAAAATTCACAAAACCAGGAAAACAGAAAGTATAGTTTATGCAAAGGAAAAGATTAAATTATTGACTACCTAATCAGCTACTATAGCAAAATCATGCAGATTATAACACAAGACTTGATCACATGGCAAAAATTATATATTGAAACTTAAACAAATAGTATGGATTTGATGCATCAAAATATTGGTATCATAATGATGTTGAAAAGGTGCTTCAGAATAATCACATAAATATTTTATGGGATTTCTGAATTCAAACCCAGAACACAACTTTCTGGCGATCATAGTAACTGAATAAAAGCAATATAGATGTATTAATATCAAATTATATAGACTCAAAAGGAACTGGAAAACATTATAAAACAACTAAAATAGTGGAGCATTAGAAACCATAGCAATGGAACTGTCATAACAGCTGACAAAACTAGTATTATTTGTCTTTACAATATTTATTCCCAAAAAATAGTTTTGCTTGGAACAATATAAATATTATGGCAGCATTTGGACAATTCTTAGGTTTGGGCTAACATTGGGAATTGACACTAAGTTACCAGCATTTGCTAAGTACAGTATACTGTACTTTAGAAAAGACTATATAACAACGGCAACAATAGTAATATTATTAGATATCACAGAACAATACTTTATAGATACAGCCCCATTGAATTTTTGCCTTTATTTCATACCCTATTCTGGCAGGCTGGAGTAAAGTAAAAGTGCACAAAGATATTTAACGCATAACTTTTTCAACAGGTCTCCCATGTGTCATCTTAAAATATGAAAATGTGGTGATTTTCACAGACAAAACAACCTGGACTGTGCCCAGTTGGAATATATAACTGAGGTAGGGTTAGATCCAGGCTTCTTTTCCACAGCACTTCTTTTCATAAAAAGGGGGAAGGTCCATCAGGAGCTACCCAGTGTAGGATGGGGGTCATTCACTGGTTTTCACTATCTCATTCAACCACTTTGTTAGTAAGAGATGTTCAGTCCCTTTTCCTCCATCCAACCCAGGGGTGGGCTGCTGGGGGTTCACAGGGGTTCGGGAGAATCTCTAGCTAAGAATCTGTGCAGTTTGGAGAACCCCCAAATCCCACTCCTGACTGGCCCCACCCATCCTACCCCTCCCCTCCCAGGAGTCCCCATGCAGTCTGTTTTGGATGCAGGTAAGTGCAGGGAGGGCAAAAAATGGGCCTACCAGACATTTGGCCTGTTTCCAGCCTCCAGAGGGCCTCCGGAGCCTGGGGAGGCAGTTTTCACCCCCCGAGAGGCTCAAGGAAGGCCTCCAGAGCCTGGGGAGCATAAAAACACTCCCCCTCACCCTGGTGCAGGAGACTGACTAGGCCATGCCCACCCAGCAACCAGGCAGAGAACCCCTTGGTAAAATTTTGAAGCCCACCCCTGGTCCAACCTATGTGCATTTATGAGTGTGTGTGTGTGTGTGTGCGTGTACAATCCACACAAAGATGAAAATCATATAAGTAACATCAGAGGCATATTGGATGAAATGAACTGTAATCTAAACATTTTAAATGTATTTTACAGGCAAAATAATTCTTTTTTATAAATTAATGAAACTTTTTTTTTTCATTTTTGACATCATATCAATAAAGACATTTGGCCAAGAATGACATTCCCTTAATCTCTACTGGAGATTAATAGATTGTGGAAATGCAATTAAACCCACTGTTTCATCCAACGTTCTTAATCCAGAGGAAGCAGGCTACATCTGTTCCTTTTTCCGGGCTACAACTCCTATTATACAGCACATCTTTCAATAGATTGCCGAGGGCAGATGGATTCAGGGTAGTGAGGAATTTTCTCTAATTCACTTGTAAACCTCTCTTGTTAAGGTCAATCCAGTTTGAAATTTAATTTTTTCTTTCTTCCAATGAAGCACAGACTCGTTTTGCTTTTATGATTGCTTAAAACTCCCAGCAAGAGCACCAAAGGCACCAGGGTGGCTACCGAAGGGCAGTCAGTCAGTGAGCACCATGCTCCCCTGCTTCAGCAATAGATGGATGGCTCAGCCATTGGGCAAATTAGATTTCTCCCTGAACTGTCAGGCGGGTGGCAGAAACTCCACTAGGATGAAACATGCCAGGTTGAAGCATGCAGGTCAAAGGGTGGAAACATGGCATGAAAGAATGCTTGAGAAGAATCCTTTAGACACATGGATAACTCTCCTTCTCTTTGCTTTGTTCTCCTTCATTTGAAACACTGATGGTTTATGGGTAATGGCGATTAAGGTGGAAAAATTGGGATTGGTAAGAAAGTACCAGAAGACAGTATTCCTGTTGCAAATTCTGACTAGCCAGTTACA
This sequence comes from Ptyas mucosa, assembly GCA_012654045.1. Lineage (NCBI taxonomy): Eukaryota > Metazoa > Chordata > Lepidosauria > Squamata > Colubridae > Ptyas > Ptyas mucosa. The sequence goes on along the minus strand of WNWU01000006.1, from coordinate 36,926,353 downwards.
TCATTCTCTGTAAAATCTTCATTCCCTAGCGGGTTTTTTTCTAGCCCCAGTCAAAATAATATGGTCAATCCTTTGTAGTTTTCCCTTTCTACTTTGGCATTTTCTTCTCCTGGTCATTTGTTTCTTCCTTTTGTACATCTTGGAGTTTGCTGATATTTCTCTTAAAAGTCTTTGGGTAGGGCAGGGGTTGGCAACTTTAAAGAGCCATTTGGACCTGTTTCCCACAGAAAAGAAAGCACCAAGAGCCACAAAGGTCCTAACTGGAAGCCCCTCATTCAATTCTGCAGCTGACCGGAAGTCTGGTTTCCCCACCATAGAGTGTCCTCATACTGCGGCTTCTTTTTTTCTCTACCTGTCCTAACTGAAAGCCCTATCAATTGTGGAACCGACCGGAAAACCTGCCCCTTGCCATAGAGTCTCCTCTTGGTGTGCCGTGTTCCCCCCCCCAACCAGATCCTCTCAAAATTGTGGCGCTGACCGGTGACAAGTAACCTCAACAGAGGGATGAAAGAGCTACATGCGGCTCCAGAGCTGTGGGTTGCTGACCCTTGGGGGTAGGGTATGAATGTGAATAGAAACGGCTATTGTTTCACAGCTGTATTCTGTGTAAGAAGCTCTAAACTTGTTCTGGGTCCCTTTTTTAAGTCTTATGGGGATTAGAATGTACCCATTCAGGCCAGGGTGCATGACTCTGACCTTTGGAACAATCTTCCCCCAAAATACTACAATGAGTCTCAATCCTGCTGACCTTTGGAAAGGCACTTAAGACCTGGCTCTCTCCCCAGGACATTGGGACTAGATGAATAGAATCCCCTATTGGTTTTTTTTAAAATCTATTTTCATCGGTTCTCTGTTTTGCACATTTGTGCTATTTTAATGAGGTATGGTTTCGCTTCATTTTTTTCTCAGTTAAGTTGGGAAGCCGCATAAATGCTTGTGATTATATATCACTGAGAAGACTGTTATTTTCACAGTTCTGAATGTATCCATTCCTAGACCCATTCAAGATTTACAACTACACAAGGTATGCAAACTCGTAAAGAAATTGGGAGACACATTTCTTGATTCCTTCTCCAGGATCCCCAGTTCCATGTACCTTCTTCTCAATCCCACTGAAGAACAACTCATTTATTCTTTATTCCAAACAAATCAAACCCCTCCATACTTGCAGTTATAATCTTCCTTGTTCAACAGATAAAGATCAGAAGACTGGGGCAATACTCTTAGGTTCATTAGAAGATCTGACATTATCCCACAACTACTGCAGATGTTTTAGTCTACATTTGGATGTCATGTCTGAACATTTCCTTTTGTAGCTTAAAAATTATCTTTTTTTTTAAAAAAAGAAATGATTAAAAAATAATCTTCCCTCTATATATAAAAAAAAGTTCAGAATTTACTTCCCATAGATTTCTTCCCAACCTCCTTTTTTTTACACTAATTAGATGTATGTAAGCCAAACTTATTCAGGATTGTTGTCTCAGTCTTATTCAATTCATCCTAGAACTGTTTTGTTATTAAAAATACAACTTTCCAGTTGTTGTTGTTATTATTATTATCATCATCATCATCATCATCATCATCATCATCATATGATATTGTTACATTATCCAGGAGACCACAATGCTATTGAATAGTAGTAGTTTGGCTGCCAATTTACCAGCTCTGTTGTAGGAGACACTTGCATACAGATGCATAACAAGAGGGCAAGTTAACTCTGCACCAGAAAGAAAGTTGAGTGGCTCTCCTTGCAGCAGCATCCAAGCCTCCCTTCCTTTCCTGGAACCACATTGTAAACAGGTACCACAACTGGGAAGATTCAGAGCCAGCAGAGTTCTGCCTGCAGAAAGCACCAACTTTCTCCCCATCAAAGTGGTACTTATTTATCTACCCACATAGAACATGCTTTCAACCTGTTGAGTGGACAGAAGCTAAGGCAAGTCATGGGAGCTCACCTAGTCATACAGTGCTAGGACATCTCCAGCATCATTAAGCCACTGAGCCACCATACCTCTCCACTGAGCCACCATACCTTTCCTTCAATAAGTAGTATTGACAGTGTGCCAAGGTATATATCTACTGCAAACTTTTTTAGTTCTGAACCAATGTTTATTTGATTCAACATTGTATCCAAATATCATCACTGTTATATTGAATGCAACACTTTAAAGCCTTCATGGCTTGGGACCAGGTAATCTGAGGGACCATCTCTTGCCGGTCACATCTACCCTATCCATTAGAGCAGGAAGACAGGGAATGCTGCAGGTCCCATCCCCGAAGGAGATACACCTGGTGGGACCCAGAAGAAGGGCCTTCTCCATGGTGGCTCCCTCTCTCTGGAACATCATTCCCCTGGAGATTAGAATGGCCCCCACTCTAACACTCTTCTAGAAGGCACTGAAGACCTGGTTCTGTCAGCGGGCTTAGGGAACCCAGAATGGGATGGAGCCATGTGATCAAATGGCTTATGTGATCTGCTGTTGCCGGGGTGGGGGGGTGGGGGTGATTTTATTATATTATACCAGGGGCTGGCAACTTTAAACACTCAAAAAGCCATTTGGATCCATTTCCCACAGAAAAGAAAACACCGGGAGCCACAAAGGTCCTAACCAGAAGTCCCCTGTTCGATTCTGGAGCTGACTGGAACTCCAGTTTCCCCACCATAGAGTGTCCTCATAGCGCAGCATCCTTTTTCCTCTACTTGTCCTAACTGAAAGCCCTATCAATTGTGGAGTCGACCGGAAAACCTGTCCCTTGCCATAGAGTCTCCTCCTGATGCGCCATGCTTTCCCCCCACCAACCGGAAGGTCCTTTCAAAATTGTGGCAGCAGCCAGTGACAGGGAGCCACAACAGAGGGATCAAAGAGCCACATGTGGCTCCAGAGTCACGGGTTGCTGACCCCTGTATTATACTATATTAATTTATTTGATTCTTTTTATTAGTTTTATTGTTTGGAATGTGATTTTATATTCTGTAAGCCGCCCTGAGTCACCATGGGTGAATAGGCAGCAATATAAATTAAACAAACAAAAAACAGAATGTATTAATCAGCCAATCACCAAATTCTGCAAACTCTAAATGCAATATTAGCAGAGCTGTAAATAAGTATTTCCCAGTTTGCACTATAAACTTGCATCATCCATCACATGCAAAGTTAGTTGGTAATATTAACTAATCAGTTGAATGGATGACTAAACCTCCAACCAAGCTAAATTGAATTACTATGCCATCCATTCTGAAATCAGTGATATGGAATCACTGAGATGGCATATCATTTTTCTTTTCAGGGGAAAAAAAACCATGCTGCAATCCACAAACACTTGAAATAATTAGAATGAACATTCATGATATTTTCCAGTCATGTCAGAGAAGTTATTGAGTTGTGTGAGAAAGTGACTTTGATAAGGCTTGTATTAGGAGTTTACTATTTAGCAACTGGGTTTGAATTGCATCTGGAATACCAAATAAAACCTGTTAATTTGTGCAGCAAATGCCTAACTAAAATGTCACTTTTTCCTTGAAAAATGGAACATAGGGTTATTTTAATACTTTTTCTAAAGGCAAACTCATATTACGAGGTACAGTCGTACAATATGTATTCTCTGAAAGTATTTTTGTACACACTATTTTAATGGTACACCTTTTTTTTTTCATTTTCATATGCACACATTGAAACTTAATACCTGAACTGTATTGAAGTCATTCTTTTAACATAGAGGACTCATGTTAGGATTTTGAATGTTCTCAGTTGCTGGGAATAAAAATGAGGAAAAAGCATACTATGTGCTTTGCCATCACATTGCCCTTTGCATGGCCAAATGTACAACAAGGAATGTGGAAAGTGCTAAGATTTATAACACATCACTTGGAGAGTGCAGCAAGGGTTGGTCCTCTCGCCCCTTCTGTTCAACATTAATGTGAAGCCGCTGGGTGAGATCATCCATGGTTTTGGAGTGAGAGTCCATCAGTACGCTGATGACACCCAGCTGTACATCTCCACCCCAGACCACCCCAACGATGCCCTTGATGTGATGTCCTGCTGCCTGGAGGCCGTGCGGGTCTGGATGAGGAGGAATAGGCTCAGGCTCAACCCTTCCAAGACCGAGTGGCTGTGGCTTCCGGCATCCCGGTATAGTCAACTGGTGCCATCGCTGACTATTGGGGGTGAATCTTTGCCCCCCACAGAGAGGGCTCGCAATCTGGGTGTCCTCCTGGATGCACGGCTGTCTTTAGAAGAGCATATGATAGCCATGGCCAGGGGGACTTTTTATCAGGTTCGCCTGGTACGCCAGTTGCGGCCCTTTCTGGATTGGGATGCCTTGCGCATAGTCACTCACGCCTTGTCACCTCACGACTGGACTACTGTAATGCTCTCTACATGGGGCTCCCCTTGAAGAGCACTCAGAGGCTCCAACTGGTCCAGAATGCAGCCGCATGGGTGGTTATGGGCGCGACTCATTGCACCCATGTGACACCTCTCCTGCGCGAGCTGCACTGGCTCCCAGTGGTCTTCCGGGTGCGATTCAAGGTGTTGGTTACCACCTTTAAAGCACTCCATGGCTTAGGACCCGGATACTTGCGAGACCGACTTCTGCCACCAATAGCCTCCCACTGGCCAGTTCGCTTACATAGCGAGGGACTCCTCAGGGTGCCGTCGGCCAAGCAATGTCAGCTGGTGACACCCAGGGGGAGAGCCTTCTCTGTGGGAGCTCCTGCCCTTTGGAATGAACTGCCCCCGGAAATACGCAAGATCTCCGACCTCCGTGTATTTCGCTGTGCTCTTAAGACCCTGCTGTTTCGCCAGGCAGGGCTAACTATGTAATTATTTTAAATTGGGAGTTTTAAATTGGGTTTTTTAATCTGGACTGAAATTGTGTAATATTTTTAATAATTTTAAATTTTGATATTTGTATAGTCTTTGTTTTAATAGGCTGTACACTGCCCTGAGTCCTTTGGGAGAAGGGCGGTATAGAAATAAAATGATGATAATAATAATAATAATAATAATAATAATAATAATAATAATAATAATAACAACAACAACAACAACAACAACAACATGCAAATACTTCTATTTCCTGCCCACATAAGGCCTCCCTGTATTTGAGTATGGGCTAAAAGGCTTTCTATAGGCAGCAGGCAAATTTTAATTGTCAATATAGTCTAGCTTTGAAATCTCAGCAGGCCCTACTGATTTTCTGACTTACTGGATACTCTGGGTTTTTTGGTGCTAGGGAATAACTGTATCACTCCTATAGTCAGGAGGTGATGCCCACACACACTGATTTTCTGGAAGATGTAACTCAGCCATCCATTCAACAATTGCTGCATTTATATCCTGATAATCCCATTCTAAAAACTGAGGCAATTAAAGGCTTTTCATATATTTGGTCAGGGGTCAGCAACCCGTGGCTCTGGAGCCGCATATGGCTCTTTCATCCCTCTGTTGTGGCTCCCTATTGCCGGTCAGTGACACAATTTTGACAGGATCTGGTTGGGGGGGAAGCATGGCACACCAGGAGGAGACTCTATGGCAAGGGGCAGGTTTTCCGGTCAGCTCCACAATTGATAGGGCTTTCAGTTAGGACAGGTAAAGGAAAAAGGACACTGTGCTATGAGGAGACTCTATGGTGGGGAAACCAGATTTCCCGTCAGCTCCAGAATTGAATGGGGGGCTTCTGGTTAGGACCTTTGTGGCTCCTGGTGTTTTCTGTTTTGTGGGAAATGGGTCCAAATGGCTCTTTGAGTGTTTAAAGTTGCCGACCCCTGTATTTGGTCATCTTCCCCTCTCTTCCTGCACATAGCCAATGGCAGAAGAATTTGTGAGGAATAAGCCAATCACTAAATTATTCACTCCTGTTGTAACCTGAATGACAACCAAGCTCTATAAAGAGACCTCCCATCCAATAATGGTTACTGGGTTCAGCAACAATCTTATAACAGATCAGCCAGGATCATTGTAAAGTTTTGTGAAGTGACACAATACAACATTTGTCTGGATAATTTGTGCAGGAATTACAAACCTTCTCTTCCAATAATCCAATTTATTCAGTTTATCAGTGCACTACTAGTTTCATAACATGTTTGACCAATACTGGAAGAGAGGACATATAACTAAATATGTGCAATGAACCACTAAATAGGGTATTTTTTCCCATTTGTGTTTCTGCTACTTTATATTCTTAGCACTTAACAAAAATGTCGGACTAAGAATTCTTACCCAACTGACTTGTATATAGCAGACTTTTAAAAAATCCTAACCTAGGAACTGAATTATTTATTCAGGTAAATTGTGATTTACTGCCAAATCCTAGCTGAGGGAACCTGGTATAAGGTGAGGTATTCAACTGACATGATTTTGGCTCACTTTAGCTCATTCACTATTGATCCATAATGCTTTGAAATGAATGAATACTGTATACATATACATATACGTATACACACTGACAAATACACATATACACACTACACAAAATAATATATAAGAATATATATTGTGTGACTATATAATATTGGTTAATATGACACTGGAAGATAGGCTATGTGAATATATGCTGAAATTATGTATATAATGTTTGCTTGGTTATTCAATAGTACAGCTGAACATTATAAGAAAGCAAATTTCAATCTTGGAAATTGTTCTGAGACGGTAGAACTCCTAGCACTATCCTTGAGAGCATACTTCTTTTTTCTTCTATGTGAACAAATACATACAATTCATTCTGGGGAAAAATTAAAACTGTTTTACAAACACTTTTTAAAAGCCTCAGTTCCTTGATTCTCTCAGATTTAAACAGGAATCCCCTGATGATAATTTCTGGAGCCTTGGCATTATAAATGCTTTCCTCCAAGAATGTACAGATAAATCCCAAGATTACAATGACATTTTATTGGTGGTAACATAAAAAATACCTTTTATGATTATTGAAAAGCTGTTTTATTTTAGTATTCAGTCATGCTCTCAGTTTGACTACACTTAACTCTTTCGATGACTGAGAAGTCTTCCATGCACAAGTGAGCGGGGTCAAAATTATCTACCAACTCCTTGAGATATGTCAAGTCAAGAAACAGAGTTCAAAAGAACTACTGAACTCCATCTTACTGGATATATTTACAGAATCCTGAAAGCACAACAGAGATTATTTTCCCCCTGTCTTATACCAAAGAAAATCAAGGCAGGGAAATCTTGAGGTTCTTTCTCACTTCCTCCTTCCTTTCTGGATTCAATAAGAAATATCACTGAAAGTCTTTTCAAGACCATCTTTTCTATACCACTTCCCCTCTCAGTCAGTTGCCACTCCCACATGCAAAGGAAACACTGACAAGGTATTTTGGAAACCAACTACAGACTAATTTTTTCCACTTCCACTTAACATCACTAGGTATATCTTGCTGCATAGAGTCTGATACAAAAGGAATGATCCTCTCTCTTCCAGTTATAATGTGGCCTGTATTAGAGACATATTTTGACAGAAAGCACAAAATCTTCTTCATCCTCTGGTTCGCCCTCTAGTAATAGTGGTGGCAGACCTCTAAGGGTTGACATTGAGGAGAACACAGAGAGGGTTAGGCCTGAAAGCAGACTGTAAAGCTTCTTCCTTCTACTATTCCCTTTGTGTCTCAACTGCTCCAGTCATCACTCTATTAACATACAATGTTTGAACAGTTCTGCCAAATTCTCTGCTGTGCCTTGTCTCATTAACTCCTTTCTCCATTCATCACCAAGACCTTCTCAGAATTGGTAAATCAAAGCAAAGTCAGCTATCCCATACTACTGACAAATCAAATACCATATTTTTCGGTGTATAAGACACATCTTTTTATCCCCAAAAAGTGGGTGAAAATCTGGGTGCGTCTTATACGCTGAATGTAGCCCCACCCACCCACCCACCCGCCAGCCCCCACCCTTCAGCCATTTTCAGCCAGTTCCAGGCGGCAGGGATCTGGGTCGGGGCACAGCCTGAGGAACAAACCTCTTCGGGACTGTCTGGGGAGAGGGAATCCCACTCCAGCTTCGGGGAAAAGGCAGGTGCCACGATTTGTGGCTGGTCACCCCTCTGGCCACCCAGCGGGCAGCTCAGGGCAGACAATGTTCGAGATTACTTCACTCCCCACCAATGTGAGGAGCCACGGCTCCCTAAACCTCTCCGCACCCAGGAGCCAAACTGAGACGAACGGGAACTCCTAAAGTAAAACGCCCTTCCTTTCCAGCCACCGCTGCCTGGAGTCCCCAATCCAACTTTCAGAGCCACGTTTCAGGCGGCGGGCGGCCAGTTCCCCTGCAATGTGAGGAGCTGCTGCCTCTCTGCACCCAGGAGTCGAGCGAGCTGAACGAGAGCTCCTAAGGAGCCCCTCCTTTCCAGCCACCGCTGCCTGGATTCCCCAATCCAACTTTCAGAGCCGCATTTCAGACAGCGGGGGAACTGGGAACAATTTTGGATTCGGGGTGGGGATTGCAGCACTGCCGCCTGAAAGTGCTTTTCTTCCCATTGCACATTGCACAAACACCTGGAACTGTATCATTGCAAGGTAAAACACAGTAAGCAGAATCTTGAATGCTGCCAAAGACTCTCTTCCTCCCCTCTTTTACCAAAGAAGATCAAGGCAGGATAATCTTGAGTGTCTTTCTCACTCAGCTCCTTGCTTTCAGGTATGAACTGCTATTTACATAATAACTGATGAATGCTTTCTTCAAGACCATCTTTTACTCCTCAACATTATTCTTTCCCATGAAATCCCTCTTTAGTTCTGTAACTTATTTTTCCAGTTACAAATATATAAATGTCTGGCATGATTAAAATTAATCCTCTATTCTTGCACCACTGCAGATTTGATATTTCAGCTGGCAAACAGATTGAAGCCATCAGATTAAGCAAGGACAATATTTGTGTGAAAGAAAAGTCAAAGGAATTAACAAAAGAAATTAAAATCAAAGAATGAAGATCTTTTCTCAATATGGCAGTTCTCATATAGTTGGGTCACTTATGTTGCTGCAATATATAAACAAGGGGAACGCTGAGAGATTCACCTCCTGCCTCTTATTTTCATTAAGCATTTTACATTTTTTACATATATACTGTATTACATATATGTAATCACAAGGAACAGACATATCTTAGAGAGTTTGCAACAATAAAAAAGATGCAAAATGAAATACCTATAGACCATGCTAGAAAAATCTTGTGGAAGGAGAGTGTGATTTACAGGGCCAGACCCATCCCTGAATAAACTCACATTCTGTACACCCATGCATGTATACACATACATATACATCTCCAAAGGACAGATACTGTATGTATATATTCCAATAATTTGCTTTCTGGACACGGAAGTGGTTTTTTTTTTAAATGTTCCAGGAAAGTCCCACTGATAGAAGACACAGAGGAGATAGTGGGAGGAAACAGCAGATAATGAGTATGCTCTGTCCTTGACTAGTATAATAAAATAATGTCAGTGCTGACAGTGAATAATCAAGGAGTCCAGCTCTAACCTTGTGGGCAACACCAGAAGATGGGGGTGAATGGCCATGGAGAATATTGACAATGATCATCATCATCAAGGCTCTCAGTGCATTGAAGATGCCTGTGTGTGTATGCCTGGTGAATGCCTAGACAAGACATGGCATTTTTTTTTAGCAGATTTCAGAAGTGGTTTGCCCTTGTCTGATTTCTAGGGCTAAGAGAGCCAGGCTGGTCACCCAGTTGGCTTCGTACCTAAGGTGAAACTAGAACTCACAGTTTCCTGGTTTCTAGCTTAATGCTTGAACCGCTTCACCAAACTGGCTCTCAATTTGAAATATATGGAAAACGGAATAGAGTAATCAAAATGATGGCACCACACCAATAACATCCAAAGATATGATGTGTATTGTGCAAATAGCCACAGAATCTGCAGCTGCTTAATACTAGCTGAAGTTCTCAGAATTCATATCAGTGAGGAAAATTAAATTAAATTA
>WNWU01000006.1:36880540-36916297 GCA_012654045.1 Ptyas mucosa | reverse complement strand
AAAATTAAATTAAATTAAATTAAATTAAATTAAATTAAATTAAATTAAATTAAATTAAATTAAATTAAATTAAATTAAATTAAATTAAATTAAATTAAATTAAATTAAATTAAATTAAATTAAATTAAATTAAATTAAATTAAATTATTAAATTAAATAAATTAAATTAAATTAAATTAAATTCCGCCCCTCTCCGAAGACTCAGGGCAGCTCACAATACATTTAAAAAAATCATTATAAAAAACATTTAAAAGTTAAAACCATTGAAAACATTAAAAACTCATTCATGCCATTCATGGCTGGATCTCGCCAGATCCGGCCAAAATAGAGCCTTAGAGTGCCTTATCTGCCTTATGAGCCATGGTGGCACAGTGATTAGAGTGCAAGTACTGCAGGCTACTTCTGCTGACTGCCGTCTGCCTGTGATTTGGCAGTTCAAATTTCACCAGGCTCAAAGTTGACTCAGCTTTCCATCCTTCCGAGGTCGGTAAAATGAGGACCCAAATTGTTGGGGACAATGTGCGGACTCTATAAACCGCTTAGAGAGGGCTACAAAGCACTGTAAAGTGGTATATAAGTCTAAGTGCTATTGTTATTGCTATTTACAAGCAGTGGAAAACCTCTAATGGCAGAACTAATGAGAGAACAAGCAACACAGAACTGGCAGAACCCAGTTTCAGTTGACCCTATGTAACCCAAGACCAGTACTGTTTCAAAAAACATGTTGACCTCACATTTATGAGGAGACTACATAGGTCCTGACAAGTGCTATAGAAAGTGCAAGTGAAGCATTATTCTGTGGAAGGAGGTTATCCAGTCTCTCCTGTGGTCCAAGCCCAATGCAGCCACTAAACTGCTCCCCAGTGACTGGGGAGACTTACTGCAGCAGCAAGAGTGGCCAAAAGAAGGTCGGCAGATCCCACCCAATGATCAAATGGTTTGGGAATGAGATGAAAGCATCAATGCAGACATGGCAGGGAAAAAAAGTGGTTTTCAGGGTATATGTATTCAATAGTTAGGGAGAAGTGAGGAAGAGTTGATACCCTGACATATTGCTGGAAAAAGGAAAAAATTCACTGTCCCTCCCTAGGTGAAGAAGATCCCATATCCAGTGGTGAAATCCAATTTTTTTTACTACTGGTTCTGTGGGTGTGGCTTGTTGGGTGTGGCAGGGGAAGGATAGTGCAAAATCCCCATTCCCTCCCCACTCTTGGGGGAAGGATATTGCAAAATCTCCATTCCCATCCCACTCTGGAGGTGGCCAGCCAAAAGTGGTATTTGCCGATTCTCCAAACTACTCAAAATTTCCACTACCGGTTCTCCAGAACCTGTCAGAACCTGCTGCATTTCACCCCTGGTTTGTTCCCCATATTGGAACAATATGGAGAGAGCAATAATTCTGCATTTGCTGGGAATATTGGGAAAAATTGCACAAAGGTTATTCCCCGTTGCTGGGAAATTAGCAGGAAAAAAAAATAAAGATAGAAAGAGAGTGAAGGTTGCTGCTGAAGTAATGTTTCTCCAAATATTTGCTAAAGTACCTTAATGAGCTCCCAAACTATGTTCACTGGAGCAGTACAGGGACATAGAAACCCATCAGCTGAATTTTAAAGGTGCTTTTTATTGCAAATATTTCTGTTTGTGCAAGATCAAAGTTCTGACTTTTGGTTCTTTTAGCCCCTTGGGGCACATGCTCAGAGGCAACTTTAGGGGAATGTTGTAGCTTACGGAGAGTAGAAGGAACTGGCAGAATTCCAAGGGGCAGTTTTGTGTTTTTTATTTGTGTAATTGGCCTTTTGGCTCTAAGCCCAATTATATCATTTAGTAATGATCTATATTGTCTTCTTAGTTTCTTTTCTGAAGGAAAGTATGTTAAAATAATGAACTGAAAGAAAAGAAGAAGAGAGAAAGATTTAGCTAGGGAAAATATTTTATAGCCTAACACAATTCATAAATGTATTAAACACTGCACACGATTACTACTGCTCGATAGCCAGACATCCCGTCTTTTATTCTCTCCCTGAAATGGTAAACTTATCAGGCTTTCTGCAAAACTGCTACAAGTTTTAAATAAGCCTCTGCTTAATGAAATGGCTTGTATCCAAGCTTAGGGGAAAGCTGAATTCTCTGATGGGTGACTGCTGTAGTTTTCGTTATATAAATTATTGACCATGGTTGTGTTTGCAGATGTCAGTGTCTGCATTAAACAGTCATTTCTGAGCCAAGTCATACAGTACAAAGCATCATTCCGCCAGAGACCTGAGTTTTATTCGGCTCTGGAATTTAATACTCGCTGAAGTTGCTTTATTTAGGAATTCAAAGTTCAAAACGATGTATTTATTTTGCTCCCCAATTCCCATCTGATTGTGATTGATCTTGTCTCCAAAGTCCCACTGTTGATAACAATGTTTGTTCACAAAACCTACAGCAACAACTTATCTTAACTTCCCCACAGCTTAGTAACAGCAAGAGCTAGCTGTAGTATCTTTCTCTGTTACTCGTCCTCAATTAAATAAATGTATTTAAGTAGAAAAGCTATCTATCTTGGGGCCTTCAGCATAGAGGGCAAGAATGATGACACTCTCTTGGCTCCATGTCTTCAACAAATCTGATTGCATCAGTAGTGGGTTGCCCCCGGTTCGGACCGGTTCTATAGAACTGGTAGTAAAACCGGAGGGAGGCTCCGCCTACCAATCCCAACATCATCAGAATGCACATGCGGCCCCGTTGCAAACCGGTAGTAAAGATAAGTAGAACCCACCCCTGGATTGCATGGATAGATCTACCAAAGACATCTAAATTTCTCCTCAGCTAAAACCTTTGATGTTGTGAGATGCTGAATATAGAGGAAAAGTCCAGAGCTCAAACGTCCACATGTTTTGACTATGCAAATACTTCATATCTAATCTGAAAGGAGCAGATAGCAGATGATATGAAAGATATTCCCAACATGTTTGGAAACTATTGCCCAGTTCACCAAATGTTCTGATCACATTTAAACATGGCCATGGTCAAGGGGGAACGATATCCTGTATGTGTGATGATATCATCGCACAAATGTCAAGGCTTAACATACCTGCCTCAAACTCTGTGATGCTAATATGGAATTGCAGAATGTATGTGATGATGTCATTCCTCATGTGCAGCCCTTCTTTTGTGACTTAATGCATAAGACAGATCCCTATGTGCTAGAAGGCAATCCCATTATACTGCATGAGCACATCTGATTAAGGTCTTAAGCCCCACTTTGCAATATTTTTAAGTTACTTGTTAAATCTGTTTTATGGCAAACTATCATGATGTAATCAAGTTATACTTCCTGCAGTGCAAAATCCAAATTCCCAAAGGTCCTTGCCTTATGTTTCAAGGAACAATTTCTAAAAAGTGTACTATAATTATATTTATTGCACTTGGAACAGAATGATTTACCAAGACTGGATACCACTCCATTAGCCCTTCTTCAGAATTTATTTTCACCAAAGGGGAATATTCATTTTCTTTTATAACTAAAATAAAACTATTTAAATATAGTTAAAACATTGTGTTGAAATTTGTAACAAAGCATATTTTGTTTTCAAGTGAGCCAACAAGGGAACTAATTAGACATTTTAATGTTTTTTAGTGTTTTAATGGTTTTTATTGTTTTAAAGTGTTTTTAAAGTTTTAATTGTAATATATGTTTCTGAACTATGAGCTACCCAGAGTCATTTGCTGAGATGGGCAGCTATAGAAATGAATCAATCAAACAAATAAGTAAATAAATAAAACATGATTTGGCAGAAATATACAATACACATTTTATTTTTCCATTTTAATTGGTGTTCTGAAGTTTTTGTCCCCCACTTTCACTATATTTCTATCATCTTTTGGAACAATAAAGACAACTTTTTTTTACTGACCAATTAACTATCACCTTTAAATAAATAAAAAACTCTGAAATATGTTTTATTAACTTGCTGGTAAACTAAAAAAAAGTATTGGAATATTAAATCCATGCTTTCATTAATGTTTTTCTCCTAACGCTGTTATGAATTAATTGATATTGATGTGCTTATCTACACTGAATGTACACATGAGAGTGAAACCTGATTTGAAATTCCTGGGTTTATTAATAAATAGAAAATACATACTATATACTGTAGAAAGTTATCATTTTGCATACAAAATATTGCCCTCACTGGATAAAACCAGAATAATTAAAGCCGTTTAAAGCAACTGGGTTTTTTTCTGTTAATAATGAGAAGAATGTGTATGTGTGCATGTGTGCGTGCCTGTGTACACACACACACACACATCAAATTTATATTTCGCTGATAAAGAAATAAAGGGAGACTAATATAGATCTATTTCAAGCTATTTAGCCCTTTATTTCTTTATTAGCGAAATATAAATTTGGTATAAAATGGTTTGTCATGAATATGACTGCTTGAGGGATGCTCAATTGGAGCTGAAAGGCGAAAGGGATGCAGTACACTCCCTCCCACATGCTGGGGCAGACCAGGTGTCTCGATAGAAAAACACTTAATCTCTCCCCTGGCTCAGGCTAATGAAGGGAGGAGAACTTGTGGCTCAGAGGTTAATACAACTGCCTAACATGCAGACAGCCCAAGCTCGAATCCAAGTAAGGGTATGGCTAGCTGATGAGAGCTAAATAGCTTGAAATAGATCTATACTAGTCTCCCTTTATTTCTTTATCAGCAAAATATAAATTTGGTATGAAATGGCTTGTCGTGAATGCGACTGCTTGAGGGCTCCTGGATTGGAGCTGAAAGGCAAAAGGGATGCTTCTTATTTGTGGGTTGTCCTCATTTAAGACTGATACTAAGAAATTGAGTTTGAAAGCTGATTACAAATTATATGAATTTATAGCCCACCTCTCCCAATGCTTCTTGGAGCCATTATACAGCATCCCAGAATGAATTGCATTGATTTGTGTTGCTTTGATTCAGAGTTCAGAGTTCTGATTAAGAATTAGGGTTAAGTGCTGGGGTTAGGATAATGACTGCCATGAGTTAATTATCAGCTGAACCAGGGGTGAGGGTCAGAACCAGGTTCTGACAGGTTCTGGAGAACCGGTAGCAGAAATGTTGAGCAGTTCGGAGAAGAGGCAGATACCACCTCTGGCTGGCCCCAGAGTGGGGTGGGAATGGAAATTTTGCAATATCCTTTCCCCAGGAGTGGGGAGGAATGGGGATTTTGCAGCATCCTTCCCCTGGAGTGGGGAGGGAATGGAGGTTTTGCAGTATCCTTCCCCTGCCATGCCCACCAAGCCACACCATGCCGATCAAGCCACGCCCACAGAACCGGTAATAAAAAAAAAATGGATTTCACCACTGAGCTCAACAGCTGAAAAAGTTGGCCAGTATGTCTTCGTTTATAAGATTATCATGGCCAATATCAAGCTTTTGACTATGGTTACATTGTAGAATAAATAGTTAGGAGAACATTCTTTAACTAGATTTGTTGAAATCCAAAAGAAATTAGATTGCAGAAATCTTGGCAATTGAACATTTTAGTAGTAGACTTAAATTCTTTTTAAGTTTATTAGGGCAAAAATTTATTTCTTCTTTTATTAACAACATAGGAGTTGCCTATCTGTTTTCACAATTATGGAAGAATAAAGATGTGTCCCAAACTGATAATATTTTGCAAGTTGCCATTCTCTTTCCTTCTGAGAAGACTATTGTAGCTTATATTTCATATTTGTGTGTATGTGTGTGTATGTGGGCGCGTTAATTTAATGAAATTTGCAGCTGTCTTGACATGTTGGGAGAACTCAATAAAAATGCCAAGAGTGAGGCATGAGCTCCTAGTAGGATCAATTGTGGTAATTTTTCATTTTATAAGATCATATACAACCGGAACATGGAATGTGAGAAGCACAAACTAAGGAAAACTTCAATTACTGAACTTAAAATGAAGTGAAAATCTCAGTTATTTAGGAATAAATGAGATACATCAGAATGGAGTGCTTACTGATGATTACTGACATCCAGTATTACAAGATGATTATTCAAGGCATGAAAGACAATATGAAAGGAAAGAATAGTAATTATACTCAAAAAGGCCACTGCTGACTATGTGCTCAAATATAACCCAAGAAAAAATTGTATATCTGTTAGAATTAGCCAATGTTCAGTGAACCTCCATGTTATATTACTTTATACATTTATTACAGATGCAGCAGAGAAAGACACTAAAGAATTCCATGATAAGTTATAAGAAGAGGCATTAGGTGTAATATCTAAAAGAATATGGTACAATTCATGAGTAATTGTAATACTGAGATTGGAAACATGGGGAAACTAGAACTACAGGAAGATTTTGAGTCAATAAATACAGTAACACAGAAGTAAATTAACAGGGTTTTGCAAAGAGAATTCTTTGTTTGATGCCAATAACTGCTTCAGGCAATATGAATGCATTATTTACTCTTGGGCATCACTGTATAGTCATCATCAGAATTGTATCAGTGCAATTATAATCCCAGAAAAATGCACTTAATTTGTAATTTAGAACATTAAATAAAATATGTGTGCTAGCAAAATGTAATCTAGAAGATTTACAGTAATCTGGTCAGAATATGAGCTCAATACAAGGAATAGATTCAGGTCTTTTCCAAAGCAGAGGAGGAAGATCTACAGAAAGAGATAAGAGACTGGAAAAACCAAACCAAAATTGAACTCCTGCCCCCCAAATTGCAAAGAGGAAAAGAAACTAGTGGTTTTCAGAACAAGCTATCTTGAGAACCAAACAAGGAGAACTTTGGCAACAGAATGGATATACAGTACATGAATTGAGAGTACAGTTTTACCATCAGGCAAGCTAGGACAAGGAAAAATATCTCAGCCAAGAATGTCAATATTAGAAAGGGATTATGAGAGATAAAATAAGATACTTTTAAGGAGATCCAAAAGATCATAAGAGAGCTTACAGATAAGATACAACTATTATGGAAAATATATAAAGAAGGCAAATAATATGAAAGAAAGATGTGGAGACTATTTTGAAACCTTTAGTTAAATATGATTCTAAAATGTCAGAAACATTTGTAGCTATAGATTAGATTAAGGAACTATCTCCACTAGAAAGTAAGAAATAACAAGGAATCAGCTAGCTGTCCAAGCAGCACTTAAAGTCTACATTCTTCAACAAACATAGAGCAAGACTATGGATGATCTAGAGCAGTGATGGCTAACCTTTTTGCCATTGCGTGCCAAAAGTGGGGGGGAGCGCGGGGAGGTCACATGCACTCGTGCCCACATCCATAATTCTATGCGCCCTGCCCCCCCATGCTCCCCATACTTTTGCCACGCAATGGCACGGTGGGCCCAGTAGGCCCATTTTTTGCTCTCCCCAGGCTCCAGAGCCTTTCTAGGAGTCTGGGGAGGGCAAAAAAGGCCCTCCAGAGGCCAGAAACAGTGTGTTTCCTGACTTCTGGTGGGCCCAGAAGGCCCAAAAATCAGCTGGTTGGCGCACGCACGCGTGCTGGAGCTGAGCTCGCGTGCCCACCGATATGGCTCTGCGTGCCACCTGTGGCACCCGTGCCATAGGTTCGCCATCACGGGATCTAGAGTGTGGGTGTCAAACTCACCGTGTCACATTGCCATCATGTGACATTTTGTGACATTTCTCCCCCCTTTGCAGAGCTGGGGTGGGCATGGCCTGTGCATGATGAATCTGGCCCACAGGCTGCCAGTTTGACACCCGTGATCTAGAGGCTGGAAAAAATGGTGAATACATCCATGCCAAAGAAGGAAGGAAAGAAGCCTTTGTACTAACTCCTCACAGAAGCAAAGTTTTGCTTAAGCTTCTGCAAAGAACAATGGAACCACAGATAGACAAGTATTAGATGAACAGGGAGGATTTAGTAAAGGAGAGGAACAAAAGAACGCATAGCAACAACAACAATAACAAAAAGAGGGTCAATGGAATTGTGAAGGCAAGGACGGACCAGAGCTAACTTAACCAAGGGGTTTTGATGGTAATGAAAATTCTGAGGTTTAAGAGTGCTTTGTGTGCCATCTACCAGGCAGAGGAAATACACTATCTCTTTCATTGCACATCTTCTGTCCTCTCAACTAGATGTCCAAGTTTTCTTTTTCTTTTTACATTTATCCCTTTTTCTATCTTTTCAGCCAAGATTGGGAGTTTAATAGTTGGCCATTTGACTCTTGTATCTGCAAGTAAGTATATTATTTTTATACTTGTAAACTGTATGTAATAAGGGTAATCTTGAAAAAAAATCATGGGAGTAAATATTAATAAAAAGAACTTAGGTGTTTTGTCACCATCTAAACCTACAGCAAGGTTTATAAAGGAGAAGTCCTACTTAGTGCTGTTCAGTGGTGAAATCCAAATATTTTTACTAGCAGTTCTGTGGGTGTGGCTTGGTGGGCGTGGCAGGGGATACTGCAAAATCCCCATTCCCACCCCACTCTAGGACCAACCAGAGGTGGTATTTGCCGGTTCTCTGAACTGCTCAAAATTTCCGCTATCGGTTCTCCAGAACCTTTCAGAACCTGCTGGATTTCACCCCTGGTGCTGTCTAAATGTTATGTATGCATGAATGAATGTGTGAGGTTAGAAGTTTCACAGTCCACATAAGAGTTCATGAACCACTATACTTAGATATAAACTCAAGACTCTAGATGACAATTAGACATAGTAAGCAATTTTGGGTTGTGCTGCTAGTTTCTTTTGTACATATGGTTTCATTGCGGTACTTGGATTTCAGGAGGATGGCATGCCTACCCCATCCCTTGATGGATGACCCCATGACAAGAGGAAGGCCTGCCTTTACCATGGCCAATTACATCTTGTATAAGATTTGTTAACAAAAGGCACAGAGTGTGCAGTGGGATTACCAGGGAGTTTGTTTTTATCTGTATAACTGATTGGCAGTAAACTATAAGTCCTCTTCAGACTTAATAGAGTGAACAAGAAAGACATTTACCTTTCTTTCATCTACAAAAGTAAGGTCCTTATGTAGATAATTCCAGAATGCGTAATATATGAAGGCAAACAGGTATGCCAGAACATGGGATTATTCTTTTCAGAATCTTTAGAATGAATAAGAAGCTATTGTAACAACTGAGTTTGAAGAAACAGAATGATTCAGAATAGGTGAGACAAAGAGACATATTATCCCATATGGGCCTGTCTGGCATAGGATTTGCAGAATTGAAAGAGATGACAACTGGAATCAAAATTGGAAGATGAGCTATTAATAATTTGAGATTAGAACATGCCCCGTCTTTTTACTAAGTAAAAAAAAAAGATTTAGAAAAGCTTATTATGAAAGTAAAAAATGGAAAATGAAAAATCTGGATTAATGTCAAAGTGAAAATTGTAGCTAGTTTTATTTTCTTAGGCTCAGGGATAAATACAGATAGACATTGTGCCAGGGAGGTAAAAATGTGGATAAATAAGAGGGAGGAAATGACAAATTTAGACAAGTTCGGGAGGAGAAAGACTTTTTTTCAAACAAACATCAAAATAGTTGAAGCAATGGTTCTTCAAGTGATAATATATGGTTGTGATAGCTGGATGTTGAGCAAAAGTGGAAAAAGAAGACTGACACCTTGAAATTATGAATTGCTGGAGACAGTTTCTTAGACTACCATGGACTGCAATAAAACACAGTAAATCTATCTTGCACAAGACAAAACAATTGCTGCCTTAAGATAGTGATTACCAAGCAGAGACACAACATATTTGGGTCATAAGATATGAGCAGATGATAGACTAGAGGAAAAAAATTATTTTTGAGTTGAGAGAAGTAAAAAACAAAAGAAAGAAAACAGGATTTAAGAGATCACTGAAAAGCTCTATGAATTATCCCTAGAGACAAGTCAATAGGCAGCCAATTTTTCATATAGTCACCAAGGGTAAAGCTAACAACTTTTGAATACCTTCAACAAACACTGAGTACCTATGTAATTGTGATCAGTTTTGTGAAAAAAAATCTTCTGTGTCATGGATATATTATAAAATCAAATTGTACACTAGACAATTTGATTTTATGATACTACAAACAATAAGATACTTCAAAATCTCAATGAATGTGGTAGGGAGATACACAGGTGAAGCCTATCATTGCAGATTTTTACTGTGCTGAGTTCTATTTTTAATTGGGATATATATCTGCACTTTCATTGCTACAAAAATATCTCTCAAAGGAAAATCCTTTGGGTTGTGTGGTGTCAACCAGTTCATAGTACTCCCTTGTGACACCTCTCCTGCGCGAGCTGCACTGGCTACCGGTGGTTCTCCAGGTTTGTTTCAAGGTGCTGGTGCTCACCTATAAAGCCTTACATGGCTTAGGCCCGGGGTACCTGCAGGGTTATCTCCTGCCATCCTCCCATCGTCCGCTGCGCACACACAGAGCGGGCCTCCTCAGGGTGCCGTCAGCCAGACAATGTCGGCTGGCGGCCCCCAGAGGGAGAGCATTCTCTGTGGGAGTGTTGACCCTCTGGAATGGGCTGCCCACTGGCCTCAGGACAGCCCCTGACCTCCTTTCCTTCCGCCGCAAATTGAAGACGTGGCTTTTCCACCAAATGGGCTGAAGCCGTAGGGGTGATTTTAAATAATTTTAATTTATTTTATCAATTTTAAACTGATGTTAATGTTTATGTAATTTTTTATGTTCCTTTTATAAGCCGCCCTGAGTCCTTCGGGAGAAGGGGGGCATATAAATTACATAAAATAAATAAATAAATAGCAAGGCATGCATGGCTTGCTGAAGCCTTCATCATTTACTATACATGTGCAGAATTGCCATGGATGTTGATGGCACATACCTTTTGAGAAAACTGAAGCAACCTTTTGCAGATGCAAAAAAAATGATAGAGTGGGTGAACTGATGGAATTCATAAATCTGTTATTTCTACTGAAGTTTAACTGATCTGAAATCCAGAAGTCCCTGTTTACTTCTTGACTTGATTATGTGGGTCTTTCCATAAAGGTCTTTTAGTTTTAATTGGTACAAAATGTGGCAGTTAGGTGACTAATTAGAACATGATATTAGGAGCATTTTAGGACTGTGTCTAAGATGAAAATTGGT
Organism: Ptyas mucosa; assembly: GCA_012654045.1. Classification (NCBI taxonomy): domain Eukaryota; kingdom Metazoa; phylum Chordata; class Lepidosauria; order Squamata; family Colubridae; genus Ptyas; species Ptyas mucosa. The sequence continues at coordinate 36,905,232 of WNWU01000006.1, read as the reverse complement.
CATATTGTTTTCTTACCATAAGTGAAGATATTGATTTTAATTTTTCAATTTTTTTTAAGTAACTTCAGGTTTTACCACCCAAACAAACATTTTCATAGCGTATGAACCACCTGAGACATAAAGTTCAATGACAAAAACTTTAAAGGATGGTCTCATTTTCTGAGACTCATTTATTGAGCCTTTTCCTACATTGATATCAAATCATGCAACATATATCTTTGACAGTGGTAAATGGCCTGCATCATTTCTGCTTTTAAAAAAGACCCTTCTCTTTGTCCATACTTTTTCTCCACGTAGTTTGAATAGTGTTTTAAATTGTTTCTCATAAGATTAAGTGTTTTAACTGTTTCAATACATATCTGTTGACTTCCCTGGACAGAAAAGTGAGATATAAATCATGCAAAATATTTAATGAAATAAATAAATCTAAATGTGAAAATCTGTTTTGCATCTCATCTTTCCTCCAAAGAAATCAGAATATTATTACTTCATTGTAATATCATAACACTGTTGTGGATTAGGTTAACTTAAGAAATGAGGCCTGAGTAATTGGCCTGATTGATGACATGGAAGCTTCTGTCTCAAACTCTTTTTACAAACCCTTAGCAATTCTTTAGGTAAAAATAATTTGCAATTCAATATTTACTTCTAAGTAAGTTTCACTGTCCCCTTAGTAATATATTCAGATTTGTTGCCATTGTGCACATTTTCTACTTTAGCATCCAGAAAAAAGGAATTAACTTCATTTTTATCAATAATAACAAGTTTATTTCTGAATAACCTATGGTCAATCCAGCTTTCTCAGTTCATAGAGAGGAAAAAAGATTGTTTAAACAAAAATGATTAAACTGAACATTTTTTCAGCAAATCAACAATTCTATGCCAGCAGCTTTTTTTAATATTGAAATGTCAACTCAACAATGAGAGAAATGTCATGAAATCATAGGCAGTTTTAATTCAGCAAAATATTGATGTCAAATATGAAATACCTAAATGAAATTTTGTGCTGGACTCTTGGTGAAAATGTTTTGGTTCGTACATACAAATCACATATGCAACTGTGTATATTTAACTATAAGAAATACTTTATAATGTCAATTATAAATCAATGGATATTTCTTAATTAAAATAATAAGAAATGCTGTTAATTTCTAGGTAGCTGGCCATTCTTGGTCCCGTTATTAATGTGTTGTGCAAAAACTGTGCATTTATAGTGCATTATAACCTACTGTATAATAATGCAAGCTTTTCAAGCACAAGCATTACTACAGTGTAGGTAGTAACCACTGTGTCCTTAAAGTCAAGATTGATAGAACAGGATATTCATCTGATTTGCCAGACAGGTTCCTTACAACTCATCTCCAGCTTCTAGAAACATAGTACTTTTCTTCAGAACCCATTGCAGCCTGCTGAACCTAAGCCAAATAAATGTTCTGACTAAAAATCTTTCTTTGGATATGACCATGATGAATCCCAATCTTCCACTGACACATATCTCAGTCCATTCTTTCGAGCATGTGTCATTCCTCGTCTTTTTCAAAGAGGTTTCACAGTGCAATTATCCTATCATAGTAATGGACACATCAAAAGTTTGCAATCCACCATCATTCTTCCATTATGGTATCGCTCCACCACAGAAAAGATGAAACAAATGCAGATTATTTATCAATTAGTAATGCTAGGAAAAGGGACACAGTGGCTCATTGGCTAAGACACTGAACTTGTCAATCAGAAAGGTTGGCAGCTCAGTGGTTGGAATCCCTAGTGCCGCGTAACGGGGTGAGCTCCCGCTACTTGTCCCAGCTTCTGCCAACCTAGCAGTTCAAAAGCACATAGACTTCCGGTTGAGCCAGCGGCATCGCCAGACGCTTCTTTTGAAGCGCCAGCCCCAGATTCCGTAGAACCGCAAGAACAGCGAAAATCGGCTGTCTTGCGGTTTGGAATCCTTCCCCCCAGGAAGAAGGGGGGAAGGAGAGCAGACGGGTGGGGTAGAGCTCCCTGAGGGCACCAGATTTACCTAATAATCTGGTGCTCGAAGATGAGAGCTCCCCGTGAAGCCTGTCAAAAGCTCCGGACCTGGGATGCCTCTGACTGGGAAGTCTTTCCCTGTCAGAACTAGATGCCGCGGCCACCCCATCAAACAACTTTAAACAAATACCTTTGAATCAAGTTGGCAGAGCACAAGTTGCACGAAGGAAACAGCAAGTATTTTTTTTTCTCTTTTTCTAACTCCAGGGACTTACTTTCTTAAAAGATTTCTCTTAAGTGGAAAGTGAAAGCAAGATGGCGTTTGAGTTTCAACAGGGCGTGAAGAAGTGAAAGTTAAAAATAATTATTGATAAGCCCCTGTTTGAAACGTAAAACTCCTTTTTGAAAAGTGGATGGAATAAGAAAGGATGTAATAATAATAACTCAAGCAGCAATATAAATTAAAAAGTCTTTTTTTTCTTTTTTCTTCTTGAAATTCTTTTTTTTCTTTTCTTTTCTTTTTCCCCGTCCTTCTGGAGGGGAAGGAAGAAGGGGGGCAGGATGGCTGGGCTTCTCGAAAACAAAGAAAGGAAAGGAGGGTTATTTAACTCTCAATGCTCTGAATTTGAGGAAGCTTTGAGTTCAATTACCTCTGCTTTATTGAAAAGAATTGATACTATATTTCAAGCTTCTCAAGCTGGAAACAATGAAATACATGGAAATACTGAGTCACAATCAAGCAGTGGGGGATTGAGTCAAGAGCTGGGAAAGGAAAAAAAACAACAAAAGACCATAGCAGATTTTACAGAAGAGAGAAAGTTGAAGGTTGAGCAGGAGCAAGAAGCTCTGCAAGCTGATGACTTGTTTTCAGAAGAACCTATATTTCTGCAAAAAGTTTATAATATCCAATCCCAAAAACCGCAAATCCCTGCTGGAGTTAAAAAAGGCAGAGGGATCAAAGTTAAGAAGAAAGTTCGTAAAAAGGAAAAGAAGAAAGCCTGGAGAAATGGAAAATAACCCTGCTTGACGAGATGATGGTCCTTAAAAAGCATTGTTTAAATGTTTAAAGACTTTGAACTTTTGGGGGGGAAGAAAAAAAAATACTACACAGCAATTCAATGCCAGTTAACCAAGTGATGGACGATGAGGAGGCAATTTATAGTTGTATTGGAATATTTTGAGAAGAATAAACAGATCACAGCAATGCTGGTGTGTTGGGTTGTGAAATATGCCCTGACTTGAAGGAATTGGAACATTTTATTAAGGACTGTGATAAATCTGGATTTAACTGTAAACGTAGAAGTCTCATTGAATATACTAAATCGGAGCTTTCTGTTTGATGGTAATAAATATAAGGCAAAAGGACTATGGATCTAGAGCAATTGCAGTTGATCTGGTGGTTTCCTTAATACGCTTGATGGATCTACTAATCTAGTTTTGACTGGATTTGATGGATATTACTACAATTATAATTATAAAGTCACTCGGGGGGGTTTTTTTTATAAAGAAGCAAATTACTATTTAGGTGGGTAGACGCAAATGATGAAGATATTCTATATGCTGTTGGAAGATGTGAAGACAAGAAGATTAGCAACTGGTTTAATCTAGTATGAAGAATTAAAATGTTTGATATAGTTATTAAATGATGTTTTATCTGTATTGATAAATTTATAAGAGGTTTGATTGTTATACTCCTTTTTTGACTAAAAACTTTATTATTATTGTTTTAAGTGTTTTAACTATAAATGGACCTTGATGGTTTAAAAATGGAGGACGGAAGATTTTATATAGTATTCTATTTTAAATTTGGGGGGTTTTTTGTTTTTTTTTTTTGACTGAGGGTTTTTTATTTTTCTTTGTTGTTGGGTTTTCTTTTTCTGTTTTAAATGAAAGAAGTTACAAAATATTTTGTTAGATTGTGTAGACTTAATAATTTGCTAAGTATTAATTAGTTATACTGAGTAATGATAGTTGTGATTACGTAATATTTAATTGTTTTATTAACTGCTGTAACTATAAATGGAGACATGGAGATTGATTTTGTCGAATTAGATGGAATGAGAAGAAAAGAAGACTTGCTTTCCTTTAATTTACTTGTTTAATGATTAGGATTATGATAAGTGTGAAATGGAGTTTAACTTAGAGAATTTGAGCTGTATTTTATCATGTACTTGTATTTGCTCTGGGAAGTCCGGGGGGTGGTGGGGGAGGGGGGAGAAAATGTATGTAAAAATTTTATTAAAAAACTTTTTCAATAAAAAAAAAGGAAAAAAAAAAGCACATAGAAAAATGCAAGTAGAAAAATAGGGACCACTTTTGGTGGGAAGGTAACAGCGTTCCGTGCGCCTTTGGCATTTAGTCATGCCGGCCATATGACCATGGAGACGTCTTCGAACAGCGCTGGCTCTTCGGCTTTGTAACAGAGATGAGCACTAGCCCCTAGAGTCGGGAACGACTAGCACATATGTGCGAGGCGAACCTTTAGCTTTACCTAATGCTAGGAAAATCCATTCTGGAACCCCTCTGAAAATAATAGCCTTTTTTTTCGGTTTCTTTACCTCTTTGTTCAAGGACATTTAGATATTTCATCTAATACCTTTCACAAATCAACTCTCTTTTGCTCTGATATAATCCTTTAGAAATACTATGCTGTTCTAAACTCTGCAGCCTCCAAGCCCAAAGTTTTGTAGTTTCTCATTAGAGGGGATAAACGAAGAAAGAAAAGAATGAATATAGGAAATGAGAGAAAATAATCCCCAAAAGTCTTTATGCCATTGGCCTTTACCCTTTAGATGCTACCTGCAGATTTGTGGCTGTAAATGTTGTCTCCCAACTTCGGGTTGAGTGCACCAGTTTGCCATGAAAGAATTGCTCATCTACCATGAGATATGATTAAACAACTCAGTGAGTTAAATAATTCAATCTCTGGTGATCCAACCATCAAATAGCAATGCAATTAGGTAATTTCAAATTCCAGATTAACTTTTAGACATATGGTGAAATTCTGCTTCACTTACTGCAAAATATAATAAGGCAGTTCCCCTGCATTTGGGAGACACTCTTGCTTATTCTGGCAAAGGGGGTTCAGATTTAGGCCACTAAGTAGTCCCTGATGTTACAGGCAGTACTCTGGTAGTATTTAGGGTTGCTGTGTGTTGGCTGTGTTCTAAGCAGGAGTCAGAATAAATTAGTACATCAGGCAGAAAGATAGGCATCTGAGGGCAGATAATACTTAATTATCCATCTCATCCAACAGTCGAACTAGACAAGGTCTGGGGAACTTGAATCACACTCCTGAAATACACCAGAACCTGAACTACAATTCTGAACTATTAACATATATCATATCTAGCATGCTTAATGCTGAGGAATGCTGAGATCAGTAATTAACATAGGTTTTCTATTGCTGTGCAGCCCTTCAGATTCAAAAGCAAGAGGGTGTTTTTATCCACGTAGAAGTGTTCCTCTGGCACCTTTTCTACAGCTTGTTAAAATAGCTAGACCCCTTTCCTCACTATCTGTGCTACAAAAAAACATAGCTGAGGTAGGGAGTTGCAGAGATATGCTCTTGAGAATGTCTAGATATACCAGAGGTGGAATTCATCAGGTTCTGACCAGTTCTGGAGAACTGGTAGCGGAAATTTTGAGTAGTTCAGAGAACTGGTAAATACCACCTCTGACTGGCCCTGCCCCATCTATTCTCTGCCTCCCCGAGTCCCAGCTGATCAGGTGGGAATGGCGATTTTACAGTATCCTTCCCCTGCCACACCCACCAAGCCATGCCCACAGAACTGGTAGTAATTTTTTTTGAATCCTATCACTGAGATACACCTATGCACATTTTGCCTTTGAATCTCAATCACTGGGCAATCTCTTTGAAGAGTGAAGTATACTTCCAAATTTCAATAAATGTATCTGTAGCATTTGGCTACATTGAATAGTGATGCATTTAAATGTCACACAGGAAAACAAAGCCGAGCGTAAATAGGTAAGCAGCTTACCTCCCAGTCTCTTTCTGTCCTCTCCAACTCAATTATTAGACCCCTGTGAATGACTTGAAGAAAATGCACTTTTCAGATGCAAATCGTACCTCAATCATAAATTGGAAATTAAAGTAAATTTGCAATCCTTTGGAGTCAGGTATTATAAATACGCTGATAACATTCAGTTCTAGCATATGTATATATAGAAAACCCCTTTATACTTCAACAGGTGGGATCTGCAGCAAAATATCACTGTTCAATGTCCCATTCAGTCAGCCTTTCTCTATCCCAGAATTCATAATCCTATTCCTCCTTCTACCTGGTTTCCCATCGCCCTCAGTACCCTGAAACCATTGAACATGTTTAGTCCTCATTGAGCTGCTGGAGGGAGGGGGTTACAGCTTTAGGGTTTTTCTTTCTTTCTAAAGTTTATTTGTAATTCTACAAACTGTGGGAACCATTAAACTCCTACTCACTTTATGTAGATGCTAACAAACAAGCTGTTTATTGCCGGAGTAATGCTGCAGAAAAATTTAAATGAACTAGAGAGAATAATCCTGCTGCAGCTCTTTCTAATAAATGCAACTATGGAAATCTCACAGTTCTTGTCATTTTATATTTTCCATAATTTCAGTTAAGGGAGAGAAAAAAACATACTCTAACAAAATCAGTAAAACAGTCAGGCTTAGAGAGGTCCCAAGGATGCTTTGGTTTAAGGAAACTTCAATGAAATCACCATATTGAAACAATACACAAATCAAAGTGAGGATTTGCTTTGAAGCAGAGAATTGAACCAGGTGGCTTCTAAACACTTTGTAGCCTTTCCAACTGTTTCATTATTTGTGGTGCCTCTTACGTTATTCGGGATAACATGCAGTTGCAACTTTACTTCCATTGAAGGTGACAGGCTTCTAACACTGATATATTAGCTGACCATTGATTCTTTTGTGTTACCCATTAAAATCTCTGACTGTCAGAGCTACTTTGGGCAGCAAGACTAATATTGCTGTAGGGATTGGGAATTTTTCTCAATACTTAATTGCCACCCACAAGTCTTAACTTTGCTGTCTGTTATGGAGGCGAATGCTACATTTCTATGATGGTCCTGCGACTCCTACCTATCCAAGTGAGAGTTCAGTTTAGCTGTCTGATCTCTGAATAAGATTCAAGGCTGACCAGTCTGATCATCTCTGGAGTCAAAGCTTACTGTTAAATTCTGCAGAGTAGGATATATTCAATAATTATATAATAGATACCAAGCTATTGTTTCATCTGCTCATTAACCAACTGAATATTGCTGGCATGATGAACTCTTGTCACAACCTCTGTATCTCTGTACATTTGCCAGGGATGAGGGTCTCCGTCCCTGTAGGAGCTGAGCTAATACTGAAACCAATGATAAAAGCTTTATCTGCAGGTTTCATTTTGTCAGTTGAGACTTGAAGCAGCTCAAATTAAATTAATTCTAAATTAAATTAGCTCTTAAACCACATGTTCTGATTGGACCCTGCCATTTTTCAGACTTCCATTTGTCTAGCAGCTTGGATTCAAGCATGCCAGATTCCACTCTGGCTTTCCTTTGGTCCAATGGACTCCACCAATGCCCCATCAGATTAGGTCAGTTTGTTTTTACAAACTGGGCTCCACTCCTTATAACTGAAAGGATGGAGTAAACAGTTACTAAAACCATGTTGCAGACAAGGATAGGCAACAAAAGAAAAACAAGCAAACAAATGGCTCATGTGAGAAGCTAGGCATTCTGTATCCATGTAAGCACTGAAAAAAGTTCATTCATTCATTCATTCATTCATTCATTCATTCATTCATTCATCATCTGTGTGTGCCTAATGATTTCCAGTATAGATTCCACTAGGATACATTGCAATATATTTCTTTGGCGAAATAGCTTGAGTGAGTTAAGTTCCAAGCACCTGACTTTAAGATTGTTTCAAGGCCTGGAATTCCAGACCTTCAGGGCCCCAGGCTTACTTCTGACAGGCAACATCATCTAGAATTTCATAGATTATTCATTTTAATAGTTTTCATAGCAGCATTCAAAAATGAAGTAAGAGAGAAGAAAAAAGAAACACAGCTTGACTTTCAACTCCCATGTCGAGTTTGCAATTCCAGCAGCTTGAAAAATCATCTATTGACTTGTCAACAGAGCCAATTTGATCTGAAGCTAGTGAAAGAAAAATAGATATTATATATGGAACCCCACTATGGCATTTTTACAGTCATGTTTCCTTTTCCAACTGTGCTTTAATTTGTTAGACTTTCAGTCACACGTGGGTATGGTTTCCTGGGAGACCAGTCTTTTAAGCCACAGTTCAAAACACCAACCAGACTGGAAGTGGAATGTAATTAAACAAACAAAAAATGGAATGCAGGAATAGTCTTATTTCTGTAAAGCATTTATAAACTTACTTCCTTCTTCCAGCCCTCCTTCCCCCTCCCTCCCCCTCCCCCCTCCCCCCCCCTCCCCCCCCCCCCTCCCTCCCTCCCTCTCCCTTCCTTCCTTCCCTCCTTCCCTCCCTCCCTCCCTCCCTCCCTGTTTAACATTTATAATTTCCTGCTTCTCACCTTATATTCTAAGAGGATCCACATGTGCCTTCTTGCAGACAACTAGAGCTTTACAAATATGGTGGGTTTTGTTCACTTCCCACAAAGGCAATGAGTTAGCTGCAATCAGTTCTTTTACTGGGTAGTACCGTATTGGAGAGTTTCAGTGGCTGGCTCGAAATCTTCTATTTAAATATTCAGTGCATACATTATTCATTATCAGGTTAAAAGTATTACTGAGCATGTCTAGTTTGGTAATAATATGTCAAAAACCTACACACATTAGCTGTTGTGTGTACTTTTAGAGAAGTCTTCACCCTTGCGCGCAAGGTAAGGATACTTCTTCAAATCCAGTTTAAGACCAATTTGAGGCATTTTTGTGAATAAAGCTGTTAAAACACACTTAATGTTAACTAAAGTTTAAGTAAACTTACCCCAAAATGAAATCCTTGAGGCTAATATATTTTCTTGTGTTCAAAAGGTACTATCCATTGTTCTCCCACAGAGCCACTAATTAGTTTCTTGCTTGGGGTAAGGATATTTTTATGATTTGAAAGCTGAAAGACTTTTTCTACCATTGAAATCACAATCAGAATGTAGATGGACTTAATAAACAAGAACATGGAGCAAAATTACTGAAAGGTTCAGTTCTCTAACTTGACCATTGCATATGTATGTGTATATGGTTGCTGCAAACATCCACTCCCAACCTCTTTTTAGACTCCTCAAGAAGGAATTTTTTTAAAAAAATAAAATTGGCAACGCTTCTAGAAAATCATACTGGAACCACCTTTGAAATGACTGCAATACTGCCAAAATATTTGAAAGGCAGAGCTGGAAAAGATGCAGGAAAGAAGAACTACGATGATCAGTGGCCTGAAACAATGTCTGGAAACCGCACTGCATATTGGACATAAATACAATTGAGAGAGTTCAGAGATATTTTACAAGAAGAGTCCTCCATTCCTCTACCTGCAATAAAATACCTTATGCCACCAGACTTCAAATTTTGGGCTTAGACAACTTAGAACTACGCCGACTTCAGTCTGACCTAAGCATAGTACATACAATTATCTGCCACAATGTCCTATCTGTCAATGACTACTTCAGCTTCAACCACAACAATACATGACAAATAATATGCTTAACGCATTGTAAGCCACCCTGAGTCTCCGGAGAAGGGCAGCATATAAATAATTTTTTTTAAAAAAATTAAAATTTAAAAAATTTTAAAAAAATAGATATAAACTCAATTCCAAACTCAATTGCAGAAAATATGACTTCACTAACAGAGTGGTCAATACCTGGAATACACTACCTGACTCTGTAGTTTCTTCCCCAAACCCCCAAAACTTTAACCTTAAACTGTCTACTGTTGACCTCACCCCATTCCTAAGAGGTCTGTAAGGGACATGCATAAGTGCCCAGTGTGCCTACCATACCTTTCCTAATATTCCTTTTTACTTACTCCTTTCATGTATTCAAATTATGTTTATACTTTTACCTGTTATCTTATATATGCTTGACAAAATAAATAAATAAAAAATAAAAATTCTATTTTGTGGAAACATGGCATGGAGAAAGAAGATAAGGCACCTGCTTGGTTTTTTTCCCCCTCTCATAAAAGAAGAACCTGGGATTATACAATGAGTCTGAGTAGTAGATTCTGATTCAGAGCAGTAAAAGGAAACACTTCTCACTTGGCAGAGAGTTAACTATAGATTATGATGTTGGAAGACATTGTGATGGTCCTCTATGAGGAAAAAGCTATTATGGCTATTAAGCATTTCAAGTCTCAGTTGCTGGGCAAAACAGCTAGGAGAATGTATCTGGGCTTCCCGTAAACTCTGTCGCTTGCTGGTCTTCCTTCAGGGCATAATTAAAGTATATTAAAGAGCTTAATTCACTTCTGAAGAATAATCATATTTTTAAAAAATGCCTTGGCAGAAAGGCTTTTAGTGTAGCCCTTTAGCACTAAAGTGCAGTGGCAAAAGGAAGAAACAAGTAAAGAAGTCACACTATGAAGCAGAGAGCCCCATATCAATTATCAACTTCCTGAACATGGATATGAATGCTCAAGGATTTTGTGCAATGTGTATTGTTCAGTGAATCAAACTGATTTGCATTTCCCACACTAATACACAGTTTGAAACAGATATTTGTGTCTGCACATCTCCAGATTTTGATTTAAAAGTTTTTTTAAAATAGGCAAAAGATGTGTATTTGTGGGAAACAAAGTTAGTTCGGGAGGCTTTGAAAACACAGATTGGTCCAGAAATGGGATAGAACAGGACTGAATGAGCAAATAAAACACAACAGTGAAGAACAAATGGATGCCATGCCTCAAATTTGTGCATGACTAGAATCTTTAAGGCTTTCTTATATTTGAACTGTCATGGGCATTTTGGGTTTGATACAGGGAAGAATACCAATATTAAGCTTACTTGTGCTCTCATCTGTACAAATATGTGAGAAATCAAGCTGTATTGGACTTCTGGTGAAGAAATGGCATATTGAAGATGGCTCTGCTAAAAGGAGAAGGAGAGAACTTCAGATTGTCCACAAATCTTCAATACAGTTGCTTCTCACAAGAAGACCACAATCTCCAGCAGGTTTAGAGCTATGGGAGATGAGGGAATAATCATCATTTTGTTCAAACCATGGTCAGCTCCTTGAAAAGGACACTGGGTTCACATACTTCCTTTTTTAATCAGTTTTGCAAATTGCTTGTTAACTGCTTTTCAGCCATTCGCTTCTACTTATACTGGAAATTCTTCAGCCTTCAATATTTGTCTGGCTTCATTTCAATTAATTTTTTTTCTTAATTTCATATGTTGATTAATCTTTTATTCCATTTCTTTGCTACTTTGCCACTTCATTGGTGATCCCCTTTTAATCACTACGTCTCGCTCTTTCATTATTTCATTGTTTTATTTTTAGATGATTCATTTTATTTTATTTTTTAAATCAAATCTAATTAGGAATTTTTAGAACTCTTTAAATGTCGATGGGAATCGAATACATTTAGTGTGCACCTTGAACCATGACAGAATTAAAACTCCTCACTTCATTCTTTAGGGGTGTTGGAGGAGGAACTAACCGTTCAAAGGGATGCTCTGCATGAAACTTCATCCAGGCAAAATGCAACTTCTAAGCTCACTGCACCCATATACTGTGTGTGTGTGTGTGTGTGTGTGTGTGTGTGTGTGTGAGAGAGAGAGAGAGAGAGAGAGAGAGAGAGAGAGAGAGAGAGAGAATGAGACAGAGAATGAGACAGAGAGAGAAAGAATGAGAGAGAGAATGAGAATGAGATAGAGAGAAAATGAGAGAGAGAATGAGAGAGAGAGAGAGAGAATGAGAGAGTATGTGTGTGAGAGAGAGAGAGAAAGCTGCATGCCAAAATAAACACAAATGTAGAGTCTGAGAACATGTGAACTGAAAATAGACTGGATGGAGGCCGATTTCCATTCCTTACCATTCAAACAGTTGATCAAGTGAGCATGGTCCAAAATGGCACATCACCGCCTCTCTCATCTCAGGAGGAAGAAGGGAGTGGGCAAAAAAGCTTCTGAAAGAAGCTTCTCTAGTAAAAAGCTAAAAGATTTATGCAATCTGAAGAGAAACCAGAAGCTTCTCAACATTCAGGCAAGTATATGTGGGCATAAAAAAATAATTAAGTGCCCTTCAATTCAGAGGGCTGAAATTAAAGTGAGAGCAAACAGTAGGAAAGAGAACACTAACTGAAAAGAGCAGCAACCTGGAGATTTGCCTTGCTCTGAGCCCTTTGCCCAACAGTTCACCACGTATTACCTCTGCTTCAAAGTGCCTCATTGAGGCAAAGCTTCACTGCTTTTCATAGGCCCAGTAATTAAATTGCAGCTTCAGAAAGTTAATTTTACAGAGTTTTTTTCTGCCAATCTTTGCAGTTCTCGGTGATATGGGTGAAAGGAACATGCAGTGGACAGATTTCTTTACTTTTAAATTACTTCTGAAAACTCTGTCTGTCCTACATAGGCTTCCAAATAGGCTGAGGAAGATTGGCGTAGCTTTAGAGGAATATCACTGAATTCTGATTCATAATGGGAACAAGGTGGACTTTCTAATGAAGCAGTCACACTGCATCTTTTCTAATGGGACCTGTTTCAATGGCAAATGGAGCGTGTGTAACAGAGACCTGTACAAACGAGTGGGTACCAAGAGCATATTTACAAGGTGATGTTTGAGTTTAAGGAACTATGAGCTGGCAAATAAAACTCATAGAAAAACATAAGCTATGCTTTCTTTTTAAAGATGCAGCTATTAGAGGATGTCAGCAATCTACCAGGAATCCCTAAAGAGGACTAGAACATCAATACCAAAAGAAAGAACCAAAGCAGTACATTTCCTTAAGCTCTGGAACTTTGCTTTGGAACATCGAGATACTCGGTGCAATGGAAGAGGTAAAAGGTAGAGGTTTCCCTTTCCAGTCGTGTCCAGTTCTAGGGTACAACTTCTCTGTATCTTGACCAGTGTTATCCAAAGACAATTTCCATGGTCTTGTGGCCAGCATGACTATATGCCAAATGAGCACAGAATGCTGTTACCTTCCAAACAAAGGGGTACCTATCATATGTTTTGGAATATAAGATGCCCCAGACTATAAGATGCACCTACCATTTTTGGAGATGAAAACAAGAAAAAAAAATCTGCCTCTGGCTCCCAGCAGCCATCAGGTATTCATATGGCCCATTTGCCATGGCCTGTTCACTGCGGCCCATTCCCCAACCCCCATTCACCGCCACCACGCCCTGTTCGTCTAGCCCATTCACCATTTGCCCCATTTGCCACCGGCGTGGCCCATTCACCGTGGCCCATTCGATGCTACTGTGGCCCATTCACTGTGGCCTGTTTGGTGCCACCACAGCCCATTCACCACCACCCATTTGCCACCGCTGAGCCCCATTCACCACTGCCACAGCCCATTTGGCATAGCCCATTTGCCGCTGCCATGGCCTGTTCACCACCGCTGTAGCCCATTTGTCACCACCCATTCGCCACCACCACTGCGCCCTGTTCACCGGCGCCGCTGTGCCCTGATCACCACTGCTGCTGTGCCCTGTTCTCCACCACTGTGCCCCATTTGGCATGGCCTGTTCACTGCCACTGCGGCCAGTTCAGCACAGTCTGTTCGCAGCAGCCTGTTTGCCGCAGCCTGTTTGCTGCCGCTGCGGCCCATTCGCCACTGCCACCGCAGCCCATTCTAGAACAGCAGATTGGTGCCACAACAAGCCCCCTCCCCCCACTGCAACATTCGCTGTATAAAATGCACTGAAATGGGGGTGGGAGTGCATCTTATACTCCAAAAAATACGGTATTTATCTACTTGCATTTGCATGTTTTCAAACTGCTAAGTGGGCAGGAGCTGAGGCAAGGAATGGGAACTCACCCCATTGTATGGCGCTTGGGTCTCAAACCCAGACTGTCAGCTTTCCACCTGGCAAGCTCAGTGTCTTTAACCACTGAACCATCGTGCACCCACAAAGAAAGAAATCAGAGACAAATGCAAGAGCTATCTTTAGTAGTCCAGAAACACAAGAGGACTTTTCAGTTCTCTCCTTCTTAACATCACTTTATTTTAACCAAGTATCCTTTCAAAGGCTGGGGACCCTACTTATGGAAGAGGGGAAATATATTTGTTCACCTATTTTCCTCGTACCCATAGGAACATTTCCTACACAGGCATAAATTCCAGATTTGGTGCTGTCTTGCTGTTGCCATTTCAGTGGGAGGAAGAGAAAGTCGCTTTTGGTAGATACCTAATATAACATTCTTACTATCACCCAATCAAAGAGTTATTTAGGGGAGAAGATTGGAAGAAAGAAAATGGCTGTGTGGAGTTTTGATTAAGTAACAATTTAAAGTAATGTTCCTTTTTGAAATGCTGGGTCAGATTGACTGTGTCAGTCCAATCTGAATACTATAATTAATGCTTGCTCTTTTCACAGGGTCAAACTAGCCAACCAAATAAGCTCTTCAGAACAGTTGCATGATTTGCTTTGAGGCTTCGGAATGAGGTGATGTTTTGAGGAAGAATATGGCTTCTTCACACGGGCCTGATAGTTATATTTATATAGTTATATATAAAGAGACTTTAGATCAGTGGTGTAAGATCCTGAAGCCAAAGGCTGAAATATTTCCACAATTTTGAAGTGTTTCTTAGTTAGAGAGCCAGCTAGGTAATGCTACAGGTACATTCCCACCACTTATTGTCTCTAGTTTCAAGATATAAGGAGCTCTATTTATATGTGTTTGAATGTGAAGGATAGCTGTATGTGATTCATGATATGGAACAAGTTCTATTACAAAGTTAAATTGTTCAGTTCATAAAAACTAAAATTGAGTCTTATTTATTTGATTTATTTAGCAATATTTATAGACAGATAAATCTGGTCATCTCTGCATGGTGTATGTATACAAATCAGTAACCAGTTCCTAATATCTTACTAGTTAAAAATAGCCAAACCAATGACACAGTATAATTATATTCACAAACAGTAACTGTGGGCAGGTGGGGGCAGAATGACAAACCAATGTGTACTACTCACTCTAGGACACAAAACTTGATGAAATTTCATGTCTAAATTTATGGATCTTGGGCTTTCTTATTCAATCTGGATTATGTATTCCCTCTCTGGCCGCTCTCAGAAGGTCAGATTAGATAATCATATCTCCTCAGCTCTTATTCTTAACACTGGTACACCACAGGATTGTGTGTTGAGTCCGATGGTGAAATCCAAATTTTTTTACTACCGGTTCTGTGGGCATGGCTTGGTGGGCGTGGTGTGGCGTGGCTTGGTGGGCATGGCAGGGGAAGGATACTGCAAAATCTCCATTCCCACCCCACTCTGGGACCAGCCAGAGGTGGCATTTGCCGGTTCTCTGAACTACTCAAAATTTCCACTACCGGTTCTCTGCTACTGGTTCTCCAGAACCTGTCAGAACCTTCTGGATTTCACCTCTGCTGGTACCATATTAACAGATAACACTGAAGTCTATAAACATTTAATAATTCTATCTTAAGGGGGCCTGATCTAAATTTGTTTTTCCTGCATTCAGATATTGGTTCAAGGTGTTTACACCATCTCTTTCTTGACCAAAATGGTGATGTAAAATTAGGTATCATAAGCATATTGCTAATATCTCACCTCAGACTGATGGATGACTTCTCTCTCCCTGGATCTTTATATAGATTTTAAATAATACAGAGGAAAGGACTGGATCTTGTGGTACCCATACTAACGTACCCAAGTCTCAACTCTTCCAGTTAACATTGACTGAATCCATCCATTCATATTGGAGTGAAACCATAATAGTCCAGTGCCTTTGACTCTCACTTCTTGAGAAGTCCAAAAGTACTAAAGTGTACTTTCCTCCATAAAAATCCTAAGGAAGGACCGTACTATATCTTTTTTTCTCAAAGAGTTCTTAACGAGACTCCAAAATAAATTGGAACCCACAACTATTTATTACATAACAGTTCCAGATACAAGTCCCAGAGTAAAGACAACCCATAAGTAAGAAAAGAGCCCATTGTAGCAAAATTTGAGTTAAAAACTCAAAGGTTCAAGTTAAATACCCAGTACTTCAAGTTCACTACTACTTATATTTTATTATACAATAATGCTCTTCCGGTTTATACACAAGTCCAACTTAAAAACATCCTTGAGAATGGAACTCATACTTAAACTGGGAACTACCTGTTTAGCATGCTCACAGTTCTCCATTTTGTTTCTTCACTCTTCTCCTCTCTGCTGCAGTGGCTCCTGGGACCTGTGATGCTATACTGTACAGTATACAATATATCAGAGTAATCAATGCTGTTTCGATCCCATGACCTGGAGTTCAGGAATCAAGGAATAAATCCCAAATTGCAAATCTGCTCTTTCAGGTAGAAACGTTTAGAAATGGCTGAAACCCCCCCCCCCTTTTTTTTTTTTTACCTTATCTGCATTTAATTTCAATTTGCTCATTTAACCTATTATTGAAATTTGGCAAACTTCAAGAAAACCAATTGCTACCTGAAAGTTTAATGATAAGGAGCAGTAGGACAAGGGTCATTAGTACATTAGTTGGACCTTGCTCCAAAGTGCCAATCGATCTTTTCCATAAGACTCTTTTGGGATCTTATAGGCCAGTACTAAAGATCATTTACATAATTTGTAGCATTGCTGTCTTTTGCTCATTTTATTCATTAATCAAAATTATATATCATCCATCTTACCATCTAAGTGGCTCTGAGCAGTTTTGAAACATGGCATCCCCAGAAAGGTACCATGAATGATAATAACAAAAACTATTAAGGCAGCCAGCTATTACAAGATCCAAAAAGCAATTAAGAGGTTCAGGAAAACAAGTGAAATCACTATTCCTAACAAATTCACAATGACTAATTTCGGTCCCATATCCCAAATGAAAAGCCTAACGAAATAGGCCTAGCTACAGTAATAGGAGATGTTAATGGGGTACATGCAAATTGGACCTGTGGTGCATTTTTAAATAGACAAGGAAATGAAGAGTAATGAAGGGGCTTAGTTAAGGAATGAAATATATTTATGAGACCTCCTTTAAAACCTCTAAGGCTGTACATTCGTATCAGCATCTGCAAAGTTAGTCTCAGTCATCAACAAAAAAGAAGATTCGTATTAGTATCAGGGCTAGAAGTACATGGAGGTTTGGTCAGAAGCAAGACCCACTCAGTTAACCTCTTAATAAAGCTAAGATGTGTCCTCTGAAACAACCAATTGTGGATAATTATCTCTCTTTCTTCAGCCGGGAAACAAGCTTCTGAGGAAACGGAGGAAGTTGAGTCCAATGAGTCACATCCTCAGCTCACTTCACCTTCATATTTCCCCACAATAAAATCCAAAACCTATATTCTGACTCCAATTACTGATTTAAAAAGGTCATTTATTTTGAAGCCGTTTGTTTTAGGTGCATAAGAAACCTGTGGTGCAGTTATCTGTTTATTTCTGTGAAATAAATCCCACTGCTCTGAAAGAGTTCTCAATTGCTAGCCAAACACGCTGACGTGTTCCCAAGAGCTCAATTGATATATGTACTGGATTGTAGCCATGGTATCCTTCACCCATTTTCTGATTGTTGTCGTGCTTACCAAAAACTGGTTAACCTTTTCTTTCTCTCCCACCATACAAATTGTTGAGCTAAAACTGGTATGCACTATAACTAAGCTTATAAAAACGACTAAATAAATCCAACTATGGCTATTAGCAAGTGAAAGAATTAAAAACCAAAGAAGTTGGTCCTTCCACAAGAAGAATGGGGCTTATTAATCTTGTACTGCAGAGCAGATAATGGTAATAACTTTGTCTAGCTCTGACTCTTAGAGTAAATTATGAGGACTGCAACTGACTGAAGCTCAGTAATTTATCCTCAGTCACTCTTAAACAGCCCCACTGTCACTGTCACCAAGAAAACAAAACTCATCCAGGTTTGTTCAAGCTTTTAATTTTCTTCCTATTGCTCCTTAGATCTCTTTGGCACAGCAAATGCATCTTGGAAATAGGAACTTGCTAGAACAATGACCATCTCTACAAACATTTTTTAAAATGTAGTATTACTCTGCTTAGCGGGTAGCCAGATATGACAGGACCATATGTCCAAAAAGCTCAAATTCCCAAAAGCAAATTGCAAGCTGGGCATGTTAAGTTTTCTAGTCTATATAATCTTAAACCCATTAGCAATTTAACAATTTGCTAATTAGCAAATTAGCAATTTAAACCCATCACCCGATCCGGTAGCGATGGCAGCGGGTGGTTCGGAGAACCGGTAGCAAAAATCCCTGTTCCCCCCCCCCCCCCCATGCCCAGCTGAGCCGCGCGATCATCAGAGACTTTTTTTTTTACTTTTTTTTACTTTTAAAAGCATTTTTTCCCTTTGGCCACAACCTCTTCTGCTGAAGAGGTTGTAGAAAATATGCTTTTAAAAGGTTCTGACAATCCCAGTTGCCTGGTCATCAGAGGCTTTTTTTTTCTTTTAAAAACAAAAAAATAATGCTTTTAAAAGAAAACAAAAGCCTCTGACGATCAGGCAACTCAGCTGGGATCATCAGAACCTTTTAAAAGCATTTTTTTTTCAGCAGAAGAGGTTGTAGAAAACATGCTTTTAAAAGTAAAAAAAAAAAAGTTGGCCACACCCACGCAGTCACATTACCCCACCACCACCAAACCACACCCACAGAACCGGTAGTAACAAATTTTACATTTTACCGCTGGGCAGTTCGCTATGAGCCCTAGTATTTCCACATGAATTCTCTTTGGGCTTTCCCTCACACCCTCAGCAATATACACTCCTTGTGATCTTGAGACAGAGGAAAGTACACACCTTCAAAAACAGCTAAAACCTACCCCCAACAGCATTCTTTTTCACAGAACTCCAAAACATGGGCAGCAAAACTGTAACCCTCATACAGAGGAAGGGGAGCTCAGTGGTAAGGGAAGAGTATAACGGATGGAAGGCTCCATATCTGCTAGAGAACAAAAAACCCTTTCTACTTTATATCCTTTTTAGTAAATGTGAACACTTATTGGGCAGGAAAAAACCCAAGAAGCAGAAATAACTGACAGGAACAGCAACCTTAAGAAGCCTAAAAATAAATAGTGTTAGTTGACATAAAGGTTCTGTTCTCTCCTTCAGTCAAAGCAGAAATGATCATTGATTATGTGCCATCGTGTTGGTTATCAATTCATAGCAACCATACTAGTGGTGGGTTGACCCCAGTTCAGTCCAGTTCGCAAGAACTGGTAGTAAAACCAGCGGGAGGCTCCACCCACTGACCCGGACATCATCATAGGTGATCTGCACATGCGCAGAAGAGTGTGCGGGCATGCAATCAAAGCAGGTACATGTGCGCGGGTGTGATGCGAACCGGTAGTAAAGGTAAGTAAAACCCACCCCTGAACTATAAATATATTTTCCATAACAATCTGTCCCTAACCTGGTCTTTCAGGTCTTCCAAAGTCTTGTTTTCACTTGCTTGGTCTTCTTAGTTGTTGTAGAAATACAGAACCCCATGGTGGGTTGGGAAGAAAGGATCCTCCCATAAGTCTATTGGAGTTGTAATGATTACAATCTTCCTCAGTCTCTTTCTCCATGTAATTCATAACATTTGCATAGGATAGGGGTCTCTAAACTTGGCAACTTTAAGACTTATGGACTTTCAAAATTTTCCAGCCAGGGTGGTTGACTGAGGAATTCTGGGAATTGAAGTCCACATGTCTTAAAATTGCCAAGTTTGAAGATCTCTGACATAGAAGGTTATACTGCATTTTCCAAAGGAAAAATGAACTTTCTCAATCATTTATTTTATTAAATTTATCATGAGGCAATCTGGCAATGAAATGGAGGCTACATTACAAGGACTTGCCCTCAACAAATTGTTAATAGACCCTGTCTTTACTGGGAGTTTTTTCATGTGGAGAGCTTGCCAATATGTTGCTTTTGAGTGCCACAGCAGTGCTATTCCAAAATAGCTTTGGGAAAGAACTATGCCACATTTGATTAGACTAACAGAGTTGGAAAGGACCTTGTAGGTCATCTAGTCCAACCCCCTGCCCAAGCAGGAGACCCTACACCATTTCTGACAAATGGCAGTCCAGTCTCTTCTTGAAAGCTTCCAGTGATAAAGCTCCCACAACTTCCGAAGGCAAGCTGTTTTATTGGTTGATCGTTCTCACTGTCAAAAAAAATCTCCTTATTTCTAGGTTGAATCTCTCCTTGGTCAGTTTCCATCCATTATTCCCTCGTCTGGCCTTCAGGTGCCTGGGAAAATAGCTTGACTCCTTCCTCTCTGTGGCAGCCCCTCAAATATTGGAACACTGCTATCATGTCTTCCCTGGTCCTTCTCTTCACTAAACTAGCCATGCCCAGTTCTTGTAACCATTTTTCATGTTTTAGTCTCCAAGCCCCTAATCATCCTGGTTGCTCTTCTCTGCATTTTTTCTAGAATCTCAACATCTTTTTTATAGTGTGGTGACCAAAACTGGATAGTATTCTAGGTAGTCTTACTAAGGCTTTATAGAGGGGTATTAGTATCTCACTTGATCTTGATTGTATCGCTCTGTTAATGCAGTTTAGGATTGCATTGGCTTTTTTGGCTGCTGCTGCACACTGCTGGCTCATATTTAGCTGGTTGTCCACTAAGACTCCAAGATCCCTCTCACAGTTACTGCTATTAAACCTGGTTTCACCCAAACTATATGTGTACTTTTGGTTTTTCTTACCTAAGTGTAAGACTTTACTTTTCTCCACATTGAATTTAATTTTGTTAGTTAGAGTGTCCATCCCTGTGATAGATGGCACAAGGATAGCATCACTCTTGTTACAAATATAATATAAGATCTCAAGAATATATCTTTTTTTACTTCCAGGATATTATTTATAGTCCTTGTTTTAATTCATTTTAAATGCAATTGCTATGAACAAATAAAATGACAACTTTTCTCCTCTTCTTCCAAACATCTTTACTAAAAGGAACAACAAATTGGCACGTATTCACACAGAACAGCAACTTCCTCTGCTACCTGTTTGAACTTTAAAATATGCACAACTCCATTATTTTCTGATTTCCCCAAAGCTTGTTATCAACATTATCATAACTATCAATGTTCTGAGTATCATGGTAATGTGAAGCTCCTGAGTAGTAATAAGGCTCAGCTCATTCTTGCTCATGACAATTTATTTTTACTGAAGACTCAGGTTCCTAGAATAGGTTAACTGCATTAGGCTTTCACCAAATGTTATCCCATCTCAAAACAATTCATTAATAACTTCCATGCCCAGCCAAGCTTATTCTACACAGTTGAGCTGATTCCCATATGCATAATTTGACAGGAGATTAGAAAAAAGGGAGATTTGTTGGACTGTCAAATTTTCTCCAGCTTTAAACATTTGCCTTCTGAGTGGGGTTGCCTGACATAATGACTGGAACAAAAGAATAGGCAATTTTTTGCTTGATCCCCTTTGTATGAACCTTTATTTTTAAAATTCCATATATTTTACTTTTATGATTACAATCCCATTTCAGATTGTGCCCTTAAATGCTTCTGAGGTCATATGAAATTACATATTCACAGTCATTTTAATATCTTTATCGATAAAGATGTAAAGATGGGGATGTAAATGCACATGTATTTTTATATATACATGATACCATGTTGTTAAATGAGAACCCGCATTATTATCAGAAAATTATGGATATGTGAAAAGAATAGAGGAGTTTGGATTAATTATTCAAATACCAAAGTATTTATGCTTGACACAAAAAGCAGAAGGGACAATTGTAAGTTATAACAAAATGGGGAGGGGGGGATTTAAAGCAAGTTGATGAATTTGTGCACCTGGGTAGTATGTTTACTAAATACAGGGAAATTGATGGAGACATTTTAAGATGTGCAAATGCTGGTAAACAGTGTGCCAAAGTGTGCTGTTACAAGGAATCAATGTTTGTTAAAATACGTCAAAATGGCTGTGTATAAGAACATGCTTCTGCCTGCTTTGTTACATGGAAGTGAAAGTTGTGTACATTAGGAGAAACACAATTGAATATGATGAGAATAGGGTCTTAAGAAACATGTGTGGTCTAAGATAAGAATGATAGGACCAAGAAAGGATGAATGCTGAGTAAATGTGGATTGATTGATTGATTAAATAATGAATGACAAAGACATAAATTGGGACAAATATAGAGAGGGAATGAGGATCAAACTGCAAAACTAATTTATGAAGGAAGAGTGAAGGGGTCAAAAGAAGGGGAAGACAGAGAAAGTCATAGTTGGATGGAGCTAATGAGATTCTCAAAAAGAGAGAGCTAATAAAACAGTATATGGATATAGTGAAAGCAAGAATAATTTGCAATGATAAGAATGGATAGTCTTACTGAATGAGATTAGTATAAATTATTTTACCTACCTTTTCTTTCCTTTTCCTTATCTTTGCTGTCCTTATCAGTATGACTCCTACCAGCTGCATCTGATTGTAAATTTCTCCCAAGGCAAAACTTCTTCTCTCCCTCCAATTTATACTTCTTTCCCATATCAATTTATGTGCTACCATATTTATGGTTCAATTTTATCAATGAACCTGACATGATTTTATAAGCTACCCATTCCATTATAGCTCCCAGTTAAGAGCCTTCAGACATGTACTTCTAAAATACGTGAACAGTTGGCCAAGTCCAAATCCCAGCCTTACTGAGGGTATGGAGAATTGTAAGAAATATTTGGGAGGAAGGGATGGCAGAGTTACACATATCAATTTGAATCATATTCTGAAATCCATGAGGCTTCCTAGGAACAATGGCCTCATAATAGCTTATATACATTTTTTTTAATTATTATTATTAGATTTATATACCGCCCTACTCCCGAAGGACTCAGGGCAGTGAACAGCCAAAAAATAAAACACACAAACTACAAAATTTAAAAGACAATATAAAAACCCATTAAATAATTTGGCCCAAGACAAATTTAAAACACCCCTAATATTTTAAAACAAATTTAAAACTGACAATTAAAAGGGAAGATTAGGCCAGGCCAGCCTGTTGAAATAAAAAGGTCTTGAGGGCATGGCGGAAGATGCACAAATCCGGGATCCTCCGTATCTCTGGGGGGGAGGCCACTCATTCCAGATGGCAGGTGCCCCCATAAAGAAGGCTCTCCCCCTGGGGACCGCCAGTCGACACTGTTTGGCTGACGACACCCTGAGGAGCTCCTCTCTATGAGAGCGTACTGGCCAGTGAGAGGCTACTGGTGGCAGAAGGCAGTCCTGTAAGTACCCAGGTCCTAAGCCATGGAGCGCTCTAAAGATAGTAACCAATTTTATTTCCTTTTCTACCACATCTTTGAGAGACCGAAATCTATTTAAGAAACTCTTGAAAGAAGATGCGCTGCAGCACAAAATATGATTTCATGGGTATGTTACATTTTTGAGGTGACACAGAGAGGTGTCAAAAATTTAGGTGAAGGTAGCACACAGAAGAAGCTTTGGCCTGAAGAATTTCCAGTAGAAAGATGTTTGCAGAGCCTTCAAAGAAATCTCCCATAAGAGTGTGGAAGATTGGCCTTGGATTTCTAATGAATGTGTATTAGACTTTATAATGTTTTTGGAATGAGATTTATTGTATAAACTGGCAAGAAAAGGAAGCATTTCTGTGGCTTGCATGGAGGAGGCAGCTAAAATAAATAAAGTGGGATCAGTGTGAAAATGTAAAAGGAGTAAATCTCATCAGATATATGCATTCCTTCCACTCCCTGCACCCTTTCCCCCCATCTAATGCATAGCCTGGGGAGCAACATAATGATGTGAAATGAGTTAACATGAGACGTGTCTAAATAAATGTATTGTCAATTTAGAAAGATGTTTCATTTACAACTTCCTGTGCATTCCAAGCTGAACAGCTTTTTTTCTCATAGAGGCAAGAAAGGATGGGGAATTAATTTAGGGACAAAAGAAACAAAGCTCTACTATTATTCTTTTTCTCTTCATTGTTGTCCCATGTTCCATTGGCTCATAGGATGTGCTAAGATCATGAAACACAAACAAATAGAAAAACTGTTCTAGTTGGAGAAAAGTAGTAACCTACTAGCAACTTTCTCCAAGCCACAGATTACTTGACATTAAAGACTCCTGAAAGCCAACTCAATGGAGACAATTTTGCATGCTGGTTGGGGTTTATGGGAACTCTAATCCCAATTTATATTCTGGGCAAAAAACTGGTAAAGAGATATTTAATTATGTGAAAGTATATGTAAAACTGTTCTTACAAAGTACAGCTAGGAAGAAGACTGTTGATGACCTTTGCTGAGTGGAGCCTTTCTGAGTAGAACTAGTTTGATCTAGTGGTTAAGGCACTGGGTAAGAAATCAAGAGACCATGAGTTCAAGTCCAACCTTGGCCATGAAAGCCAGCTGACTGACTTTGGACCAGTCACTCTCTCTTAGCCCAACTCACTTCATAGGCTTGTTGTTGTGGGGAAATAGGAGGAGGAAGGCTGTTGGATATGTTCACCATCTTGAGTTATTTGTAAAATAATAACATAACATAACATAACATAACATAACATAACATAACATAACATAACATAACATAACATAACATAACATAACATAACATAACATAACATAA
>WNWU01000006.1:36859261-36880530 GCA_012654045.1 Ptyas mucosa | reverse complement strand
AACATAACATAACATAACATAACATAACATAACATAACATAACATAAAATCACCTCAAGGATCTCCAGAACTTCTCAGCAGTTTGGGAATGGCATCTTCTTTTGCCATAAAATAATGAAATGTCCTATGTTCAGGTAGATATCTTTGTGCATATGTGGTATGTGCTTGGTTCTTTTTTAGGTTTTTGGAGTTCAGGGTGTCAAAAATATAGAAAATGCCTGCCTGACATGTCACACACATATACAAACATTGGACATTAAGAGTGTCATATTATTTTATTCATCTTTCCCTCATTTAAACTGGACTGCCTTAAAAGTCAAGCTCAGTGCTTAGTGATTACTTGTAGATGCTTCTGTCATTTTCTTGGCAGCACTATGCCAGTGTGATCTTCTGGGAAGCTTCTTCTGTTTCCTACATCTTGCCTACAAACCTGGTTATTTCCCATTCAGAAGTTAACCTGAGGTCAACTACCTTCTGCCTCTGCAGCTGATCTAGAATGTCTCTAGAACAATGTTTCTCAACCTCAGCAACTTTAAGATGGGTGGACTTCAACTCCCAGAATTCCTCAGCCAGCATGGCTGATTGGGGAATTGTGGGAGTTAAATCCACACTCTTACAGTTGCTACGGTTGATAAAACACTGCTCTAAAAATAGGCAGACGTGCACTGATAATAGGATAAACAGGAAAACCATATGATTTTTGTTCCCTCCCAATTGGTATATGCATATTAAAGAAGGCAAATGTTAGCAAATCTTCCTGCCCGTATTGCAATTCACACATATTTTCCCTCCAATAAATATGCTCACGGACTGCAAATCCCATAAACTTTTCTCACAGCCCTTCAAATCTTGCTGAAGCAGAAGCAATAAAATCCCCTCCTCTCTTAGCCCACAATATTATTACAGTTCAGAACTGAGCTGTGCGATGCCTTTAAAAAAAAATGTGTGTTCTTGTTCTTTTATACATTGGTGTACTATGGAAGAAAATGTCCCCCACCATGTAACAACCCAGATGGCATTTACCGTGTTAGATATGAATGCACATTTTCATTCCAGAACACGGTTTTATACAAGATACTAAATATTCTTAATTGTCACATAAACATTGTGGCATTTTGAATATATGGCGTGCGGATTGCTGAGGGCAGCCATAGCTTTCATTGGCAAAGCTGCAAGGCAAATGACTCCCCACTTTCTAAGTGTTCAACACGTCCCTAATTAGAAAACTAATTACAAATTACTAAGTTTGAAAAAGACACGTCTATTGTTGAAAGAGATTTAACTGCTTTTTTAATGGTCGGCAGTGCTAATAAAGAGGGCCGTGCAAAGTTTTAAACATGTGATTTGATTCAAAGGAGATCGTGTCGCGCCATTCCTTTGGAAGAAATCTTTGAATCAAATCTTCAAGTTGAGTCAAATACTGATTTGAACCAGAGGTCTTAAAGGCTCATTCGGCAGCCTGTCAGGTGTTGTTTTTTTTGGGGGGGGGGGGGGGGTGTAGCACTTTTATCCTTGAGCTTTCCTGGGACAAACCATGTACAGTATGCAGTGTGTTTGAACGAATGAATGGCTGAAGAGCATAATGGATTGTCTTATATTGACAGGAGCAGATGTCCCCTAGATTTTATCAATTCTACAAAACCTGCCTTGCTTTATTTGGAGGACAGAATGAATCTGTCAGTAGCTGTTGTACTGTTTATGCACGACTCTCTTCCTAGGACTTGTCTAATCAGAGTTGCTTGAAATAAGAACTGCAGCTTTAGTTCCTCTTTCTTATACATGGGTTTCTCAAAGGTATTCTGCTCCTCCCTTTTTTTAAAAAATTCACATGTATGTAATCCTTTCCCTAAATCTATAGCCTTTTATTTTTTATCCTTAATTGTTAGTCTGTTTGTTTGCCCTGTAGGATAGTAGCATCTATTTAACGCTGCATCTTGTGGGCCCAAAGTTCTTTCAGTTTAATTATTCCCACTTCCATAAAAAAAAAACTTCTGGTAACACCTTTTAAACCCTCCTTGGCTTGGTGCCCAGGAACCTAGAGAACTCTCTTTCTGAACCCACCCTAAGATCCCACTGAGGGATGGGGCAAGTTGTGGTCTGACGACATGTCTTCTCAGGAGCAGTTGTGCCATTTTGGAAACAACCTGCCAACTGAGACAAGGAGAACCCACAAACCCCTGGCCTTCGAGTAGTCATTAAAAACTGAATCGTTCTGCAGGTGATATTGACATTGATGGAGGGAAAACTACTTGAGTTAGTTAAGTTCTTGAGTGCTGTTTGAATAGGCTTTCTTCAATTGTAAGGCATGCTGATTCCTTTGTTGAAAAGGAGGTCTATAAATAATCAGATAAATAAGTTATAAACACCCAAATCTTTTTCTTTCTGCTTCTTGTCTGCCTCTCTCTTCTTTGGTATGAAGCAAATTTGCCTTCTTATTGTGTGAGAGTGTCTGAGAGGCTGTGTTTACTGTTTGTCTGTTAAAAATTTGTTATCCTGCCTTTTTTTTTAATATGTACAACTCAAGGCAGCATACCAATATCCTTTTTTCTTCTGTTTTCCCCACAATAACCCATAAAGATGAGTTGGCCTGAGAGACAGTCACTGACCCAAAGCAGGGGTGGGTTCCACTTACCTTTACTACTGGTTCGCAACGGGAGCGTGCATGTGCACACTTCTGCGCATGCGCAGAAGCTTCTGCACATGCGCAGATCACCCATGATGACATCATGGCAGGTGGGCGGAGCCTCCCACCGGTTTTACTATCGGTTCTATAGAACCGGACCAAACTGGGAGCAACCCACGACTGACCCAAAGCCATCCAGCTGGTTTTGGATGTCAAATCTGCGTTCACCACCAAGGATAGGTTTTCTGTCATGAAATTTTCGCTGTATCAGTTATGTATGATGATCCAACTGGATTTGATTGCATGGCAGCACTCATAGAGCACGTCAAAATGTTCAACTTTCAATTTCCAAACATTAGGGGTGCTCAAAAGTTGTGACATGCTTTGGGGCGGGGGTGGGTTCCACTTACCTTTACTACCGGTTCACAATGGGAGCACACATGCAGATCACCCATGGTAATGTTGCAGCGGGTGGGTGGAGCCTTCTGCTGATTTTACTACTGGTTCTATAGAACCAGACCGAACCGGGAGCAACCCACCACTGCTTTGAAGATTGTAAAAATATTTTGGTTACTTTAATATAATTTAGATGTGCTTGCTAAGTAACTACATAAATATCATAACTTTTTAACATTTTGTTTGTTTCATTTGCAGTCCAATGAATGAATATGTTTGTCAGTTTGTACTCATATCAGATCAAACCTTAAGTTGGGGTTGTTTTTTCAAACACTGAATCTAAAATTGGTTTAGGTGCATTCCCTATTAAGATATGGTGGTATATTCTTCTTACTACAAGTACAATAATCTCCCATTTTTTATAAGCAGGGTTGTACAAATGGAATTATTAAATCATTAATTACTTTAGCTAATAGGTGTGTTAATTAATGATCCCAACAACTCAGGGAGGTAATGATACCAACAATTCAGGGAGGTAATGTTGGAGGTAACATAAACCATAGATCTATGTTTATGTTTCCCATAAATCTACAGTTTGATTTAAATATAGTTTGATTTAACAGTTTCCTAACGGTGAGAACAATTGACCAATGGAATGGCTTGCCTTCAGAAGTTGTGGTGCTCAATCACTGGAAGCTCTTAAGAAGAGACCGGAAATCTACTTGTCTGGAATGGCATAGGGTCTCCTGCTTTGTTGTGACTCTGACCCCCGAGCCCATCTTATCGGAGGGAGAAGGCTTCAAAAGTGAAGGAGAGGAGTTGGCCAGGCCTCCCTCTCCAGGATCCTCCTCTCTGGCAATGCCTCAGGTGTCTCCCGAAGGAGAAGAGATTGGCCAGGAGCCAGGTATCCCTGAGCAGTCGCAGTCAGACAGTGATGGAGATAAGTCTTGGCTGGATCCATGCCAGCGTCAGAGAGACAAGTGCATGCAACAGAAAAGGAGGCATGCCAGAGATTAAGCTGAGTCACTGGACCACACCCCACAGGGGATAAAAGGGGGTGTGGTGGCCATTCAGGCTCTGTGACGGAGAAAGCTAGACAACTAGCAAGTTGCATTGTATCTCTGAAAGTACGTTAACTGCCTGCCTTGGATTGAATATGGACTGGACTTGACAACTCTTTGGACTTTGTGTATTGTTTTGGTTTATCCGTCGGAGGAAGTTTTGGTTTATCTGTTCCTCTGTGAGTAAAGTTCTTGGCAAGCAGCTACTGGGTTGCTGCCAATCCTGTTAATGAAGGAATTTATTGTCTGCAAGTTTTATTTAACCCCCGGCTGACTGTTTGTGTGTGTGTCTGTGAGATGGGGACAGAACATACTTGTACATGAACTTCAAGGTCTCTTCCAACTCTGTTATTCTGTTAACCCTGGTTACTTAGCCAAGCAATAGTGGCTTAGTGCTAAGGCAATGCCTAACAAACTATGTAGGGGCAAACCTAGCCAAAATGAGTCTCTATAATAGTATCAGGCCAGGTCTGATAAAATAATTCAGAATTATTATCATAGTTTAAAGAAGATATCACCCTTCACGAAGGCATGTACTGATTGAGCTTCTCCCGCTGAAAGCAAGAAGCCAAACAGTTGAGGAAGCTAGAAGCCAACAGTTGAGGAAATCAATCTAAGACTAAGGTTGTGGACCTCCAGATGTAATTGCTATGATGCATGATTGCTTATCTACCCATCCTGGCAGAAATTAAGAAAATTGAAAATATAGTATATGGACTGTTAAATATTTCAGCTGGTCAGTGTTAAGAGAAAACAAATGAGTAGACCCGTGCCTGCAAAAATAGAAAAAACAGCCCCTTTGAGTTCCAGCATAGGTTAATTACCATAAGTTGACTGGATCAGCCTCCCGACTCTCAGCTGATTTGTTCTCAGCTGTTTTGCTAGCCGCAAAGAGGTGCAGATTTTTTCCCCCCAAGCCATGCTGAAAACCAAAACTGAAAGTAAAGCAGGGTCTTTGCTGCAATGTGACAAAATGAGGCAGAGAGAGATTTCTTTTTCTTTTTCCTCACCATAAAGGTAGGTGGAAAATTGCAAACAAAGGGAAATTTAGGGCAAAAGAGGAGGTTCAAGATTTTAAAACACAAAAGAAAAAAAGCTCTATTTAACTAGGGAATTGTAATAATTGAAATACAATTAATTGTATATTGTGTTGAAAGCAGAAATGGTTAAGTTGTGGTTTGGAGGAATATATGGGGGAAATTATTTGGTTTATTATTATTGGTAAATATAATTAATTGATTTGTAAGAAATTGGATTGCATGGAAATAATTGGAATATTCATGTTCATATTGATTAATATACAAAAAAGAGTTATATAACTAATTGATTTATATTAAAATGTTGAATTTATATTAAACAACTGTATTACATAATTACATAATTAACCAATGTGAGGATGGATATAAAAATAGATGACAATGGGAAGGGGTATAATATAGAATAGAAGGGAAAAATTGAATTTGATTAAGATTAGAGATGAGGATGAAGGGTAATATTGGTTTTCTAAAAAAATAGATGAGGAATAAATATGGCAAAAAGGAAATATAGAAATTGTAAATTTAATTGAAATGACTAAACACTGTTTAAATTTGTGAACCAGCCAAATACACTGTTCAAAGAAAATACATTGTATGTTTGTATGTGTATTTCTAATTATTGCTATTTATTCATATTTGTTCTCTTTTATTCTTTAAAGTTTAACAATTCATTCTTTATCTTAATATCTTTATATTTGTTTGGGGTTGGTTTTCTTCCCTTTCATCTTTTTTATTATACAGCAATCTTTCTCCTCAAACCTACCACCTCTCTCTTTTCTTTCCTTCTTACTTTCTCTTCCCCCCTCTTCTCCTCCCTACTTCCTCTTCCTTTCTCTTTCTCCTCTTCTCTTCCTCCCTCTCTTACCTTCACTCCTACTCTAATTTCCCTTCCCTTCCCTCATCCCTCTCTTTTGCTGTATCCTTTTATGCACATGGACTACTCAGAGGGCTGAAAAAGTAATTTTGGACTGGTCCTCGCATTTTTGACCAGTCCTCGAACTTACAACTGTCCTCACATTTTACGTTTTTGCCCTATCTTGTCACCATGGTGAAGAGAAGCAGTTGTGAAATGAGTGACATGGTTGTTAAGAATGCTGCACCGTCATAAATGTGAGGATGGTCATAAGTGTGAGGACCAGTCAAAAGTGCAAGGACCTGTCAGAAATGACTTTTTTCAGCCCTCTGAGTAGTCCCTATACACATAGCCATGGCCACCCGGTCACATGACCAGCTAGCCATGCCCACCTGGTCACATGACCTCCAAGCCACACCCACAAAATAAGCCATGCCCACAAAACCGGTAGTAAAAAATTACAGTTATGAAGTAGGAACGAAAATAATTTTATGGTTGGGGGTCACCACAACACGAGGAACTGTATTAAAGGGTCACAGCATTAGGAAGGTTGAGAACCACTGATCTAGAACAAGCTTCCCTGTCCTGCTATCAACCAGATATGTTGGAGATCAGTTCCTACCATTTCCAGCCTTCATTTTTCTGAGAAATAAGTGAGTAGTGAGTCAACACATCTGAAAGTCCAAGTTTGAGGAAGTAAACTCTGAGTCATCCTTGTTGGCTAGTATGCACATTCCACACACAAAAAGAAAATACTCAGATTCATTGATTATACATTTCCATACAAAACCATTAGCAAGAATACGTTTGAAGTGATAACATGACTCACACATCAACCATCAAAAAACAAAATTATTCACTACTAGCTGATAACCCGGCATTGCCCAGGTATTTATTTATCCCAATCCTGTATTAGACAGGAAGAGCAACTTCACCATGAGCCCTGATTTCAGTGAGAATTAAATTAGTTAAAAATGTTTTTCCCCGTGCCCCCCAGAAGCATCAAGTAAAATGATACCACCTTGTTTTGCTAACTGATCCATGATCATTTGGTATGCTTTTTTCTGATCTTGATTTAGAAGTGGCTTCTTGTCCATGATATATGCACTAAGCTGTAGTTCTTTTCTCATATGTAATCTGCATGAAGCACGTCGTGTCGTTCTCATAGTTGTGCAGGCAGGCTAAGTTGCAATAATGTTTTATTGATCATCAAAGTCTTGTTGAAAATGTCTGGACCAAACAATTTCTAATGTTGGATTTTCCCCTTTACCAGAGGGAGCCCCCTTGTGGAGTACTGTGAAGCCGTTACCATGGCAACTCCACTGTGTTGTACAGTAGAAGCTATTTTAAGGCAGTCCAGTAGAAGCCATTTTAAGGCACAACAGGCTGTATCTTAACAGAATACACACCCCGAGGGGTGTAAGGGGTGTCTTACCACCACAGTATTTCTTTTCAGAGAGTAAGTCATCTGTGTACCAAGTTTGGTTGAAATTGCTCAAGGTTTTCCAGAGTTACAGTATGCTGGAACACACAGACACACACACACACACACACACACACATCCATTTTTATATAGAGAGATTTACTAATCAATGATTCTGCATTAGTTTATTTTGTGGACGTTCCAACAGATCTTCAATCTATAAGAAAGGTAGGAACCCTTATCCTGTGGTGGCGTTATTATTGATTTATTGATTTATTTGTTGCATTTAGACACTGCCACAATCCCAAAGGGCTTCTGATGTTTCACAGAAATGAAAATACACAATTAAAATGCACAATGAAAAGATCACATCCTGATTAAAACAAACAAAACACAGAATGCAAAATGTAAACAAAAAACCAATCCACGAATCTCAACCAGATGGTATCACAGCCCAAATACTCTCTGGGAGAGTTCTGTTTTGAGCTGCTTCCAAAAAACTGTCAAAGTGGGAGCTAACATAATGTCAATGTTCCTTCATTCAATGACAACCTCCCAAATCCAGGAAGCTATCCTGAGCTCCTCCCGCATACAAAGAAAGCAGGTGGAGCAAAGATCTAGTCCATAGGTCACAGAAGTCATCCTACAGAACATCCCATTCATTTCACTGCAAGTCGTAAGTCAAAAGAAATCTCAAATAACTAGCCAGAAGATGTCCCAGTTATCATCAGAGTCCTTTCTCACATGGAATTAAGACTTAAGCAAATCTGAATGACATTACTAGCAAAATGTTGCACTAATTGATCATAGCAGTCAATGGAGAGCTCTTTATGCTGGCTGTTTCCTAATGATGAATTAGTCACTGTAAACATGGTTACTGGATGACAACCTACTAATTTAATAAGAAAGGAGAAATAAATATGCTTGGCCTCTCCTATCACTACAGAACAGGCCTGAGTGAGGGCATATATTTACACTGAACCAGATTCCCTTTTGTTTTTCTTTACTGACCCCCTAGGTTCAGTTTTGCTGCTTCATTTCCTGGGAGCCCTCAGTAAACCAAGGAGTCAGAACAGAGAAAGAGTTGCCACTTGGGACAATTTCATTAAGGGCGCAAATTGTTTTCACCTTGCCATCAGTGACCTCGGACATCAGTGGATTCACCTGTAAGATTGTCAGGAAGCTACCCAAGCAACTGTTGAAAACTATCTGGGTCCATATGGCACTTGGAGCATACCATTCAAATACTTTAAGTCCAGCCACACAGAGGTCATGGGTGGATATGAATCACACCTGGATCAGAGAGTGATCTGACAATGGCAGAGGGATGATGGTCATACCCTCCTCATCTAAATTGCCATTGCTTGAAAACAAAGACAGATTTAATATGTGTCTGCCCAGCAGGCCCAATCATGAGAGAAGCCCATGGTTCCAACAGCATCTATGCGTTCCTAGGTCAGACAGAATCTAGCATTCATCACACGGAAATTAAATCCCTAACCCCAATAGGCAGACTATCTCCATCACCAGTCCAGAAGCCTAGGAAATATGATTCTGGGCAGCAGGTTGATCAGTACATCAACAAGACCTCAATCTGTCTCTACAGTCTAATTTAACACATAGGCAACTTGCCCTTGCAGGAACAGTGACCCTGGTCACAAATTAATCTTCCAATACTTTATTGACAGCATGGTCCTACCCTCAAAGGTAATACAGGACCAGAAATATTTCTGGGTAAGTTTCAGAAAGGCCAATAATACCATCTTCACCTAGCCAGATCTTTGTAATATACCAGAGTTGTCTAGTTGTCCGTACCAAATCATGCAGGCTCATTACAGATAGTCCTGAAATATACTGAACTATACTGGCAGTCCCTTCGGTTCAAAAGCACTGAACATACAGCCATCAAGTTCCTGGATTGGGACCTGGTATTAAGGTTCAGTCTGGCTAATATTGTTATTCTATGTACTTCTTTCCACCATATAGGAGCCTGAGTGCCGTAGGAGGCTAATGCCTCCTACTAAGGCAGCATTTAACATCCAGCTGCCTGCAATTACTGCAAGTTAGAATCTCACCAGGCTTAAGGTTGACTCAGCCTTCCATCCTTTCTAAGGTGGGTAAAATGAGGACCCAGATTGTGGGGGCAATAAGATGACTTTGTATAAATATATGCAAAAAGTATGAAGGCTATTGCTTAACACATTGTAAGCCGCCCTGAGTCTCCGGAGAAGGGCCGCATATAAATAAAATTTATATATATATATATCTGTCTTCTCAAGTTTTCGCAATGTGCAAAAAATTAAAATCTCGAGTGTTTTCCCGCGTCATAGTAAATAAGTTAGTTAAAAATGTTTAAAATTCTGGTTAAAATCTCATCTTAAAATCTTCTAAAGCTTAATCTTAAATTTAAGATTAAGATAAAATCTTAGAAGATTTTAAGCTGAGATTTTAACCAGAATTTTAAACATTTTAAACTAACTTATTTACTATGATGCGGGAAAACACCTGGGGATTTTAATTTTTTGCATATATATATATATATATATATATATATATATATCTTCCCTAATTCCATGTTTGTATTAGGTATTTATCAAAAGATGCTGGAAAGTACCAATGTTTTCCTTTTGTTTTTCACTTGATTCATGAAGCACTTCTAGTAATATGAAAAGCAGTTCATGAATTGCTCAAGAGCTGGCACAAGAATAGTTGTGTGCCCATTTCCATATAAATGGTCTTTTTACTATGCAGACCAGTGATAATTTATGAGCCTGAATTCTCATTTGCAAAGAGAGGTCCTGCTGGCACGGCCCTTCTGTTTATATGCAAGTGAATTATAATTTCAACACCATTACAGTAATATAGATTCACAACTGATAGAGGTGTACCTAATTTTGACCTAGAACAAAATGCTGATAAGCCTTGGGAGATTTGGGGAATAATCACAGGCTCTTTAGAATAAGGCATGCTTCATTTCACCATCTGAAATATGTCTACAATCTATGTTCATGTTATAAAATATTATTGAATAAGGATTGAAAGTTCTCCACTAAAAGGATAATGAAAGTGGAGGGAGCTTTTAAAACTCTGGAACAGATTGACTGACACTCACTAGATATGTTGGGACTACAATTCCTAGAATATCTCACAATTTGACCAATTTAGCTGAGATTTCTGGGACTTTCTGGGACTCCTACCAATCTAACACATGCCTGAAGCTTGAACAGCTCTGAATGGTCATCTACATTTCCACATTTATCAAAGATTAGATCATTTGGACTAGCTAAATGTAAGAATGCTGTGAAGAAGGACAGCACACACTAGTGCGACATAAATTGCATAGAGGGCTGTGGCTACATCCTCTCTTTTGCTGGATCAAGGCATTAGACTTTTATAATACCAGAATAACAATATTTTGTGTGCTTCAGATATATGTAAAACTTCAGTCAATCAATGAAGTGTCATGACCTCACTTTATTTCCTATTGATAACACTGACACATATCTTACAAGTTAATAAAATATAAGAAATGAAAAAAAAAGATGTTTGTTTTCATTTAATATATTTTAAATGAAACTTAACCCAAGAAGGTGTGTTTGATCAAACTTTCCAAGTACGTGGCAAAACTGCATCTTTTTCACATTTTCATTTTGATTACTGTTACATTTTGGGGGGGGGTTATAATTATTGTAATCTGGTTGGATGAGTTTGGGCCAGTTACTCTATATCAGCCAATATATTTCTTTCTGAAAACAAAAAACAAGAACCCTTTCCCCAAATAATATAGGAAAGAAGGAAGGAAGGAAGGAAGGAAGGAAGGAAGGAAGGAAGGGGCAAGAAAATACATAGCATATGTTCATGTATTCATTTTTATAGTATATTATGCAGAAATATCTCAATAAATGATATTTATCTTTCAGTGCAACATCCAGAGTTAATCTACATCAATTACTCATCTGATAAGTACATAACTCTACAGACCACTGGATAACTGAGGCATATGTTCCTTCTTCCAGTGATGAAGACTATTCTGCATGTGACCTAATTATCTTCCCTGTCAGCTATAGTGTGTATATGATAAACATGTGGAGATGTTCCCAAAGCACAGATGTCAGTTAGGACAACAGCCAACAACAGCTCAGCTTCAAAGTGATGGAAGTCCAGAGCAAAGAAATATGGGAAGGGTAAGAAGCAACAGCAATGGTTTTACATCGCTGTGGCTATAATCTGCTATTTCTATAACTTCATTCCAGTAAATAAGAAAGTTCCTTATCTCGTTGAGCCATGCAATGTGTCTGGTAGACTTCTGCAGTTGAACCGAGTAAAGTTGAAGGTATTGTGTCCTGGTTCAGCAAGTTGCACAATACAGAAGCAAAATGGGATAATTCTGCAGTATTTTGCAGTATTAATACTAGAGCTTCAAAGAGAGCAGATATCCATGACCGCCTCTCTACATACTCTGCCTCCCAGTAACTTGACTCTTCCATCTCTGTAAAGTGAAGATGCCATGCTGCCTCGTCACCATTTCCTCCTGCTTTTTAAACTGAGTAGGTCTCCTACCCTTTACTGAATTAAGGAGTTATGATGTCCCACTGTTATTTCAGCCCTTTTTTTTTAAATTAAGGGACTGATTTTTTTCCTGGTTTTTGTTTGCAAAAACAAATGTAACAAGGCAACAATGGGGATGGTGGTATAAGATATAGCTAACACCACAGTTATTAGCTATGTGTTTAACTGAAATGTTTTTTGTTACATTTTATCTTATGTCCTCATATGATAATTTTATCATACATAATCCAGTTTCACAGCTTTGCTGGAAGGCAGTGTATAAATCCTCAAACAAACAAGCAATTAAATAAATGAATAGTCCATTAGCATTTACACCATTTCTTAGAGCATAGTTCTTAACACGTGAGACATTTAAATAGAGGAAGCATAAATTATTTCCAGACCTATTCTCAACTCATTATCTATGTGTTAATTAGTGTTGTGGGTGTGTTTTGTTGCCCTGTCTCCTACTGAATTAAAGCAAACTGTGTGCACTCTTTAAAGTGCAAGAAATCAGAACGTATCTTCCTATCGAAACTAATTTGTTTTGTTTTAGTTGTGATTCATCTGTAATTTGCATTGTATGCTTGCCATTTCTGTACAATCCAAAGATACGTTGTGAAATTATAATAGTAAAAGTCATCTGCCAACAAAAAAAAAATGTGTGGGTGGGTGAGTCTCACATGCTGTAACCTATGTTCTGTACTTTTTTTTAATCCAGAAGAAGTTCTAAAATGAAATTATGGGATGAATTGGGTTTTCCTCTAAATAATTAAATTCTGCTAAGGATTATATTTGGTTGATTGTTTTTATTTTTAGTAATTAAGCTTTTTGTCAGGACCAATACATTATGCTATCAATGATGCAATTAATCATCACAAGTAACTACATGATATTATAACATCTTTTATTTCAGTATAGAAGTAATTAGGATGCAAAATATTCTTTGATTAATCTTTGAATTTAATATGGTGCAATGCATTTGTAAGTTTGGAGTAGGAAATTAACCATAGCAGTCACCATTTACAGCTATTTATGACAGTAATTGGAAATACAAATATCTGATCATTCATTATGCTACTATCATTTGTTAATCCAGTTTATTGCTATTTTTCATTCTTTCTGAGTAGATTCAAAATTATTCTATTAGTTCAATTCATATTTTCATCTATTGCAATATTAAAGTTTTCTGGTAGCTTCACAAAATAACAGGGATGCTAAAGAGACAATTTGAGATGTCAGACCATTGGAAGAGGACCAAGAAAAGTGCAGAAAGAATGGAGAAAAGAAGGCATGGGCTTCTCAGAAGAATTCCCCCTTACAGTATCAATGGCTACTATCTTGGCTCCAGATAGTAAACATTGAGGCATAACTAGTCAAACCATCTTGAACGATGTAAAAAGGAAGCTGTTACAGCTGCAAAAAAGGACTAACCTCTTTTAAAACTACTTTTAAATTCTTAAATTTTAATCTTATAAATTGGGGTTTTTATATTTTGTTTCAGGACCAAATTATTTAATTGTATTTTAAACAATCTTTAAATATTTATATTATATGTAATTTATTGTTTGACTGTACACCACCCTGAGTCCTTCGGGAGTAGAGCGGTATATAAATGTAATAAATAAATAAATAAATAAATAAATAAATAAATAAATAAATAAATATTTTTTTTAAAAAAGCTAATACAGTGCTAGGTTGCATCAACAGAGGGATAATTACAAGATTACGTGAAGTGATAATACCACTTTATACTGCACTGGTGAGACCACTTGGAATACTGCAACCAGTTCTGCTCACGATGATACAAAAACATGTTGAGACCCT
The DNA here is from genome assembly GCA_012654045.1 of Ptyas mucosa. Taxonomy (NCBI): domain Eukaryota; kingdom Metazoa; phylum Chordata; class Lepidosauria; order Squamata; family Colubridae; genus Ptyas; species Ptyas mucosa. The sequence continues at coordinate 36,866,762 of WNWU01000006.1, read as the reverse complement.
AAAAAGAGAATAGCAACAAAGTCAAACAATAAGGAGTCTGCAGCAGTGGTGGGTTGCTCCCGGTTCTGTCCGGTTCTATAGAACTGGTAGAAAAACTGGTGGGAGGCTCCGCCCACCTGGTACGATGTCATCATTGGTGATCTGCACATGGGCTGAAGAGTGTGCACGCATGATCCTGCTGCAAACCAGTAGTAAAGGTAAGTGGAACCCACCCCTTACCAGAGGTGGGTTGCCCCCGGTTCACACTGGTTCTATAGAACTGGTGGGAGGCTCTGCTCACCGACCTCGACATCATCAAAATGCTTCTGCGCATGTATAGAAGCTTCTGCTCTTGCGCAGAAGAGCGCACACATGCGTGAGTCAAGCAAGCGCGTACGCGGCCCCATTGCAAACCAGTAGTAAAGGTAAGTAGAACCCACCTCTGTAGTCTACTTAAGAGAAGGACTGAAGTGATATGATAGCAGTCTTCCAGTACTTGAGAAGCTGTCAGAGAGAAGAACAGGTCAACCTAGCCTCCAAAGCACCAGTGAGCAGGATAAGAAGTAATGGGTAGAAGATCATTAAAGAGAGATCCAATCTAGAACTAAGGAGAAATTTTCTGATGTTGAAAACAATTAATCAGTGAAACAGCTTACCTCTGGAAGTTATGGGTGCTCCATTACTGAAGGTTTTCAACAAGGGACTGGACAGCCATTTGTCCAGAATACTATAGGGACTTCTGCTTGACCAGAGGATTGGACCAGAAGGCTTCTAAGATCCCTTCAAACACTATTATTCTATGTTCTATAGTCTAATAAATCCTATTATACTTTAGAGAGATACTGTTTGGTCTACCGATTGAGTCAATTTGCAATAACATGTTGGTTTGATCATTTGAAAACTCAAATTACAAATTTATTAAACAGGAACTTAGAAGGAATGTTCAAAGATGTATTTAATGTTCAGTAGAGTAATATCAGGAGTGATGAAAGAGAAAAAATGAAACATTGTGATGCCCATAGACAGTCACCATAGCACATAAATCAAAGGGACACATTAATTAAGAAAAACATCCAAAATATTCCAAACATATTACAGTGTAGCTTAAATAGAGATTTATATTAGCACCTTTTTGAACTCAAAATTCTTACTCATGATCATTTCAACCCTAGAGTTTGCCTTCTTGCTGCCATAACATCTTTGGTCTGTCTGTAATATCAAATGTTTATTTTAGAGCTGATACAACATTAATATTGCTCCCAAAATTGAATATGACTCTTTGTGGAATCAAAACTTTCCAACCCATGCAAAAATGTGATTAAAATGTGATTTAATAGATTTAGTGGAACAGAAAAGTATGCATGAGCATTGGCAGATGTGTAAAAATAGAACCTGAATAGTACTGGGGCAGGGAGCAGAAGACCAGATGGATTGGTTGAATGACTGATCCTGAAAAGGAACACTTCACATTGCACTTTTTGTTGCAAGACCCACTTGTAATTTATTAACACACTTACTTTGCGAGATAAATAATCCGGGGGCTTTTGCTTGCCTAGCCCAAGAACCTCCAACTAAATATATGGCTAAGTAGACCTTTTATGCTCTGTGAGCCATTAATCAAACAATCAAAATGTTAACACTGCTTCACTGTAGATTGCAGCCATGCTCCGCCAAGCAAAGGTAAAATCAAAACGTTGTGTCTGCTTTTCACAGAAAAGGGAGGAAATGGCCACCTAATCTCTAGCATACAGCTTGTTACACCTGAATTCAGCACCACTTATGAAAACTAATTTTACTGTTGATTAGATAGGAACATTTCTGTTAGCCCAGGTTTTAAGTTAACAGAAGGTGAGAGGCTGGAAGTCTTTTCTTTTGCATTGACTATTCCCATACAATAATCAGAGAAGTTTCAAGGTGGACAAAACCAAAAAAAAAAAAAGGCCAAACACCCCATCGTTATAATAGACTCTATTGTTAAGATGGTAGTATCCATAGAAGGGACTGATAATATTCTTCTGCAAATGAATTATTTTAAAGAAAGTGCTAAGCACACTTAAAAAGTAATAATAATAATAATAATAATAATAATAATAATAATAATAATAATAGAGATAATAATAGAGATAATAATGATCAACTTCATACCAGCTGCATATATTAACTGTGCTTCCAGTACAATATTTTTCCAATACAATGGCACTGGAAAAAATGACTTATGACCATTTTTCATAGTTATGACCTTTGCAGCAGGGGTGAAATTTATTTATTTATTTATTTATTTTATAAAATTTGTATGCCGCCCTATCTCCAAGGACTCAGGGCAGCTCACAATGACAATCAACCAAGCGACTGTTAAAAACAACAAATACACATAAAAATCTAAAAAGTATTTTAAAAAATTAAAATATACTACCCCATCAGTCCAGGCCGGGGGACATAAATAACCAGGTTTTCAATTCACAGCGGAAGGTATGGAGGTCAGGGGCCAACCGGAGCCCCAAGGGAAGTTGATTCCAAAGGGTGGGGGCGCTCACAGAGAAGGCTCTACCTCTGGGGGTCGCCAGCTGACATTGTCTGGCTGACGGCACTCTGAGTAGGCCCTCTCTGTGAGAGTGTACCGGGTGATGGGACGTTGACGCTGGTTGCAGGTGGTCCAACAAATAACCTGGACCTAAGCCATAAAGGGCTTTATAGGTTAACACCAGCACCTTGAATCTCGCCCGGAGGGCAACCGGCAACCAATGCAAGCCGTATGCAAGCCCAAACCGGAAATGCTCCCGGTTTGGACCGGATCACTCGGTGGTTCAGAGAACCAGTAGCAAAAATCCCTGCGCCCGCCCCCATGCCCACCTGAGCCACGTGATCATCAGAGGCTTTTTTTTTACTTTTAAAAGCTGAAAAAATGCTTTTAAAAGTAAAAAAAAAGGCTCTGATGATTGCGCAGCTCAGCTGGGATCGGCAGAGGCTTTTAAAAGCATGTTTTTCTGCAACCTCTTCCGCCAAAGAGGCTGTAGAAAAAAATGCTTTTAAAAGCCTCTGACCATCCCAGCTGAGTTGCCTGATCATCAGAGGCTTTTAAAAGCATTTTTTTCTGCAACCTCTTTGGCTGAAGAGGTTGTAGAACAAATGCTTTTAAAAGTTAAAAAAAAAAAGTTGGCCATGCCCACCCAGTCACATTACAGCCCCCCCACCAAGCCACGCCCATAGAACCAGTAGTAACAAATTTTACATTTCACCACTGCTTTGCATCATCCCCATGATCATGTGATCAGAATTCAGATGCTTGGCAACTGGTTGATATTTATGACCGTTGCTTGTGTCCCGGGGTCATGTGATCCCTTTTTGTCACCATCTGACAAACAAAGTCAATAGGGAAGCCAGAGTCACTTAACAACCAGGTTACTAATTTATCAACTGCAATGATTCACTTAACAGCTGTGACAAAAAAAGTCGTAAAATGGGGCAAAAGTCGCTTAATAAATATCTCACTTAACAACTGAAATTTTGGGCTGAATTTGTTCATAACTTGTGAACCACCCATACTGTATTTCTATGTGCATGTTTTAGTTGTATGTATCTTTATGCGCTCAAAATATCGTTTTTGCATTTAGGGGATTTTTTTAAAAAAATTAAGATTGGGCTTTGATAACTGCAATTTAACATCAGGTAAAGGTTGCTAATATTTGAACATTTCAAATGGGACAGAAACATGTAAATCATAAAAACCAAAAAAAAATGCTTCCTTCTTAAGATTATTCACAATCTCTATATAATTGTTCATAGGTATCCCAAACAGCTGCTGAGCTCAAGGATCTATTGAGAGTGTAAGATTATTAAAATGTATTAATCATGAAACAATAGTCTGTTTTAATCGATAATCTACCCAGAACCTTGAGGGAAAAACCTCAGGACAAAACCCTAGGATGACATTCACCACTCAACTTAATGAAGAAGAGATGCTTACAGGTTTGAATTAAGTAAAGTAATATGCATTACCCTCCATAAAGTCTCATTAAACTAGATCATCTCCTAAATTGGCCAAATGCTATCCACTGTAATGTATGCAGAGAACATATTCATTGTGAGGCCAAAATCCTGACTTACAACAATCAAAAAGGTGAACGTTGTACCATTTGGGGGGAAAAACCCACCAAAAGAAACTTTATGAATGATAAACAGATGGAAATATACATATCTTTTGCTAAAACAACAATTCTGCTGAGAATCATTAGAGAACTGTGAGTGACAAAAATCTATATATATATATATATATACTGCTTTAAAGGTAGCTTTCATTGGTAATTGAAGCAAAGCAGTAACTCAAATGCGACCCATGTGGTCATCGGGAATTCAGGCAATTAAAAGCAGTAGAGTCTACATTGCTACCTTAGATCTTTATGAGTATTTGGGGTATGTTCTTTTCATGTATGGTATAGTTTCTAGTTGCTCCAACTAGCTTTCTCCCTATCCCGAATTCCTCAGATAAAAGTAGATGAGCAATCTAATAAGCTCTTGCAGAACCTTTCATTTCATGGGGATTTTAAAATGCTAAAAGGGTTACTAAGCAATGAATATGAGACCTGGACTTCCAAAGGGATAGGAATCGCCACAGCGGAAGCCACATTAACAAGCCATATGACATTCTAAATATCACTGCATTTTATTGTGGAAGCTTAATAAATAACACATCTGTTTGCCTTCAAGATGCCTTTTGCATTGTAATAAGGGTATCCCATCAATAGAACTCATTCATTCAATAGCAACTTTTCATTGCTCAAGATAATTTACCTTGTAAATTTACATTTACAAGGTAAATTAAAAAAAAATTAAACAAATGTTCTAAAGCAGGGGTCCTCAACCCCCGGTCCATGGACTGGCAGCGGTCCGCAACATGCCAGAAACTGGGACACGCAAACAAGTGAAGCCCCATCTGCAGGATGCAGGCAGCACATGAAACCATGCTTCCTCCGGTCCATGGGAAAACCTCTCTCCAAGGAACCAGTTCCTAGTGCCCCAAAGGTTGGGGGTCGCTCTAAAACAGAATACTTTACTTCAAAGCATTTGGGCATAATATCTAAAGTCACTAGACACAATTAGCACATCAGGAAGCTTTTGTTTCAGTAACATAGCCTTTGACCAAAAATAAAGTGGAGGAAGCTGACTTTCTAATTTACAACACAACATAAGGAAAATACAGTTTCTTAGGCAGTGAGGAGTAAAATAATAGCAGGAAAAAAGAAATACAGATAACAAAAGATGCATATCACCTAATCTTATGCACACATAAGCTTTGTTTCATTTAGATACAAGATCTAAAATGGATTGGAAATAATACCAGATTTTGGTTACTAAGGCAATGGCAAATCTTAATGTTTTCTAAGATAACGTATATAACGAGGCTAGGGTTTTCTCCTACATGTATGATTTTACAGTAAATTTTGTACTGCATGGACACTATATGGATGTTTCCAGATGTTGGAATGTAGGAAGTTGTAATCCCAGGGCAAGGCATCGTATACAACTCTGTAAATTGAATAATACTGTGATTAGTTCTACACTTGATCGATAAATTCAATAATTTCATTTACAAACTAAGCAAAACCTTGTGCAGACAGTATGACAAAACAGATTACAGAGAGAAAATGCCTAAGGTTAGATATTTTTTTATCATGTCTGAGTTTCAGCCTTAAAGCATTACTGATCCTGAAAGCTAAGATAGGCGTACAATTTCAGTTAAATAATAGTATGTTATTGTTTCTGCAAAGTGCACAGGATATGGAAAACAGAATTGCTTCTCCCTACTCCCTATCCCATTCTTTCTGGGTTGCTAAAAGGCTCTTTAGTTACAATCTCAAAGCAAGATAAGTGCAGGAATGCAATGGCGATCAGGTCAAAAAGATCAGGCTAGTAGTTTGCTTTGATTGAGACCTTCTGTATGTCTTGTTCTACACAAAACAATGTTGTAGTTAACAAGATCAGTTGAGCAGCCACACGTTCATTTCTTTTATATGTGTTTTACACATTTAAAAGCAAGGGTAGAGTCTCTGGTAACTTTGCAGTCATGTCCATCTAGTTTTCTCGACAGCAATATAGAAGAGTCATTGTTTTCTTCTAATGTTGTTTTTTCAACTCTCAGGGTACTTTATAAACCCAGGAGTCCTAGCAAGAACTGTGGTGGCGCAGTGGCTTGAATGCAGTACTGCTGACTGCCCGTTGTCAGAAGTTCAGCAGTTCGATTCTCACCAGCTCATGATTGACTCAGCCTTCCATCCTTCTAAGGTCAGTAAAATGAGGACCCAGATTGTTGGGGGCAATAGGCTGACTCTGTAAACTACTTAGAGAGGGCTGTAAAGCACTGTGAATCAGTATAAAAGTCTAAGTGCTATTGCTATTGCTATGTTTCCTATCCAAAAACAAACCAGACAACTCAGATCCTACTTAGGGTCTGAGCCTAGATAACTATAGTCAAATGCTGCTATCTCCTGAGATTTTCTACATATGCACACATGTAAATTAGGTTACATGTAAATTAGGATTTGTGGAGGTACAATGGTTAGAATGTAGTATTGAAGGATAACTCTGGCTCAAGGTTAACTCAGCCTTCCATCCTCTGAAGTTGGTAAAATGGGAAGCCAGATTGTTGGGGGCAATATGCTGATGTTTTAAACTGCTCAGAGAGTGCTGCAAAACACTATAGATTGGTATGTAAATTTAAGTGCTATTGCTATTGCTATTGCTATTGCTATTGCTATTGCTATTGCTATACAGATGATTTCTCCCATTTTAGGGAACATGGGAAGAGATCCATAAGGTTGAACAACATTTGATTTTCCCTGTACTACAACTGATCATCATTTCTCTCCTCAGCTAGTGAATGTCTCTGATGAAAATGGAACCTTAATTCCTCAAGCAGAAAAGCTCCTATGTAAAAGAAGGAGCCTGTGTCTATAGGGAACCTCTGTACAATGGATAACTACTCATGAATGTCTACTGGACAGTCATTAAAGGAGGGGGATATTTAATATGCAAGTCCCAGGATGAAGAAGAGATCTCTTCCCGGGTCCCTTTACACATTCATTTAATTCAGGGGTCTCCAAACTTGGCAACTTTTAAGACTTCAGCTCCCAGAAGCAAAGCTGGCTGAGGAATTTTGGGAGTTGAAGTCCACAAGTCTTAAAGTTGCCAAGTTTGGAGACCCCTGATTTAATTGTTCATTAGTTAGGTTCTAATTTGTCCGTAATTCTTATAAGTAAGTTTTCTAAAGTATTTTGGACCATAAAAAGGAATTAAAGAGGAAACTAGATTTAATCATTTTTTAAAACTGATTTATCTTTTCAATCTCTTTCTAAATTAAAAATCCAGAGCTAACTCTGCTATTATATTGTGTAAATTGGTATATTTGAAAAGTCATGGAGAGAAAGAGAGTTCTGTCAATTTACTAACTAGAAAACATAGACATATTGCTGTTTTTCAATAAATAAAATAAAATAAAATAAAATAAAATAAAATAAAATAAAATAAA
>WNWU01000006.1:36837736-36857474 GCA_012654045.1 Ptyas mucosa | reverse complement strand
AGAGAAGAGAAGAGAAGAGAAGAGAAGAGAAGAGAAGAGAAGAGAAGAGAAGAGAAGAGAAGAGAAGAGAAGAGAAGAGAAGAGAAGAGTATTGCCAGTTCATCTGTTGTTAATTAACCATTTGCCATTTTTGGGAGCAATGCTTTCTTTATGTAGTTTCCATCAAAATCACCATCTCACTTCACCCAGCTGTGAGCAAGAGAGCATCATGTTGTGACATCTGTAGCAAAAGTGGCATTAAAAGCATTCCATAAAAGAAACCCTACCGCTCCTTTGTCTTTCTTATTTTGCTGCAGATATGTTATTATTGTGGCTTGGGAAGCAAATTGAAAAGAAAAGGTAAAGACTTTTTAAAAGTTGCGTTTTTAAAAGCTTGAGGATTAAGGTTATTATTATGAGGAAAGAATCAATGGAACGTGATTTTCTTAGAGTAATTACAGACAGAACACTAGATTTTACTGCACAATGGGTACACAGTAGCATAAATCTGTCTTCACCAGTATGGTCATCTGCTTGGTCCCAGAGATAGTTAACTGTGGAATTATTCTTGGGAAAACTGACGACCCTGCAAAAATTAAGTGCATTTTATGCGCACGCACATACACCTACCCCATTTTTAAAGTGAAAATGCCAGGCACGGAGTTAAGAATTTGAAAGAGGTAAGAAAATAAAGTCACAGCTTTACTGAGGACGTGGCAAGAGAAAGTAAACTTAGAGCCTCCAAGTAGGCCTGGATGTTTGAAGAATATTATGCAACTATTCAAAGAAGGCAACTTGAGTTTGTCTTTGAAGGCTGGCTGTTCTTGCAGTCACAAAAGGTGCTGTGCAATTCAAATATTCATCTGTATGTTTGCTATCCATGTAAACTATCTTGAGCTCCTAGGGGCAACAAGCCTCATGTGCATGCATTCACACTTACTCAGGAATCATACACATATTGATCTCCTTCCTTCTCTCTTTTCCCAGTTGACCTTGAGCAAGATCTCCAGAAGGGCGGAAATAGTAAGGCAACCTTCCGTGTACTAATCTCTTTAGAAACGGACAACCTGCCACTAATTTCCAGCTGATCAGAGAAGTGGGTTAAGACACTGGATGGATTTTCCTACCAAGGTTTTGTAAGATGGCTGGTTCAAAAGAGAAGAAACAGGCCTTTGCTAATTTGATCCCAATAGTTTGACTTCTGCTTAGAAACCAAGTAGGAGCCAATGCAGCTGACCTTATAAAGGAATTACAATTTATATCTACATGTGGTATTAGTCAGCACTATTTCATTGACTTAAAAAGCAGCCTTGTTGTTGCTGTCTGAGCAGCTCATGAATAAGAACTACAAACCTGATCTTAAAATCCATTGACAACAGACTGATGACCCTTTGTCCCTGGGTTAGTTATCATTCACAAAGATTGATATGTTAAGATTTCATTTCCATTTATCCATGGCTAGTCCATCATATCTTTCAGACTGATTTCCAGGAGTGAGATGGTAAAGAAACAGAGAATTACTGGTTTAAAGGTAAAGGTAAAGGTTCCCCTCACATACATGCGCTAGTCGTTCCTGACTCTAGGGGGTGGTGCTCATCTCCACTTCAAAGCCAAAGAGCCAGCACTATCAGAAGACGTCTCCGTGATGATGTGGCTAGCATGACTAAACACCAAAGGCGCATGGAGCGCTGTTACCTTCCCACCAAAGGTGGTCCCTATTTTTCTTCTTGCATTTTTTATGTGCTTTCGAACTGCTAGGTTGGCAGAAGCTGGGACAAGTAATGGGAGCTCACCCCGTTACATGGCACTAGGGATTTGAACCGCTGAACTGCTGACCTTTCAATTGATAAATTCAGTGTCTTAGCCACTGAGCCACCGCATCCCTCATTGTACAAAAAAAAAAGGTTTACAATGTAATAAATCTTACTGATTTTACTACATGTTATTGGCAACAGCCAACTCCCTATTTCTGGAGTGATTACATTCATATAGATACACCATTGCATCCATAGAAATGCCTTTACTATCCATATAATCATTAGCGTCAGAGCTTCCCCTCTGTCTCCCATGTTTTTATAATAATGTCTCCTTCTCTACTTATAAAATCATTAAACTGGAAAAACATCTAAATATAGACATTAATGCTATTGTGTTTCTATATTTCTAAACTGCTAGGTTCTTGGGAAGTGCTTTAAAAAAAATCTTCCCCTGGAGAACAAAAATGCAAAATAGCTTGATTTCTTGTAAATCTGTAATAATTCTAATTACAGTTAGACTTAGGATCCTGCAAGATTCAAAACAGGCATGTCCAAATGATGGGCAACATTACCTATGCCAATCAGTAAACTTGCTTGATTAAAAGCACATCCTGTCCTTCATCCCATTTGTGAGCAGGTAGGTGTATAATAAATATCTTCTTTGGGATTCCATGAGCTTCTTCCTAAATCAACACATACAAGAAAATTTGCAGGAAACAGGAGTATTTGTTCCCCAACACGCAAGAGATTTGAAATATATTGTCAGAATATCAAATGCATTTTAAGAAATATTAGCTACTTGTCTTTAATTGTTTTGATGAATTGATCTTGCTTCCACTTTTGTCTCATTAGCATTGTGTACCAAACCATCCAAAGCAAGCTTAAATTAGCCAAGTCTATTATTTTTCACCACTTGATTGTACAGCCAATCAAGACAGGGTAGAGTTATGAGTTTAATGGGATAGATGGTTTATAAATCCATGTCTAATATTGTCAGAGGTGGTATTCAGCAGGTTCTGACCAGTTCTGGAGAACCGGTAGTGGAAATTTTGAGTAGTTTAGAGAACCGGTAAATATCATCTCTGACTGGCCCTGCCCCCATCTATTCTCTGCTTCCCGAGTCCCAGCTGATCGGGAGGAAATGAGGATTTTGTAGTAACCTTCCCCTGGAGTGGGGTGGGAATGGAGATCTTACAGTATCCTTCCCCTGCCATGCCCACCAAGCCATGCCACACCCACCAAGCCACACCACGCCCACCAAGCCATGCCCACAGAACCAGTAGTAAAAAAATTTGAATCCCACCACTGGTTATTGTGCATGTTTTTCTTAAAAGTGGTGAGGAAGGTCATACAAAGTATTAAAAAGGCTGAAAAGTACAAATGACTAAACTCTGGATCATTAGTAGCATATATACTTGATGCTTTTCCCTGTTTTTCGCAAAACAACTACTATTTGACATGAGCTGGGCTGAGAGAGCATGACTAGCCCAATATTACACAGCTGAGTTTCACGACTAAGGGAGACTACAACTGTCAGGCTCCCAGCTTCTAGGCTACTGCATTTAACCACTGCACCAAACTTCCTCTGTCAATGTTATAGAATAACATGTACACTAGCAGCACAATCTAATTCTATCGTCATTTACTTCAGTGCAAAGATTACTGATTTGAGGATCTTCTTCAGTTTTGCATTTACTGTTCCATATTTTTTAAATGAAATAAGTTCTATATTACTCCAAATTTCCCGTGTAGTTAATAAGAAAGCATGAAATATGCTCTATCATGAATAATTTCCAGTAAAATATGTTTATAAATATGCATGTATATTTTAATGCAAATTATAAAGATAAATAAATTAAGCCACTTTAGTGCAGAAACAGGAAAGGACAGGCTTATGAATGAAAATGTGCAAAAATGTCAGTCAGAAAATGATCCACCTATCCGTCTTTGGGGTGTCTGACCGAATACAGGAACAATTTGCACAAAATTGTAACCATGACGTGCAATCCTAAGCATATTTGCTTATGTCATTTTAATTAGTAGTCATACAGAAAATGCCCGCTAAGCTTTTCCTTCATTATTGTTCTTTTTAATAACTGGTGATTTGGTGCTCCTTATTTCATAGTCATAAATCCCCATAGTCAAAATGCCGGTTTCTTTGGACAGATTTTGTGTTGTATTGTTTAATTTAGAACATACCAGCTTTCTGACTTAAAAGGATGTGTGGGTGTGTACACATATTTTAGATTACAACCCCTGCACAAAGGCACATGCACACCCACACTGACATTTTTAATGGAACTAGGAAGCTGCATTAATTTTGACTTTTAAAAGATGGCTACAATTATACATTCCCATTTTGTTCCATAGGTGAACCTGCCCCACTAAATGATAGACCAAGTGAGAAGGGCTTTTTAAAATGGAGAGACCTGGAAAGTAAGAAGCGCTTTCCAATGGAAGCCAAATTTTAAGCCTAGGGAGCTCTATAAAAATCTAAATAGAGACTTATGAAGTGAAAACATTACCTTTCGTTTTTAATCCTGGAGTGCAAGAAATCATGGCTTCTTGACACAATGTACTAATGCACTCCGCGTTCAAGCAAACGGTGGGACTCCTAAGCTTGCCAGCTAAATGCCTTTCTTGCTGGCAGCAGGAAACCCCAAGCATTACTGTGTCCTCTCCTTTCCTAATTGGTGTATAAAAACAGAAGAATTCATTCACCTGCATCTTCTTTCTTCCCTTCTCTTTTCATTATCCATGTGCCCCTATTTTCTCTCCTGGTTGGTGCTCACGCTCTTTGGCTTTTGAAGAAAGTGCGCCATTTCATCCACAGCTAGAGCTGCTGCAGCCAGCAAAGCATTCTAGGTGTTAAATGGAGCCTCAAAAATTGCAGAGTGGGTGGGAGGTAACTGAAAGCACCAAAAATTTTACCTCAGACACTTGAGAGCTTTTTTGCCAGCCTCCCCCAATCTTACCCAGTTTCTTAACAGAATTCACTGGACTAAGTTGCACCAATCTTCCTGATTGAAAATGCTGCTATTGGGAGGTTGACCTATTGCTGTTCTGCCACTACAAAATCAACCCCAGATCTGGTGCACAGAGCTAAACAGGATGAAACCTTTTATGTGGAATAATCTCTGCTCAGGCTAGTTGCTTGGCTCCACACAATATGCCTAATCTTCAATCTGGATTTCAAGAATAAATGAACAGTAGTTGTGTTCATATAACTATATAACACAGGATGGCTTAATACATTGAGCTGGTTCAGCCCAATAACAAAATGGCTGGGCTTCTAGCAACCACCCAGCTCCATCTTAGCCTAGCTTAGCTTCTTGTGCAAACTTTTATTGATGAGGCACTTTCTAAATCAGATTGACTAAATGAAGGCAATGATTTCAATTCAATTCAATTCAAATCAAATCTTTATTGTCAGTGCACAACGTATGTACAATGAGATTGGCTGAGCTCCCTCAGTGCACCCTCCCCCAACACAATACAACTCACTGTGAAGACAAAAAATCCCTAACCCAATAAATCATATTAACAAAACACCCAGTCCTATTGCACCAGTGTGAACATGTTACACATTGCGCCAGCCCTGCAGTCCATCATACTACATAGTTATGATGTCATTTCTCATTCAGGAGTCTGACAGCCCATAGATAAATACTGTTCTTCAGCCTATAAGTGCGGCTGGCTATACTTCTATATCTCCTACCCATTGGTAGGAGGGTAAGGAAGTGATGACCAGAGTTAGAGTCATCCCTGAGAATTTTCCTCACTCTTTCTAGGGCAGTGAGCCCTAGCAATCTCATCTAGTGGTACCATGATGTTTTGTGCTGTGCTCACCACCCTCTGTAATGTTTTTCTATCCGCAGCTGTCAGACCGGCATGCCACACCGTGATGTAATAACTGATAATGCTTTCTATTGTGGACCGGTAAAAGGAGGTCATCAGTTGTTGTTCCACCCTGTTTTTGGATATGTGATCTCCTATCATCTGAAGAAGGCCAAACATCTTGAATATTCTGTAAGTTCAAGTGTCAGCCTTGGAAGCCATATTAGGCCAGAAGCTTCAATGCTGCCACCTTCTCATGTGTGGGAAGGTAGGATGGGGGATTTAGGAGAGGGGAGTTAGTAGACATAATAGTGTTCTCCTATCGGTCAAGGTCAGGGTGAGCCAGCATCTGGAGGAGGAGTGGTTAGGGGATGGGTCGAGGTGGAACGGACGTTGATTGGAACATGTGATCGATTGAGGAGAAAGGGGGCGGTTTTGGGAGCTTTAAATTACTGAAGGAAAGCCTGGACTTTTCAGATTTGGGATTTCCCAGATGTGCCAGGTTACCTACTTCTAGTAAAGAGAACTTTGGAAAATGCCTGCTTCAGTGTCTTTACTGGGAATCGGAGGTTTTCTGGAATGCTGACATCAAGATTTCACCCCACTCCATCCTTAGCCTGAAAAATAAACATATTAGTGCTTTGGTTAATACTGGTTTTGTTTCCAGCTAAAGTGGCACAATACTTAGATCCCGCAGGGCATCTGAAAAATGGTAAAATCCCATCTTGCTATTTGCATATATACTCTATTCCTAGTTCTTAGGGTAAAAGGGATGTATAGTATGTTTCTTCTTCCAATTATTTTCCTAAAATACGCTATTTATTTAAAAAGTACGTATGAAGAAGTATAAAAATACTAGGTATTTTGAATTAAAATATTAAAAATATACAACTGGATTCCACAAACATCTTTCCAATATCCCGATAGACTAATAGAGTTGTTATGGTAATTTTCGTTCTTGGTTTAACATACTGTATATATTTGGGTCACTGCCATGCAGCCTGCAAATAAATTCTTTTGTTTTGCTGCCTTAACAAGGTTTGCACAGTGCTGCAGAAGCTTTCTGCAGAAGGTAACTGGGGGGGGGGGGGGGTGGGGGGGGGGGGGAGAGCATAAGGCAACAGGGGTCTCAGAATGCAGAGTGACAAGGATGAGTGCGGCCAGGATCTAGGCTGGGGCAGTTGCAGCTACCCATAGCGGCAAGAAACTGCTTTGTGCCAGGCTGCTGGACTGGGCTTCACACTGCACTACAACTCAAAGGCTTCATGCAGCCTCAGAGCCACATCAGACCAAGAAGCCCCGACCTCCCTGTGCTTGCACACATTCATGTACACACCCTACTCTCTCCTTCCCCAGGCTCCCTGATCTCACACCACACTGCAGTACCCTCCCCCCAACATTCATACACAGCCTCCCTCACGCCCGTGCAGCATCTCCAATCTGACCCAACTTCCACTTCCTGCTTAATGATGCGGTCACCTGCTGTCCCATTTTACAACCACATTACTTAGTAACAGTAATTCCAGTCCCAATTGTGTTTGTATGATCACGACTGCCTGCATAGGAGAAAAAATTTAAAGGAAAAAAGAAAGCCTCCATTACTGCACATTAAAACCCTGGCAAAACATATTATCAAATCTTTCTCATCATATACACTTTGGCCTTTGGCAAACCTGTGCTTGAACTACTGTATTCCAAATGAAAATGAAAATTACCTTACATGTTAAAAGAACAGGATCCCTGCAGGGTTAAATATTGCAAAATTACCTCTCATAGATTGGGGATACGCAGCTGCCCTTTTCAAGCCCATGCTATACTTGACTGGTTTATGAGCAGTGTGTTGGGATCACAGGCTTATTATGTTCAAACAAGGTAGTAACAGGACTAGGATGAAGAAATGACTGGAACCAGGGGGAAAAATGAAATTCAGGTTAAATTATTAGACTAATATGTTTACAGCCCATGTACTGAATAATTTGACCCTACTCTTGCATTAAAAATTAAAGTTCAGTAAGTTTCAAAGGGGTTCTTGGTGTCACTAGACACTTTCAAAGGATTCTGCATTCTTGTTCTAATCTCTCACAGGTGTCCCTTTCTTCAATTTTTCTCTCTCCCACTTCCTCCCCCAAACTCCTCTATCCCAGCAATTCCTATCACTGCACCAATGTGCCAATGCTTCTTTCCACTGAGACTTAGTCCAGAGTGAGGCTAATTCTACTTCTGATGAACAGAAACACACAAAACAAGATGATGCCGAGGAGGAGGAGGAGGAGGAGGAGGAGGAGGAGGAGGAGGAGGAGGAGGAAGAGGAGGAGGAGGAGGAGGCATTTCTACATATTTCAACAGAAAAATGCTGAGCCCCTGACTATTGATCCTTGATTACCACACATAACAACTGAGACTGATAGAGTGGTTTGCCTAAAGTGTGTGACTTGGGATCAATTATTATTTCTTGCCACACCTATCATAGAGGGTAGTTGTTAAGGGAGTTCCACCTCTCCTGAAAAGACAATGTAATCTTTTTAAAACTTCTTCATCAATATCTGTGCTGTAGATTAGCTGCAAGCAGTAGACAAGGGTGGTTTTGAAATCTAACCCCAGGGTTACATGAGGTAAACATTGACATCTGACAAAAATGAACAATTCAAAGATGTTAATAGACACAAACAAACAAATTGTTAGCATTTGTTGCTAACCCAACTTTTCTCAATTTTAAGCCAATGCCTGTTGACCTCTCATGGACATATCAATGTGGTTTTCTGACAATATGGAAATAGTTTGCCAATGTCTTCTTCCAGTTGGATTTTTGGTTCATAATGAAAATCAACATGATCCCATCCTGGGATTTCCTATTGATTTCTCATCCAAGTATCAATTTTATCCTTGTATCTGGGTTTCCCCATTTGGGGGGTGGGGGGGTGGGGAGGAGGGTTCTTGACTCCTAGGAACTGCTTGGTCTAGGCCCTGAGTTTACTTGACAAGGATTTTTTCCCCCATAAGTGATTTGTCATTGCCTCCTTCTTATAGCTGAGAGAGAGGAACTGACCCAAAATAACCCATTTGACTTTGTGCCTAAAGCAGGACTCGAGCTGAGTGGTCAGAGTGCAGTATTGCAGGCTACTCCAGCTGACTACTAGCTGCAGTTCAGCAGATCAAATCTCACCAGTTCAAGGTTGACTTAGCCTTCCATTCTTCGGAGATGGGTAAAATGAGGATCCAGATTGTTGGGGGACAATATGCTGACTCTGTAAACTGCTTAGAGAGGGTTGTAAAAGCACTATGAAGCGGTAAATAAGTCTACGTGCTATTGCTATTGCTATAGAACTCATGGTCCCCAGTTTTCAACCCGGCGCCTTAGCGACTACATCAAACTGGCTCTCTTTTCCCAATTTAGAATCAGATAATTGTGCCTTGTCTAATTTTCCTAAGCAAGATTGGTGAAAACTGAGAATTCTTGGAGAAGAGTTTACTATTGTATTGGCCAGTGCCAGACTGGATAATTGTTTCAATTCTGCTTTACAGGGCTGCAGTTTCAGTCCTAATTTGACTGACCACAACTTAAATCACTCCTGTTACAGTATGTGTTTGTCAAATTTCTAAAGTCACCCAATTCCATAATGATGGGGAGCATATAATATTAAAATAGCATAACCAACAAAAAATAAATGTCCAGAGAAAGAGAGCAATATTTCTCTACATTCCAACTCCAAATATTCCCTAAGTTTCACTTCCCAACCCAGGGGTTGGGGAAAGAGTCAGATCTTCAACACTCACTTAGACCAGATTAGAATAGGAACCATTTGAATCACTAGTGGGATACTGTTCTAGAAGGTCAGCACTGTGACAGAGAAGACCTCCTTCTTGGGTCTCATCAGGTACTACTGATTAATTGTTGGGACCTGAAGCATGCTAGTTTTGTGTCATTGTGTAGGGCACCAGATCCCAGAAGAAGCAGAGTCACTGAAATAACCAGATCCTACACGGTTAACCAGCACTCTAAATTGCACTTGGAAGCCAACAAATGAAGTTCATTAAGCAGAGATGTTACATGGGCATAAAGTTCCAAATCAGTCCCATATAAAGTTCATTACAACAGTCCAGACACAAGATGACCCAACCATGAGTGACTGTAGGAAGGTTTCGTTCTTGCTTAATTACTGTGCCATTGAGACCTTGGACCCTGCTAGCAGTTTAAGAAATATTTAAAGAGAGAGGGGGGGAGAGGGAGAGAAGGGAGTGGAAAATAAAAATAAGCTGCTTCTTGTTCTTCTTCTTCTCCTTCTTCCACACTTTAGCTGCAATTCCTTGATGTTGTTTTGCCAGTTCATTCTACTGTGTTATTGGAGAAGGGGGTACCTTGACATTTACACCATCATCCCCTGCCAAATTTGGGGGCTTTTTAAAAAAAGGCCAGCCGCTGACTTTCCATGCTTGTGACATTTTTCCCTACCCCTCCAGATTTCTTTAGCTGATACAACTGAACCTCCAATGAAGCCAAGTTCCCATTATCAAATGTCATGAAACTCTTCAAATGTGCACTAGATAAATTGGAATACTATAAAAGGCTATCAGGTTCTACTCTGAGAGTTATTTATGAAGGAAATGAGCCTGAAACGCATTGAAGTAAAGTCTACAGCTCTGTTCACGAAGGAGAGTTTGCTATGATCTAAAAAACCAAAAACCTGCTGAATACGCTGACTGGATATTCTTCCTTTATCCATATTGATTTCAGAAAAATTCCTCTTTATCCCCAAGAGCATGAGTTGAATAATGTTACATATGTAATTGGGTTGTTACTTCACTTACCTACAGAAATGAAATAGAGTCCTTTTTCTTCTAAGACTGCCATAGATAAGGCTGTGCAATGAATTGGAGTGGCTTAATTTAATGTGCAGGGAAGTTGCAACTACAGAAACATAAGCATTGCCTCTGAGATATAGCGAGAAATGTTTACCCAATGATTCCTAAGATTTACATGTTGGAGAAAATGTAAGAAATATATTTATATCCAGTTTTGCAAAAGCTACTGTAAGTCAGGGTAATAAATTCTGATGAGAAAAGGAGTTTGATGGTGTTGCCACCAATGAACAATAGCACTTTAAAGTGGGTTCTAGACTCCAATCTAGGAATTTGAAGAAACCAACAAACAAGTGGAAATTTGATGGCCTGGCCAAGAAAAGTTTCTACTGGAACTGAAATATGACAAAACTCAGATCTGTGCTGAAACAAAAGCAATACTCGCCAAGAAATCAGACAGTGTTAATTGAAAATGATATTATAACAAAAGTTTCTTAGGGCCCTTCATCATTTTTAAATGCTCAGAACCTACAATATGGTTTCTGGAAATCAGAGCATTTTCCTCAAATGGAGTATGTGTTTAGTCAGCTAAACTGAGGCATCTAGTTATCCTTTGGTCATTGATGCCATAGTTCAGAAATGCCACAGTCCTGTTCCAAAGATCTGGGAATAATGAACAGAGTTCAGGGGTGAAATTCTGACAAGTTCTGGAAAACCAGTAGCAGAAATTTTGAGCAGTTCGAAGAACTGGCAAATACCACCTCTGGCTGGTCCCAGAGTGGGGTGGAAATGGAGATTTTGCAGTATCCTTCCCCTGCCATACCCACCAAGCCACGCCCACAGAACTGGTAGTAAAAAAATTTGGATTTCAGCACTGATAGAGTTGCTGTAGCCTGTCCACCCCCAATTCCCATTTTATTATCACCCACTTGTCCATGACAGTCTGCACTTCAACAATCTAGCTCGGGAATTTAAAACTTCAGGTAGAGAAAATACATTCCTTGGGAAAGGATTGGCATTATTTCTTGTCCTTAAAGTTATGTTCTTCGAAACCTAGCACTCTCTTTCTATTTACCCTCTTATTGCTGATGCAAACAAATTTGTTCTTCTTCCATGGGCCAGGGAAGTTCTTCCTCAATGGCTCGCTATTTTAGACCCTCCAAGGCATCATTTATGATGGCCCAGACCCACCCACATTCTAATATGTGCTTACTTCTAAAAGACTATATTGGGTAGGAATTATTTGAATTGCAGTTCCAAAACTTTTGTAAGGTACCATGTTGCAGAAGGCTGGAATATAGAAAGAAGCACAAGGAACAGAACTAAGCTATCTAAATCTAGATAGTCATAGAGATAGATCTGGTAGCTAAACGGGGATTGAATGCACTGTTAAAATTATAGATATAGGATAGATAGATAGATAGATAGATAGATAGATAGATAGATAGATTCATCTATGTCTTATGACATGAGATATGAAATAATTTAATGGCTTCATAAATATATTTTATTAACTTCTTCCACCAAATAAACAGAAGGAGAAAAAAACATTATCTTTACATTACATTCTCGCATCATAATGAAAAAGAAGGACATTTATCAGAATGATTTCATCATACTGATATGCTTTAACAAATGTATTTTAGTGCTACTTTTCCTTAACCTTCAAGGGCCTAATTTTGTATTTAAACCATTTGATTGCCAAATTCCATATCTAAGGATTCATAAACAATCGATTTTAGTAAGTTGGATTCATAACTGAAATTATGTTCACTTAAATCCATAGGACTTAAATTACAGTTAATTTGACCCATTAATTCATTATAAGTTTTAAATTCAGTCTGGATCCCATCAAACTGGGACATAATCCAGTCTACGTGCACATCAAATTGCAACTTCAGGCTGGAATAATGCGCATACTTATCATGGGAATCATTGTTACTGGATGTGCTTCCTCTTGCTCAGATGCTGCTGAAGCATGCAGATAATTTTACTAAAATAGTGACTATCTCTAGACAATGAGAGAACTTGGATAACCAAGTACCCACAAAGCACATACGTGAAATAACTTTCTCCATTTTGCAATCAAAATATCACTAGTTACCGTATTCATAGTGTATGCCACCTTTTTCCTTCCAAGCTTAAGCGATAAGTAGCACTTGTTCTTAACCCACCCTTTGAAGTAACACAGAAAGATTGTGATTGGCTCAGGTCATCCAGTAAGTTCATGACTGAATGAAGAAGCTAATTGACCCCTCTCCAGTCCTCATCCAGCACAGTAACAATTATACTATATACTATACTATATTACTCTTAGACGTAATTGTTCAGATTAAAAAAGTATTGGTCCAAAACGAGATGCATCGTCCTAGCGATCCAGTGTAGTGTTCCTGTTTGTCACTCGTTTGCACTGACTTGATTTATTACAAACAATTAATGATGGATATTGGTTTAAAGATGGATTATCCAATTGTAATACATGAGGACAACCAAGCTGCTATAAAAATGGCAACAAATTTAGCAGTCAAAACTAGAACTAAATATACTGACATTAGGTATCTTAATGTTCGTCAATGTATCCAAAGCAACATGGTTACGTTAGAATATTGTGTGTCGGAAGACAATATTGCTGATGCTTTTACCAAAGCGCAAGGTGCTATAAAACATAAAACATGTTGTGAAAGCTATGGATTAAGAATCTAAACTGAATATATTGACCTGTCCAAAGGGGAGAATGTTAGGATTCTATATGATGTATATAATGTTAGAACCAGTTGTCCAGGCAATATATATATACTGTAACTTTAAGCTGTAAATGTTACGTTCTTGCTGAGTCATGCTGTAATGGGATAATGACTAGTTGGAAGTATATTTAAACAAAGTATTGTAACCTGGTCTGTTCGGAACTGCTGCTGCTATGAACTGCTACTGCTATTGTGCCTGCTGCTGCTATGAACTGTTGTGAAGAAGCTGCTATTGTGAAGGAGTTGCTATCTGTTGATGGATCTGCTACCATCGTGGTTTGCTAACCAGAGTGAGTTGTTTGGACTGATTTACTGGACTGATTTATTGGTGAAGACTTGGGATTTGTTTATGACTACGCTACTGCTTTTTCCTATGATAAAGTACACTTTTGCTAAACCAGTTTGCTTATTCATTGCTCTCAACGTTTGGGGGTGGAGAAGTTCTTCAACCGTTGAAAAATTGGGCCATATCTGCAAAGAGATTTAGTAAAATGTCTGTCCAATCCCTTTGAAGAACTATTTCATATTCATGTATTCTCCTTTTTCTTCAACAGTACTTCCTTTTCAGCAATGCTTCCTTTCTCATCCTTCCCCTTCACTTTTTACTTTCCCTGAAGAAAGCACTATCAATTGGACAAACATCACCGCACAAATTTTATTCCCTGTCCTCCCATCCCTGTTCAGCTTATGTAAGGCTGAGATTGATACACAGTTGCATACGTTAAACAGAAAACTGGATTGATGAGCCTTGTCATTACACTAACTCTTAATGTCATTTCATGTCCCCTTCGAGAGTAACTGAATGACGGTGTGGGAAACCCGCACAAAGCATTTTGGCATTGTGTTTTTTTCCCCCCAGTGAACTTAGAAATACTCTGCTTTGCAGCTACATGTATCTGAGTAGGGAGTGAGAGAAATGACTAAGGGACTTTAACTGGTATTGGTAAAGTTGCCAGGGAATCATCAGCAACCATTTAATAAAATATGAACCAGCAGTGACAGAATCTTTCCATTGCTGCCAAAACCAAGCCACATCTGTTACTGGAATACCGCACAGCTCCTGAGAGTAAGGGAAGAGATGCCCAGTCCTCCATATACTAACTCTTCTAAAACGCAAAGCATTGAAACTCTTCTTCTGGCTGCCCACCTGCAGCTCCTTCTGTGGAGTCCTTTCATCAATTCAAAGACCTCTGCTTACCTGAGACCTGCAGCTTGTACCTACGGTAAATAGGTATGCGAGGACCAGTGCAGCTAAGCTTTGAATTTCTTTCATCTCGTGGTTTCCCAAAATGTGCTTCGTTGATGACAGCCTACAAAGTAATCCCTCCTCATATTTCTAAACTGTGTCAGAGTATTCCCACTATTTTATTTTATCTTATTTACTTATGTAGCTTGGTGCAATGATTAAGGGATCAGGCTAGAAACCAGGTGATCCTAGCCCTGCCTTAGGTAAAGTCAACTGGATGAGCTTGGACCAGTTCCTCTCTTGTAGACTTAAGAAGAAAAAGGTAAAAGCAAGCTACTTCCAAAAAGTCTTGCCAAGGAAACTGAAGGACTGCTCCAGGGAGGCAACAGGAGGCAACAACCCAAAAGCACAAATATATATTGCCCTCACCTATGCTTCATTTCTAAATGCTTTTTAGTTTCTTTTATTCCCTCTTTAATTCTCTATTTGGCTGTTCCAACCTGTTCCCAGTGACTTTGGACCACTTTCGTCTTTTTAAAAACTCTGATTGATCTTTTTTGTGCCCAGTTTTTCAACCACCATTGGCAGGAAAAAAAAGAAGATATACATTAACGTGAAGAGACCGTCTCTTTTCTGTATGTTTTGTAAGAAGGTTGCCCTGTACAATATTCTCATTCATTTTCCTATCTCAGGGTCAGCAACCCACAGCTCTGGAGCAACATGTGGCTCTTTCACCCCTTTGCTGCGGCTCCCTGTCACTCAAAATATGTGTTACAACTACCAATGTGCAACACCTGCCAGCATGCGATTTATTGAGCTTTTCAACCTTTGGTAGGCCAACCATGGATAAATCCAAGAAAAGAAAAGTTTCAGAAGAAAACAAAATGTTTAATTCAACTATATATGCTAGTTTTGTGGCTGCTCAAGAAATAGTCCGGCATGGGAAGGGTTTTATGCCTCCTGGTGTTTTCTTTTCTGTGGGAAACAGGTCCAAATGGCTCTTTGAGTGTTTAAGGCTACGGACCCCTGTCCTATCTCATATGACTTTTTCCTGTCTGGCTTCTGTTTTTTTCTCTGCATATCCAGTATTTGTGTGCAACTACTCTACCTTCAATCATATCTCTCTTCCCACTGTTTTAGTTGGTATTGCTTCTTTGCTTGATAAAGGTAGTTATATACAGTAATTCTCACTTGTCCAGTTTGATTTCCCAACAGCTTACCCTGTAAGATACATTTTGCTGAGAAAGAAGCCTTCAGAGGGCTCCAGAATGGCCTGGTAAGTAAATGAGGTAGTAAGTTGATCCAAAGCAGTGTTGCAGAGTTCACAGCACAAATAGCTGTTGAAGATATATATATATATTTCTTCTTATATAGACAGGCTTCAAAGAGCACGTGCCAATGACAACTCCTGAGTCAGCATGCAAGAGCCTTCTGCATATAATGAAAACCAGGAAGGAACATCTCCAGTCTTCTGTGATGGCTTACAGATAAGAATAGGATACCGTATTTCGCTTAGTGAAGTGAAAACTAAAATATTCTCACAAATAGGGGAGAGAATTTTCAGTGAGCTTTTTTCATTCAAACCTTTTTTTACCTAGGTGTATATTTTTTACAAAATCTATTCTCACAGTGGACTTCATCTCTGTATTAATTCAGCTGCATTTATAGATCAGGCTTTTGGTGTTCATGATTCTATTCCATACATTGTACTTTTTTTAAAAAAATTGATTTATATGCCACCCTTCTCTGGAGACTCAGGGCGGCTTACAATGCGTTAAGCAATAGCCTTCATACTTTTTGTATATATTTATACAAAGTCATCTTATTGCCCCCACAATCTGGGTCCTCATTTTACCTACCTTTGAAAGGATGGAAGGTTGAGTCAGCCTTGAGACTGGTGAGATTTGAACTTGCAGTAATTGCAGGCAGCTGATGTTAATAACAGTGCTTTAGTCTGCTGCGCCACCAGGGTTACTTGTTATTAACATTCCATGCAGTGATGAAATCCAAATTTTTTTACTACCAGTTCTGTGGGCGTGACTTGGTGAGTGTGGGATGGTGGGCATGGCAGGGGAAAGATATTGCAAAATCTCCATTCCCACCTCACTCTGGGGCCAGCCAGAGGTAGCATTTGCCGATTCTCCAAATTACTCAAAATTTCCGCTACCAGTTCTCAGAGCTACTCAAAATGTTTGCTACCGGTTCTCCAGAACCTGTCAGAACCTGCTCCATTTCTTTATTCTGGTCTAATGTTTGGACTTTTCTTAAACAAACCAGATGAGCTACTCCAGAGAAGAAATGAAGTCACTGTGGGAGGGTGGGAGTCTTTGGCACAACTTTCCAAGAATAAGTGATTTATGAATTTCCCTTACAAACCATGCAATAGAAAATGTATTGCTTGCAGAAAAAGAAATTGCAGCAAAGATAAGAGTGTTTTTTTTAAAAAAAAAACAATATGCAAATATATCCTTTATTTGCCAGCTCATTCTGATTTTCACTGTGGTTCCTTTGTTTAACATTTCAATAGATTGGCTTTAATATTAACATATTGCTTAGTCAGATGACTAAATGCAGTCCAGAAAACCTGCTGACATAGGCATAAAATACTATTTAATGATCAATGCTCCTTGGATTCTGCCACATTTTATTTCCAAATTTCTAAAATGAAGATGTAAATGGTATCACTAGAAATAAAATCCTACAACCGAAAATGTCATTCTAATCATTCCCAAGTCGACATGTAGACAAACTGGTGTATATATTTGACAGTCTGCAACTAAAACTGGCTTAGACACCTCATACACCACAATGTTATTGCTGCTATTTTGTCATTTATATAATCCAATACCTTTGTTTTGTTTCCTAGATATGTGTTAGATGCTGTAAACTCACATCATATGGATATCACTTAAATATAATGGTGGGGGTGGGGATAATATGCTATGGAAATGGGTTAGGCCCAATTCATGAAA
This sequence comes from Ptyas mucosa, assembly GCA_012654045.1. Lineage (NCBI taxonomy): Eukaryota > Metazoa > Chordata > Lepidosauria > Squamata > Colubridae > Ptyas > Ptyas mucosa. Next base: position 36,840,202 of record WNWU01000006.1, on the reverse strand, counting down.
CTGAATTGAATTAACAGAATTGCTGTTGTAATCTCATTAATCTTTTCCCACACACACTGGTGGGTATCCAATATTTTATATGTTTCTTTGTCTTGCATATTCCATTGACCCCCCCTTTTCCCTTCAAGTAATGCATTGCATATTCTAAGAGTGTCACACTTTTCTGGCACTGATTTCTTGTATGTCTGCACATACACTTTCAGAAACAATTCTGCATGGCCAATTTTTCATCATTTACAGATCCCCATGAAGAATATTCTTAGACTTTATAATTGGGTTCACACAAGATGCCTGTGGGCAATACAATCTTTTAATACTTATAATAAAGCCCAGGAGCTATATCAGTTTGTATTCCAGATATCTTAAAGGAATATTTCAAAAAATGGCAGCCAAAATTATTTGCAAATTGGATTTTTAAAAAAAGTCATGGTGTAACATCTCTGAAAAATAAGGGATGCTACATGGAACTTATTATTAGCATTTCATTGTGAACAGACCAAATGCAATCTGTAGTATGAGGTAGAATCAGATAACACCTGGGCTGTTTCTAGAGGAAAATTGTAAAGGCTTAGAAATAATAATAATAAAAAAAGAAATAAAAACACAATATGGTAATATTGGAAGAAATGTCCATCTGGATTCAGTTCAAAGTGGGAAGAAAGACACTGCAAACATGGAAGCTATTTGGAAAGATGGTTTAATGGTGGGTAGAACTACATGGCTTGAGGTCCTGGGCAATCAAGCACATGGGGGGAAGAGGGGGAGGGAGGGAGGGAGGGGAGGAGTGGGAGAGAGAGAGGGGGAGAGAGAGAGATTTATACTCTCTCTTGGGCTTTGAACTTGCTTCCTGTTCCTGTGAAAGTAATGTATTTTGATTGGTTGTTATTCTCCCATGGGGCCATGCAGGGATAACTTTGTTACCTGGGGTGATGTAATCTCCCCAGGTGCCATGTGGTGAGTTCTGTTGCTAGATGGGTAGAGAGCTAATCCTATTATGTCCTGAGGGTGAAAGTCTATTGTTTTGTAGATAAGCTGTCCCAGTCTTTTGTCTTCTAGATAACCAAAATATCTGCTGGGGGCAGGGAGCTGGGGCAGAATTCCTGTTTTAAGATTTCTATTCCTCTTTTAGGGGAAATGGTAGCACAGTGGACTAAGTGCTGTTAAAAGTAGCACTTAAGTTTCCAGCTGCCTGCAATTACTGCAAGTTCAAATCTCACCAGGCTCAAGGTTGACTCAGCCTTCCATCCTTTCTAAGGTAGGTAAAATGAGGACCCAGATTGTGGGGGCAATAAGCTGATTTTGTATAAATATACAAAAGTATGAAGGCTATTGCTTAACACATTGTAAGCCGCCCTGAGTCCCCGGAGAAGGGTGGCATATAAATCAAATTATATGTATGTATGTATGTATGTATGTATGTATGTATGTATGTATGTATGAATGTATATTTTCTGCCTTTTTAATATTTCCTAAAATATTTAATTCTTCTAGGAGAGGGGTGGGTGCTAACTTTCTAAAGTAATGAAATGGTGTCTATGGGGTAGGGATTTGTATCAATAGTTAGAATTACAGTTGCCAGAATGCCAGGCAGTTCCTTCTGAAGAAAAAGAGATGTGTGGTTTGCATGCAAAAGTCAGGGATACAACTATGATGGGCTGCAAGTAAGGTTTTAAGTTCTGAGATGTCCTTTCAATATTTGCATGTACTTTACAGCCCTAGGATTGCTTGGAACTCTTTCCAAATGCCAACCAAATCCCACTGAGCCCTGGTTCTGAGCCCAACAGTCCTAGCAATGGTCTTTGCTAGGACTGAATGTGGGATCAGAATCTCATAGCAAACAGCATGGGTAAGAGGAGGCAATATTTAGAGTACTTTTTTAAAAAATCCAAAATGCTTATTCCTAAATTAGGTATATATCATTATTAAAGTAATCTCCTAAAACCACTAATTGGTCTTGCTTAATAAGTGGAGTATGATGCGGTGAGAAAGCCATCAGCTTAGAATAAGAAAACCACTCAAAGCATACAATTCTGGCATGAATGGATCATTCTGTGCTGCATATAAAGCAGCTATATATTTATGGCAAATTTGAAGACAGCGATGGCTGGACCAGTTAATTTCAAACTTTCTCCCCATTTTGTTCTCATTTTCTTTCAACAGAATCCTATTTCTGCATCCCTTTCAAATGTTTACATTTCGGTATACACTTCTTCTAAAGGTCCAACATATTTAAGTATGGAAAACTGGAAATGCCAAAAGGTAACTGTAGTTTGATTTGTGTATTGTTCAGCGGTATGAAAATTAGGGTTCATCATTTTTAGTACACAAAAATGATAATATAGATTCATAGTTCACACAAGAGTAATAGTATAGATTAGTTCACATAAATAAGGACAGAAAGATATAGATATAGATATCTAGATACAGATACAGATACAGATACAGATACAGATACAGATACAGATA
>WNWU01000006.1:36818586-36837726 GCA_012654045.1 Ptyas mucosa | reverse complement strand
AGATACAGATACAGATACAGATACAGATACAGATACAGATACAGATACAGATATAGATATATAGATACAGGTGAAACTCGAAAAATTAGAATATCATGCAAAAGTTCATTTATTTCAGTAATTCAACTTAAAAGATGAAACTAATATATGAGATAGACTCATTACATGCAAAGCAAGATAGTTCAAGCCTTGATTTGTCATAATTTTGATGATTATGGTTTACAGCTCAAGAAAACCCCAAATTCACAATCTCAGAAAATTAGAATATTACATGAAATCAATAAAACAAGGATTATACATAGAACAATATCGGACCTCTGAAAAGTATAAGCATGCATATGTACTCAGTACTTGGTTTGGGCCCCTTTTGCATCAATTACTGCCTCAATGCAACATGGCATCGATGCTATCAGCCTGTGGCACTGCTGAGGTGTTATGGAAGACCAGGATGCTTCAATAGCGGCCTTCAGCTCTTCTGCATTGTTCGGTCTCATGTCTCTCATCTTTCTCTTGGCAATGTCCCATAGATTCTCTATGGGGCTCAGGTCAGGCGAGTTTGCTGGCTAATCAAGCACAGTAATCCCATGGTCATTGAACCAGGTTTTGGTACTTTTGGCAGTGTGGGCAGGTGCCAAGTCCTGCTGGAAAATGAAGTCAGCATCCCCATAAAGCTCGTCTGCGGAAGGAAGCATGAAGTGCTCCAAAATCTCCTGGTAGATGGCTGCATTGACCCTGGACTTAATGAAGCACAGTGGACCAATACCAGCAGATGACATGGCTCTCCAAATCAACACAGACTGTGGAAACTTCACACTGGACTTGAAGCATCTTGCAGTGTGTCCCTCTCCATTTTTCCTCCAGACTCTGGGTCCTTGGTTTCCAAATGAGATGCAAAAGTTACTCTCATCAGAAAAGAGGACTTTGGACCACTGAGCAACAGACCAGTTCTTTTTGTCTTTAGCCCAGGCAAGACGCTTCTGACATTGTTTGTTGTTTAGGAGTGGCTTGACAAGAGGAATACGACATTTGAAGCCCATGTCCAGGATCCCTCTGTGTGTGGTGGCTCTTGATGTACTGACTCCAGCCTCAGTCCACTCCTTGTGAAAGTCCCCAATGCTTTTGAATAGCCTTTTCCTGACAATCCTCTCCAGGCTGCGGTCATCCCTGCTGCTTGTGCACCTTTTTCTTCCACACTTTTCCCTTCCACATAACTTTCTATTAATGTGCTTTGATACAGCACTTTGGGAACATCCAACTTCTTTTGCAATTACCTTTGGAGGCTTTCCCTCCTTATGGAGGGTCTCAATGATGGTTTTCTGCACAACTGTCAGGTCAGCAGTCTTTCCCATGATTGTGATTCCTACTGAACCAGACTGAGAGACCATTTAAAGACTCAGGAACCCTTTGCAGGTGTTATGGCTTAATTAGCTGATTAGAGTGGGACACTTTGAGCCTAGAATATTGAACCTTTTCACAATATTCTAATTTTCTGAGATTGTGAATTTGGGGTTTTCATGAGCTGTAAGCCATAATCATCAAAATTATGACAAATCAAGGCTTGAACTATCTCACTTTGCATGTAATGAGTCTATCTCATATATTAGTTTCACCTTTTAAGTTGCATTACTGAAATAAATGAACTTTTACACGATATTCTAATTTTTCGAGTTTCACCTGTATATCAAGATACTGTCTAAATTATTAGTTCTCATCGCACTCATATCAGAGGCACAGAGGCAGTCTCAGGTTGAAAGGATTAGTTGGTGACATCATCATTGCTCCAGCGATGCCCAGTTGGGCTTTTTTCATGTACCCGACAGGAGTTGGAGCGAAGGACGGGAGCTCACCCCACCCCATAGCAGCATTCAGATCTTGAACATGAGCTTGCTGCTTGTCAAACCAGCATCCTAACCATGCGAGCCACTGTGTTCCTACTTATTAGTTAAATCTACAGCTTAATGTAGAGTTAATCCTACAAACAAAAGTATGGGAACATTAATTAAGGTAAATGTTTATTCAAGGAAAGCTTATACATTATTAAACTCCAGATGGCAGCTATAGAAATATGTTGTAGGAAGTATGAAGTGCCTTGGGACACCTTAAAGATTCACGCCTTTTTAAACCACAAGCTATTTTGAATTGTTATCAGACAAATTAAATTTTATCCTAAATTACATCTCTCTGCCTGGTTATTCTGAAGCACATAAACCACATGACCAGGAGAACAATAAATCTTAAAGTCAGAGAGAGGTGAATGCAGGACATGGGAATGGCAATAATTACGTTATTAAAAATGGCATATACAAAACAACTGTAGATACGCAAGACCTTTTAAAACAGAGACGTGATGGATAATTATGGGATACATCTGTTTTAATCCTATCCCTTTAAGCATCACCTTCTTCATATTGACAAGAAATATCTGCAGGTAGGCATAAATTTGACAGACTGCAGTTACAATGCTCAGCAGGATTGTTTGTAACTTTTTAACAAATATCTTCAAAACCCACAGAAATGTAAGAGACAATTCTGTGGTTTTCAGGATATCATCCCCTTGGCTACATGATCCCTTTTGATTGTCACAGTCAAAGTTGTACATTAAACACAGAATTGACCTAAATGTATTACTTCTCATTGCAGGTCTTAGATGGATTTTTTTTTTCACTTTATTTTTATTTTACATTTGGAAAGATAAAAAGGAAAGGCAATATTGCCCCCTCCTATTTTCTTCTCTGCCAAAGGATTATATGAAAACATTGCAATGATCCAACATAAGGTGCTCCAATGAATTTGCAGGATTGTGGTACTCAATTGTTGTTTTATGAAATAGTCTTAGTATAGATGCTGAATATTAAAGAGGCACATCTAAATTATTTTATATAAAGCATAACTTCTTGTTTCCTTCTGCCTGTTTTCCCAGGATATCCTTCACATACTGACTTGTATCTATGGAAATAATATTTGCAGACAAACCTGTGATCTTCTGGTAGCCAATTCTTCTTGTTGAAATAGGATCTTTTTATCTGCGATGATAAAGATTTAAGCAAGGGAAGGCTTCCTCAGTAAGGGAGTGGATATTTATTTCCAAATATGGTTGCTCATATTGGATTATCTTTGTCAGTCATCTCCAGGCTCCTAAGAAAGGAATATATATATCTTTGGTTATTCGGGTTTTCTCCCGCATAAAATTGGAAGTGTCTTGGCGACGTTTCGACGAAGTCTCATTCGTCATCTTCAGGCTGGTGTTTCCAGCTTCATGCTTCTAGGAGCAATGTATGATCGCAGCCGTTTCTTCCTTTTAACTGCTAGTGGGAGTGTGAGCTGATTGGGTGGGAACTTGGCTGTGTTCTGATTGGGTGGAGGTGTGTTCTGATTGGTAGGAGGCTTGGCTGTGCTCCGATTGGATGGGGGTGTATTCTGTTTGGGAGGGGGCTTGGTTGTGCTCGGATTGGTCTGAGTTGCAGGGGAATTTGAGCTGGTGAGCTGCGTTGCTGTGGTTTGGGTTCGCGTTCGTGGTCGTGCCACATCTTCATGGTGGGTGTCTGTCTGCTTCATGTATGGATTGGAGGGGTTTAAAGTGGCTAATGATGCAGCTGCGGTCTGGCTTCTGGTCCGTGGTTGTGCCTCATCATCGGTGTGGGTTTGAGTCTGGTTTCCGCGTGGATGTGTGGTGGTGACATCCTGTGTGGCCCTTGTGAGTGTGGGTCTCGAGGTTCTTCCTATGTAAACCAAGATTTTATGCAGCCCTAGTTCAGTGAAATCACAATCCACAAATATATATATTTGTGCACTTCACTTCATGTTAATTAGGTTCGATTAAAAAATGTTCAGCTGCCTGGACTCCATCAATTCATCTAACTCGATTAGATCAGGTTCATGATACAACCAAGCAGAATGATAATTATTTCCCTAACATAATAATAATTCAACATTTCTAATATGCATAGATTTTTATCTTGCTCTCACATTCTGAACTCTCAGTCTAGGCAGAAACTAAAGCTCAACCATTAAAATAGGTTTATACAATAAATTCGAAAGTAATTTTCTTCTCTATCTTTTTGGTAGGATTTATCCTACAATTGTCCACTGCTAATGCAGTGTTTGTCCAGAATGAACAAAAGAGATTTGAGCAAAATAACTCATTTTCTCTCTATTATAAATTCATTTACTTTCATAACTGCATGTGTGGCATGCCAAATAGTTTTCTGTTATCATTTTTCAGTAAAAGCTATACAGAGCAAGAACAAACAAGAATTCTATAAAAAATAGTCATGACAGAAGAGACATATGAGAAAGTTTGAAAATAAGCATCAATATATTCAAGTTTTAGGAAAAACAGAGTGGAAACAGAAATGACAATCGGCTTTTGTCTTTTCCTCCCCACCCTGAAGTAAAAAGAAGAAAGAAAAGTTACGGCACTCAGCAGATTGTCTGAACAGAAGGCTGGAAAGTCCCAAACAGTGACACACATATTTCATGTGAAATATAACTTTCACACCCCAAATGCTTTCCAATACTTGTAGGCAGATGACTGGTCTGCCTCTAAAAAAAAAAAAACTCCATCAGCCTTCTTTGCAAAAAATAAAAAATAAAAAAAATATTGTTCTGTTATTTCTTGGGAATTTTGATTGAATTATGTATTCTATAAGAAGTGAAGAATATATTTGAAGAAATGAATCCTCAACTATGTGCCACCCAGATATATGAGCATAAGCCAACAAGAAAATTGAAATGCCAATATATCTTATGGCACCAGGGTTTCTCTCAGTATTAAATTAAACTTTGCACAAGGAAAGTTCCCCAGAGGCTCAGAAAGCTTAATTTTTAGGGGAAAGCTTGTTTTCCCCCAAACAGTGCAATTTTCTAATGGCCAAGAGGGATTGCATTAAAAACCACAATAGCAACTCTCTATAGAGGTACTCCTTGAGATTTGACTGTAATGGAGCCTGCCCATTACAGTCACATGTTGTGACAGTCACTAGGTGAAACATGTCACTTAACAACCCTCCCATCCCTGCTGTCCCCAATGAAATGTAAAACTATTGTGTGAACCATTAAGTGGAGCACGGGGTGCATTCTGGGTAAAAGTGGCCATTGGAGGCCTAATACTGGCCTGCCTGCCCTGGCCATCCTGATGGCCAAATCTGGCTCTAGGTTCTGCCTTGTCTTACTTTTCCCAATAAACAATTGAGACAGATCATTTAAAAGTAATTTATTAGCGTATTCTGATAAAATGGGTCCTTGTGAAAAGGCAGAACCTGGAAAAATGGCTTATATTTACTTTCATACTTAGTAGAACAAAGAACTTCAATATAAAAACTGTCTGGTTTAGAAATAGTCATCTGTTCAGTTACATCACAAGAATTAAAGCATGCAATAATATGCATGCATAGCCATAGAAAAGAGTATTGTATTCTGGATAAAAGTAAAAGAAAAATCTGCAAAGGAAAAATATCAGAATAGGTATGGGTAAGATATACTCTTAGTGCTTCCCAAAATTGGGCTTGAATATTTGCTTTGTTCATGGAGGCTTGAGAACAGCTGAAAATGAAATTGTTATCTGCAACATATTGAATGTTCTCCTACCAATCCTGGTTCCTAAAAGGAAGCCTTTTCTTGAAGGCTAAGGCTTATAGTAAATTATTAGCAATACATTTGAAAAAGCAAATTTAAAATACAAGAAAACTCATGTTAGTTAGTGAGTGCAACAGTACTACAAAAACCATATTGCAAGTATTACAATGTCCATCCTGTGTGGCTCTCAATCCCAAGGTGTCTACGACCTTGGAGAAGCCCCATGCTCCACTTCCCAAACTTGGGTCCTATCAGGTCTTTTCTCACTTTCATCAGTTCCTCCCTTAGGCCTGATTTTCACCCCACCAGAAAAACACCTTTCTCCTCACTTTCCTTTTGAATAACTCCAAAACTGAAATGACTTCTTTCTTTGTGCAGCCATATGGCATGATTCTAAAAGTAGCCACCATTTTGTCCTGTCCACAAAATGGTGGCTTCAGTCGAGCTGCCATGGCATGGCCTGGGGACCAACTATTTCATTTTGCTACCTTAGAGATGTCTCCACAGTGCTACATAAGTTTTCTACAGCATTCAGAAACTTCTGCAGCACTGTGGTGACCTAAGGCAACAAAACAAAGCAGTTTGTCTGGCAACCGGCATTTTGTCCCCACACACAAATGGATGGCCAAAATGGCAGCCGTATTTTGGATCATCACCACATGGCCCAGGGACACATAGCCTGCCCTCCTTCCATAACATGAGATTGGGAGAGCTTCAAGAGATAAGTGTGGGATATGATGGACATGTGGGGAGGAGGCCCAAGCACTGCAGTGTTTTGGAAGGTTGGGATGGGGCAGAGAGATGGGAAGGTGCTGTAGCCACCTGTGGTGGGTCATAAGAGTGAATGACTGCAATCTCACTGCAGCCATCATAACTTTGAAATGGTATGAAATATAGCTTTTGGGGGGGGGGGGATCTGTCATAATTTCGAATGTTCATTAAATGTCCTGTCATACCTCAAGATTTACCTGTGCTGCACTAGTGGGGCCAGATGTGGAATACTGGTCACCAAGATACAAAAAAGATATTTAGACTCTATAACACGGTTATCAAACTCGATTTCATTGAAGGCCACATCAGGGTTGCATTTGACCTCGGGAGGCTGGGTGAGCATGGCCAGGGTGGGTGTGGTCAGTTCAACGTCACTCAACCTATGGTGGCCCGAGTGCTCTGCCAGCCAAAACAGGCTCCTGAGCTCTGTTTCCGGCTGTGACGGCCTCCTGCAACCCTCTGCCAGTGAAAACAGAGCTTGGGAGGACCACCCACAGCCCTCCTGAGTGCCATTTTTGCTGGCAGAGGCACCATAGGCCAGTCCTTCGCTGTTTCCAGGTCAGCCCCATGGGCCAGATCTAAGCATCCGATTGGCTGGATCTGGCCCACGGGCCTTGAGCTTGACACCCCAGCTCTAGAAAGAGTACAGAGAAGAACAAACACAATGATTAAGGGACTAGAATCTAAAATACATGATGAATAGTTGCGAGAACTAGGTATGTCTAGTTTAATGAAGAGAAGAACTAGAGGTGACATGATAGCAGTCTCCAATATTTGAGGGGCTGTCACAGGGAAGAGGGGGATAACCTATTCTCCAAAGCATCAGAGAGCAGGACAAGAAGATGGACACTCATTAAAGAGAGTTTCAACCTGGAATTAAGGAGGAATCTTCGGATAGTAAGAACAATTAATCAATGGAATAGCTTGCTTCCTGGAGTTTTAGGTGCTCATCACTGGAAGCCTTCAAGAAAAGATTGGAAATCCATTTGTCTCGGATGCAATAAGGTTTCCTGCCTTAGGTGGGGGATGGACTAGAAGACCTCCAAGGTCCCTTCCATCCCTATGATTCTATTATTGTAAGAGGTTATTGTTTCAAAATCAGCTCTATATACTTTCCAAGCCTGGAAAGTATGGCAAAAACCTGCCTAAAACTGAAAGCATTAACACAGGCAGAAGAATGGAGAGGCCTTTATGCTTCTTCTTGCAATTCTTGTTGGATTGAGTTACTATCAGAGCCAAAATGAATTGGATTGAAAAATAAGCACAATTAACATTTATACTACTCTAGAAAATATATCTATTTATATATTGGTAGTTGGATAGATCTAAGCTGGAATTGGGACAATGCTCTCTGTGATTTCATTGGTAATGAACATCCATCAAGATTAATGGCTATTGATACAGCAATGCTCCATTAAGCTGTCCAATCACCTTTCAAAACGGTGGCCATAATCTCATTTATGGCAACCAATTCCATTGCTCAACTATGTAAAAAATTAGTTCAGGCACAGATCTTCCCAAATTAGTAATAATCAGGCCCCCAAGTTCAAATATTGTGAGAGAGGGAAGAACCTTCTCCCTATTCCAATTCTCATTTTCATCCCTGTTTGAAAATTATACATTTTATTGACACAGAAGCAGGAAATTGTGAACCGTGGGGATAATCATGGCATAATTGGATGAACATGGTGGTAAGCTTTGTCCTGACTATTTCCTCTTCCTGGTCCCTCTACATTTTGGAGGTAGGCTCAAAGGGCCTCAATCAAGAGCCAAAGGAATTGATTGAGGAGAATAAGGTCGCATTGAGCAGTGTTAGTCAACCTTACCATCTTTAAGATATGTGGATTTTGACTCCCAGAATTCCACAGCCAGCATGTTCCTTAGCAAGAATCCCCCAACCCAAGAGTTGAAAATGTTATTGTGGTTGAGACACACTATATGAGAGGAGGAACTTTTCCATCCTTCAGCCTGCCACAGCCAATTACAATATTCATATATTATAGTATACCTTCAAAACTGGCATTTGTTGTAGGTAAAGGAATTGTAGAATTATGTAAGGCTGTAAAATTGGATGCAATTTACTTAACAGTTGCCTTGCTTAGCAACGGAAATTCTGGTTTCAATTGTGATCGTAAGCCAAGGTCTGCCTGTACATACAAGACACAATTCTAATCATAAGAGAATGGATAGGGAGGTAGAATGGCATATCTGAGTTACTAAGCCTCAAACACAAAAAGGCAATTCTTGAATGAACACCCACATCAGATGATGTCAACATCTGATGTGCAGCCTAATCAACCCCTTTCCTCAAAAGTCCCTAACCAAACTTAGCATGTGGTGTGAAGCATCTTGGTCTTTTCCCCAACATGTATGGACATAACCAGTTTCTATGACATGAACCATCACATGCCATCTCTGATAAATTAGAGAGATCAAGTAGATCACTGAACTGCCTCTCAATTCACTATCTTTCCTCCCTCTATTCTCCATCCTGGTTCCTCATTAAAGGGATAGGAAGCCAGTTAAGCATCCCTTCCAGTCTCTTTATCTCCTTCCCTCTCTCCCTCCCCCCCCATCTCCCTCCCCAAGTCATTTAGCAGTTTAAGGACATATATTATTTCATAGTGTTTTACATCCCTCTCTAAGCAGTTTACAGAGCATATTGCCCCCAACAATCTGGATCCTCATTTTACTGACCTCAGAAGGATGGAAGGCTGAGTCAATCTTGAACCAATTAGGATCGAACTCCTGGCTGTGGGCAGAGTTTGCCTGCAATACTGCATTCTAACCACAGAGCCACCAGGGTTCTTCTGGGTATTCTGTATTCTCAGTTTTCACTGGAAGATTTGAAGCCTTCCCTGAATCTTTCACCTCCCATTTTTCCTTCTTTATTCAACAGACTTTGTCTGAAACACCTGAGACATCTCAGGGTCTCTTTTTTTTTGTCTCACAACCCTTCAAATTCAAAGCTACACAATTTCTCTGGGGTACATGGGGATGTACACCTAGCATCTATCCACAGATAGATAATAGATTATGACATAATACAAAATGTCATAAATCATTTCCTGTGTTGTCATTTGACTGTGGTATATGGTATATACTCACCAGGGGCTATCTCTGAGTGTAGGTCCAGCTTTTCAAGTGAAGGCATCACATCAGGGACCTTGTCCTTCTTGAAGGTGCTGAAGATCCTGGTAAGGGAATTGCTTTGAAAGGATGACCCAGCGGGCCACAGGTTGTCTCCTAGACATTTAAAATTAAGATTAACAATAGCAGAGATCCAAGTCTATCTTTATTTGCTCAGAATGTCTTCCTCTATACTATTGGTTCTTTGCCTTCTTTGTGGGGAAGAGGGAGGGCAGCAGGAATCTTACTTCTAGATAAAGCACTGAGATGTCATCACCCACCCTGTATTCTACTCTTGTAGGCCATGGAAGCATTCATGGTAACAATGGTGACAAGAGACTGGCATTCTAGCTTTGCAGCTCACCAGGTTTATATTACATTTTTGTTTTCAGTACTTATTTTTGGTATCCAAATCTTGGTGGATGTCTGTAAAACTCTGGTTGTCAAATCCCTATCTTAAAACAGATGAATTGTAGGATAAATGTAGAATATTAAGAAGACTTTTGTTCTGATAAAACTTTGAGGAAAAATCTGGGTCTATCAATACTTGAGTTTTGCCACTCACCATGTTTGCAAATTTTATTAATATAGTTGTGATCTCATACGACCTCACAAACAAGGTACTGCCTCAACTGTGAGAAAGCAACTGGTTATTTTTATTAGGGATCTTACCAGAGACATTCAATAAAGAATTGCAATATTTAATTGTGAATATTTTTACAGCGGCTAGAATTGTATTTGCTAAAAACTGGAAAAGAGGGAAGATACTTACTGATGAAGAAATTATTAAGAAAATGCTGGCTGTGCTGAAATGAGTAAATTGACATTTGAAATAAGAGAACAGGAAGATAAACAATATTATTTGATATGGGAGTTATTTTATCAATGGATAGACAATAAAACATGGAGATGAAATATGATATATGAAATGAAATTAAGATAAAATGTGTAAACACTTGTTTTCTTTTAAGGGAAAATAATATTTGTCATATATTGATATTTTAAAGATTATGATTATGGGAGCACGAAAGGATTTTATCCAACCAAAACACTGTTTGTAATTGTTTGAAAGGATGATGTTTTTATGTTGTTTTTGTTTGAAAATAAAAAAAAAATGTTAAAGAAAGAAAGAAAGAAACTGGTTGGGCTACCATTGCAGTTTGGCATTTGGGAACAAAGTGAGAATGTTTCCCACACACTGCATCCAAAACTTTACCTCTAGAAATTGCTTTAAATTATTTGTGTCTATTGTGGAATGAAAGGGAAAAGTTCTATGGATTGAAAGATTTTTTTCACAGGGAATGTTTATATAGGTTACTATATAGAGTTCAAGAGATCTATTGTTGTATATCCCCTACTTAGTAGGATTTACATTTTAAAAACAATTTTAGGGTTAATATTTATTGCTTAATATGTTAATGTTTTATTTATTTTTTTTATTGATTGTAAGCCTCTAGGTGAGATAGGTGGCATGTAAGTTAAACAAACAAACAAAAATAGTGAAGTGGAATTCAGGTTCAGATGCACTTTTGTTGCAATGGAAAATATAGGTTTATAAAGACTATTTAATTGGTGGAAATCTCATAGGGAACAAGAATATTTCTCAGGTGGTAAATTTGGCTCACCCATCTGCTTTCATAATAAAAACCATAAATTTCCCATCACTTATAGGATATTAAAAAGCTTAGGACTCCTAGGATCCTATCAACTAGGAAACAAATACCAAATATTTCGTAAAAAGAAAAAAGAAAGTTAAAAACTCCTGGATAGGGGCAAGAAGCTTGGTGCTTTCCAGAAAGCTTGGACTGTGTCTCCCTTGGTTATTAGAGGAGGCAAATTTACCTTTTTAAGCCGTGACTAAGATAGGTGGGGAACTATGGCCCTTATATGACTTGTGGACTTCAACTCCCAGAATTCCTGAGCCATCCATTCTGCTCAAGAATTCTGGGAGTTGAAGTCAATATGTCATAAAAGGGCCATGGTTCCTCATCCCTGATCTAAGGGAATGTTTTTCAACAGATGTTGAAATCTGCAGGAGAAACCCAGAAGCTGTGCTGATTTTTGAGGCTGATGTACTAAGCAGTTGAAACATGGCCTTTTCCTGCATCATTCCCAGAGTTTGAAAGACACTCGTTAAGCAGCTGCATTTGGCTATCTTCTGTCTTTATAAAATATATTAAAAACCCACTTATTTTTAGTATGGTCTTTAAGGACCAATTATTTTATTGTTCGGATTTTAATTTACCAATCACGTTTTCATTATTGTAACTATTACTTTAGTTCCTTTGAGAAAGGGATATTATTTATTTGCTTATCTTTTTATGCTATTTTAAATTATAAATTGCCCTGTTCAACAGTTGTCCTACAGGATCTTTCAGATTAGAGGAACTGGAGGGCAAATAATGTTAGAATTGTTCATAAAGTCACACCTATCTGCACAAAGGCTAGGGAAACTCAAAATTCAACACAAATTAGTAAAATAGTACATGTGTTTTACATTTTTATTATAATCAAATTTATAAAGTTGGTGAATCTGAGAACTTCAAAAATGTGAAAATGTTTCATAAGTTGTTTGATTAGAGATAAAATTATTTCTTTTATCCTGCTTTTTCTTTTTACTAAAAAACGAGCATCAGCTATTCAGATCAAGGGTAAAATCAGACCATATCAGATATGTATTAGAAAGAATATTTGTACTTATTTGATGTCATAATTTCAGAAATCTGTGACAGTGCTGATAATTTCTTCCCTACTAATCAAAAGGCTGTGGGATTATATTGAATATATTTTTGGACGATATGAATAAATTTGATAACGTCAAGCTCCCTTATCTTACAACTTGTCTCACCTGTCTTAATCTTGTCTGTATAGACTGTAGAAAAGAATTGGACTTTCATTTTGGGAAACAGCCAGAAATATTATAGGAAAAAGCTGTCCAAGGGGAGCCAATATGGCAAAACAGCTGAAAAGCTTGTTATGGACAGGGGCAATAATACCACAGCATTCACCAAATAGCCTTGAAAAAGATTGCATGTCAGTATAATCTATATTTCGGAATCATCAATTTGAGTTTCTGAAAAGAAGGCAGGAAACAAATGTGGAAAATCAGTTTAGTACAGTTTTTAAAAGTGACTCATGAATCTTAGGAATGTAATAAAATAATATTACAAGATAAACACATCAACAGTGCACATTCCTATTATCACACAAGAACATATGGTGTGCTATAATATTTCATAATGTTTACTATGAATGAAATACTGCCATGCCGAATCATTTCCAGTAGCATACGATGCACAGGATTCAATTCTTTAACCAGGTGAGATACTTGGAAAAAGCAACAAATGGCAGCCATCTTTTGAGGCAAAGCTGCCAAGAAGAAGTAAAAACAAGAATCAAAAGGAACCAAAGTAATTTCTACTAACTTAGCACATTTGACCCTGCCTTAAAATAGCTTTCTGTGCTCAATATGCCAACCATGGGATAAGAATCCCCAATGGAGATTTCAGAATGCCATTTAAAAATGTTTGGTTCGGATGGTTCCTGCAGCTTTTTCAAGGCTTAATTTTATCTTCAAGGCTTTCCATGCTCTGCATGTAAGCTGTTTGTAAAGATTTTATTGCTGCAGCACTAACTAATGTTGACAATATAGAAGAAAACTGAAAAGAGCTCCCACAATCCTATAAAATCAGAGCAACATTGATAAAGGATTTTTCCCACAAGCTTTAATAAGAGCAATTAAAAAGAAGATTATCAACAGAAAGAGCATTTCTTCATTGTTAAATATGAAAAGCATTAAATGTTTGTTTAATATATTCTGAGCCGTCCAACTTTGTCTCATTTTTAAATATAATCCCCAATCACTGAATTGTAAACATCAACAGGGAAACACTAACTCAAGGTTTAAAGACTGGGGTGCAATGTTAGCATATTATTTTATAAGACTTGAATCCAGTGACACTTCTGAATGTAGATGTAAAGGATGACATAGGTCTCGCCATATATGTGTCCTTGTTCAAGCACCTGGATTGAAAGAGACCCTACAAGAAACATTTCAAGATTCACTTTGTTTTGTTTTATTTTATTTTACAGTGTTTCAAGACAGCAGAAGTAGTTTTGTTCCCAGCTATGCTTGGCACGAGCAGTTTACAGCCAGCTAGATTTCACTGTCAAACATTTTGCCCTCTCCATTCCCCTTCTTCTGCTTTATTAATAAGAGTCCCTGCTGTGTTTACCACTTTAACCATTTTTCCTAGCCAATTTTCAGCTGCAGTGTATGTGTGGTTGACTTGCTACGTAGCCCTGCTCGCAACCAGACAACAGTAATGGGAGGCGAAAGGAGAGGAAAGGCATTGGAATGTCTGGGGGGAATTCTGGAATGCAAGTGTGTCACCTAGAAACACAAAACAGACCCAAACCCAGTGGTGGGTTGCTACTGGTTCGCCCTCGATCGGGTGAACTGGTAGCTGCGACGATCACCTGGTAGCCCCCAATGTTCAGATTGGCCCTCCTACCCACCTGGGCTCCTTTTTTACCTTTATCTTCTCAGCTGATTAGCGTGGCAGAGTGGATTGCCACATGAAACAGCTGTGCTCTCTCCAGTAGGAATGCAGAAGTGGAAGGTTTTTGCATGCCCACGAAGCAAGAAGTGCATGTACAAAGTGCACGATCAGCGAACTGGTAATAAAATTGGGAGGAACCCACCACTGCGCAAACCCCAAGGTCATCGACTGGGAACATCTGAGGCAGATAGGCCATTTCCAAAATAAAGCAAGTGCGACTGATTGGTGGACAATGGACAATAGGAGGTCCAGGGCAGGGAAAGAAAAAAAAATCCTATACTGTTGCACATTAAAACGTCACAATTGGCTTTTCTGTTTCTGTATCCATATGGCTTTTCAATAAAGTTATATTCTTGGAGAAAAAATGTCCCAAGAGTTTCTGTTGCTGTTTAATGCAGTCGGACAATTGACAATGTATATGTGTACCTCAGGGGTGGGTTCTAAAATTTTTTACTACCGGTTCTGTGGGTGTGGCTTATTTTGTGGGTGTGGCTAGGAGGTCATGTGACTGGGTGGGCATGGCTAGCTGGTCATGTGATTGGGTGGCCATGGCTATGTGTATAGGGACTACTCAGAGGGCTGAAAAAAGTCATTTCTGACAGGTCCTCGCACTTTAGACTGGTCCTCACACTTATGACCATCCTCACATTTATGATCGTGCAGCATTCTTAACAACGATGTCACTCATTTCACAACTGCTTCTCTTCACTATGGTGATAAGATAGGGCAAAAAATGTGAGGACAGTCGTAAATTCGAGGACTGGTCAAAAGTGAGAGGACCAGTCAAAAATTACTTTTTCAGCTCTCTGAGTAGTTCATATGCACAAAAGGACTACTCAGAGGGCTGAAAAAAGTGATTTCTGACAAGTCCTCACACTTTTGACTGGTCTTCGTACTTATGACTGGTCATCATTTATGCTCATTGTAGCATTCTTAACAACCGTCTCACTCATTTCACAACTGCTTCTCTTCACCATGGTGACAGGATAGAGCAAAAACGTAAAATGTTAGGACAGTCGTAAGTTTGAGGACTGGTCAAAAGTGCAAGGACCAGTCAAAAATAACTTTTTCAGCCCTCTGAGTAGTCCATATGTACAAAAGGACTACTCAGAGGGCTGAAAAAAGTGATTTCAGTCCTTGCATTTTTGACCGGTCCTCACACTTATGACTGGTCATCATTTATGCCCATTGTAGCATACTTAACAAACGTCTCACTCATTTCACAACTGCTTCTCTTCACCATGGTGACAAGATAGAGCAAAAGTGTAAAATGTTAGGACAGTCGTAAGCTTGAGGACTGATCAAAAGTGCGAGGACCAGTCAAAAATAACTTTTTCAACCCTCTGAGTAGTCCATATGCACAAAAGGATACAGCAATAGAGAGGGATGAAGGAAGGAGAGAGAGGGAAGGAAGAGAAGGGAGGAAGGGAAGGGAAGAAGAGAAGGGAAATTAGAGTAGGAGTGAGGGTAAGAGAGGGAGGAAGAGAGGAGGAGAAGGAGAGAGGAAGAGGAAGTAGGGAGGAGAAGAAGGGGGGGAAAGAGAAAGTAAGAAGGAAAGAAAAGAGAGAGGTGGTAGGTTTGAGGAGAAAGATTGCTGTACAATGAAAAAGATGAAAGGGAAGAAAGTCAACCCCAAACAAATATAAAGATATTAAGATAAAGAATGAATTGTTAAACTTTAAAGAATAAAAAAGAACAAATATGAATAAATAGCAATAATTAGAAATACACATACAAACATACAGTGTATTTTCTTTGAACAGAGTATTTGGCTGGTTCACAAATTTAAACAGTGTTTAGTCATTTCAATTAAATTTACAATTTCTATATTTCCTTTTTGCCATATTTATTCCTCATCTATTTTTTAAAAAAACCAATATTACCTTTCATCCTCATCCCTAACCTTAATCAAATTCAATTTTTCCCTTCTATTCTATATTATACCCCTTCCCATTGTCATTTATTTTTATATCTATCCTCACATTGGTTAATTATGTAATTATGTAATACAGTTGTTTAATACAAATTCAACATTTTAATATAAATCAATTAGTTATATAACTATCTTTTTTGTATATTAATCAATATGAACATGAATATTCCAATTATTTCCATGCAATCCAATTCCTTACAAATCAATTAATTATATTTACCAATAATAATTTCCCCCATATATTCCTCCAAACCACAACTTAACCATTTCTGCTTTCAACACAATATACAATTAATAGTATTTCAATTATTACAATTCCCTAGTTAAATAGAGCTTTTTTTCTTTTGTGTTTTAAAATCTTGAGCTCTCCTCTTTTGCCCTAAATTTCCCATTTTTTGCAGTTTTGCACCTATTTTTTTTGGTGAGGAAAAAGAAAAAGAAATCTCTCTCTGCCTCGTTTTGTCACATTGCAGCAAAGACCCTGCTTTATTTTCAGTTTAGTTTTTTCAGCATAGCTAGGGGAAAAAAATCTGCTCCAGCACTCTGCAGCTAGCAACAGAGTGTGACTCACCATCCTTTCAAAGGTAGGTAAAATGAGGACCCAGATTGTGGAGGCAATAAGCTGACTTTGTATAAATATATATAAAAGTATGAAGACTATTGCTTAATGCATTGTAAGCCGCCCTGAGTCTCCAGAGAAGGGTGGCATATAAATCAAATAATAATAATAAAAAAACAGAGCCCTGAGCAAAACAGCTGAGAGCAAATCAGCTGAGAGTCGGGAGGCTGATCTAATCAACTTGTGCTAATTAACCTATGATGAAGCTGAAAGGGGCTGCTTTTTCTATTTTTGCAGGCACCGCCTACTCATTTGTTTTCTTTTAACACTGATCAGCTGTAGGGCGGCTCTTTGAAGCCCAGCGGCAAGAATTTAAACAGTTTTTTTCCCTCTAGCCATCAGCTAGGACTCAGGAGGCAGCAATAGATTGGGAGTGCGTGTGGGTAAGCGAACGGCAACCGGGCCAGGAACCGGTTCGGGGGCATGACCAGCCAATCTTATTACCGGTTCTCCAAACTATTAAATTTTTTTACTACTGGTTCTTGTGAACCGGTGCGAACCAGGAGCAACCCACCACTGGTGTACCTCTATGTATGTGTATAGTATACTGTATATATGTGTATGTGTTTACTGATTGTGATACAAGTTGAACATGGTCATG
Organism: Ptyas mucosa; assembly: GCA_012654045.1. Classification (NCBI taxonomy): domain Eukaryota; kingdom Metazoa; phylum Chordata; class Lepidosauria; order Squamata; family Colubridae; genus Ptyas; species Ptyas mucosa. Next base: position 36,820,537 of record WNWU01000006.1, on the reverse strand, counting down.
TATTACAGTTTTCTTAACCTTTTCTTAGTCCTAATTCTAGAGTTAAGGGAGGACTTCCAGAGATTTTTGACAGTTTTCCTTCTTCTCAATTCTGGATAGAACTCATTGTCAGGTGGTTTTGCTCTGGCAAATAAACCTTTGATCTTTTCAGCTTCCATTATCTTCTGGCACCCAAACTGTGCTTTCTGTGTTGGTTACTTATTGTCTATTAGCAATGTTAATTTTATATTCTTCAGCAGACTTCTTTGAATAGTTTCAACTAATTGTCTTCAGCAGTGCAAACTCTACCCAACCCAACTCTAGTTTGCCAGCCCACTTAATTATTTATTGAAGGCAGCAACTATCATTAGCAACCACAGCTAATGATTAATCCATCTTAGTTGCAGTCATTGCTTCTGTCCCTGAAGTTCTTCCCTGAATTCTCTGTGATGTGGCATCTATCAATATGCCAGCTGATATTTTTAACTTTCCATCTGTAGCCCAGCTTTCTTTGGAGAACTGTCTAATGAAAATCTAAAATGACTCCTAGTTCTAGTTTCTTATCAGAAAAGGGAGTACACATTGTTTTGTTAAAGTGACTGTTTAGATGTATGGACATGAACAAACCAGTATTAAAATTATCGTTGAAAATGCTATTTAGAAATGCTAAACATTGTCTGGATCATGTTCACTTGTCAATGATTGCAGTGAGAGAATTAACATTTACTGAAATACCAGTTTTTTACCTTCTGAAATTTGAGTGTTTTTAGCAACACTGCCAAACCACTGACTCATTAGTTATATTACTTAACTACGTAATTAAATGTATTTTTAAATAACTCCGTTAGAAATTACAAATAATGCTTATTCAAACTGTAAAGCTGAAAATAAAGAGATCACATCACACCCATGTCAGAAGCACCATGGGCTTCCGGGTTGAAAGGATTAGCTGGTGACTTCACCATTGCCCAGGGGATGCCCCGCTGGGGGCTCCTTTCTTGTCCTCTGCAGGAGTTGGAGCAAAAGATGGAACTCTCCCCCACCCCACAGCAGTACTCAGGTCTTGAATGTGGGCTTGCCAGCCTCCAACCCAGCATCTTAATCACATGAACTATTGTGGTCTTGTAATAAAGAGATATCTATAATCATTCTATGTTTTTGGGATTAACCAGAGAAATGTCAGCAGATAAAAATTTTGTGAGCCTTTTCCCCCCTCTGTTTTATAATATAGAAAACATTGGTTTCTCTTTCAGCCCTGCAAGGGTAATCATGTTAGCAATGTTTTAACTTGAGTTAATACATAAACAAATATTTCTTTCCTTACTCCCTTTTATAGCTTTTGAGTTTGATATGCAGGAGAAAAACAGTCAATTGGTTTATTGCTTGTTTTAACACTCTCAGGTTAACTTTTTCCCTTTAATCTTCTAATTATTATTCGAATAACGCAGTGTTTAATTTAAGCCTCTGGGTATATATGTAGCTATCTCTAAGTCTTCCCCACCGTAACATTAATCAACAGATTCATTTGCGTTTAGCTGGCAGCCTGTCATTGCTTGCTTCCAATATTTATTCTGCTTTCTTCCCATCCTCTTCTTTCTCTGATTAGGTAAGGAGAATCCTGCAATGTTCAGTCTTCTCCCATGATTTTCACTTCATTCCTGAACTTGTAGGTGAACTTGATCACTCCTGGAACTATTAAAACCTCAACAGCTAATAATATCTAAAACCATTTTTGTTCAGTAGCCAACTTCTTCCTCTTCAAAATTCCAACCCCATCTATCTCTTAGCACCAATTCATTAGTCTATTTTCCTTCCTGTCTTCTCCTTGTTGGAAACACTTTCTGTTTGAAGTTGTTAATCAAGTTCATTCCCAGATCTTTCTCAGGTTCAAATAATCATTTCCAGGCACAGCTTTGTCTGTTTAGGAGATTATATGTCAGGATGTCCTGTTTTGTCATGGTGCTATAATATT
>WNWU01000006.1:36796927-36818576 GCA_012654045.1 Ptyas mucosa | reverse complement strand
AATATTCAGTGTCCTTTCATCCAAAAACAGCTAATTTCTAAAGCAAAAACAGGCAACTTCCAAATGCACAAAAGTCTATAAGTCTTATCACACCTGGCCACCAGCCATACTGCTGAAGATCATTGCAGGAGATGGTGTGATGTCAACATCACCTGAAGTGTAATAGATTGCCCAAGCCTATTCTTCACAAATAGCAAGCATGGAAAACTATGAAGGACAAGTTAAAATCTGGAATGTATACTTTAGTAGTCTACTCAATATTAAGGCTAGGTAAACTTTTCAGGCTCAAAGATATTACAGTAGTATGAGCTTCTTGGAGGCCCTGAAAATTCTAGCTGGCCTTTATGAAAAACAAGAGGGACATTTGGTCTGAATCAGTGGTGGTTGATTTTTGGAGTTGTAGTTGTGTTTTCCATTTCACATATGTCAAACCACCTGAGTGTGTGTAGATTCTTAATCATCCAGATCATGGTTGTTCCAAGGGTCCAAAAGACAACTTCTTCAGCTTTTTGAATGAGAAGCAAAATGTTTTCAAGGAAAAAACAAACAAACAAGTCTAGTTGCCTTTTGGACAGTACCTTTGGGACAATCCACCAGAGATATTTTTGCCAATTTTATTATAGTTATTTAAACATTTATTTGTTTACTTACTTAACTTACTTACTTACTTTTCACCATTGTGCTTCTCCTGTCCCCTTTGCCAACTCAGGTGAAATGAGATGGCTGGATTGATTCATCACATCAAGCTAACATGACTTTTCTATCTTTTGACTTAGGGCAACTCTTGTAGTTTGTAAACCAATGTTTATGGTTTGACATAAAATGTGAATCTAGCCAAATGTGGTTTGTGTGAATTCATCAATGCATGGTTAAACCAGTAGTTATGGCCCCTTAGGCAATCAGCAAGAAGAACTGCCTCATACAAAACATTTCAGATCACAACTACCATTTATATGTTTTTCTTCTATACCCTGAAGAAATGCTTATCAGCCCAAAGCTCTTGCTGAGGCATCAAGGACTAAAATTATAATATGCTGCACAAATGAGATTAGAGTTTTCTGGGAAGCACAGCCAGAGCAAAAGCTAAGTTATTTTAGCATTAAAGACTAATCCTGAGTGATATTTAATACCAACAACTTCCTTTGACTTCAGCTATGGACATGGCTGCTAAAAGTATGAAAAGCATGGAAGGATGAGTTCTCTGTTCTAAAGGGACACCCTGACATATGACACAATGGGTCGTAGTAACATGTAAATTTAAGATGAATTTCTAAGGGATAAGAATAATGGGAAAATATTGTCCTTAACAAAATATGTACTAGAGTAATAATCTATCAGAAACTTGATTCATATACAGTCTTCTGGAACAAGAAACATTTCATTTCCAATTAAAAATACAATTGGTTTAGAAGAAATAAGCCATGGAATGAGAATGCATCAGCCGCCACTGATCTTAACCATTGCTTTTTAAGCACAATGTTTCTAGGAGGATAAAGTTACTTACAAGCACACAATGAAAACCTAGCATGCTCTCATTTTATTCTTTTGTAAGTTCCAGTCTAAGTAACCAAGTAAGTATCATCAAAGTTATAATCGATGTGCTTCTTCTTCAATTATCTTATTTAAAACAAATCAAAAACCTTGCTGAAGCAAATCAACTATCCATTTAGCTGTGAGAAAGGCAGTTCTCAGTTTCATGTCCCAAAATGCTTCATTGTTAATGACAAGGGATGGCGAAAATTATAGGCTAAAATAGGGAGAGCACCAAGTGTTTTTTACTCCTGATTTAATCCAACTCTTGTTTATTAATCAAGTCCATTCTCTAAAACACAAAGCAGCTTACAAAGGACTTTTCCTAAAACTATCCCTACAATGATCCAGGCAAATAGGTTAGAGTAGGAGAGAATGACTGGCTTAGAGACAATGTGAGACCTCTATATTTGAATTGGGATGAGCCTGAACCTCCCTAATCCAGGTACACTCAAGTATTTCTGAGAGCCCGCCCCCCAGCTCTACATGATATCAGACAATTATATCTTTCTTTCTGTTTGTAATTTCAACTTACCGTATATACTCGAGTATAAGCCAACCCGAATATAAGCCGAGGCACCCAATTTTACCCCCCAAAACTGGGAAAACGTATTGACTCGAGTATAAGCCGGGGGTGGGAAATGCAGCGGCTACTGGTAAATTTCAAAATAAAATAGATACCAATAAAATTACATTAATTGAGGCATCAGTAGGTTAAATGTTTTTGAATATTGATTTCAAAGAAAAACAGTAAACTAGCTCTGTAAGTGGAAAAGAGGATCAACAAAAACAAAAATCTTGTCACCATGGTGAAGAGAAGCAGTTGGGAAATGAGTGACACAGTTGTTAAGAATGCTACAATGGGCATAAATGATGACCAGTCATAAGTGCGAAGACCGGTCAAAAGTGCAAGGACCTGTCAGAAATCACTTTTTTCAGCCCTCTGGGTAGTCCTTTTGTGCATATGGACTACTCAGAGGGCTGAAAAAGTTATTTTTGACTGGTCCTCGCACTTGTGACCAGTCCTCGAACTTACGACTGTCCTCACATTTTACGTTTTTGCCCTATCTTGTCACTATGGTGAAGAGAAGCACTTGTGAAATGAGTGACATGGTTGTTAAGAATGCTGCACGAGCATAAATGATGACCAGTCATAAGTGTGAGGACCGGTCAGAAGTGCGAGGACCTGTCAGAAATGACTTTTTTCAGCCCTCTGAGTAGTCCCTATACACATATATCACATGACCAGCTAGCCACGCCCACTGGCTTGATCTAATTTCAGGCAAGTTCAAGCCTCTCCCTCTTTTTTCTTTTCCTTTCTCTTTCTTTCTTTGTCTCTTTCTTTCTTCTCTCTTTCTTTCTCCCTCCCTTTCTCCTTCTCATCTGGCATTCTTAGAGCTCCACTACTGATTAGCTTAATCCAGGGGTGGGCAAATGTGGCCCTTTTACAACCTGTGGACTTCAACTCCCAGAATTCCTGAAACAGCCAAGCTGGGAGAACCTACTTGTGGCTTAGCCTGAGCAAGGATAGCTAGCAGCCAATTACAAGAAGCTCTCAATTACAATCAGCTCTCAACTCAAGCTCAGTTCACATGGGATCTCCCTAAACAGTGAGGATTTCTTTGTTTCCTTCTCCCTTTAAGCCCCCCCCCCCAGCCCGTTTTTGCTTCCAGGGGGCTGCAGAGAGCCTTGCTAGGCACCCCCCTCATGCCCCTAGCAAGCCTCCCTGCCACTCTTGGGAGCCAAAAAGGGGCGCGGGGGAGGGGCACTGCACCCACCCACACACACACATCCCATTTTGGCTTTAGCAAGTCTGCTAGCAACCCAGGGAGCCAAAACGGTTGCAGGAAAAAAGGCATTTTTTTTGGTGACTCGAATATAAGCCGAGGGGGCTTTTTTCAGCCTGAAAAACGTGCTGAAAAACTCAGCTTATATTCAAGTATATACGGTACTTAAAAATAAAATCCCTTGTAGAAGAAATATGTCCAATAGGTTAATTCTCATACTTCAAACTTTGGGTAGAAACTGAAGCTATCAAACATGGACTGCAAAAATCCATAAAACGCTAGGGGTGCAGCAGAGATTTAGAGTTTTCTACATCTTTCTGCTAACATCTAATGATTATGTGCATTTTTCCGGGTCAGATTTGAAGCATTGTTTTCCTTCTGATGACTGGGAAACATTCTAGAGAAGAGACTAGCTTGTGGAGAAGGACTGCAAGAAGTTTAACAAGCTGAAACAACACAACACAAATGTGAAACAAGCACATTTGGTATGCCCCACGTGGGCTGATTTTCAAACATTGAAACTTTTCTCCCTTGATACCTATGGCAGCATGAAAATGTTGTCCAAATTTGAACCTCTACTTTGATGTTCCTTGACAGTATGTCAAACCTTTAGTATCAAAAGTCATTAAAGAACTCAAAGATAGGGCTTTAAAAAGGTAGTTATAACTGTCACAGCCTGAGACATAGTCACTTGGGGTATGTGAAGTCGGAGGGCAGCAGAGATAAAGATTCATTTTGGAGACCAAATTGTAGCTACAAAGCTGAAACAGATGGTCTTTTCAGGTTCTCAAATCAATATGTATCAGTCTTTTGTGCACAAAGAGAGTGTGGAGACAGAAAGGAGACTAATGTTTTCCTGAGCTGAGGTATACCATGGATTCTGTTCAGAATATATGGCATGAAGTTCCTTAGAAGACTTGAGGTGGTGGTGGTGGTGGTGGTGGTGACAGCGGTAGGGAAATATTGCTGATCATTTACCTACTGAGGTCCTTGTTTCCTCAAGGACAAATTTAAAGTGTGGTGGGAAATGAGGATCCCATTCCCATACGATCTGGGACAATTCACCATGGCCACCTCTCTTCCAGCCATCTTACCATGGTTATCTCACCTCGAACAACCTGTCATAGTCATCTCACCACAGCCAACTCATCATGGGACAACTCGCCTTGACCAATTCTACATGGGATAACTCAACATGATAAATGTTATCCTCCACTGTTTCTTCTACATTATTTCCACTTTTGTCAATAGAAATAGTGTTGAAGAAACAGTGGCAGATAACATTTATCATGTTGAATTATCCCATGTAGAATTGTCCCATGGCGAGTTGTCCCGTGGCTAGTTGGCCCTGGTGAGATGGTGTTGGCAAGTCGGCTGTGGCGAGTTGTTGCATTCTGACCTTTCTCACATCCCTTCTCCGTTTCTCTCCTTAGCGTGCCATGGGTTTTTAAAAATGGAAGCAAAGCAAAACAAATCAGGCTGAAAAATCAGCTATATTACTTATTTTCTTCCCAAAGACAGTTATTCACAACAGGTACAACAAAGTAAAATGCTCTAGGTTTATAAGAAAGTAATTCCCATTGGCTGGAGCAGCAGAGAATTCTAGGAGGTGAATTCCTAAAGCATCAGTTAAAGATTAGGATGAGGGAGATTGAAGAGGAGTAGCTGCAAATTGTCATGATTAACATTAATTTGTGGGCAAATATAATATGCTTAAATATTAGATAGCTGTTAGATCAGGTATTGCAGTGCTGAATTAGTAATTGATGACAACAGAGTTATCTTTCATCCAGATATGAACTATAGCCTTCCCGACCCTATAATTGCCATCTGCATGATCGCTTCCTGAAAGCCTGATTTATTGAAACCTGACCCCACAATGAAATAGATGATGGCATTAACTATAGATGACTCAATACTATTCTTTCTGATTCTTACTGCTAGCTAAACACTGGTATTTAATATAAGGGTTTAATACTATAGGGGAAATTTTAGCTAGTTTCTCAGTTGTTGGGAAGGGAGATTGCAAAAGCCAAAAATTTTACCCAGACCAATTATAGGCCAATGCTAAGTTTATCTTTCTGAATGAGGTATTCAAATAACTGGATTTGGCTGACTAAATCCAAACCTTGGATAATATACTTTTTGGATCAGTTCCGATATAGGGATTAAGCCCAATTTTTACTTGAATACATTTTGAGTTTGATGGGAATGTGATTTTGTGGCAGACTTGTTGCATTGAAGTAGTTTTCAAATCCATCAACCTTGGAGAGGAGAGATTGGCTGTGTTAAGGAGAGATTGGCTGTGTTAAGGATTGATGAAATCCTTTCGTGGTGGTTCTGCTTAAACTAGAATCTCCAAAGAGTGATTCTAGAGGATTTCTTTTCAATCTTGTGAGATATATACTGCAAAGTGTCACAGTGTTGTATCTTGTTGCTATAGTGTTGAAGCGTTATATGAAATCACTGAATGGGATCTGGCAAATTAGATAAAGTACCAATAACACATAGCATTGTATCTTCTTATCATCAGATCCAGGTAAGGCAGTTAAATGATGAATCACTGCCTTGCTGCATTTTTGGATTGAAGGAGGGCAAAGTGAGAAAAGTTCAGTCATGACAGAACAGAGATGCCATGAGTGAATGTTTTACTTGTGGTTTCAATCTGATTGGTAAGAGTTTTCACATCTCCAAAAAGAAGAAATCATAGGTTGGAGGTGCTAGTTGATCTTCCTCTGTCATTAGAGGCATAAAGGTCTTTTGTAGCAAAGGAGGAGGAGGAGATGGGAGGAGGAGGAGGAGGATTAATGGCTTAACATAGTTGTACTAGCTGCACCTCTGCTAGACAGAGGTAACCTTGAAGATGGTTCAGAAAGATTGGTTACAGCAAAATGTTGCAGCAAGAATATCGACCTAGAACTGGACATTATGAAAATGTTATGCCAGTGGCTCCTAGTTCATTTTTAATCATTTTAATTAACCTATAAAATCTTTCATGACTATGATTATAGAAACTGAAAGAGTGCCTTTCCCTATATGTATCTACCTGTGCCTTAACTTCATAGCTTCTTCTCCACTCGCCTTCTCAAACTTGGGTATGATGCTAAAAGTGCAGTCCTTTAAAAAATTAAAGGACCGCATGGCCTGTAGCAAGGCGGTCCTTTAATTTTATAATACATTTCCCAGTAAGGAGTATGTAATGTTATTTCATTGCATTTTCAGTGTCAGGTACAGTAAATATATTTTTTATTCACTAATGGCTTTTAATATATTCATCCTAACTTTAGTCACTTTCTATGGCAAGATGCATGGTATATAAATGTAATTAATAAATAAACTTTAAATGTACATATCCAGAGACTACTGGAGTGGATGCCTATAACAAATGTAAATAAAATAAAGCACAGAGATGATAGATAGATGATAGATAGATAGATAGATAGATAGATAGATAGATAGATAGATATTGATCAATCAATCAATCAGTGCTTTTACTATTTGTTTTGCATTTATTTTATTACTTAATTATTATTCAGAATATTTAAAATGTGATTTTAATATATTTCAAGGTGCCTCCCAAAAAGGACAGCATTTATTAAAACATACCATCAATCTAGCAGGACATGAGCATACAAAAATTAGGCCTCATTTTAGAACAGTTCATGTCCTTCAGCTATACAGATGTCAGCTAGGTTCAGTACTGTATTATGAATAATTTGAACAAAACACGGCTTAATTTGGGCATTTTTATACTGCATTGAAATTATATAATCCTTCTAAGCCTCTGAGAGAACTAATACATTGGGTGGCCAATAGTAATACCATAAATAAATGATTCATCCAAATGGATATCAAACAGGAACAAGAGGATTCTTATTGATGCTTTGAACTTATCTCTTGAGAATGCAATTCCATGGAACATGTGTATCTTTAATACCATTTTTAAAGACTAATGTACATCCCTGACATAACAGCATTTCTAATTCCACCTCAGTTGGGTAGATCAGCTTCCATTTACATTTTGTTATTGTTTCAATGAATACAGTATGTCTGTTTTCTAAAGCTGCCATAACCTCACAGTTCTTCTATTATTGAAACATTATTATTAACAAGTTCCCCTTTCAGTTGTTGCAGCAGGATGAAAATAAACATATTTCTGTTTGCCTTTCATTAAGTTATGCTGCAACCAATATGCAGTGCTTTGATGCAGTTTGAAAGGTGAACAGATGGGGTTTTATTTTTAGCTCCCATTAGTACAATCCATCAAACATTCATTTCCCTGATATATAATCATAATATAACTTACTACTTCATTTTTAAAATGTAGTTTTGCTTGATTTGGGAACACAGAAATGACAAAAGAGAAATAGGCAATAAATACTTAATTAGAATCACACCCATTCGTTTATCACGGAAAACTAGTTTTTGTAAGCAAATATAAAGTCCTTGGTGTGATAAAGTACAGTGTGAGACTAGAGAGCAAATTTATCTTCAGTTCAAAGCAATGAGTAGGTTTTCTCTTCAATGAGTAGAATGTTAAAAGCAGACTGTCTGGCCAGGAATTTGGGGAGTTGCTGTTACAACATAACTGTAATATTGTAGGATATTACAATAATAAAGAATGAGCTGGAAATTTGATGAGCATGAAGAATGAACTCTTACTATCTGATTAAGATAATTACGTAAATGGTCAGGATGAGAAGCTGGGTCACATTTTGTACAGCAAATTATAAAATAAAGGTCTGATTTCCATGGTTGACAGCACTTTCATTACAATGGTCATTCTGAGTTGAGGATAGACCTCCTGATTAATAAAACTAATACTCCCTGCCACCACCCCATTGTTACTTTAACAATGAAGAGTGTGGATGTTGTTTTTGCTGCAGCTGTTATGTTGCTATGCCTTACAACACCAGGGAGGTGGAATTCAGAATTTGTCTTTGCAAGGGAGTAATATCGGAATGGGTTCAGCTTATTATTTTTATTAATATTAATATTTAATACTTTCCAAAAATACAACATTTTGTTCTTGGTACGCTGAGTACTGATGAATCTCTGGATGAGGAGAAGTTAAACAACTATAGGAGCTGAAGCAAGAAACATCAAGGGCACTATTTCTAGAACAAGCTGAGACTGGGTCAGAAATGCTCCTGAAGAGAGGGACTTTTTGATGGATTCTGCCTCTTCACTCAATGAAGTAACTAAGCAGGATGAATGAAAAATCAGAGACCTTGAGAGAGTAAGACTTCTAAGAAATGTTGTAAAATAAACTATCCCTCACTCCAAAGGGATGCCCTGTTACAACATTTATGTCTACTTCTTAATAGTGACAGCAACTATCAGCATTCAAATCTTTGTCATGACCCTTTATATTTCTTTCTTTGTTCCTGTCACCTAAATTTGCCTTTTTAAAAGATTTTTCTACTTTACCTCAAACCAGATTACATAAACGGGCTATGTGTCTATGGAGATTCTCAGTCATGCAGGTCATGGTTGTCCCAAGGATGTTTTTTCAAGAGGCAACCACAAAGAAAACTTTCTGGTTTTTCTTTGAAGACATTTTGCTTCTCACCCAAGAAGCTTCTTCAGCTTTAAATCCTTCCATTCCCCACCATCCAGTCAGATCTGAAGAACCTTCTTGGGTGAGAAGCGAAACGTCTTTAAAGAAAAACCAGAAAGTTCAGTTGCCTCTTGAAAAAGCACCTTTGGGACATAAACGGCCTATATCCATTGAAGACAGAATCTAAAAGGAATCTGTCTTTGATGTACAGACAGAAGATATACATTGAAGAACAATGTAACAGGAACTGTATTCATAGATCTAATGGCTGCATATTATACCATCAATCTTAGAAGACTGAAGCAGAAAGTTTATGATATGACTAAAGATTTTAAACTTACAAATATCATCAGGAATCTGTTTCAAAACCATACGTTTTTTGCGGAATTTTAGGGAAGGCAAAGTAGATGGAAGAACCAAAGGAACAGCTTACCACAATGTAATGTATTGAATCCAACTCTTTTTAATATTTACACCAATGATCAGTTGCTCCCTGAAGGTTCTAACAACTATATGTATGCTGACGATTAAGCAATGTCTGTACAGGGAAAAAATCTGAGGAGGTTGAACAATATTTAACTGAAGCCCTGGTAGAGGTGGATTGATGCTATCATGATAACCATTTAAAACCAAATCCAGCAAAAACTCAGGTATGTTTCTTCCATCTTTGCAATAAGCAGGCTGTTAAGAAGCTGCATATTATATGGAAAGAGACCTTATTGGAACGCTGCCGAAGTCCTAAATATTTAAGAATCACTCTAGATAAGACCCTAACATATAGGCAGAATTGTACCAACTCTAAACTGATATCCTCAGTTTAGAGTTGATATCCAAAATAATATCCTCAGGAAATTAATGAGTTCTATCTGGGCTGCCAAACCAAAAGCCCTTAAGGCAACAGCTCTAGCTCTTTGCTACTCGACAGGTGAATACACCTGCTCAGTCTGTATAAATCAGCACATGCTGGGAAAGTAGATGTTGCTCTGAATTAATACAGGATGCCTTAAATACAGGATGCCTCTAGGTAAGATCTATCACCTAGCCGGCATTGCCCTGCCTGCTGTTCGCAGAAAAGCAGCAGAGTACAGAGAGAGGCTCAAAGCATCACTATCTAGATGAAAGCTGGGAAGTATGGAAATCATTGAATAGACTGCACATAGATACAACAAGTTCCAGAGACACTCTGAACAAATTGGGCTATTTGGTGGTTTCTGCCCTTTGCAATTGTGGTGACATGCAGACAACACATATGTATACCTGCCCTTTCTGTCCCAATCAGTGTACACTTGAGGTCTTCATGGCAGTGCAAGAGAATGCAATTAATTTTGCTAGTTTCTGGCCAAGATCTGTTTAATTGGCATATATTTTAATCTTGTATTTTATATTTTAAATTTACATTATACAGTATGCCTTATTTTAATTGTGTTGCTTCTGACATGAATAAATGAAAAAAAAATCATGAGTTAAAACTCTTCTCCATTATATTGTTCTGCCCAATAGCTATGATTAATTGAATACAATTCATCCATCCCCGAGAATTGTATGACCTGGCTAAAGATTTAAGTCATTCAGTATCAGAATATCCGACCAATAAGAATAAGAGCCAGATGGTTACATGGAATTTACCTGAAGAAGAAGAGCAATCTCTCCAGCAATTAAAAGGATTTACTACTGCTCATTAGGGAATATACTTAATAAAAAAGGAATAAAGACTTATTTAAGAATAATTATTCAAAGATTTGGAAATACACATTGGTGGATATTTTACAATGAAGAAAGTTAAAGCTGTCGCGATTAGGAAAGATAACAGCAGTAAAAATGAATATTTTATCAAGGCTCAATTTCCCATTTTAAATTATTCCAATAAAAATAGAAAATGAAATATTAAACAAGTGGCAGAGACAACTAACTAACTTTATATGGATAAATAAAAGTCAGAGGATCTAGCTTAACATTTTATACGACCTAAATAATGATGTGGATAGGCATTATTAAATTTCAAACTGCAATTTGAAAACCAGCTATCTAACTTGGATTATAGAGTAGATTGTCACATTACAGCTGAGTTACTTCCAATAAAAGTGAAGGACTCTCAGATAGTTTGCATAAATATCTTTGGTATTATAGAAACAGAAATACACAACCAGTAAGAAATTATTCAATCATAAGTCATGCATTAAAAGTAAACACATAAAAAAGAATCAGCACAGACATCAACCTTTCCTTCAATATTAAATATTTATTTATATGAAATAGAATGTACAAAAAGTTGAGCAGTAGAGAGATAAGATGTATACACAAGAAAAAGCTAATTCTGAATGAAACAAAAATGAAATACTTGGTCCTTTTTTTCAGAATGGTCAAAATCACTTTATTAATATCAATATCTCCAAATAGATTGTATAGTTGAAAAAGATTTTTTAAAAATGAGACCAAATCCTTAGAAAATTGACCAAGTTTGAAAATTTTATAATACAAAATTCAGAACATGGGGATTATTTACAAGGTATTATGAAATACAACTCAGAAATTAAATATACTTAAATGGATGCATAATTTAAATAGGACAAACAATTACAATGTTGGAAATATCAGTGCAAGGTATATAGTACATTTATTGTAAACATTTATTTAGAGAAATAAAATATATTTTATTTAGAGAAATATGTTATACTTGGTAAATTACTTCAGTGTTGATTGCCCAAATAGATAAGATATTTTCTTTAAAAAATTGGAAATGCAATAAGGCCAGATCATTTCTTCATATCTGGTGGTGACATTGTAAAATTCAGCACTTCTAGAAGATGATTTATTATAGAATTAAATAAATTTAAAGAAAAAAAATCATTCCTGCCACCTGTTTTTTTCTGTTAAATACCAACAACCCCTTTATTTCTACCATGTTTTCCCAAACAAGGGTCTTATTTTCTTTTAGGCTTGAAAACAAGCATTTAGGCTTATTTTCAGGGAGGACTTGTGGGTTTTTTTTTTTTTGTTTGTTTGTTTGAGGTGCAGGAGGCTGCTGGGGCCCTTAACCGTGGCCCACAGATCAGCTGATCCAGCAAGGGCCGGGAGTTCTGTCTCTCTGGGTGCCTGGAGATGTTTCCAGCGCACTCTTGCTAGCCCCATCCTTGCCCACAACACCAGGCAACCTTGCAGCCGAGGGTCCCTCTGTTCCGCAGCTTATTTTCTGGGTAGGTCGTATTTTTGGGGAAACACGGTACAAAGTATACAAAGTTGACTTTGTATATGGTAATAACTGCCAAGGCATTTTATGTCCTTCATTGGAAATCATATATAATTCCCTCTTTAGAAGAATGGCAAATTAAACTGTGGGACTATACATCAATGTCAAAAAATAATTTCATCTTTCAATAACAAGTCTGATTCAAAATTAAATTTGACTTGAAAACTATTTATGGATTAGAATTCCTTGTATCATAGTTGGTTTAGGTTTCTCCTATGAGACAAGCATTTAATAGTTGCTTTTGTTTCAATTGCGAAATGCATGTAGAAGTTTTAAATTAGAAACTTTTGTTAATTGTTCGTTCTACTATGACTCATATGTACAGTATGCAGTTCAGGAATTATTACAGAAAGACAATCCAATCTACTTCAAGGGACAGACACAAAGACTGGAAATAGCCTACTCCCTCCAGGTCAATTTTGGAATTTGGGATAGTCCATTCAGGAAAATAGAACTCTATTCTCACTTCAAAGGTTCTTCTTATGAAGTTTTAAAAACTCTATCTCCTTCAAAAGCTTCTTCTTTTTTTTCCCCTTTTTTCCTTTGTTTCTTTTAGATGAGCAAATACTTGGTGTCTAGCTGAAGCAATGTAGCTAGGGCCATTTTTAATACTTTCTCTCTTTCTCAATCCTCTGAACACAGCTCCTCCATAAAAGCTACATATACAGAATGACAAATGCTTTGCAAGCAAGATAGCATGCATTCTGCAGGCAGTATAGAACAATTGAACAATGCTAGTGGATAAGCTGAGAGGGAGAGTTCAATTTCATCTCTCAAAATATTAGCTTGACCTACTAGACATATTTTCAGGTAAAAGCAGACTTGGTGTTTTCCAAGCTAGGACACAATCATTTATCTAAATCTAATGGGACATGTCATGCTGCAGTTTCTGATTGGCTAGACTAACAGTGACCTGATTGCAGGTAAGGATTCTGATTTGCAGATGGGCCTATCAACAATTAAATTCAATCCTCCTCGTTCATCTCCCCAATATAATATTAGGCACAAGCATCAAAAGTGGTCGGTGGGACACTCAGCTTTTAGGTACAGCTGCTACAGTAGCATTGCTAAAGCTTTAGGAAGTGTTTTTGTTCACACACATACACACAAAAAATTGTGATGGGAAACCTAGAACCATTTATTCTGTCCTAAAGACTGACAGTTTAGTTTACATAATCTCAAAACATTTTAGATTTCAACTTTAATCCACATCCAGAGTATAGCCCTATAAGATTTGTATCTTACTATTTATCTAGAGATTTCAGGGTAGTATAGATGGATAAATTTACCCTACTTTATCTAATGAGTAAAAGGAGAAAAAATGACTCAGGCAAATGGAGAAAAAAATCTTCCTTGGCATTTCTCAGGAATTCATTTCAAAATTTCACATGCAAACTGAATATCCTGCTCTTTGCACTTTGAACCACAAGATGGGTGCCATATAAATTTAATAAATAAATAAAGAAGATAGATAGATAGATAGATAGATAGATAGATAGATAGATAGATAGATAGATAGATAGATAGATTATGATAGATAGATGGATGGATGGATGGATGGATGGATGGATAATATATGTCTTTATTAAGGAGTATAATAAAATTACATTGTAGAATGTTTACCCTGTTAATGTAATTTAACTATATTACATTGTGTAGAAAGAGCTAGCATATTATGCTAAATTGCTGGACTAGGTATAGAAAATCTGAGGTTCTGGTCCTAAAACAGGGGTGTCAAACTAGCATCACGGTGGCATCAAGTGATGTATTGGAACTTTCCCCCCCCCCCTTCGCTAAACCGGGTAGGGTCGGAGCCAGCATGTGACACATCTGGCCCGCAAGTTTGACACCCCTGTCCTAAGACATGAAAGCCAGCTGGGTGACTTTGGGCCAATCATTCCCTTTCAGCTTAATGAGTGTCAGGTTCTGCAATAAACTGGCTGATAAATAACACCTTAGAAAAGACCTTGATGTTGGGGAAGACTGAAGGCAAAAGAAGAAGGGGATGGCAGAGGATGAGATGGCTAGTTAGCATCATAGATGCAATGAACATGGATTTAAGTGAACTCTGGGAGACAGTGTAGAACAGGCTTATGGTATGCTGTGGTCCATGGGGTCATGAAGAGTCAGATACAACTTAGTGACTGAACAACGAACGACCACAAAAATTGATGCCTTCAGTGTATAGAATTTAGCAAGTACAATGTAAAAATTAGTGGACCTACACCAATGTAGAACAAACACAAAATAACTATATCATTACAAATTCTGTTTTTATATTGAAATTTACATTGTTTTATGTTGCCATGACCACTCGTCAGATGAAAAGGAGTCCACAACTCTAAGAAACAAAAGAATTTGAAAGCAAAGCAATTTGCCAAATATGTGATATGGTAATTTTAAGAAAGGACAAATTTTCTCAGTCCTGTACCCTTCAATTTATAGAATTCTCAGACACAGACATGAAAAAAATTACAAATATGAAATAGACATTTTCAAACACTAACTGCTTTAAAAGAAACCATATATAGTAAATGATTATTTCATTCTAATCTTTATTGTATCTGCCTCACATCATGAAAAAAACTGTCTATATTTGCTGAATATTGTGGCAGTAAATCACTGCAATAAATCTGAACTGAGTGGCTACAATGCACTACACAATTAAGTTCATTTGGAGTGAATCTAAATAAATGGACTTTTATCTATTTAAGTCTCCATCAGATTGTGATCAATATATTAAGAGAATCATTTTGAGAGTAAGAAGGGTAGAATCTAAATTTGATAAATAATATCTAATGTGATCACAATTCCTTTTTGCACTGTAATTTAATGTGTGCAGAAAGACAGCAAAATGCATTACAGCTGGGAAGATAGTAGAACTTGGTAGTAAATAGTAAAATTAATTTTAGGAAAGTCTCTCAGACAAACCGGAAGGCAAATGAAACAAAAATGGAATTTAATGAACTCATGTGGCAGCAACAGAATATAATAAAAATTATCCTCTTAATCCTTTTCTTCCAAAGGATTTTCTTTTTCTAAAGTAGAATATGTATTTCTTTTTAGCAGCATTTTTGACATTTCAGGGAATGATTTACAAAAAAAAAAAAAAAAAGCTACTATGAATCATTCAGGATTACTCGACTAGAATAGTATCAGAGTCTGCTTCCAAGTCCATGAACTGAGTTTTAGAAATCATAATTTAACAAAGATTTCATTTTTTAATAAATAGGGAAAACCCTCATTTTAATACATCATTACATCTGATATCTAAATAGGCCTTTCCAATCTATTCAGATCTCTGTGCTATGTACTTTTTCTCTATTGAACAATATCTGGAATTACTATCAGTGACCAATTCACAATACAAAACTAGCTGAAATCTTTGTAACAATGTGTCTCCAACTTGTTTCACTGATAACTTAGTAAACACCTATAATATTCTGTAGCATTCTGCATTTTCCATTAGAATTATCTCCAGAGTACAGACTGCTGCCTTGTATTGAATTAAAGGATAAAATGGAACCAGTAATGACCATAAGTTAGATTTACAGTTTGAATGAAACTCATAGCAAATAAATAAATGTTGCTTAATTATTATATATGTTTGCATTTCTGATACATTTCAATTTTTAAATTGCGATAAACATTTTGGAAAATTAGTAAAGAAAATTTCCACTTTAGTTTGCACTTAGCACCCTCCCAATCAATCCCTATATCTAAATTAGAGCAAGCGCACCCAACTCTCAATTCAACCAGCAAAAATATAGCTTGATGTTTATTTATTAAATATAAACAAAACAAATAAACAAAAAATGGAATAAAGAGTACAAAATCAGGGAGAGGAATAATAAAAGTCTAGAGAATTTAATAGATAGATGATAGGCAGACAGACAGATGGGCAGGCAGGCATATAGATAGATATAGAGTATAGATAGAGATGAAAGATAAAAAGGCACAGAATTTAAGAGTGCCATTAGAAACAACACAGTGGTCCATTAGCATAGACAGGGAGTGAGCACCTTCAATTATTCCAGCTTTTAACCATTTTATGAATATAGCAGCAGCAGATTAGAAATGGAAAGTGGGACAGCTGGTGATCTCTGTTCTTCATCATGAAGAAAACAAGTTGGTAGATGTGGATGATGTAAATAATAAAAGCAACTCAAAAACAGATGCTTGAGCATTAAATGATCAATTAACATCATCTGATTATACACAGATTATGGGTAGTTATCAACTTGTGACCAATTGCTTAGCAATTGTTCAAAGTTATGTTGGACCTCCCCAGGGGTACTTGCTACCTGATTCCAAAGTTCTGACCATGTCTCCCCCAGTCACATGACTGCACGTTGGTGTTGTGGCCCATCAGCGGCCTGTGCAGCTTGGCTGTCTCAGGAATTCTGGGAGTTGAAGTCCACAGGTTGTAAAAGAGCCACAATTGCCCACCCCTGTGCTAGACCAATTCTCGAATACAGCTCATCTGTCTGGAACCTGCACTGCATATGGGACATAACTACAATTGAGAGAGTTCAAAGATATTTTACAAGAAGAGTCCTCTATTCCTCTACCCGCAATAAAATACCTTATGCCACCAGACTTCAAATTTTGGGCTTAGACAATTTAGAACTACGCCGATTTCAGTCTGACCTAAGCATAGTATATATAATTATCTGCCACAATGTCTTACCTGTCAATGATTACTTCAGCTTCAACCACAACAATACACAAGCAAATAATAGATGCAAACTCAAGGTAATCCGCTCCAAACTCAATTGCAGAAAATATGACTTCAGTAACAGAGTGGTCAATGCCTGGAATGCACTACCTGACTCTGTGGTTTCTTCTCCAAACCCCCAAAACTTTAACCTTAAACTGTCTACTGTTGACCTCACCCCATTCCTAAGAGGTCTGTAAGGGGCGTGCATAAGTGCACCAGCGTGCCTACCATCTCCTAATATTCCTTTTTACTCTTACTCTTTTCATGTATTCAAATTATGTTTATACTTTTACGTGTTATTTTATATATGCTTGACGAATAAAATAAAAAATAAAATAAGTTTGGCAGTTCAAATCTCATCAGCTCAAGGTTGACTCAGCCTTTCATCCTTCTGAGGTCGGTAAAAGGGGAACCCAGATTGTTGGGGACAATATGCTAACTCTGTAAACTGCTTAGAGAGGGCTGTAAAGCACTGTGAAGTGGTATATAAGTCTAAGTGCTACTTGCTATTGCTGTTTCCAGTTTTTGACAAAACTGATCTATAATGAACCATTTGTTCGCTTAACAACCACAATATTCACTTACCAACTGCAACAGTCGCTGTACAACCATTACAGTCAGTTAATGACCATGGCAAAATAAGTCCAAAGTCAACATTTTTCTTTTAGAAAAGTATTTCTACCTAAAAGATATATTTTCAGTGTTGTCTTACATGCTGGAGTTTACCTTGTTTAATTATCTGAAGAAAGTTAAGTTCAAATACATCTGCCAGTAGTTCGAACATTCTTCTTTCCATTCATGGATTAGAGAAATATGTAACCCATTCTTCAGTTAATACGTGTGTTGAAAAAGTCTCTTCCTCTTGATAACTACTGGTATTGGGTATGGAAGAGAAGATTCACATGAACTATTTCTCTTTCTTAAAAAATGTAGGTAAGAAAGGCACAGCTAAGTGACTTACCACAGTATAATTCACAATTTTCATAATTTTTTGTGGCATCAATGCAAATTCCTATAGTGTATTTCAAAGAGGAGACCACAGATTCCAAGGAATTTTCCAAGATAATCTTGGTCTATTGTTATTCTCCCTTGTCCTTTACTGCATAAAAACAATTCTATTTTATAACAATCAGCCTCATAAATTAATATCAGCAGCTATTCTTTTGTTCTAGTATCACTTCTCTTTTCTGCTCGAATTGCTTACATTTCACTTTTTCTTTTTTACTAAAGTACAAATATTTTCTTCATGTCAGTGGGCATATCATGAATCTGTCTGCTATAGCATTGTGTGAGAGAGTAACTTTATTTACGTCTTGTTCTGCTTCACTCCCAAATATTGTCTTTATTATAGCACCGCGGGCAAGAAAAATCAGTGCTTCTGCAATTGTATGAGATTTCATAGTTTTAGCTATCAGTTTTGCTACAAAATAACTGGCTTCTCGAGTTTTATCTGACACTCTGCTTTAGCAGAATTCAAGCGCTGTTCTTTTCTAGAATTGAAAAAAACTCTCAAAGCATGACCAAGATTTGTCAGGGAATTTTTTCAAGCTCTTCAGCTTGCTGGATGCCTTTGCTTCACTGGCTAATTTATCACCACAAATGCCATGTTCTGGAATAGGATGAAATTCATCACCAGACCAAGCGAATCCCAATGCTTAATTTCTGTTCCAATAAAAATATTCTTTTCTTCATTTTTCAAGCCTTGATTATTATGAAACTTTTTTAAAAATAATATTTTTCATCTTCATCTTTAGCATTGTTTTCTTCATGTTTTCTTTCCTTACCGACAAATTCTCCATCATAATTTTTAAGGTAGGTCACAGTTCTAGATGTCTTCTCTAGTATTCAATGGCAAACATTGCTACTCCTCATTGGCCAAAAAACATACTCTCATTTTCCTAAGTGATAACATCCCTGCCCTAGACAACTTGAGGTATACGTTTTCAAACATTCTCACATTTTAACTTCTCAGTTAATTCACCTCAGAACTCTCAAAAACACATTAAGCCTTTAAAGTCCATTATCCTTGCATCATTTACATATAATGAATTGTTATCCACAAACAAAGCCACATTCCTACTGCAATGGTAATTGTGTGTGTGTGTGTGTCAGGTGGATTCTACTTATCTTTACTATCAGTTCGCAACGGGATCGCATACGCGCGCTTGCTTTGCTCGTACATGCACAGAAGCTTCTGCGCATGCGTAGATCACTTCTGATGATGTCAGGGTCAGTGGGCGGAGCTTCCTGCCGGTTTTACTACTGGTTCTATAGAACCGGAGGCAACCCACCACTGATATGTATGTGTATATGTGTGTGTGTGTGATTATCTCTATGGCATCCTGAGGGTGCCACAACCCCGTGGTTGAGACTCATGTCTTTAGGCTTTCCTAAATCCAGAGAAATGATTCCAAAGTATTAAAACTCAGTGTACTTAGTGACATGTATCTCCAGAAATGTCATTTTGGGCATTATTTTTCATTACTGAGAATTATACTTTCTAAATGACATTTCTGGTAAGGTAATGGAGTGTATCCAGAGAACAGCAAGGGCACATCCATGTCGCTTTAAAATAAATGTGGCAATGGCTTTACAGATTACTTCTTCATTAGGTAAAAATGGCAGAATTCTATTCTTATATTTATTCCACCAAGCAAGCCATATGCTGTGCCTGATTTCTGTATTATATTTTTGAATTACTTGCATTAGCAAAAAGCAAAACCCATTTTGTACCAGATTTTATCAACTTTAAATTCTGGTAATAATTATATCTTAAAACACATAGCCAAACTTGTCATTTTAGATAGTTTTTGACTGATATAAAATAGCACAAATAATCAAGATAATCTTACTGTGGAAGCATTTCTCCTTGCCATTCTGCTTGGATTTCATGTTTTACGCTCATTGATTTTGACTAGACCCATCTGTTATATATTTCAAGAATACAGAAAAATGAGTCTGATGATCAGGTATGGGTATGGGTATGGGTATGGGTATGTAGTGGAATTTGATCAGATAATGATTGAAAAGGGATGTATATTTCTCCTCTATTCTGAAAGAATTGGAAATGGTTGGGATCAATTCCTCCTGCCCCCAGGCTATTTTTACGTCTACCAACAAAAAGAAAATATGGATCTCTTGCACTATCACATATATTTCAGGGTAGTATCAGGATTGGATTAGTCATAATGACAAAGATGTTATGGGAATAGTGTCTCCAGTTTGCATCAAAGAATGCTTATCTGGCAGTGCTTATGGTAAAAGCAGAATGACAGGGTCATTTTTAACTTGTTCAAGGCAGAATAGAGATAAGTCACCCTGTTCCCAATTCAGATGCTCCATGGAGGTTCTCCTTTTAGAGTTCAGTATGCTGGATGAGAATGTTAGCAACAGGGCCCAACTTTTTAAAATGCTTCTTTTGAAGCTTGTCAGAACTTCAGTAAGAATGGAAAAAAGGGATAATTCCAGATTCAGTGACTGGTTTGTCTGTCTTCAAATCAGAATTTTACCCAGAATAATATTAATTTTTCCAAACACAAGAGCTTTTGGATTGAATGTAAAGAGAGCTTAGTATCCTTATTTTAACACTTCATTCATCTCTTTAATATTGCCACTTATCCTTAGAGTACAAGAAGAAATATACAACTGTCATATCCACTTGATTGGCTTATGGACTATATGTTGTCTTATAGCAGGAATGGGCAACTATGGTCCCTTCATGACCTGTGGACTTCAACTGGCTCAGGAATTCTGGGAATTGAAGTCCACATGTCATAAAGGGGCCATAGTTGCCCACCCCTGTCTTATAGAAAAGATGTGTATAAGTAGTCCTCAACTTACAACCTCATTTGGGCCTGGAATTTCCATCATACATTGTTTTAGTTGCAAATTGAGTCACATACCCAACTTTATGGCAGTCATTAAGTGAATCACATGGTCATTAAATGAATCCAGCATTCCTGATGGACATTTTTGCCATCATAACTTTGTTAATGAACAGTCCTAGGTCAAGGACTACCTGTATATTTCTTTACACCCTTTGCCTCTAACAATCACTCCTGCTTCTTCATGAAGAGGTGTGCCATTTATTCATTTTTTTCCCCTAGTGCTCTGGATTTCCTCTCATGAAGCAGGAAGGAACCTGAATAAATTATACCTGGAATGAGCATATTTTATAGCTAAAAATGTGGCTATAAAATGGGTCAGGTGTTGGTTGTGAAGTCCCATAATGACATTCTGCTTTTGCTCCGCATTGATATGGTGTGTCTCTGCTTTACCCTACTTCAGTATAACAAGGTGGTTATACTTCTTCTCTGGTGCAGCTAATGCTCTGCAATCTAGGGCAGGCTGGAAAGGAGTTATGATGGTGATAACATTGCCTTTTTAGTTCAAGACCAAGCTACTTCACTTCAGTATGAAGAGAAGGGACCTTTTTTGCTTTGGAAAGGGATTTCAAGTCACTGCTTCATTTGAAGCTTGATTGAGGCCAAATACTCCTTCAAAGGTTTGCATCGCCTGAGGAAAGAGACCTCCCTCTCAACCATGAGGGTGAGTCATTAAACATGTTTTATAGCCAGAGCTTTCCCTTTACTGTGCTTTTTTTGGGTGAGAGCAAAGAATATTTTTTGCTAAGTCTCAGAATGTGAATGATAAAATCTGATCTTAAGAACAACAGAGATATTTTTTTTTAAAAAAAAAGACAGAATTGTAACCACTTATGCAAAACCAACACTGTCTGTCAAGGTGTGTGCGTGGATGGATAGATAGATAGATAGATAGATAGATAGATAGATAGATAGATAGAT
>WNWU01000006.1:36763145-36796917 GCA_012654045.1 Ptyas mucosa | reverse complement strand
GATAGATAGATAGATAGATAGATAGATAGATAGATAGATAGATAGATAGATACCTTATTTAGGGACATGTCTATTTAGATAAGAAGTGCAGACAGAACAAATAAAACATTGCATAATAAAATGGATGCAAACCTCTACAGAAACAGCCCAACACATCAATGGGAAGAAATATGAAACAAAATGAAGGCTGATTAGCTCATCAGCCTTCATGACAGTACACTTGCAGTTCAAGGTGAAAAAATGAATTCCCTCTCTCCATTTTTCTCTCTCCTTCTGACCTACACCAACTCAACCAAGCCATTGTCTCACATGCTTATGACTGCAACAAGCTTTGCCCATCCTTGATAGAGAGATACAATACCAACAATATCTGATTAGGAACTTGAAATATGGAGAGCATGTTCCATATTAGAGAATAGCTAAACTAACAGCAAAGCATCCACAGGAAAAGCTTAACCAAATTCAAGAAAAAAATGGCTTCCCTACATATAACATGTCACACAGCAAGGCAAATGCAAACATTTACAGTGTCCTTTTTAAATGGTTAGAAACATGGCAAATCAGTTGGAGAAGACTAAATACTTGTCTACATTTCCCAAGAAGTTCTCTTTTCCTTTATTTTCTTTTAGTATTCATAAATATTTTAATAATCAATACAGTGGAGATTTTAGTAGTAAGCTAAAATCAAAAATCAAAACATTTTTCAAATTACAAAATAATTCAGTGTATTTTGTAACTTCCTATCAAAGTTGTATTCAGTGACACCTGTACAATTTAAGCAGCTCTCTCTTTTGTACAGATTACCCAGATTTGTATTCAATTCACGATTATTTGGCATTCAGATATTTATTTACTTACTTAATTCACTTTTATAATTGCCCAACTCAACTAAGTGACTGTGGGTAGCTTACAATTCCAAAATTATAAAGCAATAAAAAAAAAACATTAAAACAATAAAGACATCCACAAAACAAATAAGTACAAATAGCAGCCATGATGATTAAACAACTAATACTAAAGCCAAGAAATGGGACACTTAACACATTCTGAACCCAGGTCTGGGTATATAGCTAAGTTTTTAAACTTTTATCAGTAGCCAACAGGGTTTTATTCTGTCACTCACACTTCTCAATAGATCCAAGTAACTGTTATATTTTTTCTACCATGTGCAATTCTTCCTTCCCTGTTGCAAAGAAGGAAAATTATGCTCTTATACAACCCTTTGTTATGCATTTCACAAATGCTTATTCCCTATAACAGACCACATACTTCTTAGTATCTTTCTATCAACAAATTCACATTTTAAAATTTCTCTAGCCATTTTTTTCATTTCTAGTGGATATTCTAAGAAGGTGTGTGAATTCATAGTATCTACTCTACTTTTTGTCTATTCCTATCAAACATAGTAGTTTTGTGGGTATCATGCATCCCTTATTACTGTCTTCTGAAAGTCTAATCACTCAACTAAGCATTGCATTTATTTTCATGTATTCTCTTCTTCCTTCTTAGACCTCCTCTTATGTTGAAAGGGTGGAATTGAAACCAAACCTCAACTCCACACTTACATAGTACATTTGATAATTCAGCTTGAATTACTTTATCATATGCTTTCTCAAAATCGAGACAAAGATGCGATAATTTTTATCACACCCATTCATTTTTCAGTGAATATCAATTTACACCTTTTGACATGTATGCTTTCATTTAGAATTAAACTGAAAGCTTCACCTCCATGAATTTATCAATTCCACCCCACAAAATGAGACTACTTTCATTCAATTCTACTACATATTTGCCATTTTTGTTATTTTCGTATCACAACACATTTTTATTCATTTCACTTGCTTACTGATGCTAACTAACAATTTATTTTTCTTACATTCTAAGTCACAAAATTCCATACACCATGGTAATCACCGGTGTATCCATAAATATTAACCTTTAACATCATGACTTTAATCAATGAAGACTTTCACATAAGGCTTTTAGTATGATAATTAAACCATATTACAGTTTTAGCTATTTATTTACCTACACATACTTGGGATGCATATAATAATAAATAAAACCTCCATGAAAACTATGAACCTAACATAAAGGAAATTGCCTGGCATTTATACACAGCTTGTAACACAATACATAGGTTATGAAGAGTAATTCTATAATATTTCATTTCACATAACAAAACTGATCCACTGAGTGATTGATAGTTGCATTTAATTTCCAATATTTCAGGAAGATTATATTGATTCTCTTCTCTCTCCCAAAATCTAAATATGAAATTATAATAAATTGGGCTCATACTATGATTATAGCACAGTAACCATGCCCTGTTGATTCCATAATTCATTATAGTAAGAGACAAAATGCATGTAATAATATGCATAACCCTGATGTCTTCACTTGCAGCCATCCTCCTGTTTCACAAACATTATCTGGCGACAGTTAATTATTTTTCCCAATGAAAATCACCTCAAATTTTGTTGTTCACTCCCATGAGTATAATCTAGGATAAGCTGTGCTTTAAAATACACAATGACGGTGGAGATTTGTTCTCCAAGTTTTGTGGGTTGGTTTCCAAATGTTTCGTTACCAAGTTAGGTAACATCTTTAGCAGAATTTAGGGAATGTCAGTATCAGTGTTCTTTTGCTTATAAGTGCTTCGTGTGGTCAGTAGGTCTTGTGATGAGAACTTCATGTCAGGTGAAGGTCATGTCAGGATCAGGGTCTTGTGAGGGGTCTTGTGATGGGTCAGGTGTGGGTCACGTCAGGTGAAGGTCTTGTGACAGATCTTGTGTTGGAGAGGTCATGTCAGGTGAGCACATTGGGAGGTGAAGTGCTAATTGGATGGGTTGTGTGGGTTGGTTGAGGGTCAATGCCATCACTGGTTTGCTATGTGGTTGATTTGAATTCTGAGGAGTTTGTAGGTTGGTTGTAGGTTGATGTGTCTGTTAATGGAATTGCTTATGGAATTCCAGGCTTTGATAAACTCGCGAGCATGGTGGGTGGTAGCATGGCCGATAATTCTTGAATTGCTCCAATCAAATTAGTGCTGTTCTGTGTCAATGTGGGTAGAAATTAGGGATTTGGGATTGTGGCATTTGACTGCCAGCTGGTGTTCATGGATTCTGGTTTTCAATTGATGTGATGTTTGTCCCATGTAGAATTGGTTGCAATTGTTACAGTTGATTTTGTAAATTACATAGCTGTGGGTTTGTGAGCTATTGCTATTACTAGAGGTCAGATAATTCTGGCTGTCATTTCTGATCCTTTGTGTATGGTACTATGGAAGGGTTAGGTTTTGCATGGTGGTTGGGTGTGGTGTTTGTTGTGGTTTTGGGTGCTGTGTGTTGGAATACAAAGTTTTTCGGATAGCCATTGTGGAGAAAGACATCAAACAGCCGTTTCTCTTCTGCTAATTGACATCTTTCTCTGCAATAACTCCACCAGGAAATAGGAAGGACCCTCACCTGATGTGACCTCCCCATCATAAGACCTACTGACCGCATGAAGCAGAACACCAATAGTGACATCTCTTAAATTCTGCTAAAGATGTTACCTAGCCTGGTAACAAAACATCCAGAAACCAACTCACAAGCTCAGAGAACAAACCCTCACCCTCATCCTACACTGAGCTACAGATATTCACCACTATCACAAAATACATGATTATGATGATTTTTTTTTGCTTTGTCTATTGATAATTGCAATAGAAGTGTTACACATGAGCCCTAGGATAAGATCAACTTATGATTCAGTCTTTCAACTGTATCCTGGCCTCAAGTAGATTTTTGTTTGCATTTAAGAAAGAATAGATATTAGGAGATCCTTTGTCTCAGCCTAAAAGTTCTACAAGCATTATCTTGATCAGTGTTTTTCAACCTTGGCAAATTTAAGATACGTGGACTTCAACTCCTGGAATTCCCCAGCAAGCAAATTATGGAAGTTGAAGTCCACACATCCTAAACTTGCTGATAAGTACCAATCAGATGGTCATTTCAAATTCTACAATCCAAACTCAGTAACGCATCTCATCCAAGAGATTGCAGGAAAGCAAGAATATTGTCTTCTCCGCTCCACATTCCCTTGTCTCAACCCATATCATTCCCTTGATTTCATCCATATCTTCTTAACTAAGAATCCCCTTCTGTTGAGGAGGAAGAGAGCATGAATCAATGCAATTGTGGTACGTTTGCTCTAGTTGAGCCACAGGAGCTCTTTCTCCTACCTGGTTCCATAAAATCAAACTTCACCTATAACAAAGCACCCTATTGCATCCGTTCCTTTTCTGAAACGGATCATGCTCCAGACACTGCAGCTTTTCTGCCGCTTCTATAGTAAAACTCATGAAACTGCACATAGTATTGTGCACATTCTCAGATAATGTAGTTGAATAATAACAGCTTTTAAAGTGGCAAATAGCAATTAAAATGCTAACAGGCTTGGCTTTGCTATATTTAAGGCAATTAGATCCTGCAGATTTGTAAGTTTATCATTGGTTTGGCTCTAATGAAACAACATATATTGCTGTCTGAAGCAGGTTTCACTACAATAGCCAATATTAATTTATAGATAAAGCAAATGATCTAGTTGTTTCATTAACTATATTACATTCTACTACATTACTACATGCATTTATTAAGTCATCAGTCATTGTTTGCTTCCACACTAGAGCCTTTTAGCACTCTGGAGGCATTGGTTTTCTGTAATTAGCAAGAAGTGGTATCAAAACTAAGATACCAGACAGTGTTTCATAATATCCAATAATGTCTTTTCCTGTGGCTAAAATCTTTTGGTACTGCTCACCTAAGGGTCCTATGCAGGAAAGGAAGCATGTGCAAAACAGTAAGTTGTCCTTTTTTAAATCTTCCCACTGATTGTGATTAAAATATTAAGTAGCTTCTTAGCTTTCACTTGAATTGTTCAGTGTAAATGTTTTCCCCAAAACAGGAATCCCTAACCCCCGATCTGTGGACCGACACTGGTCCATGACATGCCAGCAACTAGGCTGCGCAAACAAGGGAAGCCCTATTCGAAGAATGCAGGCAACACACAAAACCACACCCCATCCAGTCCGCAGAAAAACCTTTCTCCACAGAACCGGTCCCTGGTGCCCCAAAAGTTGAGGGCCGCTGTCCTACAAAGAAAGTGGAAAGGCTGCAGTAGGTGAAATACTGTTGTGTTTTTCATTAATTACTTCTGTACCTACTGCATTTTTCTTTCTTTCCATTTTTGAAGAGCAAAATAGCTCTAGTTTGCTAATAAATCAATAAGTAAAGCAGCTCTTCACACATACTCCAAGAAATCCTAGATATTTGGAGAGGTGGCTAGGTTGTTGTTTGTTTATTCTGTCTGGACAGCACATGGTGCAACCACCCTGGGAGTCCTTTGCCAGCATACCCATAATGCAACTTGCTATACTATATGTTGAGCATGGTCTGATATGCTGTCAATTGAAGACTGAGGAATGTGTTCTGAAATGGCCCAAGTTCCAGGCTTAGCATGGAAGAAGGCATCTTATTCACCATATCCTGAACTGTGAGTAAAATGCCCCTACAGGGCTTGACTGAGAGAACAGAACAGATAATAAGTTTAAAGAAGCTGGCACTGCAGATAGATAAATAATTGTTTGTAGATTGCTATTCCATTATAGTGTAATGGTCACAACAGTCTATTTCTGGATGTGTTCCCGATTGGTGAGTATTGGATTGTTCTCTCTCATTTTATGTGAATTTTGTAAAAATGCAAGATATTTTGCATTTAAATTGTCTCCTATTTTCCCCTAAATACCTATGTTTTCCATTCATTTTCTCCCACGGCATGCAATTGTGTATGCCTTTCCTCTCTAAATACATTTTGGTGTGTTTTTTTGGGGGGGGGGATTTATGCTTAGGAAATGCACATTAACAGGACACCTTAAATGAAATTGTCCAAAATCCTTATCTTTGGCTAGAAAGAATGGAGCATGTCACACAGAAGCAGCAACAAGAGGCAAATTGGTTTGCTGGTAGGAACTGCTGGCCACATGTACAGACTGATCAAAAGAAGACAGATTTTCCCACCCTCAATAGGAACAAAAAGCAGACATAGTATAGAAGCATGAGGTCCTTTATTTAGCACCAGGAAATGCAAAATTACTGCTTGGATCTATACTCCCTCTTCTATTCTGCATGCAGCTGGAAGCTGCTGCTGACAGGCAGGTTGATTAGGAGGCAGGGAGAAACCCCAAATCTTTCTCCTGATCTCTTCTAAGTATGCCTATAGGATACATACATTTGCAAGTATGTGTTTTATTCATTTGATATTTTTGAGATGTGCACCCTAAAACAAGCCAGGTGTGCATGCAATGTGTTGTAACAATTTTAATCAGACTCAGAGGAAACCCCCTGAAATCAATGAGGCTCGATCACAAACTAACATAACCAAGCTCTCTATTCTAAACCACCCACCCCAGTGTAAAGAAGAGCCATGCACGTCTCATGCTGGGTTCAGAAATCAATTATTTTTATCATGACATGTTAAATAGCCCTATGCATAAAGATAGGCATGCTCTAAAGATAGTTAGGTGCATCAATACATTGACACCTCAAGCTAGTCACTGCCATAGGCATAGCCTAGGGCAGGTGAAATATCATTGAAATTATTATCAAGATGGCCCAGATGACTGAGTCCTCTGACAGGGTCACATTCTCAAATCTTTCAGTATGTTACAGAAGCAGGTCTGGTAGAGTCAATTCATTCTGGAACAGTGGCCTAATATTCTGGACACAGTTATATATTTGTTTATATTTCATATTTCTAAACCGTCCATCTGCCTCAAAGAAGGTATCTGGGTGGTGTACAATATAATATAACAGATAAACAAAAATGTATAAAATTTAACATTAAAAATTAAATTAGGGTTAAGATATTTAAAATTATAGAATAACAATGATTAAACATCAACAGGGGAAAAATCTTATGATGGCCATTTAATGTTGGGATATTATTAGTTACAAGAGAGCTGACTGACTGGTAACCTCAGTGCTGGAGTTATTTGGAAAACTCCCTCTCTGCAGTTGGTCTAGCCCAGAGGTGGGCAAATGTGGCCCTTTTACAACCTGTGGACTTCAATTCCCAGAATTCCTGAGGCAGCTATCTCAGGAATTCTGGGAGTTGAAGTCCACAGGGTTGTAAAAGGGCCACATTTGCCCACCCCTGGGCTAACCCATGTTACCATCTTAATAATGATATCCCTTTACCCAATGGATGCATCATTTTAAGATGAAGCCACTAATAATGGCAGCATGAGACAGCCACTAATGATAATGGAGATCACAATCATTATTCTGGTCTGCTGCTTTCTTTGGCAGCTACGCAACAGCATACTGCAAAAGCTCACCATCTATAGATGATGGTGAGACCAGTCATACTGGCCTTGTACCCTTTTCCATTATATAAAGAGGTGTATAGAGGTCCACCTTTGTGGGAAATATAACCCAGGAACAATAAATTAAATAGAGATTGATCATCCTTAACAGAAATGTGTGTTGTGAGCTCAATAGTTAAAAGTATTCCTTTTTGCTGTTGGAATGTCTTTAAAGTAACAAAAACAAGCAGACATGAGACAAATTAATCAGAGCAATCCCAAAACAAATGTGAGATCTTTGCCCAAAGACCTGGAACAAAACTAACTCTTAATTCAAGAACAAATCATAAATTAGAATGGAAAAGTTCAGTCCTTGGACTTGCTTTGCCAGTTTCATCTTTAAATTTTATCTGAATAGTGATGGTACGTCTATTAAAAAAAAAACCACCTCATAAATAAATCTAAATAAGCAACTCGCTTCAAGAGCTTCCCATCTAAAGTTTCCATTACCAAAAACTTTAAAACAAGGGTTTATTACTGTTCAACATAATTGTTTTTAAAAATGTGTGCCACCTGAAATATTTATGCATTAGTACTATTTACGTTCAAAGACTCTGATAGTGTCATTAAAAAGATCAGATCAGAATGCAGACAGTTCATAGACATTATTCTTATATGAAAGTGAGAAATAATTCAAACAGAAGTAGTTGATGGAATGTTTGGAGAGTCATCAGTCAAAAAAGTAATCTGCTTACTCTCCTTGTAATCGTGAACCAACCATCTATAGAGTTATTGACAAGCATAATTGAAAAGGAAAAGAGGTTACCAGGTGCCACACATTTTTTCTAGTTTTTAAAAAATAGAGCTCATAAAATAAGAGGGGCTTTGTGCCAATCAAGATCCTCTGTTTGCACATAGAGAGAATGCAGACATATATCAGTAAACAAGGAAACCCCCTTTTTCATTCTTCAAACATGGATGTTGGCATCATAGTAATCAGATATGTCATTCTCCTGGCAAGATTACACATATTGTGCATTTAAGGCCTTGGGTGTCGGAGGGAGGGGCCAAATAAGGAGTAATAATTCATGATTTATGCAAATGATGCAACTTATATACTTGTATGAGATGTCATGATGTAAGCACATAAACCCATCATTTGCGTGATAAAGTCTTGAACCATGTCTCCTTATTCTGACATGATGTTATACTGTAATGGACTTTTTTTTAACCACTTGAGGGCATTAATTTGTTCTTCCACATGTCTTGTGCTAAATGATAGAGAATCTTGCTTTATTTTTGTTGCCTTAGATGGCTGCAAACTGTGACTACATCCTCAATCCATTTAAGTCTTTGCTGACAACAAGGTTGCGTAAATCAAACTGTGAGTGCCCAACCTCATGTTCACTCTCACCGTGTGATACATTGTAGTAGAAGGAGCAGATACTAAGACTGCATAAAACTTCAAAGGCTGCTTTGCTTTGATGAAAGTTCATGCAAAGCATCCCTTTGAAGCTGTGTGAAGCTACACACAAACACACAGACACACACACACTTTTAAGAAGTGAAGCAGTCATATTTCTTAATTTTACCTTGCTTAAGTCCCTCGTCAACATTTTTGGAAGCTGAAAGAGACTTCTGCATATTGTGTTGATTGTGAGAAAAGTTTCTTCTAGTAAGGAGTCAGTTTCTAAGGCAATGCAAAGCACCTGGGAGGAATTAGGTTGCTGTCTCATCTCCATGAAGAAATTCATGGAAATTGCCTTCCTGCCAGTGGTGGGATTCAAGTAATTTAACAACCGGTTCTCTGCCCTAATTATTTCTTCCAACAACCAGTTTGCCAAACTGCTCAGAAAGTTAACAACCGGTTCTCCCGAAGTGGTGCAAACTGGCTGAATCCCACCACTGATCCTTGCCATGAAATACTGCACTGAAGCAAACCTAGGCACCTCACACAGGCCTAGCAGAAACCTTCTCCTAAAACTTGTAGAAGGTGGATAAAAGTTGGGTTAAAGTACTGCAGAATTATAATGTCATGAAATAAATTCATGAAGCAGATGGTAGATCAAGCTGGGATCTTTGCAGATGAACTGTTGGGCAAATTCATGGGATTGGGTTGAAAATGTCTATATATGGTTCCATAGTTCATCCACTGAGAGAGACTATGGTGGCAATATTATGGTAAGGAAACAATGGGAACCTTGCATTCTCACAAACTGCTGGTAATATGAAATGCTTGAACAATGCATTTCATGGCAATTCTGATTTTAATATTTTCCTTGTATTTGTGAAGGATAAAAAGAGAGGGGGGAGGTATAAGGCAATGACTCTTCTCCATCTATTTGCACTGGGCCATTATAACCAATTACTGGAACAATCCTTGAAGCAAGAGGGCTCCAGCTGCTTTTTTTTTAAAAAAAATATTTATTGCTATTATATTCACTGTTGTGAATGTTACATGCTAGCTGCATTGACAAGTTTTGCAGTCCAAAGGGCAAGTTATAAATAATAGTAATGCATGCATAATAAAGTATCAAAATAAATCTGGCAGAATGAGAGGATTGTGAGCACTGAAGTTTATTGGAGGTCTTCCTTATCATTATTCATTTTTCATGCAGGGCAGTCACTTCCAAAATATTGACAGTCAGTTATTTTAAAATGATCAATCACATCACAAGTTGGACCATGAGCCAAATGTAGCTCATGAGGTCTCTGGATTCACAACATCTTCCATCTGGACTTCACCAGCCCCCATTCTGGGTGACAATAAACATAATGAACAGAATGTACCTGAAATGGGAAAATACTTAAAAATGTGGGTCAAAGGGCATCGATCTAGAATACTGCATCCAGTTTTGGAAACCACACTATAAAAAAGATGTTGAGACTCTAGAAAGAGTGCAGAGAAAAGCAATAGAGATTATTAGGGGACTGGAGGCTAAAACATATGATGAACAGTTGCAGGAGGTTGCAGGAGGCAAGGTTAGTCTAGTGAAGAGTAGGACAAGGGGAGACATGATAGCAGTGTTCCAATATTTGAGGGGCCACCACAGAGAGGAGGTGGTCAAGCTATTTTGCAA
Organism: Ptyas mucosa; assembly: GCA_012654045.1. Classification (NCBI taxonomy): domain Eukaryota; kingdom Metazoa; phylum Chordata; class Lepidosauria; order Squamata; family Colubridae; genus Ptyas; species Ptyas mucosa. The sequence continues at coordinate 36,786,489 of WNWU01000006.1, read as the reverse complement.
AGCACGTGAAGACCAGACAAGGAATAATGAATGGAAACTGAACAAGAAGAGATTCAATCTGGAAATAAGGAGAAATTTTCTGATAGTGAGAACAATCAACCAATGGAACAGCTTGTCTTCAGAAGTTGTGGGAGCTTCATCACTGGAAGCTTTCAAGAAGAGACTGGACTGCCATCTGTCAGGAATGGTGTAGGGTCTCCTGCTTGGGCAGGAGAGTATAGTAAAAATAGGAGTCTTGTTTTCAAGACAATAGATTCAATCTCACCCAGATGATCTACCTCGCTTTCCTCTTTCTTCTTTCTTCTCTCTTTGTGCACAGCCACTCTTTCCAGTCGCTGAGTCGGAGGCTCTTCACCAGCGCTACAGGGAATTTGAGACTTCCCTGTTCACACCAGCCCGTGCCCCCATCTCTACAAGATGGTTATGGTCCTCTTTGGATCCCCAAATTGGCTGGAATGTCGACTCTTCTTCGGAGCTCCAAAGTTTGTCGTATCGCTGTGGTGCTGGCCATGCCCCCTCTCATGACTGAATGGATAACATCATCATTTCAATATCTTCATTAAATTTCAAAAATAAACTTCAAAATGCAAGCTAACATAAAAGGAAAAAAGGGAAGGAAAAAGCAGGACACATTAAAAAGTGACAGAAAAAAATAGTTCTCACAAATATGTAACAAAAATGACCCCTGACTCTTTCCAATATAGGAATACTACTTCAACAATTTCTATCAAAGTTTAAATGAATAATATCAATATTTAAAATACCCTAACATACTAAAACATTCTTTAAAACCCCAATATTCATTATGTCTATGGAGATTCTCAGTCCTCCAGGTTATGGTTGTCCCAAAAGTGTTTTTCCAAAAGGCAACTGGACTTTGTTTCTTCCTTGAAGATGTTTTGCTTCTCATCCAAGAAGTTTCTTCAGTATTCAATATTCATTATATTTTATTATTTTATTTTTAATCAAACCCATAATAAATGGTAAAAAATCCACAATATTTCTCTAGTCAAATCAGATGTAGTCCTCAAACACCAAAGTCAAAATTTCATTTCCCCCTTGATTTTGATGAAGTCTGATTTTTAATGTTAGTTTTGGTCCATTTTGCTGCCCATAGTGCCTTATGCCTGTATAAATACACCAAATAAATAAATAAGATTAGTTATGGTTTGTTGTATAGAGCAAACCACAGAGTGAATTAATTTACTAAGCATTCAGTTGTGAAAACGATCATTCAGTTATCAGCCAAAACTACATTATTTATTTATTGTTTATTTATTTATTGGTTCAATTTATATGCCGCCCTTTTCCAGAGACTCAAGGCAACTTATCTCTGTTCACCAAATTGTTTCTTCTGTGGTACAGAATAGAGGAGGGAATCTCCTTGTATTCTACTTTCTATCTCTTTTCTACTGCTTTTAGGCACATAAAAGGGTTCAGGCTGGAATAACCAAAGGCCACTCATTCTGTTCTGTCCCCTCCCACGAGTGGCCTTGCAGAGGCTCAAATAGCCCGGCAGTAACAAACGCAGGCTAGATAGACTGAAGTTGGCCCTTTAATAAATAGTTCTCTTCCAAAGCGTATATCAGTCCAATAGTTACTGGGCAATGTTCCAAAGGTCTTGGCAGACAGCCAGCAGGCTAATGCAGGAACGCAGACTCTTGTCAAAAAACTCCAAACTAATAGTTGTAACTCCACTGCATCCAAAATGCCAACAAATTGTTCACCATGCCTTTCCAGCCCAGTCACACTCCTTTTATACTTTGTAGGGTGTGGCCCTACGTCTCCTGACCACACCTCTTAGGAAGTGGCAATAGCTGTTCTCTACGACGTCTCCTACGTCTCTCTCTTGCATCCAATAGGGGCTCCCCCTCATCGTTACCGGCCTGTTTCCTCCTCAATTTGGCTGGGGTCCATAGGCACGTCAGCAAATGTCAGTTCTTGCTGACTCACCAGTGAAGACAGCCCCTCCAGCACATAGCTTGTGACAGCTTCCTCCTCCTCCATATCATCATCCGAATCAGCATGCAAGGGCCAGGGTCACAACACATTCCCTTTGGGACCATCTGTGGTAACAATCCACAGTGTTGTTTCTAGTCACTCTAGAAAGTTCTATGCCTTCTAATATATAGGTGTAGATAATGTTTACCTCATGCCTGTTGATCATTTCTCTCTTTCTCCCTGCTGTTTGCCTGTCTTTTATCCTATTTGCCAGTAAATTATTTTTGACATTTGCTATTAATAAATAAACATCAAATTATATTTTCCTAGCCAAACTGAGTTACCTGTGTGCTTACTGTCTCCTGGATGTAATGACTGAGTGGGAGGGTACAAGCTAAACTGAAAATTACCTACAGCAGGGGTGTCAAACTCATGGCCTGCAGGCTGGATGTATCATGCGCTGGCCACGCCCATTCCCCTAGGGGTGAAATTCAGCAGGTTTTGACAGGTTCTGGAGAACCGGTAGCAGAAATTTTGAGTAGTTTGGAGAACTGGCAAATGCCACCTCTGACTGGCCCCAGAGTGGGGTGGGAATGGAGATTTTACAGTATCCTTCCCTGCCACACCCACCAAGCCACGCCCACAGAACCGGTAGGGAAAAAAATTGAATTTCACCTCTGCCACCCCCAGTTTAGTAAAGGGGGAAAAAGTCACTATATGTTATGTGACGATGATGAGACAACGCGAGTTTGACACCCCTGAGCTACAGCAATTTTCCAACAAGAAGATTCTACTAAGCTCCCTGGGATACTCATGCATCGGATTGCTGACAAAGGGACTAAAAAAAATGTTGGCACCAATGTAGTGCGGGCTTTGCTAAAAGTCTTTGTCTTTGGCATGTCCGATGCCAGAAGGTACACATGGCAACATCTTGTCCTTATCATAAGAACCCCAGAGGACTCTTTACTGGCTGTCTCTGTTCCCTTCTGAAGAGTCTGGAAGAGGGTGAAAGGGGAAATAGGCTTTTTCTGTTTCTCCAAAGGGAAATTCCACAGCCCCATCCCTCAGATTCATTGAGATCCCTGAATGTATCGGTAGGCAAAGGAGGAAGAGATGTGCAGTGGGATATGTGAGACCCTGAGCATCTTTACTTCATAATTTGGGAGGGAATGTGTGTTTTATTTCTGCCATGAGTAGTATAGAGTGCCCCTTTGTGGAATGATTTCAACCAGCCTCCCACTATTCTATGTTCTAAGCTATTCTTTGCTTGCCTGTTTCTCTGATTTCTCTCATTTCCAACTGTACCTAATGAAGACGAATTTTGCGTTTCTTTTTAATTGGCTGCTTTTGTTGCATCGCCAATAAAGAGAACACGGCTGATTTTATTGTAAATGATTGTAAATGCTAGATAATGGAACACAAGAAAACATCATCTGACTGAGGTTCCATGAAACGTTCAAAACTTTTTGGTGAATTAGCAATCAGATTCCATGCTAAATGCTTCAGTGTTAGCCCAGCAAATGTTCAGATCAAGATCATTTAAAACGGAGATAATTGAAAGCAGAGATAATTGAGAACTTGGCTCTCATACAGCACATGTGATCCAGCTCAACTGTTTCTCATTTAAAGCACATCATATCCCAATAATTAAAATAGTCTCGAAATAAGGTGGCCAACATCACTACAGATGCTGAGGTCATAAGGTTTGTTTTCCCCCCTGAGCTCTGTGAACATATTGCTTTGTGGCTTGCTGAGTCCTTGTAACCTTGGAGAGTTTGGGTAGAATGAGGCTGAAATGGTGCAGTGTTCATGTGGAGCAAAATGACCACTGTGAAGCATGTAGCTGAAAGCCCATTTTCAGCACAGACAATCTCAGCAGAAAATTCCCTACACAAATGGTTGGAAATTAAACTGTAAATCAACTGTGTTTGCTCATCAAGCACTATGAGTTCAATCTGCAAAGCTTAGGGGGCAGAGGACGGCAGGATGGAGGGACTGACAAAGATACACCAATTGCATGCTAGAAGTTCAGGAACGAATAAAGATATTTTTTAAATTAAAGAATTAACACTAGCCATATTTGCACTTTGCACGGCCATATTTTCTTTGAATGGATTCTAGGAAGACATATTAGAAGAAGGGGGTTGCTTTTTTTGTCCATAGGCATCTATAATTTTAAGGGGCTTTTCCCCTTTCTTTCTTTCTTTCTTTCTTTCTTTCTTTCTTTCTTTCTTTCTTTCTTTCTTCCTTCCTTCCTTCCTTCCTTCCTTCCTTCCTTCCTTCCTTCTTTCTTTCTTTCTTTCTTTCTTTCTTTCTTTTTGGCAATGCATTGCACACATATTCAGTTATATATGAAGCCGCGTGAACTTCAAAAACATATGAAATCCCACATGAATGACACAGTTTCATTGGGTCAGATGTGAATGGCTCAAATCTGCTTCGCCCCCAGAATGATACAAATTTCCCCCATGAAATTTTCTTAGGCATTAATAAAATGTGCTGCCTGGCTGAAACAGATGTAATGCTGCCAGTGTTAGATGGTTTAAGCAGTGAATAAACACAAAAAGGAGCAGATTGGAAACAACTGAAGTGTACAATGGGGTATCACCAGTCTTCTCAGCAAGGTGCTGCACTTATCACAGTATGATATCATCCCACCTAACACTTTAGAGATGAAAATAAGAACATGCTCCATCATTGATAACCTGGAAGCACTGATATCAAGACCCACCTCCTTCCTCAATCTCCTACTTTGCCTAGTGTTATCCCTTGTTGGAAGCCCTAGACTGTCTTTGGTATTCTGTAGGTATTTATCCTGCAATTGCCTGTCTATGTCCCTGACATATCTCAGGTAAAGATATCCTAGAAAAACACAAATTGTTCCACAACATGCTCTCAACAGTTCAAAATATACCTCTGCTGTTTTGATGGCTGAAGTAAATGTGTGAAATGGGAAGCTATTCTATGCGCTGTGTGAGATCTCAGCATAGGGGTGTTCAGATCAGTCTAAATCCAGTCTGCATCAGCAGTGCAATTTGATGTTTTATTCCATTCCATCAAATCTTTTGCAAATCGCTACTTTTGTTCTGAAAAAGAAAATAGAATTTTTTTTTAAAAAAAGTGCTAGGAAATCTGCTTTGGTTTTCATTCACAATTTTCTCAAATGGGAGCTTTGACTTTTACTAAAGTACACTTTTTTTAAAAAAAAGGTATTTATTTTGTTGACTACATGGAACACATGATTATCTTAAAATAATCAGGGCACGAAGCAAAACATTACAACAATCATTCCACAGAGGGTGTAAACCGGGGCGGGTTTCAAAACCCGTTGGTACCGGTTTGCTTGTGAGTGTGTGCGGAGCAAACGGTAGTGGGCAGAGCCTCCTGCTGACACTGCTACTGGGTCACCGGATCCAGGGCGAACTGGGAGCAACCCACAACTGGTGTAAACATTCTTTCTGGGGGGGGGGGGGGATCTTAATCCAAATTTCAGATGCTTATGAAAAAAATAAATATTATTCATAGTTTCCAGGTTAATGTTGCCTATTTCTAATTCTTGGTAGCAGTCCAACAGCACAAGTTTGTAACATAATATTAATAGAAAAAAATGAAAATAACATATTAAAAATACAGTTCCACAGACTCATTGAAACAATAACAAAAGGAGAAACAAATCAGGGACAGGATCAGTGGTGGGATTCAGCCAGTTTGCACCACTTCGGGAGAACCGGTTGTTAACTTTCTGAGCAGTTTGGTGAACTGGTTGTTGGAAGAAATCATTAGGGCAGAGAACTGATTGTTAAATTATTTGAATCCCACCACTGGACAGGATAGCTTGAATCATATTGACCAAAATATACTGAGGCAAAAGTGTTTATTTTGCTCTTCTGTCTGCATAATCCTGAAGAAGGCTGGTTAATGCTGGTCATCCATTGTTGTTCAAATGGCAGAGGAGCTTCAGTAAAGGTCAGAGAATAATTCCTGAAATCATAACAAAAACTATTATTATTTGATAATAGTTTGTATTATGTTTGCATATGAGTAGAAGTAAAATGGAATGGAATGGATGACCTTGAAGGACCAGGGATGAATTGTTACCTAGGAAACAATCAGACAAAAGATGGGAAAGCCCCCAATGGATTAATGGTCAAAGGAAAAAACTTAAGAGGGATTCCTCTGTCTCTCTCTCTCTCTCACACACACACACACACACAGAGGATTGTTCAGATATTTAAAAGTAGCAGTAGGGAGTTTGTACCTTCAAACTCACAAGAGTTCGTTAATGTAGCCTTACATTAAAATTAACTCATCCAGTCAGATTTTCTGTCTTGTTCATCTTGGGGGGGGGGGGGAGGGGGGATACGGGACACTGAAAGATTCCCATATGAGGTCTAACATGTAAATCTGTACAACCTTCGGCGATGACATGCCACCTTCCTGTTTCAGCCTAAAGCTGAGAAATAGGCTTAGTGATTTCCTGTCTCCAATTTTGTACAATTTAATAGGTTTCCAACCTGAAGACTAATACTAATCCTTTGCAGCCATTCTGAATATTAGCAGCAATGGAGTAATCTCACCCCCAGAACACTGTGTTAAGATTTTAATAAAGTAAACCCTTGTCCTAAAAATTTATCCAGGATCAGAGCAGATTTTAAGCTTATACGCAAGAGGACAAAACGCCTTTGGTAGTGAGGCAGTATAACTAAGAAAAGTTAGCGTTCACAGAGAACATCTGGTTCCTAACTATGTAAGGAAAATAAAGCCTCATTATATTCACCCATTTCATTCCCTCCCACTGAAATTGATGGGAATAATGCTATTTTGTTTAGATATATTCCAAGAGGAAACCTTTAGAAGCATGAATTATAACAAAATCTAGAAGGTTGCAATCTCTGACTGCAATTTAGTCAAAGATAAGTGGTTTTAAAGTTCATTGATTTCACAATGGGGAAAACGTATCTCTCCCAGTGAAATCAATGAGTCCAAAATAATTCCTGCTTTTCATACGCTTTCTATTTTACTTCGGTTGTATAGAAAAGCACCTGAAAACAGATGGCAGATACTGGAATCATGGAGATGTCAAGTGACATAATAAATGTGGTTCCACTCAAATTGCTTTGGGGACATAAAAAAAAATGACAAGAAAAAGCAGTTTGCAATCTCATTCCTCTATGCTGAAGATGCTCTGTTTTTGACAATGGAGTTCCAGCTATGTGATCCGTGGAGGAATCGCACAGTGAAATCCCCCCCATCCCTTTCTCCCAAGCCATCTGAGTAAATGTCTTAAACCTTTCACACACTTTTCCCTGTACATCTGCATTTAATAAACTCTCCTATTTGTCACAGTTTGATGTATGTTTCGTATAAAAGTTACATTTAACCTTTCTTCTGTGGAGCATGGAATGGAGGAAACCTACAATGTTCGACAGCAACGGCTGTGTTTTGAGTGAGTACCAGATGCCTTCAGCAGTGCTCTACAACGTTCATTGTTTAATAGCTTAAAATTTGTGGTCCTTTAAAGGTCAGGAAGGAGGTGGAGGAACATTTATTCCTTTTAAAGTCTTGGGTACCTGGATAGGGTTTTTTTTTTTAATTTTGTTACCTACTTGATTAAAAGAAAATGAGTTTGATGATGTTTGTACCTAGCAAAATATTCAATTATACAAAGTGGCAGAGGTTAATTTTGGGGTTTTATCATGAAGTACTCCATAATTCCATTGGTATGTATGGGTTTGTTAAGGAAAGTAGTTTTAAACATGTACAGCTTTAAATTTCTGATGCCATATTTCTGTCCAGGTTTATTCATATGAATTTACAGAAAAATGATAACTAATTTGTTTATACACGTCCATTTACTGGTATATTTTTGCTGGTATATTTGCAGCATATCTGAAATAATATAGGGTCACTTGATTGAGCAGGGGGCTGGACTAGAAGACCTCCAAAGTCCCTTTCAACTCTGCTATACTGTTATTCTGCTACAATTCAGAAATAAATGTAAACATAGACATACACACAGACATATGGACATTACCTAGAAATGTAAAAAAAAAAGAGGGCTCATTGTCACATATGACATGGACATATGATCTTTTAGTATGTTTTGGGGTTGTATAAACATATATTAGTCAACTTATGGGGGGAAATAAATGTTAAAGATCTTAAATGTAATCCTGATGTATTTATTTGTTTGTTTACTTGTTTATATTGATCAAATTTAGAGACCATCCATCTCATTCACAGAGTGATTCTGAACAGTGTACAATTATATATCAAAGTTTTGGAATTTGACTATTTATCAGAAATTGTGGCCATATTGAGCATGCAAGTTGCAAAAGGAATTATAATTATTAATTATTAATTGAAAAAACTGTAGAAGTGGCATTATTCCAGATGTCAAGGAATGGTTTTTGAAAGTATGTGATCAATACGTTTTGGAAAAGGTAGTATTTTCTACCAATCAAAGGGTGCAGCAACATGCATTATTATGGTAGAGATTTTATGGTATCTTATAATAATATCTTGCATTATAGTGGAGAATTGATTGGTAACCCAAGTGACTATTGATAAATAAAAAATATAAGATTTTTTTCTTCTTGAATTTCTAAAATTTTTCAGCTTTTTTCCCTAAGATTAAAGATTGTTTTGTTACCAAAAAAAAGTAAACTAAAAAAAACAGAAAAGAATTCAAAGTTTTGCTTCTTGGGAAAGCAAGACCAGCAGTGTGTATTCTTTCCTTCCTAGCACTTTATCAGGAGCCTGGTGGCATGGCAGACTAAAGCACTGTAATTAACATTCAGCTGCCTGCAATTACTGCAAGTTCAAATCTCACCAGGCTCGAGGTTGACTCAGCCTTCCATCCTTTCTAAGGTAGGTAAAATGAGGACCCAGATTGTGTGGGCAATAAGCTGACTTTGTATAAATATACAAAAGTATGAAGGCTTTTGCTTAATGCCTTGTAAGCCGCCCTGAGTCTCTGGAGAAGGGTGGCATATAAATCAAATTTAAAAAATAACTAAATTCATACCTCTTAGAAAACCTAGTCTAGTCAACTTCAGTGTTTTTTTTAAATGGACAATGCTAGAAAATACGCTTTCCTCCTCCTTATATACATACTGTTGCATGATATTTAGCCATGTACTGATGCTCTGTTTACCTAAAATCAGGGAAAATAGGGTTATGTGAATGTCGTGGAGCATTTATCCCCCTTTATATGAATGTGACATTCATATAATGAAATAACTGGGATTCAAGAAGCACCATGATAGATGGATCAATGAAAGCATAAACTGATGTGTCACACAATTGAAAGGATTCACTTCAGCAAGGGGTATAGCAATAGTAAAAGGTAAAGGTAAAGGTTCCCTCGCACATATGTGCTAGTCGTTCCTGACTCTAGGGGGTGGTACTCATCTCTGTTTCAAAGCCGAAGAGCCAGTGATGTCCAAAGACGTCTCCATGGTCATGTGGCTGGCATGACTAAATGCCAAAGATGCACAGAACGCTGTTACCTTCCCACCAAAGGTGGTCCCTATTTTTCTATTTGCATTTTTTATGTGCTTTCAAACTGGTTGGTTGGCAGAAGCTGGGACAAGTAACAGGAACTCACCCTGTTACACGACACTAGGGATTCGAACAGCTGAACTGCCGACCTTTCAATCGACAAGCTCAGTGGCTAAGACACTGAGCCACCGCGTCCCTATAGCAATAATACTTAGACTTATATACCACTTTACAGTGCTTTACAACCCTCTCTAAGTGGTTTACAGAGTCAGCATGTTGTCCCCAACAATCTGGGTCCTCATTTTACTGATCTTAGAAGGATGGAAGGCTGAGTCAATCTTGAGCCAGTCAAGATCAAACTTCTGGCAGTTGGCAGAATTAGCCTGCAATACTGCATTCTCACCACTGTGCCACCATGACTCAGTACTGCGCCACCCACTACATATTCACTTTCTTCTGCCTCTCTTCCATACCTTATCATGTTCCTGACTCATTTGCCTAGATTTTGCTTAGATGAAGAATTGAGAGATTAAACAAACAAACATAGAAATCATGTTTGTTTTGGTATACCTCAGGCATCTTTGGAAAATTATTTCTGTTTCCAAAATAAAACTGCAGTAAAAGTCCTTGCATAATCCAATGAAACCGTGATCAAGCCACTGAATGCCATCCTCAAATTGCTAGTTGATTATCCGCAAACTCATATAGGCAAATAATTTTTATTGTTGAAAGTGTAATGGGATATGCCTGCCCAGGTCAAAACTTAAATAACTTTTAACACTTGCCAGATTTTTTAAAAAATTGATCGAGCATGAAATTCATACCGCTTTTTAAAAAGTTTTGCTCTTCTTTCTTTCCTCCACCGAATTGCTAATCATAACTCCAGAGTTTATTTATAGTTGTATTTATTTGTAAAGCTCATATCCCATTACATCATTAAAAATAATCCTTTAATGGAAGAGATTAAAAAGAATTCTACTGTTGTGGTCCAAACTGACTCATGGTGGAACAACACTAGCTGAAACAAAGTGTTGCTAATGCTCAGCCATCATTGGGAACAAACTGTTCTGAGAACAAAAAGAAGATCCAGCATTACATGGTGACAAGGCCATTCCAGGAAGTATTAAGAAAGAAGCTTCTGTTCTCCAAAGAGGCCAAGCAGCAGCTGAAAGCATGTTGGGGTTTAAAACATTAGGAAGAGAAGAACTACCATATAAATTCCTATATACTCATTTGATCCCATCTGATAAAATTTCCTGCTGATTTTTAATTTTAATTTTAAAAATCAGGGTGTTTTTTTTTTAGATTCAGTAAGGAAGACAATTCAATAGAAACCCGCTTCATCTGTATAACAAATACAGTCAGTGCATAACTAAAACAAAACAAAACTGAGCAGATGAAAACACCTCCACTCCAATAAACCATGATAATTAAGCCAAGTTTATTTTTTACTTTATTTTTTTTTTTACCAAAAACTGCTCAGAATGAAAAACCTATCAAATTAAGGGCATATTTTCTATGGGCAGGAATGACAATAGTTGTTGACCTAGCCAAGTGTGTCCTCCCTTGGCACGACCATCCAAAGGACCCTGCCTTTCAGTCCATCCAATGTACTATTGGATTAGCACTGGGCATCTCCCAACAATATTCAGGCCTGGGCAGGTCCATGTGGTCATTCAAGGAGAGCCTTACCATTGAAAAGATGTTTTATGTAAGATGTCCTAGAACAAATCAGCTGGGAAATGAAACAGCAGTGTTAATTCCAAGGCAATTACAGGGAAAATGCAGACAAGAACAAAACATGATGAACATACACAATGATTACTGTTGAAACTGGGGCAGACATTAGGAAATGTTAATAAGGCGTTATAAGTAATGAGGTGATGGTTTATTATGAACTGGGGTATCCCAGAAACAATAAGCTAACCATTATAAATATAAGTCACTGAAACTTTTATTACTAGTATTAGTATTAAATTTTGTATGCATCAAGAACCTAGATTGTCATACTATGTCAGCATAATAGCAAGAGCACTTAGTCTTTACAGCACTCTCTGGATGGTTTACAATGTCAGCATATTGCCTTCAACAATCTGTGTCCTCACTTTATCGACCTTGGAAGGATGGAAGACTGAGTCAACCTTGAGTCAGTCAGGATCACCTGTGGGCAAAGCCAGCTTGTAATATTGCAGTCTAACCACTGCACCACCATGGCTTCTAGTATATATGCAGATCCAGCAACATAGCCTCTTGTAAATGGAAAGATGGAAATGTTATCAATGCACAAATTCTCTAAGTGCCATTCAAGGTTTTTTTAAAAAATATGACATCTAGTGTGACCACCAAAGCCAATTTATGCTGTAATCTTTCAATTTTGATTTTCAGATTTTGATTCTTTGTGGTTTTCTCCCCCCCAAAAAATTTGTCTCATATTTTATTATCCCATGGTATTATTAATATTATAAATCTCATCAACATTATCAATCTACTATTATTGTTTCTTTTTCTAAAATAACTTTTTAAAAAGATTAGTCTTCTTAGGCACTTTCCCGTAAAATAGCAATCAAGTACACCGTGTGAGACTGGAAGTTTCCTGCCAAACAAGGTCAAACATAATATAGCTATTACTATCATCTCAGGTAGAAAATATCTTAACAAGAGTAGTTTAGCACTTGAGAGAAATGTCAGCAATAGCTTAAACAGGAAGAACGCTTATTACCAAGACAGCTGGTGAAGAAGTCAAACATTTCAATCCAAGTTTTGTATCTTCCCAAAAATCTAGGAATTCAATAACAATTCTGAATGTTTGGACAGGATTTTCTCTAAAGCAGCATTTAATTCACCCAGTTGTATGGGTTAAGAGGGTCATACAAATTTCCCAACTGTCACTCAATATATGGTTTTATTATAGCTGTGTTGTTCTGACAGTTAATAAGTAGGAGTCAGGACTTCTGTGGGCAGCAGGAAGAAGTGAAAATAGAAGTTCTGTTGAGCCACTCACCTGAATAAAGGTTAAACAAGCCTGCTCCCATGGGAAGTGAGGATCAGATTACTTTTTAAGGCTACCACAGACTTTGCCTAGATTATCTCAAAGGAGCCTATTTTGTCATTGAGAATGCAGATAAAGCATTTTTTTAAAAAAGTGTTCCATTGGTAGGAATGTCTCCTGGGGGAGGTTCCTTTGTAACTGTTGTAATTATGCTGTGGATAGTTAGGAAGGGCTGGTCTGGAAACCATTAGTAGGAGTGCTTCATGAAGCATCTCTCTGAACTATCAACATAGAGCAGGAGTCAGCAACCCGTGACTCTGGAGCCGCATGTGGCTCTTTCACCCCTCTGCTGCAGCTCCCTGTCACTCAAAATATGCGTCACAACAGCCAATGTGCGACACACACACCCCCGGCACATGATTTATCGAGCTTTTCAATCCCCGGTAGGCCAATCATGGATAAATCCAAGAAAATAAAAGTTTCAGAAGAAAACAGAACATTTAATTCAACTACATATGCTAGTTTTGTGGCAACTCAAGAAATATTCAAGCACGGGAAGGATTTTGTGGCTCCTAGTGTTTTCTTTTCTGTGGGAAATGAGTCCAAATGGCTCTTTGAGCATTTAAGATTGCAGACCCTTGGCATAGAGTATCATGATTGAAGTCTCTTTCAAAACTTTGGAGGGTCTTCTCCAGTCTTTCAAACATGAATGTGCATACACATAACAGACATCTTTATAGAATTGCTGACAAAGTAAACCAATCAAGCTTTCACAAAACACAACTACTCCTGCTATGAGCAGCAGGGAATGATTTGAACTGCAGGTTCTCAGTTGCTATGGCAAGAAGTGTGTTTCCACAATTCCATCTGGTGAACCAGATAGCAAAGAGTCAGTGGCTATATTTGTTCCTTGGTTATATCTCATCTTGACCATTGCATTGCACTGTACATAAAATTACCCTTGTTTTGTAGTTGCAACAGGCACAACATTTGACAATTAGTCTGCTAACAATAAAAGAAATAAAGTGAATCCACACACAGAAAGGAGACATACCAAGGATAGTTGCTCTACTTGAAGATCAGAGGTGGTATTCAGCAGGTTCTGACCAGTTCTGGAGAACTGGTAGCAGAAATTTTGAGTAGTTCAGAGAACCAGTAAATATCACCTCTGACTGGCCCCACCCCCATCTATTCTCTGCCTCCCAAGTCCCAGTTGATCCGGAGGAAATGGGGATTTTACAGTAACCTTCCCCTGCAGTGGGGTGGAAATGGAGATTTTGCAGTATCCTTCCCCTGCCATGCCCACCAAGCCACACCATGCCCACCAAGCTATGCCCATAGAACCGGTAGTAAAAAAAAAATGAATCCCACCACTGTTGAAGATCACTCAGTAACAATTTCTACAAGGTATGGCTGCGTACTTCTATTGGCATCTCATTATCCATCCTCACCTGAGTAGCCTGAAGATAGTTGTAGGTGCTCTACTCTGAAAGTGCTGTTTTCTTTCTTACCCTACCTCCAGACATTGTATACTACCAGTGCAGGAACATTAATAGGCATGGGTGAAGTGGCCTGACATGACACATTCTGAAGATTTGAGGTTAAAATTGGTCCTCTCAGTTTCCTGTGAAGTCATGTTCTGTGAGGAAGAACAGGTCCTGACCTGTTCTTCCAGCCTCACAGCTCTTTAGGCAGGAAGGACAATTGGAACTTTAAAAATAAGTTTAAAAAAGAGGGAGGGTTAAACATTTGTTAAGCTGACCTTCAAAATACAAAACCCTTAAATTAACCAGTCTATCCTTTGTTTATCTCCCCTCTTCATCAAATAAGAATTTTTTTCAAAGATCTGCTTCCATTTTAGCTCTATTTGGGAAAGCATCCATTTTTTAAAATTTTGTGTTTCATTTTTATACAAAAAGTTTCTTCTGTTAGCAATTAGAAGTCTTGAAAGGAAAACCCACTTATTGCTGTGGAAGAAACGTTCCTAAACTGGACAATTGTGTTGGTTCCCCATCCATGGAGTATAGGTTTTTAGTCTGAGACTGGAATCTTATACAGGAGGGGGGTCCCCAATCCCGGGGCTGTGAATCAGCACTGGGCCATGGCATGCCAGCAACCAGGTGACACAAACAAGCAAATCCCCATCTGAGGGATGCAGGCAGCACATGAAACCACGCCCCCTCTGGCCTGTGGAAAAACCTCTCTCCACATACCTGTCCCTGGTGCCCCAAAGAATGAGGGCTGCTGCTATAAGTATTAACATACAATGGATTAGATCCTGTTAATCTCAACAACACAAATATTCGGATGCATTTATTCGTATATATGCAAATACCACAATTATTTATAGCAGACATTTCTATACCATCCTTATTAAGTATTCCCAGAGCAACTGACATAATTAGAAGAAAATACAAATCTTAACAATCATAAATATGCTCTGTAAATGCTTTTGAAAAAAAGGCTGCCATAATAGCACTGTAATAAATAAGAACTGAAAAATAAAAGCTTCCAGTAAATGCCACCCCACATATTCCACCGGTACTACTACTTACTACTACTACTACAAAATGCACTTTTATCATACCAAAACCTAAAAAACATGGGCAGCAGGAGGGAGAGTGGGCATCAAACAAACAAAAACATCTCACCTCTACATTTAGTCCAGAATGGTTTCTTGCCATTTCCTGAGTTGTTGTATTTGGCTCTTAAAGTAAAAGTGATCTACTATAACTTGCGTAAATTGCAAGACTAAATGGCAACTCAGTTCAGTCTTGTGAATATGATCAGGTTTAATTTTTGGCTTAGTTTAAATTTAGTTTAAAGTTTAGTTTTTTTGATTCAGTTTTAGTCTCAGTTTTAATTGTTTTAGTCATTTTTATTTTTGTTTTTGATTAATATTAGAGAAATAATAGGATCTCTAAAAGAACACAGGAAATACCTTATTGGTAACTGACATTGTGATCAGGGATGGGTTCTAAATTACTACCGGTTCTGTGGGCGTGGCTTATTTTGTGGGCGTGGCTTGATGGTCATGTGACAATTCTTTAGGATTTAGCGGAGGTACTGGTCTACCAGGCTTTTAACTGCTTGCAGAGCTGTACTGATCTACCCATTTATTTTTGCAGGCACCGGTCTACTCATTTGTTTTTGAAGGCACTGGTCTACCACCACACTGCCTTTAACACTGATCAGCTGTAGGATGGCCCTTTGAAGCCCTGCGGCAAGAGTTTAAACAGTTTTTTTCCTTTAGCCGATCAGCTGGGACTCAGGAGGCAGCAATAGATTGGGGGTGGGGCCAAATAAAAGGTAAGAATAACGTGGGAGGGGCATGGGGGGTGGGAGGGTCCAGCTCCCAAACAAAGAGAACCAGTTCTGTGACGTCATATTGTCACCGCTACCGGCTCGGCGGAACCGGGCCAAACTGGGAGAAACCCACCACTGATTGTGATGTTGGCTGCCCTTGTAAACATGCCAGAGGAATGCCTATTTGATAGAAAGCACAAAATTGAATGCAAGAATCCAGATGGCCACTAGATGGATGTGAAGAGTTAGGATTTTCTGTATAGGTAGTCCTCAATTTATAACAGTTCATTTAGTTATAATACCAGTGGAAAAAAATGGTCATTTCTCATTTACGACCATTACAGCATCACCCTGGTCATATGATCAAGGTTCAGACACTTGACAAGTGGTCCATACTTATGACTGCTGCTGTGTCACAAGGTCATGTGATCAGCTTTTGCGACCTTCTGACAAGCAAAGTCAATGGAGAATCCAGATTCACTTAACAACCATGTTACTAACTTAACAAATGCAATGGTTCACTTAACAACTGTGGCAAGAAAAGTCATAAAATGGAGCAAACTCACTTAAATGTTTCCCTTAGCAACATGATTTTTGGGGTCATGGACTCATGAACTACTTGTATTGCAGCTTTTGCAGCCAGACATGTTACATTGATTAAATTTATTAAGAAGTCAGCAAGCTGCTAAAAGCCACTATTTATCATTGTTACTGAATATGAAATAAAAATATATTTAAACATTTAAATATATTCAATTTTTAGTTCCAACACAATCTGTCAGTGTTTTGCCAACCTAGCACATTGTTTGGGTTCAGCTTCAAAGAAATCAGTCAGGTCTACTTCAGACAAATCACAAGGGACCCAGGTTTGAAAAATCTTTTGCTTCCAGAGATCTCTTGTACATTGATTATAAGTATTATATAAAGCAGATTAAACATGAAAAAGCAGCTAATGAACATTGGCAGCTGCTGCAATGTGTCTTGACCTTATCTGGAAGTATGCGTTATATAATCTTGTAAGAATAACTTAGCAGAGGATGTGGAAGGAATATCAGATAGATTGCGGATAGTGGAACACCTTCTGATATCTTCTCAGTCTAGCTACTCAGACAAAAATTGACATCTTTTAGATGCTCAGGAATTGATAGTTCTGGGATTTCCAGCATAGCTAGGAATTCTATGCGTTCCACTTACAGCATATTTAGGAGTCTCCTGTCATAAGGCTTTGCTCAGTGGTGAAATCTTCCTTGGATCGCCACTGGTTCGCTGTCCGCGCATGCGCTGTGCATGCCAAACATGTGCTGCATGTATGCATGCGCTGGGTGCACCAAAAGCACGCTGCACACACGCATATGCAAGACACGCCATAAGCATGCATGTGTAACACGCGCTATAAGCACGCTATGTGTGCATGTGCAGTGTACGCCAAATGCATATTTCACATGGAAAAAGAAGACTTCACTAGGTAAGTAGAACAGCGAGGGTGGAGAACAGCTGTGCTACCCAATTGAGTTCTGCTAGAAAGCAGGATTTTCTGCTTTCTAGTGAAGCTAAACCGTGTGGCACAGCTGATCGTTGGAAATACTGGTTTGAATGAACTGGTAACTTTTTTTAACTACCAGTTCCACCGAACCGGTAGTTTTTATCACTACTGGTTTGCCTGAACTGGAGTGAACTGGTAGCATTTCACCCCGGCTGTGCTACTATAGAAATGAAGCAGACACATGTAGAAAGGTGGTAGAGCTTCACACATGCTGCCGCAAATGTTGGCTTTGACTCTTTTGAGATCAATTCACAAGAACCTACATTTTTTTCTTGTATTCCTTGTAACTGAAATTTTCATGGGAAAGACTCTGGTTCACATATAACTCTCCCATATTTGTATACATTACCAAAGACTATGGGAGCAGAAATACAGACAATCTGCTTCTGTGCTGTCATAGTAAGGCTGGAATGCTCACTTTCATGAAACTGGGATACAGTAGAGCTTGCCGTAAACCGAAATGCACTATGCACATTATTAAATTTTAATTTCACTTAATAATAAATTATATTTAAACTCAATATGTAGTATGACAATAGAAAATCCTTCTTTTCTATTGCCCTTGCATGCATCTATTTAAGATAAGAAAGAAGATAGGAAGTGAAAAAGCCTATACTATTTAACATGGCTTTGTCTGATTGTGCCTTCAAGTCAGTATCGACTCCTAACGACAAATCCTTGCAGTTTTCATGACACGGCTTTTTGGAAGTGGTTTCCTATTGCCTTTTGCCTAGGACTGAGAAAGAATTAACTGACCCAAGGTCACCCAGCTGGTTTCATGCCCAAAATGGGATTAGAACTCACAGTCTCCTAGTTTCTAGTCTGATGCCTTAACCCAGGGGTCATCACGGCGGCATCACATGACATATTGGGATTTTTTTTCCCCTTTGCTAAACCGGGAATAGGCGTGGTCAGCGTGTGACACATCCGCCCCACGGCCCAGAAGTTTGATAGCCCTGCCTTAACCGCTACACTAAATTGGATCTCCTATTTTAGCCCAGATGCTCTCTTTTTTTACACATTTTGAAAGAAGAAGAAAACAATTTTGACCCTTAATAGATTTAGAAGTGTCACTGGATGCCTTTACTAGTACAGATGCCATGGGTGGTCATTTGGGGGTTGGTTGTATTCTGGGCTGTGAGATAGCTATACTGCCAGAATTAAGCAATTAATACATCATTACATTGCCAATCATCCCCAAAGGCAATTTAGTCCAGGGGTGAAATGCTCCCAGTTTGGACTGGCTCAGGCAAATAGGTAGTGGAGATTGAGGCTAGTTCGCCAAACCAGAAGCAATGGCTGGCTGGCCACGCCCCCAAACCAGTCCATGGCCTGCAGTCCTGCCATGCTTGCCTGCCTTCCATGCTGCCTTCCTGGCGTCCAAACTTCTGACACTGGCGGGGGTGGCTTCTGAGCAGCCCTGAGTCAGGCAGCTCCACCTGACCTACTCCCTGAGTCTCGCCGTTCTCCTCACCCCCACCCCCCACCCCACTCAAGCAGTGGCAGGCTCTGCAGGACAACAGGACCTCCCATTTTTCCCACAGCACTGTGTATACTTGCTACCTCTGCTTGTCTGCTTGCAAGCGATGATCTTCTCTGCTTCTCTCAGGATGCTGGTGCGGGCACCATGGATGCATAGCTTGTTGGGCCTGAGCAGGGAAGCCGCTGCTTGAGGGGGGTGGAGGTGGGGGCGAGGAGAACAGCGAGACTCAGGGAGTAGGTCAGGTGGATCTGCCTGACTCAGGGCTGTTCAGAAGCTGCTGCCCCTGCCGCTGCCAGAAGTTTTGGTGCCTTAGCTTCAGATCACTCCCTCCCTCCCTCTCTCTCTCACACACACACACAAACAGAGATTGGAGAGCTGTCTTGCTCTCTCTCTCTCCAAGCACCCCATGTACAGCCCGTTTGAGGAAAGGGCACAGATGGCTGAGCGTGTTTGGCTGCAGGAGGAGGCCCAGGTGGAAGGCAGCTTTTTCAGCAGCATCCGCCTCCCCTCTTTGGATTGCCCTGCAAGGGGGAGGCTCTGCCTTTGTAGAAATGGGGTGGGCGGTTTGTATGGAGGATTGGCGGGGGGGATGCGCGGCCCTCTGGGATGAAGAGCAGAGCAAGAGAAGGCTCTGAGGTTCACCTGGGCAGTCAAGCCAGAGGAAACTCAGACTGTTGGGGGCTTCAGAAAGACAGAATGTGCTTTTGTGCAGCTCCTGGCTTCTGTGACATTCTGTGAAAGACAGAATGTGCTTCTGTGTCAGAATGTGAAGCTCAGTGAGTGACGTGAGTGATGTCAAACTGGCCATGCCCACCCAGTCATATGACCACCAAGCCACACCCACAGAACCAGTAGCAAAAAATTTAGATTTCACCCCTGATTTAGTCCATCCACGAAGATGGAAAAACATGGCTAAAGGAAGAATTATTTGAATTGACTAATAGAAGAATACAATTTTAGGAATAAGGTAAAGGTAAAGGTTCCCCTCACACATACGTGCTAGTTGTTCCCAACTCTAGGGGGCGGTTTCAAAGCCGAAGAGCCAGTGCTGTCCGAAGACGTCTCTGTGGTCATGTAGCTAGTATGACTAAATGCTGAAGGTGCATGGCGCGCTGTTAACATCTCACCAAAGTGGTCCCTATTTTTCTTCTTGCATTTTTTACGTGCTTTCAAACTGCTAGGTTGGCAGAAGCTGGGACAAGTAACAGGACATCACTCCATTATGCAGTGCTAGAGATTTGAACCACTGAACTGCCGACCTTTCGATCAACAAGCTCAGTGTCTTAGCCACTGAGCCACCACATCCCTTCAATTTTAGGAATATCATTGTACTATTAGCAAAAAACAGAAAAAAACAAAGCAACATTAAAAGCTGGGTGGGAGAGGATTTGTTTGCAGCACACATCTTTCTGACAATTGGCAGATTAATAGCATTTATATGATTGCTACATCACAGCCCTGAGCCAAGAAAGTGCCATAAAATAGCAATGACATTTCTGAAATCTGGCAACATTCAGGACATTTTAACAGTAGCTCAGTCCAGGGGAGTAGGAAGTATGCTGTGTTTCTTTATTTTCTTAGAGCACTGATTTCAAAATGTACTCGAGACAACAGCGAGGTGTGAAGAGAGCAGGTGGAGTTCCTTGAAGCAGTTCACCATCTCACAGCTTCACCACACTCATTTGTATCCCCCAGAGTGCATTTTAGAAATAACAACATTACATTAAGAACCATTCAATGGGCTGTGTAAAGTTCTTTTTTTTTTCCTGGTAGAAATTCTCACAAAACTTCAGAATTACTATATTTCAGTCATTACACCTGTTCTGACCTTATTTGGCCCTTTCTCACTAAAACAGGGATATTACTTTTGAAACATTTGTCTCAAGTATGTTTTATAAAGGCAGGAATAGCAGTGGTGGGTTTGCAATATTCTTACCACCGGTTTGCCACACATGTGCGCCTTCTGCGCATACGCCTGGCCTTCCACACATGCACCCGGCCTCAAAAACATACCTAAATAGGACAGCATAGAGCCAGGATGGATGGGCAGGCCCACCTGCAATCTCTGCTATCAGTTTGCCCAAACTGGTACAAACCAGCTGAATACCACCTCTAAGGAGTAGCCAATTTTTGTAAGGGATAAGATATAAATTCCTACCTATCCAATCACCTAAAATAATTTAAATACTAAATCAAGGTTGAGAGACAAGTGGGAAATAGATACTGTTGAACTACATTTCCCAGAAGCCTTGGTCAATATAACAGAATAACAGAACAGAATAACGGTTGGAAGGGAGTTTGGAGGTCTTCTAATGTAACCTCCTGCTCAGACAGGAAATCCTATACTATTTCAGACAAATGGTTATCCAATCTCTTCTTAAAAACCTCCAGTTTTGGAGCACCCACAACTTCCACTGGTAAGTTGTTCCACTGATTAATTGTTCTAACTGTCAGGAAATTTCTTCTTAGTTCTAGGTTGCTTCTCTCCTTGATTAGTTTCCACCCATTGTTTCATATCCTGCCCTCAGGTGCTTTGGAGAATAGCTTGACTCCCTCTTCTCTATGGCAGCCCCTTAGATATTGGAACATTACTATCATGTCACCTCTAGTCCTTCTTTTAATTAAACTTCATTATACTCAATTCCTGCGACTGTTCTTCATATGTTTTAGCCTCCAGTCCCCTAATCATCCTTGTTGTTCTCTGCATTCTTTCTAGAGTCTCAATATCTTTTTTATATTGTGGCAACCAAACTGGAAGCAATATTCCAAGTGTGGTCTTACCAAAGCATTATAAAGTATTAACACTTCACATGATTCTTTCCCTCCGCCAATAGATTGAGAAATAATGGGAAGAAATAATGGGAAGCTTTTAGTGGGCCAAAAAGATTCCCCTCTACTATTTACTTCTGCTTTTAATAGGGGAAAATAAAATGTGGAAGGTAGAACCTGGGTCAAATGTTTGAAGATAGCAGCTTCAAGGTGGGCAAAGAAAGAAGGGGTGTTGAAGTTGCAGCACTATCTAACATTGTGAAAAACAGAAGGTGTGAAAAGAGTGAATCACCATGATAAATAAGAGAAGCAGATGCCATTGATAACAACACTAGTTCTCATTCAGCATCCCTTGTCTCTGCCATGCAGGCTACAGCATGACAATTTTGTGATGACTTGCTGAGTAGCAGATGTCATTTGAATAATACAATGGCTTCATGTACCAAACTGCAGGGGCTTGTCCAAGAATTTAGAATACCATGTTTTTCACATACTTGACACTACCTGTTATTGGAACAAGAATGTACATGATCACATGGGCCACGCATCCTTGTCTTCAGAAGATGCTAGGATTTGTATTGCAATTCTTCAGGCTTTGTGGAATCAATATTGCAAGATGTAAAGATCTGTGCTATATCCTACCCAGTCAGGTTGTTTGTCAAGCACAGAAAGGCACAGGTCTGAAACCCCGAGGTTGCATGCAGCCCTGAAAGTCTTCCTGCACACCCCAGATATTTCCTTAAGTGGTCACAGTTGGAATTTTTCATATGAGGAAAGGGGGAAATTAATTAATGCAAAGTATTACACTCTGTGTAAGACAGAATCCCAGTCCGTAAATGTGTGTGTGTGTGTGTGTGTATGTGTGTATATATATATATATATATATATATATATATATATATATATATATATATATATAATGGCCATTCCAAGAACTTTTTCACACACTCCCAGTGAAGTGCTGCCCTCCTATCTTTGAGATTGCAAGAAAACATGCTACTTCAAAACCACTGCCCCCGCAGTATGGTTCTTTGCAGTGGTGGGTTTCCAATATTCTTACCACTGGTTCACTGCACACGCACACACTCGCTTCGTGTGCGCGTCTTCTGCACATTTGCCTGGCCTTCCACGCATGTGCTTTGCTTACTCACACACCTTCCGGGCATGCACCCAGCTTCAAATACGTGGCTAAATAGGACAGCATTGAGCCGGGGTGGGAGAGTCAGCCCACTTGCGATATCCGCTACCGGTTCGCCCAAATTGGTATGAACCGGCTGAATACCACCTCTGGTTCTTTGCCTCTGAACAAGAAGAAGCAGTTGTTTCCTTGACCCAAAGAAGGTGGAGCTAGCGATTTCTTCAGTCAATGCCAAAGGCAGCAGTTCTCATGAAAAGTTGAGAAGTAAGGGCAAGTATTCAGGCTCCAACTTGGGTGGGTCATCGGAACCAGGGGTGTAGTCTTCCAAGCTTTTGGACTCGTGCTGGAGTACATCTTCAGGAAAGAGGATTTCTCATCTTCTGGTGAGAGAGAAGTTCCCTGAGGAGGGGTTCCAGCATGAATCCAGAAGCTCAGAAGACTAAATCTCTGGTCCCAGGTTGGATCCTGCAACATTATCCTGGGACATGTATATTTACCTTAAGGGCAAGTATAGCAAAGGGAAAGTATCAGCAAGTTGAAAAATCCTATGCTTGCTGGAGAATTACTGATAAGGTGTAGCAGCAGAGATCACCACTAGGAATATCAACCTTGTAGAATATCTTATGTAAGAGGGAGGGAGGGAGGGAGGGAGGGAGGGAGGGAGGGAGGGAG
>WNWU01000006.1:36751202-36763045 GCA_012654045.1 Ptyas mucosa | reverse complement strand
GAAGGAAGGAAGGAAGGAAGGAAGGAAGGAAGGAAGGAAGGAAGGAAGGAAGGAAGGAAGGCAATAATAAGATTGTAAAATCTAAATTGGAACAGGACACTTAAGCCATTCAGTCCAGCCATGCTCAGAGAATGCACAAATTATGCAAATTAAATCCCAAATTAAGTCTCAACAGATGTTGTTAGTTTCTTCTTCAGCACATCCATTGAAGGACTGCCAACCCCATCCCTTTTTAATTGATTCTATTGTTGATACTTGCTTCCTAAATTTGACCGTCTGCAACAATATATAAAATGCAGTGTGTTCCAAAAAAAGAGAAAGAAATATAAGATTTTAAAACACATTAGTCAACTTTAATAAATACAGCATGTGATCCCAATTATATAATGCATCTGTCTAAACAGGGTAAGAAAGCATGTGAATAACAGCACAGATCTCAACAGCGGCTAAATTTCATGAAAATGCAGAGATGAAATAAAACAGCTGCTTTTAATATATGTGCAATATTTGTATAATACAGTGTTATTTACCCATCGTGCACTAATTTACCCCATTTCCACTCCATAATTGATTATTACTACGGAGAAATAGTAATAATTGTTCCATTTTGTAATTCAGTTTTTATAAATTGTTGGCCACCTACACTGTTTAAAAATGTAAGAACAAGACACATTATAACAATAATGAGTAGTTATATAAAATATAACAAGTACATTTTTAATTATAATTGATACCAAGAGAGAGAAAAAAGAACACCAAGCACTTTTTCAACAGAGCACATATTCCCTTATGGAATAGTGAATATAATTTTAATGACCGTGATAATCTAGAAGAATATACAGACTGACTTTTTATCTACAAAATATTAACAAAAAATTTCCCGTGTCTGTCAGCTAAAATGCCATACTTGGCTAAACAGGATATCTAACATTTAGGAATAAAACCACATAAAATGAACTCTACAAATTGGAACTCTGAAAGGCTCAATGAGCTGTGAATTGGTCTATATGCCTTCTGTGTTCCTTTCAATTCTCTTATTGTAGATAACATGGAATACAATTCCACCACACCAACAACAATTTATTAAATGTGTGTACTGCCAACTTTAATGCCTCTTGCAGCTCATAATGACTAAAACCAAGAAAATCTATTTTTATGGCAACTATTCAACATTTCTTTTGCTTCCTGTTCATTAGCAAACACATCTTAATGATATTATAAAATACAAATAGGCAGCATTGATTTTTAATATATAGTTTTCAAAGTCATAAATGGCTATCATAAGGTATAACTTATAAGACTTCTATAAATCGCTCCAGCTCATAGCAAATTGAAGCAAAAGCCGGGCATTTTAGAAACCAATGGGCACATAGGGAATTTTAAGGTTATGTGTTTATTTTCACAAAATAGGCCTGGACTATTTCACAAATTGGTTGCAAGTGTAGGTTTGGCCAGGAGAGCTATTGCAGATATTCATTGGATATCTGGGCAAAGTGTCCCTTCAGAGTGATTCCATACAGCAAAGCAGTTTCTATTCAGTATGCAAGTGCTTGTGATTTTGCTTTTGCTTTGCTTTGCTTTGTTTTGCTTTTGTCAGGGAATTGTGTAATCGGTGTCCAAATGAAGTCAGAAACGATGACACGAACTTGTAATTTTATATAAATAAATATATTTTACAACTAGATATATACAGCAAACTAGATAGTCAGGCAAACAGGAGCATCATCAGGTAAATCACAGGACACACGGAGAACACAAAAGAAAAAGGCGGGGAAAAAGGGAAACTCCCCCTCCACACCCACAACAACCAATCACAGCACAGATTGCTTCATGCAGGAGCTAACATTATTCAACCAATCAGCTATAACTGTGTTTTTCTGGCTCCTTGCACAACCCCATTGCACCAGCTTCTAAATTTAAATTGCTTTGCTTTGCTTTGCTTTGCTTTGCTTTGCTTTGCTTTGCTTTGCTTTGCTTTGCTTTGCTTTGCTTTGCTTCGCTTCGCTTCGCTTCGCTTCGCTTCGCTTCGCTTCGCTCAACAACTATACAAGCTGGAATTGCTGAGCAAAATACCAAATCCCCACTTCACTTCTTTGTCAGGCTATAGCTTTATTACATCAAAATGGTGTACCTCTGCAAGCTGAAGTTGCCCATTTAGACGTGATCCCCACATCTCTAATCATTAAATACTAATTCATAAAAGTGCATTTTTGGGCTATCTTTTATTATAGTTCATAGGCAAAGCTCCTGCCAAATGATAGAAAGAGAGCTACAGAAGTCAGTAATTTATAATGAAGCAGAGTCAGTTTAAGACCTGCTATGTTTAATTAACACCAGTAAAATGCGACAGGACAGCAGTAGGATTGAATATGATAGATACAGAGCAAATAATGACAGAAGCAGAAGGATATGATCATCCAGCCTGTCCAAGCAATTATGTAAATTTACATCCTCCAAAGTTCACTAGCTTCCCCAATCCTAAGGAGGTTTTCTGCTCCTAGGAAAATGAATTAGCAAAGCTCATTGGATACCAAAATAGTACTTTGATTAATTACATCAACATTCCTCCATAGGAGAATTGCAGAGCATTGGAAAACCATTCACTCTGATTAGAATCTAAAAATGTCAAACAAAAGAACTCATTTCCACCTCTTTCTTTTCCATGTCTGGAAAAGAGTTTTCTTACGTGTAGAGCTTAGGAAGAAAGAAAAAAAAAAACCACAAATCTTTTTCAAATCTCTATCCTTCTAGGTTCTCAGTTAATGACAAAAATAAGGAAATAGATAAACAGTATGATAGAAATGAGCAAACAATAGGTTTACAGATGCCTTAGAGATCATAGTTTTCCAGTATATAATTAATTGATTGTGAATAACTGAATACATTACATTGTTTAAAAGCTTTAAAACCACTAAGCTCTAACCAAACATAAATAACAGGAACCAGGGTCAGCACAGTTTAAATCACAACATGAAATTGTGAACTGCAATCAATTCTGTCGGTACTAAAAGTCCATTCTAATTTAGAAGTCTTATAAAATTAAAATATAGACTTTATGTAGAATGAGACCCAAATATTGCATGTGGTATAGATCTATGTATGGTTTTCAGTCTGAATTCAATTCTGAGTCAGATTTACTTTTGAAATACAAAGTTATTCTAAACCAGCGGTCCCCAACCTTTGCGGAGAGGAAAACTGGGCCACACAAGAGGCAGGCTAGCATGCGCGGTCATGCACACGCAGCCCTTGCACAAGTGGCAGGCCAGTGTGCATGTGTGCAGCTCATCTTCCACGAGTGGGTGGCTGGCATGCAAGCGTGAGAGTGCCCGCCAGCCTGCCATTCACGTGGCCCAATTCTGAATAGGCCACAGCCTGGTAGTGGGATAGGGCTCAGGGGTTGGGGACCCCTGTTCTAGACATTAAAGCATGTTCTCCTAACTTGATTTCAACTTGGGGCAAAACATCCTTCTCAATAAAAGATCTACATGATCCTTGCAGCAGTTAGCATGTAAAAAGCTAATTTGGTACACCTTGAGGGAATATATAGTTGGGTAAAGTTTAGTAAGATAATTTTGCTGGTTATAGTGAGAATTCAACTTTTTAGGATTTGTTTCACTCTGTTATAAATCATTTTCCCAAATCGTTGAGCTTTACAACATTGTCACCAAATGGTGGTGAGAAGTCCTTCTTTGCTTCAGATGTATGAATCATACTGATCAGTTCATTATGTGGGGTTCATCTAAATCAAAGATGCATCTTTAGTGTTTAGATTATGTTTCAGGAGATGATAAGTTATATATTCCCATGACTTGGCATAAAGGTACCACTGTATCTACATTTGGTGATTCTCCAATGACTTTCACAACTAAGTTCCTGGAAACCAGAAACACTTTTACAGGGAAAACAGAGAGGAGCAAGATATATGGATGGACTAAAAAAAATTATTGGTATGTTATCGAGTTACAAGGGGGAGTAGTATATAGTATCATATACATTTTTTACAAATGTATATGAATTTATTTTTTGCCATCAAGACGTTGTTCCAACTATATCCAGTTTCTCTGAGATAAACACTTGAAATATATTCACACCAGAAGATCACAAATGTGAAACAGTGGATCAGACAGAAATAGATGGGGAAAATGGGATGGAAGAGGAGAGGAGTTGAAAAGAACAAATTATATCATTCTTATCCATGGAAACAGTTAGAAAACCTGTACCTCAATTACAAGAGGATTAACAAAGATATTATGGAACAGCTTTCTCCTCCAGTAGGTTAATAAAAGGTTCTGAGATGCATGCATGCACACATATGCTGGAAAAGCATCTGGGGTTAGTAGTTATTGAAAGGAGAAAATAAATCACATATGATGTGCTTGTTGGCTGCATTGGCTTTTTGTTTGGCATCCCCTGACTGGGGGAAGGGAACCCTTTCACCTTTCCTTTCCTTGTACCATCTATTTCCACCACTATTCCCTTGACAATCGTTTGCTTCTAAATATGTTGCTGTGATTTTCCTCTACTTTAGGCATTTCTGGCTAATTTTGCTCATGCTCTGCTTTCCTATCTGAATTGTAGGATGGCAACTATTGTGCCTGTTGGCTTCCTCTGCCCTCTAAATGCTAATGCTGGTTGATCCTTGAAAAAACAATAAAAGGTTAATAAGACAGAAGTTATTTTTACAGAAGCCATTTTGTCTCTTCTTCAGCCAATGTTGCATTTCAATATATTTAATGCTGTATGCTTTAGAAATGTGTTCTAATAAATTAATCAGAACCAGGGGTGAAATCTACTTATCTTCTCTACATCCGGACTGCCGCCACTACCAGTTCGCTGAACCACGCACCACCGGTGCTAACGGCTCGCGCAAGCTAGACAGAACCAGCAGGATTTCACCACTGATCAGAACATATATGAGACTAACCAGCCTATAATTTTTGGATCTCTTTGAAAAGTCAGGATTGCCTTTCTAATAAATGGGTACAGAACTAAATTTATGGACTTGTAATATATTGATATATATTCATGTGTGGGCCTGGTCTTTCAAGCCTAACACAGGCCATCAAAAGAGCTGCTGCTCAGGTTTGTGCCCTCACATGAGGCGGAGGAGGGAGGAGGAAATGGATAAGACAGGAAAAAAACCCTAAAATGCTTCCTCTTTCTTCCTGGCCTTTAGAAAGCTTCTAAAATCTTTCATTTTTAAACAGTCTTCCAATGACATGGAGTATAATAGAGGAGAAATATAGCTTTCTTTTATTACTTAGATATTGGGTTTTTTCATATATAGTTTACTGAACTTTAAGAATGTTACTTGAATTTGTTGTGTACCTCCCTAAAACATTTCTTTAGGGCATATTAAATTATTATTAGGACCCAACATGGTATCCTATAGCTATTCTGTGAAGGATCTTTCTCTTTTATGTCAAGCAATAGCAATAGCACTTAGACTTATGTATCACCCCATAATGTTTTACAGCAGTCTCTAAGCGGTTTAGAGTCAGCATATTGCCCCTAACAATCTGGTTCTTCATTTTACCAGCCTTGGAAGGGTGGAAGTCTGAGTTAACTTTGAGCTGGTCAGGATTGAACTCCTGGCTGTGGGATAGAATGCAATACCGCATTCCAACCACTGCACCAGTGTGGCTCCTTGGTTTGGATTCTAACAAATCCAAGATTAGATACTTGGTTCTGGAGTAATATTGTTGTTAAATTCTCTATTTTCTGTTAGGGTTTAAATACAGAGAATACAGGACCTTACTTGTTCTACTAATTATATTATTAATAATCTCCAGTTTCTAGATGCCCATGTTGGCCTACAGAATTTAAGCACTTGAATTTTAAATGTAATTTCTCATATTCCAATGGTGTTTCTTTGGCCCTTTTAATAGATGACTATTTCTGCATATTCAATATTATTTTGTATTTTGTATTGTTATGTATTATTCTGCTCTATGTTGTTTATTTGTGATTATATTGGATATACATAAGCAAGCATTTTAACAAAACATTTTACCCACCAAACTATCTTAATAAACCTTTCTTCTCCTTACCATCTCTCAAGCTGAATAGTCACCAAAATCAAGCTTGCTGTGAGTGGTTATTTTACAAGTACTTGAAAGAGTATTTTTCAACCTTGAAAAAGTTTCCTAAAAGGATTGCTCTTTATATATTGAAATATTACACCTATCATAGTCTTAAAAACAGACTTTTGTGGGAATAACAATAGCTCTTTCTTATTCAGACATGAGGTAGGAAAAATGAACAATACACACAAACACACACACACACACACACACACACACACACACAGAGAGAGAGAGAGAGAGAGAGAGAAATCACTATTGATTCTGCAACGGCTTTATTATAATTTTCCTACTTCTTCAGTTAACAGTAAGTGTCAGTGCTTCTTATCATTTTTGCAAGATAAAATACCTAACACCAAAGGGCACTATCTCTCATGCAAAAAATTAAAAAGAGAAATGCAAAGCCAATGTTTCTCCAGTCATGTAAGTACGTAAGTAAGACTACATAAGAATAAATGATGCAGAACAGTATGTTGCCATCATGCAGATACAAGAAGCATAAGGTAGAAGCTAATTAATTGTCTTCAGTACACAAAATGTTTGCTATCAATAGAAGTGTTAAGAAAAAGATCGCCCCTAAATCTCTTTGAGGTCTCACATAATATTTTGGAGAGTCAAGAACTTCTCTACAAAAAATTGGGGAGGACAACACATGAAAGCTCTGTTCTGTGAGCTGACCCCACTGCATGACATTCAATTGTCTTTTTTTCAAAGGAGGTCTCAGGTTGCTTCCTATGGTGATTTACCGGTAGTTTGAGAACTCTTGTATTACCATTGGTTCACATTTTGCTCTGATGAAGAAAACATTGATTGCTGCCACTCTCAGGAATATGAAATGTTAGATTTATGGTTAGGGTTAAGATTAGGGTTAAGGATATAGGCACATCACTTTTTGAATGTTGTAATCTCTAGATGATCAAACTCTGAGATAAAAACAAAAACATGAACTATAATACCCAACACTACATTGGAACAAAGAGCAAATGAAACCCAACTGAATAGAAATATTATACCAGGGTCGTAGGGTCCATTGCATCATTTAAAAACTTGAGGAACCCAACATCTGACAGAAGATACTCATGAAATAATTGGTCCAAGAATTTATAGAGATGCTGCATGTGCCTAAGATATTGTGCAAAATTTTGCAAACGTGGAAG
Source organism: Ptyas mucosa (assembly GCA_012654045.1). NCBI lineage: Eukaryota > Metazoa > Chordata > Lepidosauria > Squamata > Colubridae > Ptyas > Ptyas mucosa. Next base: position 36,755,805 of record WNWU01000006.1, on the reverse strand, counting down.
AATACTGTTGACTTCAGTGTCACTTTTCTTACATAGGACCTTAGGTCATCACTCTTGGCTGATTCTAATAGGAATTGTACTGTAGTTCAAACCATAGTGATTGATTAAATAATGTGCAGTTTGCCTTGCATAAGTTCTTATCCTTTTGATAAAGAACTGTAAAATGCCTGTGAACAAAAAGTTATCATTAGCTATTATTTCAATACTACTTTTGATGTAATGGGTACTCATTCTTGAATGGAAAATACAAACAAAGAGACATCTTTTATTAATTTATATAGCCTCAATGGACAATTTAGCAGACATTGATAGACTTTTAGATATGTATCAACTATTAAGTTGGATAAAATATTAGATTGAAAAGTCTTTCAAATCATATTGATTCAAATATAGAATGCAGAGAAAAATCATGATTATTAAATGTCTTAAGAAAAATTTATTGATCAAGGCTATAAAACTATAACTTGTCAAGCTGATTTCCAATAAAGTTATTCTTTTACTTTAGATATGTGTTTTGTAGCTCAGTCTAACTAAAATTACAACTATCAAGCATTAAAACAGTGAAAACCTGAAAAACTATGAGAAACAACAATAACAAAAAAATTGATCAGCATTCAATTAATTTCACAATCTAAGGACAGTGTGGTAAAAGTCTAAAGAACTCAGGATACCAGAAAAAGGCTTGTATTCATATAATCCCATTTCACTTTTAAGACTCATTTTATTACATTTTAGAAACTCTGTCAGATTCTCCTAACATCCGAGTAAGCCCTAACGTTTGTTTGTGGATAAATAGCTAAAGGCATTTCTATTTACAAATGAAAAGCCTTTATTTGATTGCATTTAGACAGGTAACTCTGAGGAGAATTTTTAGAATAGGTGACAGGCCATCTAGCAAACTGGCAGGCAAGAAGGATTTTACCTACTCAGAAAAAAAAAAGTTTTCTGAGCTGACAATCAACTATTTACCTGATGGCAAACTAGTGAGGTTATTTCCTCCGTTCCTTTGATTTCCTTTTCTTTTTTCTTTCCTGAGCAGGTAAATTTCTTCATAAAGGATTGGACTATAAGTACTGCCAGTTTTATTTTGCAAGCCTACTAAAACTTACTTGAAAAGCTGTCACTGTTAGATGTTCTAATAGAAAAACATATGAAAGCAAGAAAGTCACATATGACAGAGAGGATAAATGCCCAGAAAAATATACATGGATCCATTACTGCCAAATGGCATAATAGATAAACTAAATAATCCTATGGCAGAGAATCTCCCTACCCTCTTTTGGAAGAGATCTGAGAGAAAATAAATTTTACTTGAGGATAAAATCCAAAAAAGTTTAAAGTGGTAACAGCCAGATTTTTAACTATGGTTATAAAAGCAAGGCTTTTAGTAACAAATCAATGAATTGGGATTTTAAGTCTATTGTGTAATATTTATTAATTTGTTAATAAAATACTATTTTATTTGTTAAACTGTTTTATCTAATGCCAAGTTTAGATTATGCTTCTAACTTGTTTTTGAGTCTTTTGGCTGTAAATAAAATTGAATTACCCTTTTCCAGGCAAAATTGTTGTTACAATTTAATAAACTACTTAAATAACTGAATGTATACATATGCATTGTCAACAGATACGTGCTTGAAAATAGAAATGGATGTGGAAGTTTTCTCTTCAAAAACTAACCATGAACAATATCTCTCTACCCCAGCCATGATCAGAAATGGAATTTAATTAAAACTACCTGTCCCAAGATGCAGCAGATGGCATTTCTACCTCTACCAAGAAACATATGGCTAGTTCTCATTAAAGAGGAAAAAAGCAATTAGCGATACACATGTGCACAGGAGAAAAACCACATTTTCCATGCGAAAGGCAAATAAACCTATGCTTTGAGATGTAAAAGGTTCAAGTGCTTTCATTCCCTGCTCAATGGCAAGCATTTCTTAAAATATGAAAAAAATGAGTTTTTTCAAAGAAAAGATTTGAACTAAGGCAGTCCATAAGTGGACTGGGATTGTCTTTGCTAAGGGGTTGCTTCATCTGTGGTTGAGGATTGAGGGAAATTTAATCCCAGGCCTATCAGGAAGGCAGCAGCTTTAGAGAAGCATGCCTGAAAATTTAGGGCTGAATTAACATGAAACCTAGATATTGACTCAACAGCAAAACCTGTAAATTCAGCTGGCTCCTGATCTGCTGAGCATCGGCAGCAATGAAGTCACAATATATAGAATAACAAAATTGGAAGGGACCTTGGAGGTCTTCTAGTCCAATCTCCTGCTTAGGCAGGAAACCCTACACCACTTCAAACAAATGGTTATCCAACATCTTCTTAAAAACTTCCAGTGTTGGAGCATTCACAACTTCTGGAGGCAAGTTGTTCCACTGATTAATTGTTCTAACTGTCAGAAAATTTCTCCTTAGTTCTAGGTTGCTCCTTGACTAGTTTCCACCCATTTCTTCTTGTCCTACCCTCAGGTGCTTTGGAGAATAGCTTGACTCCCTCTTCTTTGTGGCAGTCCCTGAGATATTGGAACACTGCTATCATGTCTCCCCTAGTCCTTCTTTTTATTAAACTAGTCAATAGTAGTGTTCTGCAATGGGGAGAAATTGGGAATAGGAGCAAGAATTGTTACCAAGACAATGGTGAGGTAAAAGAAATTTGAATCTGAGGTACAACTGTAATCCAAGTAGGCGTGTCAAACAAGACCTCCCTAATTGTCACAAAGATAAAGGAAAGCACATTGAGTATTGAGAGAGTTGCTATAATCTTATCATAAAACTAGTATTAACATTCATGATTTTGGTTTCTTAATCTGGCCTATCTTGAATATCTGAGACATTTTTGGGGGCCTGCAATTTCACATGTTGAGTATTTTGCAATCATAGTCTGCTTGTTGGCTTCCTTTAATGATCTAGTTCAGGGGTGTCAAACCCAATTGCATCGCGGGTCGTATCATGATGTATCGTGATTGTTTTTGCCCTTGCGGATTGTTTTTGCCCTTGTCCTTGTACATGGTCTGTGTAGGCCACATGTTTGATACACCTGATCTCTAGTCTGTTGTACAAGACTAGATTGCCCTTTAGTTTGATCCAGCAAGATTTCCCTTAGTAATATGCCCCCAATGAGTACTTCCCCATTAGCATCTCTAGGATTACTTCACATGCTGAATTATATGGATGATATTATGCATGTTTCTGTTTTATTCTATGTGGATCATTGGGTATTTTTAGTGTAGCCTCAGAACAATCCATGTCATGTAGCAAGAGGGAGCAATTTATCAATACAGTACCATCATGAGGGAGATGAAATAATTAAACAAGATTTTGAATGGTACAGGAAGAAGATCATTTGGTACATGCTTCAGGCAACAATGTCTCTTGCACAAAGCTGTGCATCCATCTAGCCCAGCGGCACCCACCCTTTTGGGCACCAGAGACCAGTTCCATGGAAAGAGGCTTTTCCGCAGACCGGCGGGGGTGTGGGTTTCATGTGCTGCCTGCATCCTGCAGATGGGGCTTTTCTTGTTTGCACGCCCAGGTTTCTGTCATGCCATGGCATGCTGTGGGTACACCAACCAGAATTTGAGGACCTCTGACCTAGCCCACCTTTTGCCTCACTGGTTGACAGTGACTCTCCAAAGTTTCTTGAGCAGGCATTCAAGATGAGACCTTCTACCTACACCCATAGTTAATTCCCATAATAGGTTCATCCTTTTCTTCTCTTTGGCTGAAGAATGGTGTCTTCCTTGTCCTAAAGGTAGTGAGATGGACATTGTTCTTTAAATCTCAGTCGCACATCTCAGTCACAGCACTGAACAGTGCAATATTTTACTGAGTCAGGCGGCTAGCTTTTTCCCATGGGGGACAGACATTCTTGAACAACAATGACCAAATGTACCAGTTCGGAAAGTGAAGAAGAACTTGAGAAAATGTGCTGCAGTCCTCAGTAGGAGCTCTGGGCTAATGCTGCCTTTCTCTCCATGTTCTTTAAAATAGCAGAAGCTTGACTGAGAGATCAATTTTATTCCTACTCCCTGGATAGAGCTGGCTGAAAAGAACAGACTATTCCTCAGTGAGCAGCTCTTGCTGATGTCAGTTTTCTGGCTAAATGGCTGTGCGGACCTGGCCCTCTGCCACACATGGCACTTTCTCTTGTTGACTGACAGCAGTGCTGACTAGAGCAGAGAACAGAGCTTCGTGCAATGCAGCAGCAGGACTTTGGGGGCAATTCCTGTAATAGCAGCTGCTATTTTTCTATAAATCATCTTTAAAATGATTTTTTTTTCAAAATCGCCTTTCCTGCTGTCTGAAGTGAAGCAGGTTGGGGGAGGAGGGAGGGAATGAGGAAATGGAAGATGCAAACAGAGACACATGTCAGGGTGACTGTAGGTCAAACATGGTTAGGAAAAGTAAAAAGGGGGTGATTTGCCACAGGGCTGCTGGGAAGTGACGGCCCATGAATGTTTGCTCCCTCAAAGCACTGCGTTTAGGAGCCCTTAACAAAATGTTCTCTGGGATGATGATGGAGGAGGAGGAGGAGGAGGAGGAGGAGGAGGAGGAGGAGAAGGAGAAGGAGAAGGAGAAGGAGAAGGAGAAGGAGAAGGAG
>WNWU01000006.1:36687044-36749274 GCA_012654045.1 Ptyas mucosa | reverse complement strand
TCTCTTCTCTTCTCTTCTCTTCTCTTCTCTTCTCTTCTCTTCTCTTCCTCCTCCTCCTCCTCCTCCTTCTTCTTCCTCCTCCTCCTCCTCCTATTCTTCCTCCTCTTTCTCCTCTTCCTCTTCTTCCTCTTCTTCTTCATAGCATTATTCCTTTGGGTGTGTGTGGGGGGGTGTGTGTTAATGTAATTAGAACTTTACAAGAAAAGTCATATTATACAACTATAAAATGGATTTGTTTCATGTTGCTGGACCAAAGCTAATGAAAATCTTTCACTACTTAAAGACCTTTTCTTCAGCTTGAATTCAAATTCTGAAATTTAAAGAATATATACATTGATTCAAGTTTATGATTTGAGATTTAAGGGCAAACCAGTTTGATCCAAGCTGCTTCAAGCTTCAAGAGTCAGTTAAATAAAAGTCCATCAGCTATAATGAGGAAATGTCAAAACGCCTGCAGCAGTTTGAGTTTTTGACAGCCCTGATGAGAACAGCAGAATAGTAGGCTCTTTAGAGGACATTAATTCTGGCAAGTTTCGGTTAAATACCCTCAAAAGTTTCAGTGCAATGCATTTTTAAATGCCCCCCCCCCCCGCAACTCTTTTAAAGCAGAGATAGCATGGAAAACACAGCATGGCAGCCTTTAAACTGTCCCAAGAAGAGTTGTGTTGTTCAAAATTAATGAAGGAATTGTCCATCCCCAAATTTTAAAATAAAAATTTTCAAACATAATTCAAAAACTAACACCAGACTTTTCTATTTGGGGGTGTCAGCTTGGCAAGGCAATAACAATAGATAGCTTTTGTGGGAAGATGGGCTTTGCTGTCTCACATCAGAAGACCTCCCAAATGCTAGGAGAGTTGAGAAAGTTGTATGGCAAGTTTTATCCCTCCTGCAAAGGACCCCTCCCTCCCTGCATCAATAGGATGCCAGAATAAACAGAATACATTGGCAAATTCTGATCTCTTCTGGCAGGACATTTATACATGTATACATTATTCTATATATTGCCTGCTTCCTGGATTTACAACTACAACAAGGAAAAAAACCAACAACCTACCCCCCTCCCAAATACTAATTAACTAAAGCTCTTTCAACATCAGTGCCCAAAGCCTTGCAGAATAAGATATTAAATGCCAAGAAGTTAAGGGCACTCTATATCTTGGGAGGCCAGGTGTTTTGGAGGGAGGAGGGAACCATTCAAAAACAATTCAATAGTAGCTCCTATACAAAATGCAGATAGAGAAAATAAGTAACCTTCGGCAGAGTAGCTGGATGAAGTACACAGTGAGTGGAGAAATAAATGTGCTTCATATAATGTATCGTCACAGTATATTCTCAACACTGAGCCCTCAACTGAACTCTCAGTTAAATTGGGAATTGACCAGTCCAGAAGTTTAATTGTCCATTAGCAAAAGAGAGAATCAAGCTTGTTTGTTTGTTTATTCATTTATTTAAAACATTTATATAGCCACCCATCTTTTAATCAACTCTGGATGGCTCCCCAAAGACTTATAAAATTATATATATATGGCCCCAAATCAAACTTTTAAAATGTAATTATCCAGTGTTCTCCCAGCACTTACCAGGCACAAAGAACCAGATCTACACGTGAACAGTTCAATTAGATACTTTATTGCTCATGCCTATTTCACAGGAATCTTCCCAGACTTGCAGTTTGCATCTGGGCCACACTAGATGAGGCTTAACAGCATTTAAGGACTAGACTTTGCCCTCTTGTAATGTAATGATTCCAGACTAATTCCCTACCTGACTCCTTCCCCTGCCTTGGCAAGCCTCTTTCCAACAACATTTGGGGGAGGGACTGTTATAGCATGGGAATAATGAGAGGCACAAGCAAGCGAGTGACAACAGCTCTTTAATTCAGGGTGAGACTTCAGCAAAAAACACAGGCAACAGCCCTCCTTATATACAGTTCTGAAACACCCGCTAACCAATCACAAACAGTTCCCAATTCAAATCTCCCGCTCAAATAGATACATACATAACAGGGACCAGGTCTTCAAAGCCTTGCAGAAGGCTGAAACAATGGAGGCCTGTCAAATTTCATAAGGAAGAGTGTTCCTAGGGCAGGGCTTGTCACAGAAAATGCACATTTCCTAGCTCCCATCAAATGGCAACAGTTAGGGGAAGGGATTAGGAATGTATCCAGCCTTTGATACCAGTTTTCCCAGGTTGAGTAATGTTCAGAGTCTTCCTTGTTATTTAATTCTAGAGTAAGTTTGTCCATTTCTGCACACTCAAAAATTTTCCGGATTTTTACACAATCTGTCGGTGTGGTGAACATTTTTCAGGCTTGTGCGAGTACAATTCTCGCTGCTGTAATAATATTAATGATCAAATATTTAATCTTTTTAGGATATTTTCCGTTAATGATCCCCAGAAGAAACAATTCAGGCTGGTATCAATGGATAGAAAATAAAAATAGGAAATATATAGATCAAAATAAGACATAAATTATGTTTACATATATTTGATCAAGAAGGAATATCTGAGAATATATGAATAGAGTTAAGATTCGTGTTCTGTTGGAACGACGTTGAATTGTACAACCATCATGAACATATTTTTGTTACAGATGTATTTGTATTAGTATTTTAATATTTTAAATTTTAATAAAGGTTTTTTGAAAATTAAAAAAAAAGGAATGTATCTAGCCTATCTGACCTGGTAGAACAGATAGATGTCCTTAGGGAAAGCAGTCCCGCATATAGGGCTTTTAAATGGCAGTGGAAGAAACTGGAAGCCAGTGTGTCTGCCCTGTTCCAGGCCAAGCACTTGTGCACTTCCAAAAGGCAGCTGCAAACTTTTACATGTAACAGGCAACAAAAAGTCATATGCCAATGCACGTAAAGTAACAAACTCCCACAGTCTAGCATTTTGCATAAAGAATTCCAAGTCCACAGAGTCAGACACATGAGAGGCCAAACAGTTCTGGAGTCCAAGGCATGAGGTTGTTGACCGCACAGTTTCCAAAAGCATGAGGCAAACAGACAAGGTAAGATGAGGTGAGACAAGGCAAAGCGAAATGAGGCAAGGCAAGTAGGGCAAGGCACAAAGAGTCAGAGTAACTGATGGCTATTTCTGACATCAATCCTAACTCCAAGCTCCTCTTAAAAAAGAACAGCCTGGTGTGTCTCATTTGGGAAGGTGGGGCTGCCTCCTCACAAGAAGCCTTGCTGACCTACGATGCTCTTCCCTATGCTCTACTCTATACCCTTGCACAGGGAGAGAGTGGCAGGTCATCTTCCTCATTGTGTAATGGTGGCCACCTTTTCCTCTCCTTACTGGCCATTCCTACCTCCTTTGCCTGCTCAATTGGCTGTTCAACTGGCACCAACTGCTCATCTTCCAAAGGCATCTCAGGAGCTGGTTCCCCATCATCATAAGATTCAGAATCCAAAGCCTCCATGACAGCAGAAGTGTTACAGGGACAAACCTTAGGGGGCCCCATTACTGTGCATGCTGCTGCATTCTGAACCAGTTGTAGTTTCCAGGTGGTCTTCACGGGCAGCCCCATGTAGACCACATTGAAGTAATCCAGAAAGGAGGTGACCAAGGTACGAGTGACTGTGAGCAAGGCCTCCCAGTTCAGGAAAGGGCACAACTGGCTCACTTGGTGAATCTGTGCAAAGTCGTTTCCACCCCACCTCACCCCAGTCACGCTGTCACCTGCTTCTTGAGCAAAAGCTGTGAGTCCAGGAGAACCCCCAAATCGCACACCAGCTCAGTCCAGGGAATAGTCACCCTGTCCAAAATCAAAGTTAAAAGGTCATTGGTCCTGGACAGTCAAAAAGTTCATGCCAGGGTTGAGTCAAAGCCTCCCCATCATAACTCTTAAAGTTAAGGCTTATGGCTATCCACATGTAAAGAAACTATTATTAGAGAAAGGAGTGAAAGCAGAGAAAGTAAATGAAGCCCACATCAATGGCATCCTTACCACCCTTGAGAAGTTCAGACAGGCAGACAGTCTAAAGAGGGGATAAAAATCATTGGCCAATTACTCCTGTCAGTGTAACATTCACATCATTCACCTCTGCAGTCAGCATTCTTCATATATGGGAGAAAAAATGCAACATTGCATTTCAGATGGCATCACCCCAGAAATTGCCAAAAAGGAAAAAAAAAAGCCATCAGATCGTCAGAGATATGAAATACTTCGGGATCACCCGCTGGTTGCTTCAAGATTCACAAATTTGCTTCATTGCTATAATTCATTTTTAGCTTTGTTGAATCAAAACACTCCTTCAACATTTTGCAAAACTCCAATGTTTAATTTGGCATGATGCCTTTAACTTGTTGTTTTTTAAAGTATATGGAGCACTACTTTAACGAAACAGAGAAAGATGAATATGATTCTACTATGCAAAACTTTGCAGCTTGCTGTTAAATTTTCTATACTTGGAGAATTCCAAATATCTTTTGTCTGTTTCTGGTTCTGAAAGCTGGCTCACATTTTCATTTTCATCCAGTTGTTGCATCTGTTTTATAAGCAGAACAACTTCCCTTTCACTGGGATGGCAAATCAGATTCTGTTTTGCTCTGCATAAAACTATGCATTTTTAGCAGTTTTTATTTATTTTTAATGCAACCTTTTTCACATTAGTAAACTGTTATGTGGGCGATGGCATGAACAGGCATGTGTGAATTGTTTTGGCTGGATGTTGAAAACCAACGTTCTTAAATAAACTTAAAATGAACCTATGTTTTCACTTATCAGGAATAGAAAAAAATAATAATGCCTAGATGATTAATTTAACTAATACTGCCTTTCTCCATCTTTGATTCAAAAATATTCTCAGTAGCAATTGGCCTTCATATACACAATCACATGTAAAATACTGCAGAGGTGTAACCAGTGGTGGGTTGCCCCCGGTTTTCACCTGTTCTATAGTAAAACCAGCGGGAGGCTCCGCCCACTGACCCTGATGTCATCAAAACGCTTCTGCACATGCGCAGAAGAATGCACAGCCCCGTTACAAACTGGTAGTAAAGGTAAGTAGAACCCACTCCTGGGTATAACCACACATTCATGATCAAACTGTCCCTTTGCAATACCTGCCGGTATGTATTCTCCATTTGTATTTTCATTTCTTGCTCTTTTCCAACCCAAGTATGTTCTCACCATTCATCAAGTTAGATTGACTGATCTCGTGGGCTGCTTCCTCCCTCCCTTTTCCGTTCATCTTTTTTTAGCCCTTACTCAAGAAAGTTGGAAAGCTCATAAACATATTGCAACTCCCCCCAAGTTGATCAAATGATCATTTTTGTAAACCCATCACCTGAGGTTATTAAAGCCAATGGTAAAATAAGGTCTGAACAATATCAACTAATCATAAAGTATAGGCTTTCACAGCTGCTCTTTATGGATGAAATGACTTTCAGGTAATGCAATTTGAGATAATGAATATGCACTGAGGTTGTGCCAGCCATGTTACTTATTTTCCCAGAACTGATCTCAAGCACAACTTGCCAAGATATATCACAACTTATAATCAGACAGTTTTCAAGGTGACGAATATCTAGGCAATGGCTAACCTCCAAGTAGAGGTCAATTGATAACCTTTCCTCCAGCAGTGCGTTCCACATATTCTTACCACCGGTTCACCATGCGCTTGCTTGCTTGCTTCAGGTCTGTGTGTGCTTTCCACGCATGCACCCAGCCTTCCATGTATGCTCTTTCCTCACAGACACGCCTTCCATGCATGTGTCCGGCCTCAAAAATGTGGCTAAATAGGGCAGCATTACGTCGGGTTGGGTGGGCGGCACCCGCAGTCACTGCTCCCAGTTTGCCTGAATTGATACAAACTGGCTGAATACCACCTCTGATTTCCTCCTTTTAAATTATGGATAATTATCCATTTTTATTCCTTCTCTAATAATGTTAGAGAAATAGGTATTGCATTGTGCTGAGTTGCTGACATTCTGTATTACTATTTTGTGATTGGCTGTTGTGATTGGCTGTTGTCTTCACTCAGTGCTTGCTGTCTTGCACTATATTTTTATGTCTATTCCTTCCATGTTTGTTAGTTCTCGATAATATCTAAATTTTTGTTGTTGTTAAATTTATTCACTTTGGAAGTAAATAGGCAGGAACCTTTACCTTCATTATCTAATATTTCATGCATCTTTCTATAATAATATTAGATTTATTTTAAATTCTATTTAAAGTTGGCATTGACTCCTGTATCCTGAGAATGTCAGTACGCAGCATAAACCTCTGAGTTATGGGGATACAAGCAACAGCAAGTAAGTCTTTAGCTGAGAGCTTCAAGTTGCATAACAGAGTGTGAGCATGTTTGGTGTAAAAGCAAATGTTGGCTGCTCTTAGATCCGAATGGCCAAATTGTGACAGGTATTGTCCTTACAATTTCCAGAGTATACAGCATATGGCACAGATGAGACTAGGGCTAACAGGATCCTGCTGTATACCAAGGTTAGGATAATGTCTTACATGTCTTATTTAAAAAAAATATTTTTAAAATGATGTTTAAATAAAAAAGGCTTAACTGTCTAAAACCAAGATGAGTAGTGATGCTTAATATCTATGGGTCAATCTGGGGACAATCATGAAATTTGCAAAATTGAAACTTAGAATATAAGCAGAATAAATGGTAAAAAGCCAGTTGGACATAGTGTTGAAAGTGCTGGCCTACAAAACCAGGAGACTGTGAGTTCTAGTCCTGTCTTAGACACGAAAGGCAGCTGGAAGACTTTGGGCCAGTCAGTTTCTCTCAACCCAACCCACCTCACAGGGTGGTTGTTGTGGGGAAAACAGGAGAAGGAAGCAGTATAATTATGTGCATAATTATGTCAATTTATGTATAATTAAGAAGGGAGGGGAAGGAAACGGTAGGAAAAGAAGGAAGGAAGAAAAATGTTCTGTGTCTGTGAAACTAAGAACATGGAAGGTTGTAAGATATTTAAATAAATGTTGTTTCAATTTATGGAGTTCAATATATACAGTGTGTGTATGTGTGTACAGTATATGCATATGTACGTATATATAGGTGTGTATGTGTATGTGTATGTGTGTGTGTGTGTGTGTGTGTGTATGTATGTATGTATGTATGTATGTATGTATGTATGTATAGATGGAAGGAAACAAGATGAGACAGTGCAATAAAAGTGATTGGACTTTGCTTTCTAATCAGTTCCAACAATAATTCATAACTTTAGCCCTTCAAAATGTGAATGGTCAAACTAGAAAATACCAACACATTGTTTTTAAAAAGCTGTATTATTTCAAGAAAAATAAAAGGGATAGAGTGTCACTACAATGCCAATAAAACAGGGGATTTAAAATTTGTAGCACTATAAACCACTAACATTTCCAATAGGTTTGGCCATTCTCATTCTCTTGATACCACAAATTCAGAAACCTGTTTTTATAATGCAATTTTTCTTTAGATTAATTCTCAGATTAACTTGAGAAATGCAGTCATTTGGGAATGTAAAACTGACACATTATATATAGAATTCACTTTGAGCTGGACAGCATTTCTTGAAAATGAAGGGTTAGAAAATTGGGTCCTTGTTGCTTTACTCAGAGAACTGAAGTGATAAAGAGAAATAGCTTGATACTACATTTGGGTGTAGATGGAGAGTATTTTTTCCATATTTAATATGACTGATATACAGTACATATATATTATTTATTAAATTTATATGCTGCCCATCTCACAACTCAAGGCAATATGTTCCATGTTAAACTATTTTCAGTAAAAAGGCATCTATTACAATCCTAAATTCATTGACCACTTATCTTCTTAGAAGTGAATTGGTATAATACAGTTTTGTGCGCAAAGTCCTTTTGAACCATAGTCATAGCTACACACAAAAATGTGGGATGAATGTTTATTTATCTTATGCACATCAAGTTTTATTTAAAAAGGCATCCATAGAATTTAAATTCTTCATTAATTAAGTGTTCAAATACCAGAATCTTCAGTAGAATTTGAGCCAAAACAGGAACTCTCATTGTCCTCATTCTGCTTCTCTGGGGTCTGGCTTTGCTTGGCGATTGGAAGTCTGATCCCTGGAAGAAATCTCTCTGCTTTCCTTCTCTGCCTAGTTGTTCCAGAGTAAGAAAAACATGAATTTGCAGCCTAGCTGTAACGTGTGAAGAAATGTAAATATACTGTATTAAATCTATATGCCGCCTATCTCACAATTCAAGGCAATATGTTCCATGTTAAAACAATCAAAATAGTCTTAAAGACATTCCTAGGTAAAAGGCATCTGTTACAATCCTAAATTCATTGACCACGTATCTTCTTAGAACTGGATTGGTATAATATAGTTTTGTGCCCAAAGTCCTTTTGAAGCATAGTCATACGTAAATACACCCAAAGTGAGGGAGGAATTTTCATGAACCTAACCAAATAAACTTGGGCTTTTCAGAGATACAAGAATGAATGACAATGGTGAGAAAAACTTATCTGCTTAGAAAAAGGACCGCTGTTTTCAAAGACATGGTTTAAGCATAAATCTGTTCATATGTATACATGACAGGCAAATTAATATAATCCTAAAAGCATAACTGATTTGAGTTCTTATGATGAAAGTTTAGCACAGGGGTCTGCAATCTTAAATATCCAAAGAGCCATTTGGACCCATTTCCCACAAAAAAGAAAACACCAGGAGCCACAAAACCTGGGTGGGTGTGGCCAACTCAATGTCACTCACTTCCACCAGTCACATGACCTCCTAGCAGGGGTGGGTTCTAAATTTTTTTACTACTGGTTCTGTGGGCGTGGCTTATTTTGTGGGCATGGCTTGGTGGGGGGTAATGTGACTGGGTGGGCATGGCCAACTTTTTTTTTTTTTTACTTTTAAAAGCATTTTTTCTACAACCTTAAGAGGTTGCAGAAAAAAATGCTTTTAAAAGCCTCTGATGATCAGGCAACTCAGCTGGGATCGCCAGAGGCTTTTAAAGGCATTTTTTTTCTACAACCTCTTAGGTTACAGGAAAAAAAAAAAAGCTTTTAAAAGCCTCTGGCGATCCCAGCTGAGCCGCATGATCATCAGAGGCTTTTTTTTTAATTTTTAAAAGCATTTTTTCGGCCAAAGAGGTTGTACTAAAAATGCTTTTAAAAGTAAAAAAAAAAGCCTCTGAGGTGGGTGGGGTAAGTGAGCAGCGACCGGGCTGGGGACCGGTTCTGGGGTGTGGCCAGCCAATGTTATTATCAGTTCTCGAAACTACTACAAAATTTTACTACCAGTTCTTGTGAACCGGTGTGAACCAGGAGCAACCCACCACTGCCCCCTAGCCATGACTACCCAGCCGGTTATTAGGGCAGAGAACTAGTTATTAAAAAACACTGGGAACCACAAAATCCTTTTGACATATCTCTCTCTCTCCTCCCTTCCTCTCTCCCCCCTCCCCTCTTTATCTCTCTGTCACTGCCCTGGCCGCTTCTCCATCCCCCGCCGTTGCCTTTACCTTCTCAGGCGAAGTGAGGAATGACTGGGAGAGGAGGACAAGGGGGGGGGGCAGCCAGTGGTAGGATCACCTGACAGGGAGCCACAGCAGAGGGCCCAAAGAGCTGCATGCGGCTCCAGAGCCCCAGGTTGCTGACTCCTGGTTTAGCAGAATGAGGGAAGTAATCTAAGATGATGAAAGGTGCTCTATGTGAAAGATATTTTTTTTCTTGTTATATCAAGTGTAATATTTGGAGAGAAAATGAAAACAACCGGGGGGGGGGGGCGGGAATAGAATCAAAGTAGGGAAGAGGAAGTCTAAGAAAAGATATTAATCTCCCACCAGAATGAAGGGGAAATGGATATAAGGAGAGAAGATGTGGAACATGCTTGAAACAGAGTGGGAAAAAGTTATTATAAGGATGAAAAAGGATAATTGGAGTTATGAAGTGGAGCAGGTTGTAAATAAAGATAAATGGGTACAGGAAAATAATTAAGTGTTAAGAAAATAAATGAAGGTGAGAAAAATGTACAGTGTTTATAAACTGACTACATTCTTTGCATGTATATTTTTCTATGGGGAACAAAGAAGGGTTAAGATCAAAAGATACAGTGAAAATGCAGAGCAATTCTGATAAAGAATAAAATATTAATTTATTGGTAAAGAAAATATTGATTAGGAAGTGAGTAAAGAAGGCTAAGCAAGGAGCCTCCAGCAAAATGAACATAATTAAAAATAAAAGTGGTGAAATTATTTGCTTCATGATCTTTTAGTTCAGGACATATAGAGAAACTGAGGATCATTAAGCATGTATAAATGTGAGAAAGAAAGTTCATTTATATTTGTTCAATTAAAGCAGGAGTCAGCCACCTGTGGCCTGCAGGTCGGATGTGACCTGCCACCTCAAATCATACAACCCAAATAATTCCAAATAAAATATATTTACCCAACCTATGAGAGAAAATGTGTTCACTAACTCCTTGGGCATCCATTCTGGCAACAGTTTCAACCAACTACTTCAGCATAGGAAAACCAACAAATTTCCCAAGAATGGCAATAGTGATAGAAGGACCCAGAAGAAGTGCTCCCTAAATTACAAAATCAGCATAATATAGTGAAGAGGCTTAAATAAGGAAATTGTTTTGTGCAAATACGAAGTTAAAGACTGATGCTGAATGAGACAAGAGTGGTATATGATGAAAATAAAGTATGTATTGGAATAAATGGAATGATTAGCCAAGAGTTCAGTATTGAGCAAGGACTAAGACAAGAAAGTGTGAAGTCCCTTTGTTGTTTAATGTATTTATCAACAAATGAATAAGGATTGCTTGCAAGGGTGATAGAGAAGCAGTGGTCAAGAACATGACTGAGCATCAGTGATAGGTTGCTACCGGTTCGCCCCGGTTTGGGTGAACTGGTAGTAGCGGCGGCAGGAGGCTCCACCCACCTACCTGGACATCATCAAACATGCTCTGCGCATGTGCAGAAGTGGCACGCACGTGCAAGCAAACAGGTAGCAAAGATAAGTGAACCCCAGCACTGCTGAGCATGTCCTTCTGTGTGCAGAATGATTCAGTCTTCTTGGGTGGAAACAAGAGATTATTTGCAGAGAGTATATGATGCGACAATAAATATGCACCTCAAACCTAATGCTTCAAAGACCAAAGGACTTGAGTTTGATTGGGGAAAGGACTGAATGATTGTAAGTTATACACAAGCGATGAAAAACTAGGGCCTATAGATAAATTTGTGTAGTCTAATAATACCTATTCTAAAGATGGAAACATGAGTGGGGCAATATTGATATGTGCAAATAGAAAGATAGTAGGTATTATCAAAGCAATTATGAAAAATGAATATTTATTGGAAGAAGCTAAAATGGCTGTGTAAGAGTATCCTTCTGCCTGCTGTGTTATATGCAAATGAAAACTGGATACATCAAAAGAGATAGAAAGGTAAGTTGAAAGCAGTGTAAATGAGGTACAGGTAGTCCTTGACTTATAACCATAATTGAGCCCCAAATTTCTGTTGTTAAGTGAGATATTTGTTAAGTGACTTTGGCCACATTTTATGACCTTTCTTGCCACAGTTTGTTTGTTTGTTTATTTATTTATTTATTTATTTATTTATTTATTTATTTATTTATTTGTTCGATTTATATATGCCGCCCTTTTCCGGAGACTCAGGGCTGCTTACAATGCGTTAAGCAATAGCCTTCATACTTTTGTATATACCTGCTTAGTAGGGCTTTTTGGCCCCCCCGAGCGGTGTTCTATTTTATACAAAGTCAGCAAAGTCAACTGGGTCCTCATTTTACCTACTTCAAAAGGATGGAAGGCTAAGTCAACCTTGAGCCTGGTGAGAATTGAACTCGCAGTAATTGTAGGCAGCTGGCAGCTAAGTACTACTTTAACAGCAGTAGTTTAGTCCACTGCACCACCAAGGCTCAGTTGTTAAGTGAATGATTGCAGTTGATAAATTAGTAACCCAGTTGTTAAATAAATCTGGCTTCCCCATTGACTTTGTTAGTGAGAAGGTCACAGAGGTGATCACTTGATCTTGGGACACAGCAACGGTCATAAATATGAACCAGTTGTCAAGCCTCTGAATTTTCATCATATGTCCATGGGGATGCTGCAAAGGTCATAACTGTGAAAAATAGTCATAAATCACATTTTTCAGTGCAGTTGTAACTTTGAATGGTCACTAAATGAACTGCTGTAAGTCAAGGACTACCTGTACTTAAACAGGTGTGTGAGAAAACAAGTAAAGTTCAAGTCAAAGATGAATAAGGTTTCATGAAGTGGCTTGAATACAAAGGTGAATGATCATTATGAAAGTACTTTGAGGTGGTTTGGTCAAGAAATGTGGATTAAGTCACAAAACATAAGTGTGAATGGGCTGAATGGAAGGGAAAGAGATACTTAGTACCATGTTTTCATCAAAATAAGACACAACTGGAAAAACATGCCCTAGCCTAATTTTTCAGGAAGCTCGTAATATAAGACTTACCCCCAAAATAAGCCCCAGTTAAGAGATTGTCAGCCAGTCATATTTCCCTGAAAATAAGACCTAATCAGAAAATAAGCCCTAATGTGTCTTTTGGAGCGCATTACTATTAATATAAGATCAAGTCTTATTTTTGGGGAAACACAGGTGAGATGCAGCTCATGTGAATTCTCAAGAGGGATGTGAGAAGTTTTAAAATGCAATGAATGAAAGAACTGTATATAGTTAAAAATAATGGAAGTAAGCATCGTTTTCCTTTCCCAACTCATGTCCTTAATTTCTTTGGCTGACTATTTATTTTGCCTTTTCTACATTTTACATAAATTTGATTTTCCTAAAAGAAAATAGTAGAATGGGTATCTAAGAATGAAGGGATGTATTTTGGCTCAGAAAACAGATTTACGCTTTCATCCTATTGCTGAGTTTGTTGGAATGTTCATTTCTACATTTCTACAATTCTTATTTGCTTTTGTTACTGAAAATAAAATAAATTGACACCTCAAAAAATAGATGCTATGGAAAGAGTGTATCCTTCCCTCATTCTTCAAACTTTTAATTGTAAAATTGTCCTGTAGCTATTCATACAGATTCATCATTTCAGTTCCATCTGTGATAATATCAGCCTCTGGGGTTAGTGGGCTGAGAGGGGATATTAATACTATGCTAAATAATTAAGATTTAACTCTGTGTAAATAGAAACTCTGCTGCTATTGGATTGAAAGTATTATGGTTTCAGAAGCCAGCAGAGAAACAATAATAACTAATAGAGAATATATTTAGAGAATCAAAATGACCTGAATAAGAATCAATGGATAGTTACGAAGTGCAAAAATTAGCATTTTTTAAAATTGGTTTTACTGCTAATTTAAATTGTTGGGTCATCTTTTTCACTTTATCACTTGTCAAAGGAGTAAACTGCAATCCTTTTTTAAAATACAAACCACTTGGTTCAATAATGAAGAAAACAAGCATCCAGAATTAGAATAAATTATCTTTCACTTTACTAGTTTTCCAGATATAAGAAAGAGTCAGTTTGGTCTAATGGTTAAGGCCCCAGATTAGAAACCAGGAACTGATGAGTTCTAGTTCTGCCTTAGGCATGAAAACTTTGGGCCAATCACTCTCACCCAGCCCAGCCCACCTCACAGGGTTGTTGTTGTGGGGATAATAGGAGGAAGAAGGAATATTGGATAGGCTCAGTGCTTTGAGTGCTATTATTTAGAAAAATAATAAACATGGAATGTAAATAAATAAATAACAATGATAAACCAAGCCCCATAAGCCACATGAACTGACCTATCTATTACCTGAACTGAATGAGATGATAGCAATAGTGGAGAATACATGAATTCAAGTTTGGAATGTTAGGAATTTGCTATACTTGGTTTTCTTAGTAATGTTTAATAACAAAGAAGGTAACATTATCACAACAAACCCCACTCTCTTCTGTCAAAGTGCTGCCGATGCTATCTTGCTTAGTAACACTAAGCAATCACCAAGCTCCCAGCATGAAACATATGAATTGATTTCGGATGGTAGTCTTTAAGCATGTAACTGATCTAAAATTTGATTTTAGTGGTTTTCTCTTCCAAGAAAGAAGTTTGCTATCTAACTTAAACATTTAGCTTGGGGGGGGGGGAACAACCTACCATGGAAACCCTTTGTGATGTTGCTGCTGACAATGAAAAATAAGTATTATTTAAGACAATGAAGGTTAATTTCTAAAATGGAAAATGCCAACCCTCAGAACAATCAGTAAGTCCTTCCTACAATATAAAGAGCACATTGCAGTGGTGGGTTGCTCCCAGTTCTGTCCGGTTCTTGCAAACCAGTAGTAAAAGTGATGGGAGGCTCTGCCCACCCGCTGTTGTGGCTCCGACCCCCGAGCCCATCGTATCGGAGGAAGAAGACTCCGAACATGAAGGAGAGGAGCCAGCCAGGCCTCCCACTCCAGGCCCCTCCTCTCTGGCAATTCCTCAGGTGCCTGCCAAAGGAGAGGAGATTGGCCAGGAGCCAGGTTTCTCCGATCAGAGTGAGAACAAGGGTGATAAGTCATGGCTGGATCCACGCCAACGTCGGCAAGATAAATGTACACAGCAGAGGAGGAGGCATGCCAGGGATTAAGCTGAGTCACTGGACCACACCCCACAGGCTATAAAAGGGAGTGTGGTGGCCATTCAAACTCTGTGACGGACAAAGCTAATTTCTGCAAGTCACTTTGGGCAACGCCTAAATCTGTTGAAGGCTTTTGAGCTGGACTGCTTCCAAATTGGTGTGTATTTGTGTATGTTATCTGGTGGAGGCACAACCCCTCCTTCTTGTAGTAAAGCACTTAGCAGTTGGTTCTCGTGCTGCTGCCAAGTACCTGATAACAGACATTGTTTGTTTGAGCTATTCTTTAACCCACGGCTGACTGTTTGAGGGTGTGTGTGGGAGACGGGGACAGAACACCCGCCCAGATGTCATGATGGATGATCTGCGCTCACGCAGAAGCACATGCACATGTGCATGTGCGTACACGAGCGAGGCGAGTGCACGCGTACGCTTCCATTGCGAACCGGTAATAAAGGTAAGTAGAACCCACCCCTGAATTGGTGGGTTGCTCCCGGTTCTGTCCGGTTCTTGCGAACCAGTAGTAAAAGTAACAGGAGGCTCCGCCTATCCGCCCGGACGTCATAATGGACAATCTGCGCATGCTCAGAAGCATGCACACGCACTCCCGTTGCGAACCGGTAGTAAAGGTAAGTAGAACCCACTCCTGGCACATTGTTTTGAAAGTCCAACCAGCTTTCAAAGAATCTGGGAGATATCTGTAATTTGAGATATTCTGTCCGTATCTTAAATACGTCTGAGTAGTTGTTTCCTGGAAAGAAGATGTGATGGTTAAATCTAATGAAATGATGTACGCAATTTGCTTTGTTTTGAGAAGGTCCTCCTTTACTTTCTCAGATGTGCAGTAACTGACTTTGATAAATTAAGCAGCCAAAGTAACACACAAACATGACTAAATTCCAACCTTTCCCAGCCTTTGGGCCTTATCTTCTCCAGCTGGCATGGCCATGGTCAACTGTCAGAAACTATAGGAGTTGGTTCCTAAAGGCTATTTTATGGCTTTGAGTTCTTCCTATACAGGTCAAAGAGTTTAACAAAGAGCTAATTTATGGTTTTCTGTCTAGTAGTGAATCAGTGAATATAATCGAAATGAAGGTAAGTGTCATTCCCTAACCATATAATATGTAACAAGGATATTACTGACCCATGCCCTACCAGTGACACTAATAATGCAGAATCATCTGCCATATCTCTCTTATCCATATAATATTTTGTAGAAGGGAAAAAAAAGATGTCTAAGCTACAGTGTCTCTGATTTCAGGAAACTGATCGGTTCCCTGGGGATAAAATTTGACCAATTAATTCAATATGGTTAATAATTACTACCTTCACACATGCAAAGTCATTGCTTGTCATTATAGTCATCAAACTCACATTGATAATTATGTGAACAAAAGTAACTGACATGTGGGGGGGGGTGTTTGCCCTTCATCAGAATAAATCAATGCTTTTATTCACTCCCATTTTAACCTGAGCATGAAGCAGCCTTTTTGAGGATGTTGGCCAAAAGAGATGATTTCTGGGAATTCTTCCTGTAAGTGTGACATTATGACATTTTGCTGAAAGAGAATCAAAATGAATTTTGCTGAGGCAAGGAGGAAAGTGCCATCTTGTTAATCAGAAGGTCCTTGAGACCTTGGAAAGCTGTTCACATAGTTTGATAATTAGAGAATATCATTGAACAGCACTAAAAAAGCAACAACACAGAAGAGATATAAATATAGTATTTGGCTCTTCTGATAATTAAATAACTGCACCAGCTGTGTCAGCAAGAAACAGAGTCAATCAGGAGGGAGAAAAAGAGAATTCCACACTGCACTTTTTTGTCATACATCTCATCTGTTCTGGTCTATTAAAGAAGTGGATAACTAGGCTTTACTACCCGTGTACTGGTTGTGCAAAAATATTAAGAGTGTGCCAGAGTGATGAAATCATGCATAGCTTGGCACTTTATAACACAAGGAAAGTCAATTTTGTTGCCCTTCCTCCTTTGTTAAAGGATTCTAATCCAAACTTCCCTGAAATTGAAGCTCTGGTGTCAATAGAGAGGAAAATGGAAGGAAAGATTTGTGACATGCACTCACCTGTATAGAGAATAGAAATGGTAAAAAGTATGAAGGAGTAAATGCCTCCCATTTTTTAAAAAAATTGATTTATATGCCGCCCTTCTCCAGAGACTCAGGGCAGCTTACAATGTGTTAAGCAATATTTATTTATTTATTTATTTATTATATTTATATACCGCCTTTCTCCATAGGACTCAAGACGGTGTACATTTTAAAAGATCATTCACATGTTCATGTTTAGCCCCGCCTGTTGGAACATCAGGGTCTTGAGGGCACGGCGGAAAGCACAGAGATCAGGGATATTCCGTATCTCTGGGGGCAGTTCATTCCAGAGGGTTGGAGCCCTCACAGAGAAGGCCCTCCCCCTGGGAGTCGCCAGTCAGTATGATTTGACTGACGGTACCCTGAGTAGTCCCTCCCTGTGAGAACGAACTGGTCAGTGGGAGGCTATTGGTGGCAAAAGACGGTCTCGTAGGTACCCAGGTCCTAAGCCATGGAGCACTTTAAAGGTGATGACTAACACCTTGAATCGCACCCGGAAGACCACCAGGAGCCAGTGCAGCTCGTGCAAGAGAGGTGTTAAATGGGCGTAACGAGTTGCGCCCATAATCACCTGCGCGGCTACATTCTGGACCAGCTGGAGCCTGCGGGTGCTCTTCAAGGTGAGCCCCATGTAGAGAGCATTACAGTAGTCCATACGGGAGGTGACTAGGGCATGAGTGACTGTACGCAAGGCATCCTGATCCAGAAAGGGACGTAACTGGCGGATCAGGTGAACCTGATAAAAGGCCCCCCTGGCCAGTGCCATCATGTGCTCTTCTAAAGATAGCCGTGAATCCAGGAGGACACCTAAGTTGCGAGCCCTGTCTGTGGGAAGTAAGGTCTCATCCCCAATTGTCAGTGATGGTACCAGCTGACTATACCGGGATGCCGGAAGCCA
Organism: Ptyas mucosa; assembly: GCA_012654045.1. Taxonomy (NCBI): domain Eukaryota; kingdom Metazoa; phylum Chordata; class Lepidosauria; order Squamata; family Colubridae; genus Ptyas; species Ptyas mucosa. Next base: position 36,731,705 of record WNWU01000006.1, on the reverse strand, counting down.
CAGCCACTCGGTCTTGGAAGGGTTGAGTCTGAGTTTGTTTCTCCCCATCCAGATCCACACGGCCTCCAGGCAACAGGACATCACAGTAAGGGCATCATTGGGGTGGTCCGGGGTGGAGATGTATAGCTGTGTGTCATCAGCATACTGATGAACACTCACCCCGAAACCACGGATGATCTCGCCTAGTGGTTTTACATAAATGTTGAACAAAAGGAGTGAGAGGACTGATCCTTGTGGCACCCCACAAATAAGGTGCCTCGAGGTCAACCTCTGCCCCCCAGCCAACACAAACTGCGAATGGTCAGAGAGGAAGGAGGAGAACCACCGAAGCACGGTGCCCCCTATTCCTAACCTCTCCAGCCGGTGCAGAATAGCCTTCATACTTTTGTATATTTATACAAAGTCAGCTTATTGCCCCCACAATCTGGGTTCTCATTTCACCTACCTTAGAAAGGATGGAAGGCTGAGTCAACCTTGAGCCTGGTGAGATTAGAACTTACAGTAATTGCAGGCAGCTGAATGTTAATCAGTGCCTTAGTCTACTGCGCCACTCAGGCCCCTTAATGATTAATCATCATTATGATGTTCATAAATTTTACTAGGGTTTTTCAACTAGAAAACACAATACTAACACTATATATCTATCTATCATCTATCTACCTACCTACCTACGTATCCATCCATCCATCCATCCATCCATCCATCCATCCATCCATCCATCCTCTACCTTATATTCGAGTATATACGGTAATAATAAATAAATCTTACGTTACACCCTAACCATTCCCTAACCACTATCTAAAACAAAACAAAAAATAGGCCTGGTTTTATGGGTTTTGTTGTTGTTTTTAAGCCTGTGCTCTCTTACTTGATCCATTCATGTGGTATCAGGAACTGTAGAGATTTGGAGACTGTACCGGTAGTACTTGTCAGGCACGAACAACCAGACCCACACATACAGAATTCAAGCTAACTACTTCATTATGTTCTGCTTATAATACAGGAATGTCCCCAGTCTGGCAGTTTGCTCTTGGGAACAATTAGATAAGGATAAAATGAACTTGGGAGGGAAGGTTGGTCCTAGCCCTTTTGAGGCTGCACAATGACTTCAGGCTGTCTCCATGCTTAATCCTTCCTCGTTGTAAGGATGGGTGCTTCCCAATAATATTTGAGCAGGAAAAAATAGCTATGACTAATCTGCTTGCTACTTCTTTAACAACAAAACAAAACTGGACTGCTCTGTAAATATTCAAAACTAAATCTATGATTAGTGTCCAGATCATTACATTATTTTGGTAGCCCTATTTGCTTTCCTCCCCACGTCAACCATTTTTTTTCTTCATCTCTTTCTCCAGCTTAATGAGTGGTGAGTCTACCCAGGATAGGAGATGTCTAGTGAATATAATCTATAGAGGTTTCAGCTCAGCCATTTCTGTGACATAAAGAGATGGAAAAAACCGGGAAATGATGTTCTCCATCATGACCCTGACCCAATGGCCCAGCCTCCCTTTGGATGTCAGGTCACCGCAATGGCCTGCTGGAAACAAGTGAAAATGGATCCTTTGATAGGACAGGGCTGTCTTGTAGATAATTGGAAGATTGCTGTTGTGATTGTGTAAATTTATCATGGTGCTGTTTATAGTTGGGGCATATTTATTAATCTAATGTATACTATTAGGCTGTTTCCATGGATTCACTATTGTTGGTTATTCTGGACTTTTTAATGTTACATTGTTTACTGTGTTTTATTGTTTATAAATCTTACCTTAAGATTTTATAGTTTCGTATTGTTTGTTGTACTACGGCTGTCTTTACAGTTATTTCTGTAAGCCACAATGAATCTGGAAAGAATTGGTGATGTACAATTTTTTTAAAAAAAATATAGAAATGAATCAATCAACAAATCAAGCAGCAATTTCCACACATAAAGATACAATCTTCCATTTCCCCCCCTCAAAATAGACAAGTAAAAAGATTGCTTTGTTCTTTTCTAAACAATAGAATGAGTCATAGAAGTGTTCTTGTATAGATTCAAAATTCAGGAATTGCCACTATAATGTTTTGAAATTGTTATATGCTACAATAATGCTTCTCCACTCCCACCCCCAGCCATTCAACTGCATTGGCATAGTAATTAAAATGGTATTGCCAGTAAAGTTCCAGGTAGTTCTGAGAGTTATAAAATATGCCTTTTCTGATTTCCACAATGCCAACAATTTCTTGGATTTGAAACTGGCAGCCTCCCAAATACAGGAAGCAGGTGATTTATGGAAGGAGGTAGCTATAAAAAGCTTCCATTTGCCTGAGTTTTAATTAACTGTTGTGCTATTGGCCTCCTCCCTTAAGGTACCAAAGCGGGTTGCTTTTCTTTTCAAGACTGCAGATTAATAACTTGAATGTATTTATTTTTTTTAACACTTTCCTCCTACGTAGCAATCCTGATGCTGGAGATTATTATACATATATAGAAACAGTGTTCTGAGTCCTCCCCCAGGCAATTCTTCCTGGGTAAGTGGGTGATCTCTGCTAGAATCAAAAGGCTTAAAAATATAGAAGCAGACAGGTCTTTCCCGGTGATATAGGAAGGCAGCCTCTGTTGTAGTCTTAAAGAATAATTCAAGCCACTTCCTTCGGAAGTCAGTAGTTTGGGTTCACTGAGGTTTCGAGTCAGGGAAGAGTTATGGGATAGCAGACTCAGTTGCTAAAGGGCCTTGTATCCAAGATCACAGTCTTCCTTCACGGCAGAACATGCAAGCTTTGGAGAAAGTAAGAGCCGCATTTTATACCGACTTTTACTGCAAACCCACAATCATATTCTCTGAAACCTCAAGCTGAAAAAAAAAGATGGGAAATGGCTGACAAAACTTTAGGGATTTTCAAAACATGTGCTGAAGTGTGTACTTCTATTGAAGATCCAGCATTAGCCATTCCAGTTGAACCTGAATAGTTGAATTTCAGTGCAAAGAAACTGAGGACAACAATTGAATGGAAAAGGCATGAGTTTTCTTTAAGAACATTACAAAAATCAAGAGATTTTTTTTAAATGCAAAGATGTGCACAATCAATATCAGAAAAGACAAATTGTACTAGAGAAAGACAATATAAAGAAACTGAGTCATGCTTAAATGGAGGAAATGGACAACAGTGATCCCAAAATAGATGATTGATAAGTTTGATCACTGACATTTGATCCAGACATTTTAGAAAGTGAAATTAAACAAGCCTTAGGAAATAGTGGTCTAGCAAAATTGCAAGAGTATATGGAATACCAGCATAATAGAATAGAATTCTTTATTGGCCAAGTGTGATTGGATACACAAGGAATTTGTCTTTAGTGCATATGCACTCAGTGTACATAAAAATAAAAGATACATTCATCAAGAATCACAAGGCACAACACCCAGTGACAGTCATATGGTACAGTAAGCAATCAAATCATACTAGGAAACAATCAATATCAATATAAATCGCAAGGATACAAGCAATAAAGTTACAGTCACGCAGTCACAATAATTGTTAAAAGCTTGCAAAAGGTTGTAGTTAAAGTAGTGTTTGCACCTTGTTGGCACTTGTGAAAAACACAGTCAAGGTATATTCTAATACCAAAAAGGGCAATTCTAAACAACAATTGCACTTATCTCCCATGCTAGAAGAATAATGCTCAAGATTTTGCAACCCACATTTCAACAATAGATGGAACAAGGATTGCTAGGTGTATGCGTAGAATCCAGAAGAGACGGAGGCATACATTTTGTTTATTCCAATGGATAATTGGGAAAGGGAATAAATTTCAAAAATACAATAGAATTTGCTTTATTGATCATGTAAGGCTCTTGACTGTAGATTACAACAAATTATGGATAGCTTTTTAAAGTATACCAGACTACCATACCTGCCTTTTGAAGAAGTTAGGCAATAATCAAGAAGCAAATTCAGTTGAAATGTAGAGCAAATAAATGGACCAGAACTGTCAGTGTTTCAAGGCTGAATACTGCCACCTTATTTACTTATGTTATATGCAGAATATATCATGAAAAATGCTGGACTAGAGGAAATAGAAATCAAAATTAAAATTGACTCATATAATGTAAACAAACTCAGAAAGGCTGACAGTATTACTTCATTGCCTGGATGTCTGAAAGACTTAAGGAGTATCTTGCCGAAAATGAAAGCAAGTACAAAATACAACCTGCTGATGAATATTTAAAAAACCCAAAGATACGCTAACAGGCAATGCCAACCCAATGCAACTGGTTTAGTGATAGTGAACCTTTTGGGCTCAGCATGTCAAAAATTCAGAAAATGCCTAACCCTCCCACTCTCCCCTCCTTCTCTCTCTCTCCCTCTCTCCCTCCCTCTCTCTCTCTCTCTCTCTCTCTCTCTCTCTCTCTCTCTCTCATACACACTCTCTCTCTCTCTCTCTCTCTCTCACACACACACACACACACACACACACACACACACACACACACACAAAAGAGAAACAACAAAACTTTTCATCCCCCATTTAAGACCAGCATAGCACATTGGTGAAAATGTTGTGGAGGGTCATATTACCATATGTGCTGGACATGCATAGAAGCTAAAAGATATTGGACTAAAATTCACACATGGTTGGAAAAAATGACAAAGAAACACATTGACTTTAAACCAGAGATATTTTTATTAGGGATTTTACCAGAAATATATAATAGAGAACTGAGATATTTAATTGTGAATGTTTTAACAGTGGCTAGAATTGTATTTGCTAAAAATTGGAAAGAGGAGAAAATACCTACGGAAGATGAAGTTATTAAGAAAGTTATGGAATGTGCTGAAATGTGTAAATTGACATTTGAAATTAGAGAACAGGAAGACAAGCAATATTATATGGTATGGGATTTATTTTATCAATGGCTAGATAAGAAAGCATGGAAATGAAATAAGAAATATGAAATAAATGTAATAATAAAATATATGATATGGTTTTTGGGGGGATAAATGCCATTGTTAAATAAATATTAAATGATAATAATAACACAATGAGATATAATAAATTGACAAATAATTTGTAAATTTTGGATATGGGATTAAGCACAAAAGAATTGTAACCGATCGACACACTTTCTGTAATTCTAATGGATAATGGTTGTTTTTATGTTTTGTTTAAAAAAATTTTAAAAATTCAAAAAAAAGAGAGAAAATGTTGTGGAGGGTCACCCACATGTCGTAAGTTCACTATCACTGAACTAGATGGAGAAGATGAAGTAGAAACAGATTTTATCTTTCTGGGCTCAAATGTTCAAATGACTGTATCCATGAAATAATGATACATCTGCTACTTGAGGGGAAAGGCTGTGACAAATTTAGACAAAATATTGAACTGCAGAGACACTTCACTGACAATAGATTTATATTTCTCAACACTATGGTTTTCCCAGTTGTAACATATAGCTGTGGAAGCTGGACCATCAGAAAGGATGAACAATGAAAAATGGATGACTTTGAGTTGCGTTGCTAAAGAAGATTGTTGAGAATAGCATGGAACACAAGAAAAACAAATCATTTACTATTACTGAAATAAAACCAAACTTCTCACTGGATATGCCAGTAACAAAGCTAAAGCTAAGACATTTGGGACAGGTAATAAAAGATAAGAACCATTGGGGAAGACTCTGATGCTTACAAAGACAATCAAATGCAAGATGGTTAGACGTTTTCACTGAGGAATGAGCTTGCAACAACTCAAAGAAGCAGTTACTGGCAGACAACTGGGTGATATTATGTCCATTAAGTTGCAAGCAGTTGGAAGTGATGGAATGACTGAACAACAATCTGCAATTAGTAGCAGTAACAGTACTGGTTTTTTTTAAAAAAAAGTGTTACTAAGATATGTACTATCTCCCTCACCTTCCATTCATATACAGCATCAGCCAAAGGCATCCTACAAATCTGAAATATAGAGACAGCACCAGGAACAATGTTTCACACCTTTTGAAGAGCAATTGCAGTAAAGTGTCTGGGAAAACAGGCAGTACAAATATTTGCAGTAAACACGAATGGGTATGGAAGATAGCAAGACTTACCGTGGCTATGGTATTTTATACATTATAAGCTCTGTTGGAGTTATTTCCTTTGCTATTGGAGAAGATGCTGATCTAGATTGTTTAGTGACGTCTCAATGCACTGATCCTGGATTAAGATATATCAAAATAAACTATTGGGTTTTTAGAGCACATGGGGAATCTGATAGTGTTTATGGGTGCAGGTTACAAAGTTGCCATGGAAAGTTAAAAGTGACTCCACATATACGAGATTGAAAAAGAGACAAGATGTGAAATACTTCGATAAATTATTTTGCCTCTCAACACCATCCTCCTTTACAGGAATTGCTTGAAGAAAATACACACTATACAGGGTGTTATATAGTGTTGTAACATTTCCAGCCAGCTGGGTTGCAGATTCACCAACATTTGAGCATCAAAAAAGAACACATCAGAATAATCCTAGATCCAAAATTGAATTTTCAGACACAGAGAATTCATTCAGAGTCAGAGTGCTCTCTCTCTCTCCCTCCCTCCCTCCCCCCTCTCTCCCCGTGTGTGTGTGTGTGTGCGTGTGTGTATGTGTGTATGTGTGTATGAGAGAGAGAGAGAGAGAGAGGGAGAGAGACTCAATTTATCACTCTAGCCCATGTCAATCCAGTTTGCCTTATAGAAACAATGTGATAAAATATTCACTGCGGGATTTGTCAAGGTAGGTAAAAGATAAATGCAATTAGCCATTGCTAAGCAGACATTTGCAAGGTTCCCCAAAGGGAAACAAAGGAATCACACTGTGTGGATTCATCATTTTAATAAGAGCTAATCCCCTCGCACAGATAGATTTAACTCTAAATATCTTAAATATCACCCTTGCCATCTCTACTGTGGTACAAAAATATCGGAAATGAGGCAAAGATCCTAAGGCACCTTTTGTATTTGCCATATGAAATAACAGATCATATCAGGAGGAGCTAGGCATGCCTGGTGAGTGCCTGGACCGGAGAAGCCAAGTAGACAGTCACAAAATAGAGCTTGACTGGTGTTAGCAATGGTTGTGATGGTTTTTATATAAAACCATTGCATTTAATGTACTGTTTTAAATAATATTTTTGCATATCTTTGCTTTAACTCTACACTACTTAGAAACATTCAGGCCAAGTCAATATTTTAATTGTTAATATGCAATCTACAATTCATAACCATTACATTCAATAACCATGTGAAATTATGACGGTGCTGAACGAACGGATTTATGACCTAGACCCAAAATTGCAGAGCCCCAGTGGTCACAAGATGAAGATTCAGGTGCTTTGCAATCCACCCGCACTTAAGACCATAGGAATTCTACAACTCTCCTCACCCACTTATCTCTCTTTTCATATCAGTCACACACTCAGCACATGCCAAGTTGCTGTGACTTGGAAAACCTCAGCAGGCTCCCCGGGCTGCCAAATTGCACAATTTGGGGAAGGAGGTTTCCAAAGGCTTGGAGAAAGGCATGAGACAGTCTCAGTTATAAGACTGCGGCGTGCATAGGCTGGGTGTGTCTGTCAGTAGCTGGAGAAAAATGGCAAAGGCAAGTAGAGTGCTTTGCATGCACTGGTGGACCAGGGAGCAGGCCAAGGCCTCCCAAGCCACAATGGCTTTGTACTGCAGCAGTCCCCATCTCATGCACAGCCTATGCCAAGCCTCTCAGGGTTTTTTTATCCCCTTGAGGCATCTTATACTCCTTACCTGGGACTCTGCTTAAGAACTCTTGAGATCGTTTCACAACTGCAATTGAGAGGCCTGGTCATATGATGTCTTGCCTAATGACAGTTTCAATCAAGATTCCAGTTCCAATTGCGATCATAAGTCAAGGACTACCTGTAAAAGCACAGTCAAGAAGAATACTCCTGTTTCGGCCAATCCATATCCTTTTTCAGGATACTCCATTTTGTGTCTCCTTCCACTTGTTTTTCATGTATCTCTAAAAATTCTGCTCCTCTAAGAATGTTGATGATTCTACCCATTGACCTGTTGGAAAGAGATATATGGGTGACATACTTGGTGGATTCGAACACTGAACAAAGCAGCTATATACATATTTTCAGAATTTTTTTTTTAAAAAATCCCTTTAGTTGTATATTTTGTATAAATTTGAACGTATAAACTAGCACAATTAACTTCTCAAACACCACAGTATTTTTTTAAAGAAAAATCTCCTTCTCTCCCAACCGTTCTTGAACATGAATGTGTCACACTGCTAACAATTTTTTGAGGGCCTCCCTTGAAATCCTAATTTAATTCTCCCTTTTTAGTAACTGGCTTTTCAGTAAAATTTCCTTTAATTTTTCAAATTCTAGGCTTTCCTAACTATAACTGTTCACATTTAATTAATTTTGTTCTTGTAAATATAATCCTCTTTATATGAATTTGTCCTCTGTAAACATTCAAGTCACAGAATCATAGTTTTTATTTCTGTAAAGATGGAGTGGTTCATTTTGCTACATGATCATTCTTTAAAGCGAAAATTGTAGAAATTAATTGTGCAAGGATGTGTTTTTCTGGAAACACTGCACACTCTCAAAATCCTCTTCTAACAATGGTGTTCCTCTTCCTTTGCTGTTGACTGCTATTCATTGTTGACATATTTCTTGGCTTTTCCCTGCTTCACTATGCATGTACCCTTAAACATTAGAGCAATAGTGGGTTTCTCTTACCTTCACTACCGGTTCAGAACCAGGAGCGCTCATGTGCAGCGCTTGATGATGTCTGAGCAGGTGAGCAAAGCCTCCCACCGCTGCCACTACTGGTTCATGGGAACCAGGGTGAACCGGTAGAAACCCACCACTGTGTTAGAGAAAGATCTCTTTTAGAAGAAGCCATAGGCTCCTCAAATTGAGCATTTTCAGCTACCACTGGCCAATCAGGTGCAATTGAGAAACCCCAAGAATGGATTAGAGCAGTGTTTCTCAACCTAGGCAACTTTAACATAAGTGGACTTTATCTCCCAGAATTCCTTAGTCATTATGGTGGTAGTTAAGAATTCCATGCTTCTCAGAGTTGCCAAGGTTGGGCAATGATGAACTAGAATACCCTTTCTCATTGTCAGACTCAAGCTGTTGGCATTCAAAATATCCTGCCAATGATACAGAAGTGGGCAAATAGCCATTGGTACTGATACTCTGAAATATACATAAATTAGTTTTTTTTTTCTGCTGGACAAATTGATCAGAGCAAAGTTACCGCATGTAATTTCAGTGAATGCCTTCTTGGCAGTTAAGATTCAGAGTTAAAGTAAATTAGTCTTAGGGGAAGGGTAGAATATTTAAGTGTCAGAGGCCAAGTTCCTGACATTCTTGGATTCTGCAGAATGCATCTAACTGTGATGTAAGGAGTGGGAATTGAAATTCTACCCTTCACTTTTTTGTAACTTTATGGTAAGGAATAAGAGCATGAAGCCAATGGCAAGTCGATTGATTGTATCCCAACAATAAACTGCCCACATGCAAAAATAAATTTGAAATCTAATTTTTATTCAATTTTTGACCCACTACATTAAATAGCTCCACTGCTGAAGAATGTTATCAAACTTGGCAAGAAAAGCAGCAATGAAATGCCATTTTTATTTCTGGTGCTATTGAGTAGAGATGGGATTGGGAGACATCCCAGTCCAATTCCCATCATTAAGTTTGAAGAACAAAAAGCAGAGTGAAATACGGCACTGTCAATCTCTACTGATTTTGCTGCCAAATTCCAGCAGTGCAGTCTCAGAGCATTGTAGGGTTGCAAATGTCGTTGATTGCCTTCCCCTTCTTCACCAGATTCAGTTGACCCCAGTATATGGAGGGGAAACTATCTGTTTATCAGAATGAAATGATGGAGACTCCAGTAAGCAGAGAAAATTTCCAAGTGATTCAGCACTTTGGAGTGCTGTATAGAAAGGCAGGTAATGTGTCTGCAAAAAATCCAAACATTATTTCTATTTCTTCATAAAATAACAGGATGGGAAGAAGAGGAAGGAGAGTAGCAGTCAGGTGACTCACAGCTCCACCTGGCCATCCTAGGGAAAAGTTTATTTAACAACTAAAAAAAATTAAATAAATAAACTATTTTATATTCCGCATTTCCTTCAAGATCTTCAAGGCAATATATGGTGTTCAGGGGAGGAATTCAACCAGTTCAGACCCGCTGTGCGTACTGATAACGGTGATTTGAAGTGGTTTGCCGAATCAGTAAAAACCACCCCTGGTTGACCCCTCCCACCCCCACCCACTCGCCGCTCACCCCTTCCGTTCTGTGTGTATGCCCGAGAAGGAGGAGAAGACCTGATTGAACTTTTCTTCCTCCCTTCACAGTGAAGGGAAGGGAGCCTGCTTGGAAGGGAGCTGTGGCAGCCTGCCTGTCCCTTTAAGGTACTTTGACCCCTGGGAGGGAGAGAGGGGGTATCATAAAGGGACAGACTGCGGCGGCTGCCTTCTGAGCTGCTCTGCTGTGAATGGAGGGAGAAAAGTTCGGCTTTTCTCTGCAGCAGCATTCCACATGGCTGCTTCTCTCCTCCTTCTCGGGCTCATACACACAGAGCAAACACGAGAAGGCAATGAGAAGCAGCCAGGTTGAACGCTAGAAGATTTGACCGAACTTTTCTGTCAGTTCTGTGGGTATGGTTTGATGGGCGTGGCTTGGTGGGGTGGTGCCGCCCACCTTGCCATGAGTGATGTCAAGTTGGCCACGCCCAGTCAGTCACATGACCCCACCACCACCAAGCCACACCCACAGAACCGGTAGGGAAAAAATTTGAATGTCACCCCTGATAGTGCTCCTTCTGCTTTTTCTTCTCCACAATAACAATCCTGTGAAGTAAGGTTAAGAGAGAATGATTGGCCCAGTGATCCAATGAGCTTCCATGACTGAGGATGGACTCCAACCTGAGTATCCATGATTCTAATTCAACACACAACTGCCCTGTGCCAAAAAAAAAATTCAAATTACTAAGAAAAGCACTGAGTTTATGGTATTTGTATTTCTATTTGGATTATGGGTGGGGAAGGGGCTGGGAATCAAACCCCTTCATTTTCCACTATTATTCTATACTTCCATGTTGGAAGCACTGAAGCACTTCTGTGATGAAAGAATCAGCTGTTGCCCAGAGGACATCCAGTTGGGGGCTCCTTTTCTGTCCCCATTAAGTTGTCTACCAAAGTGGTAGCCATTTATCTGCTTTCAAACTACTGGATCAGCAGGAGCTGGAGTGTATGAGCTCATCCTGTCCTGTAGCAAGAACTGGGTTTCGAAAATGAGCCTGCTGATCATCAACCCAGCATCTAAACCTTGTGAGCCATTGTGTTCCTTCGTTTGCCACCATTAATTTTGAAGAACAAAAAATAGACTGAAACATCGTACTGTCCAGAGAATATAATGACATTCCAAATATTTTAAGTTAAAAACAGCTTATTTTGATTTGGAATTGGACTCTGAAAATCTCCTGGTTACTTCCTTTGCCATTTGAAATGAATAATTAGTTACAATAGTCATCTAGTATCTTTCATTAAATTTATGTCTCACTGATCTCACCATCGTGTAACTCTGAGCTGATCTCACCATCGTGTAACTCTGAGCTGCTTAGAACATAAAGAAACATCAGATCAAGTTAACAACCAGGCTTTTTACAACAACTGAACTGAGAGACAAATGACAACAGAAGAGCTGTTATGTGTTTAGTAACTTTCCTATTTGTAGTAAGCAACACCCACATTTGGTCATTCCAATAATGCAGGCACAATACAGCTAATCTGAGCCCTGCAGTAAATTACCTAGGCTAACATACATTAATAAGATAGTTGGAAGATGAAATATAATGAAACTTGGATCTCTGATTTTCTAATATAAAAGCTATAATGCTGCCACATAAATAGGAAGAACATGAATACAATGTGCTGTGTATGCATTATGGATCCTACCAGATGTAAAAGCAGATATAATGAATATCTGTTATACTGCAATATAGATTTTTCCCACAGCAAACATTATAAATAAACTCAATATATAACTTCCAGTCTCCCAGGTACCTAACCATCTTCTAAGATTATATATGACTGATCCCATATTCTCCTGAATAATGCTAGATTAAAGAAGCAGTGATAAAGATTGATCATCCATTTTGCACCATCATTTTAATAAAAGAGGCAGAGGGGGAAAAAAATCTGAAATGGATTATTAAAGATATTGCTGTCCAGAAAGAGAATGAATTTAATTTTTTATCACAATGATTGCAATTCTGTCTGTTCATCTGCCTGAAAAGCTGGGTATGAACATCTAAATATAAGAACTTGATCATTTCCAGTGTCATTTCTGGATTGCATTTAGTATTTAATACTAAATACTCTTTCAGTTACAAATGCAGCTATACAAAACTTCAATGCTATTCTTTTCCTTAAACTGGGATGTGAATATATGTTTTTTAATAGTATCTTTTATTAAAGGCTACAATTACTGTAATAGCTGCAGAAAAGAAAAAAGATAAAAAGAAAACCTTGAACAAATAAACCAATTTAATATTCCTTCCTTTTATTTTTAACAACTTCGATCTTTAATCCCTTCAAATAATGTCATAGAACTTGATTTCTTTTCACTTTCCTTTCTACATTTTCACAAGATTCTTCAAATCTGTAACAAGCCTCTTTTGACAATACAATATAGGAAAATTGTCCAGGTCACTGACTTGGTTTGTTATCACTATATCCCTTTTAATTATAAAGATATCAATTGGTTTCTTTGCATGTCTTTTTCCACTAAACTCTCCCAGGGTTAGGTGATTCCCTCAGAAGGAGAAAAGGGAAGTAAACACTTCACTTTAACAGACATGTAGAAAAATTCAATGGACTTTGGGGAAAATATGGCAAATTGACTATGGCTCTACTAAAAGCAGAGCCAACAACTATAGACAAATGGAGATCTGGTGAATGGACCAGCTCTTTGTAATAACTCTCTGGATAAGGAGAAGACTTGAGATTGCCCATAAATGCTCCAGATAGGTGCATCTCATGAGGAATTCATGAGAGAGCAGTCTTTGGGGATTTAGAGCATTTGAAAAGGAGGGCATAGCCATCATGCTTTTTATGGGAAATTGATTATGTACTCTGTGTGTATACACACACACAAACATTAAATGCAACAGGAAGAGACACAATATATTAATTGACCTTTTGAATTAAAAAAAAAACACTTGGAGAAATGGAAGAATCTAGGATTACAGGCAGATTTGGATTTGCAACAGTGCAGAGGATAGCTTAAGTGAATTTTCTGAAGGGAATTATTTTGTTGCCATCCCCTACTTTGATCAACATAAATTTAGAGACTCTTCATATAAATATCACCAGTTGTACAACTTCAGAGACAAGTCAGATGTATTGTAAAAAAACCAAAGTTATACAGTCCAAAAAACCCCATGTTATTTCATGTGCTGCCTATAAAGCAGACAATGAATTATTTGTATCAAAAATGTGAATTGAACATAGATATGTCAGATTTGACATGGAGGACATACAATCAGACATAAAAATGTACACAAAATATTGCTTTTATTTATTCATTTAAAACATATAGCTGTCCATCTTATGTTGAATTTTGAGAAGCTCTTAACTTTTCAATTTTTCATTCCTGAATATTCAATGTTCATGAATATTAATGGCCATTAAGCAACTTGAGGAGCTACGAGAATAGGTAAGATATATTGTGGACATTAAGCAGCAGAAATGCATATTCCTGAAATTTCAAACAAGTGGTTTTCAGAACAAGCTATCACGGTAGCCAAAAGAAAGTTGAAAATTAAATTCTTAGGTAACAAAAAAGAAATACAATGACAGAATGCTGACTTCCAGCCTCTAACAAGAAAGGATAAGAAGAAAAAATATCTCAAGTCAAGAAAATCAACACATAAAGGAAAATAACATGAAAGAAAGATTAAGAAGAACAACAAAAAAAGTCATTGGGAAATTTATAGCTAAAGTAGGAGTACTCAAGAATAATCATACAAGAGATCTAATAGAGGCAAATGAAAATGGCAAAAAAAACCCTGCTGAAATCCTGTATAAACAGAATTATAGCATTACAGAAACATTTGCATAGAGTGAATACATTCATGAATCTTTTCCAGCAGAAATTGAGGCACAGCAGGCAATAGAACATCTGACAAATAAGAAGGCACCAGGTGCAGATGAAATACAGGCTAAATTGTTTGAAGCTGCAGGAGAAGAGGCACTTAAAGTGCTAACATCTCTACTTAACAAATATCAAACAAGACTGTGTGGCTCACAGATTGGGGGGGGGGGAAATAGGTGTATATACCTATACCAGAAAAGGAAATGGAAGAGAATGTGCAAATTAGAAAACTATTGTACTGATTTTTCAGGTAAGCAATGTTTTATTTAAGGTCTTCTTGGGAAGGATAGTCATGGATGGAAAAAGAAATGCCAAGGGAATTGGCAGTTTTCAGAAAAGGTAGAGGAACAGGAGGTGAGATAGCTAATCCCTGAATATTCCTCTGAGGAACCTTACAATGAACAAGAAGTGGTTATAAGAACTGAGTTTGGAGAATTTGAAAGATTTAGAATACAAGAAAGAGTCAAAGATGCATTTTTGTCACCGTATCAGCGCAAATAACATTCTGAATATCATGGCTGCCTGCAGGGAGAAGCAACAGGGGCCTGACGAAGACAAGTGATGACTTCCTCGCACAGATGCCAAAACTTGTCTTCTTACAGCAGGAGGCAAATACATAATGACAATATTTGATGACACCATTTTGGCATTGTTGAAGTTTGCTGCATGCATGATTACCAAATATATTGTCAGAATAGCTGGACTGGAAGAGATGGCAGCTGGAATCAAAATAGGAGCCCAAACAGTGACAATGTGAGATATGCAGACAGCAGCACATTATTAGCCAAAAGTAAAGATGACTTGGGTCATTATCAGAATAAACATGGAAAGTGACAAATCTAGTATAATGTTAAATATAAAGAAAGCAAAGGGCACTGCCAACCAGTATGTTTTGTGAATATTTGATGGTGACAATATTAGGTAGGTAGATCATTTTGTTTTGTTTGGCTCAAAGTGAAAATGGTCTATCTTCTAGAGTAGTAAAGAAGATATTAATCCTGAGGAAGAATGAAATGACAGTTTCATGGTGTTTAAGGATATTCCTAGGACATTATAGGACAATAATAAAAGAACCACTAGGCATCAAATTGATGGCTCCTTGTTAACAAATATTCCCTGGATGTGTTGGTTGGTTGGTTGGTTGGTTGGTTGGTTGGTTGGTTGGTTCGATTTATATGCCGCCCTTCTCCGGAGGCTCATGGCGGCTTACAATGCATTAAGCAATAGCCCTCATACTTTTGTATATACCTGCTTAGTAGGGCTTTCGCGTCCCCCCCCCCAAAGCGGTGTTCTATTTTATACAAAGTCAGCTTATTGCCCCCACAATCCGGGTCCTCATTTTACCTACCTTGGAAGGATGGAAGGCTGAGTCAACCTTGAGCCTGGTGAGATTTGAACTCGCAGTAATTGCAGGCAGCTGGCAGCTAAGAGACCCTGTTCACTGTTGTGAGGGAACAGTCGTCTGGGACTCGGATTGTGGATGCCCCCATTTTATTTGCGTTCCCCTGGACCTTTTTTATCTTTTTTATGTAGACCCGGGGATGTGGTCACCTATCCTCTTGAAGCAACATGTACTCGGCAGCTGAACTTCTTGGTCTGCGAGATTCCCCCCTCTCGCAGGATTGGCCTTCTATTTTATCAAGGGCCTACCTCGATGACGGGTTTTGGAACCCCGAGAGGTGGCATGCGGCCAAGAGGGGGCTAAGGGGTTTTTTAAAATTGTCATTAACTAAATTTTTAAGGGGTTCTGGGGAGGGGGAGGGGAGGGAGGGGAGGGGGAGGGGCAGGCCTGGTAAGGAATCATGGCATGGGAGGAGGGGATCCTGGGGTTGAGAGGGGAGCTAGAGGTTGTCTGGATAGTGCCTGGAACATCACTACCGTGAGTGGGAGGGGTAGATATGGCAGGAGTAGGGGGCCATATCGAGTTAGGGGAGTGCGCACCCGCTGTTTACGAGCGGTGGCGCGCTCCGGCCCCCAAGACTCCACCCGTTCCCCAGGTTGCACAGACCCTCAGGGCCCGATCCTTCGGCTGATGTTATGCAATGCCAGGTCCGTAGTAAATAAAGCCCCCCTCATTTGTGATCTTATTTGTGAGGGGGGAGCGGACCTGACAGGTATTACGGAGACCTGGTTGGGCCAGGAGGGGGGGGTTCCCCTCGTTGAAATGTGCCCACCAGGTTTCCTCGCATTCCATCGGCCAAGGTTACAGGGCAGGGGCAGGGGAGTAGCGGTTGTTATTAAAGAAGGTCTGAGACCGAGGGAGGCCACAGTTCCTCAGACGACCGGCTGTGAGTCCCTCCTTGTGAAGTGGGGTCATGGGGTTCAGATGGGTTTGCTGGTCACGTACCTGGCTCCCTGCCACGTGGCAGCAGCCCTGCCCGAGCTCCTTGATGTTATCGCCGCGGTGGCAGTTGAAACCCCTAGACTTATGGTCATGGGGGATTTCAACCTCCCATCTGTCGGCGAGACGTCGGAGGTGGCTCGGGAGTTCATGGCTTCCATGACAGCTATGGACCTGACCCAGTTAATTCATGGCCCTACCCACATGGGGGGAAACACACTGGATCTGATTTTTGCCTCTGGACTGTGGTTGAGTGACCTTGAGATAGGGGACTTAGTCATCGAGCCCTTGTCATGGTCAGATCACTCTCTCCTTCGTCTTGACTTTCAAACCGCTGCACCCCGCCGCAGGGAGGCGGAGCCTGTTAGTTGGTTCCACCCCAGGCGCCTGATGGAACCTGATAGGTTCCAGATGGAGCTTGGGCCATTTCCTGAGGCTCTGGCACACGCCTCGACCGGAGACCTGGTGGCCGCCTGGGATAGGGCGGCTACGGGTGCTCTGGATCGGGTTGTGCCTTTGCGGCCTCTGACCCGGCGCCGATCTCAATTGGCTCCTTGGTTTTCCGAGGAGTTGAGGGAGTTGAAGCGCCGGAAACGACGCCTAGAGAGTAGTTGGAGAACCAGTCGTTCTGAATCTGACCGGACACTAGTGAGATCCCATATTAGGAATTACTTAGTGGCGATAAAAGCAGCTAAATGTAACTATTTTGCTGCTCTTATTGCGTCATCAGATAATCGCCCAGCCGCCCTCTTCAGGGTGACCCGCTCCCTACTTCATCAGGAAGCGCGGGAGGACCCCTTGGAGGGTAGAGCTGAGGATTTTGTTCAGTATCTGCATGACAAAATCACTCAGATTCGGGAAGACTTGGACTCCGACTGGGTAGTCCCGGGGAGAGGGACAGGGGCAGGTCTTGTGAGTGTTATCTGGACTGAGTTTGATCCTGTGACCCCTGAGGACGTGGACAGGATTCTGGGCAGGCTGAACGCGACCACTTGTTTATTGGACCCGTGCCCCTCCTGGTTAGTACTGGCTTCCCGGGAGGTGACACGCGGCTGGCTCCAGGGGATTATAAATGCTTCGTTGGGTGAGGGTGACTTTCCCGCCGCCTTGAAAGAGGCGGTGGTGAGGCCTCTCCTCAAGAAGCCTTCCCTGGACCCAGCAATGTTGGTAAATTATCGTCCGGTCTCCAACCTTCGCTTTTTGGCGAAGGTTGTTGAGAGTGTGGTTGCGCAACAGCTTCCCCGGTACCTGGATGAAACGACGTATCTGGATCCGTTCCAGTCGGGTTTCAGACCCGGGTACAGCATGGAAACGGCATTGGTCGCGTTGGTTGATGATCTCTGGAGGGCCCAGGACAGGGGTTGTTCCTCTGTCCTGGTACTGTTAGATCTCTCAACGGCTTTTGATACCATCGACCATGGTATCATGCTGCACCGGCTGGAAGAGTTAGGGGTGGGAGGCACTGTGCTACGGTGGTTCTCCTCCTTTCTCTCCGACCAGTCGCAGTCGGTGTTGACAGGGGGGCAGAGGTCGACTCCGAGACCCCTTATATGTGGGGTGCCTCAGGGGTCGGTCCTCTCGCCCCTCCTGTTCAACATTTATGTGAAGCCGCTGGGCGAGATCATCCGTGGTTTTGGGGTGAGATATCACCAGTACGCTGATGACACCCAGCTGTACATCTCCACCCCAGACCCCCCCAACGATGCCCTTGAAGTGATGTCCCGGTGTCTGGAGGCCGTGCGGATCTGGATGGAGAGGAACAGGCTCAGACTCAACCCATCCAAGACCGAGTGGCTGTGGTTTCCGACGTCCCGATATAGTCAGCTGGTACCATCGCTGACTATCGGGGGTGAATCATTGGCCCCGGCAGAGAGGGTGCGCAACTTGGGCGTCCTCCTGGATTCGCGGCTGTCTTTTGAGGAGCATTTGACGGACGTGACCGGGAGGATTTTTCATCAGGTTCGCCTGATCCGCCAGTTGCGTCCCTTTCTGGATCGGGACTCGTTACACACGGTCACTCACGCCCTCGTCACCTCTCACCTGGACTATTGTAATGCTCTCTACATGGGGCTCCCCTTGAGGAGCACCCGGAGGCTCCAACTGGCGCAGAGTGCGGCCGCGCGGGTGGTGATGGGAGCGACATGGCGCTCCCATGTTACTCCTCTCCTGCGCGAGCTGCACTGGCTCCCGGTGGTCTTCCGGGTGCGCTTCAAGGTGTTGGTTACCACCTTTAAAGCGCTCCATGGCTTAGGACCCGGGTACTTACGGGACCGCCTACTACCACCAATAGCCTCCCACCGACCGGTACGTTCCCATAGAGAGGGGCTCCTCCGGGTGCCGTCGGCCAAACAATATCGGCTGGCGGCCCCCAGGGGGAGAGCCTTCTCTGTGGGGGCACCCACTATCTGGAACGAGCTCCCCCCAGAGTTACGGAGGATCCCGGATCTTCGTGCCTTCCGCCGTGAGTTAAAAACTTTCCTGTTCCACCAGGCGGGCCTGGCCTAATTCTTCCCTTTTCCCCTTCTGTCGTAAAATAATTTAGAAATTTTGAATTGTAATATTTTAATTTGGAGGTTTTAATATTTTAATATTGTAAATTGGGATTTTAAATTATTGGGGCCAATGTTTAATTCGGTTTTATTTGGTTTTTAAATTTTGTATATATGTTTTTTATTTATGGCTGTTCACCGCCCTGAGTCCCCCCGGGGAGAAGGGCGGTATATAAATTTAATAAAATAAATAAATTTAATAAAATAAATAAATAAGTACTACTTAAGTGCTACTTAACAGCGCTTTAGTCTGCTGCTCCACCAAGGCTCCTCTTTGTTCCTGAATCAAAGTGTAAAAAATATTCTGGTTGGCTAATATAATCATTAATTCATGGTCAAGGTTTAACTGGTGAACATACTATATAACATGCGCCACTCATAAGCATGTCCATCGCTGTAAAGGGACATTTTCTGGACATTCTCTCTTCTAGAAGAGAAAATATATAGGATTATGTATAACTTCAGTGCTGAATATAATTTTGGAACCTTGGAAATTAACATTTATTTGTGCTGAAATTTTAATCCCTCCTCAAGGCTGTTTTTGGAGAATGGTGTGGATACAGCAGCTGCAGAACTGATTCCTCTAATGTCCTGCCTGTGAAACTGCTCATTTTCAAATTTCTACTTGTTACTGCAAGAATCATTTGGCCATCAGGATATAACAGGAGCCTTCCCACAATTGGTCTCTCAAATCAACAGTGTTTCCATCCAACATTAGATGTAGGTGGTAGATCAGTCATTTCTAACTCACTCTAGCCAACAGCATACTTTGGATACAACTGTGGTCTTAGAGCAGTGGTAGAATTCAATTTTTTTTTACTACAGTTCTGTGGGCATGGCTTAGTGGGCGTGGTGCGGCTTGGTGGGTGTGGCAGAGGAAGAATACTGCAAAATCTCCATTCCCACCCCACTCCAGGGGAAAGATACTGCAAAATTCCCATTCCCTCCCCACTCCTGGGGGAAGGATATTGCAAAATCTCCATTCCCACCTCACTCTGGGACCAGCCAGAGATGGTATTTGCCGGTCCTCCAAACTACTCAAAATTTCTGCTACCAGTTCTCCAGAACTGTCAGAACCTGCTGAATAGCACCCCTGTCTTAGAGACCTAGAAAATCTCTCTTGTACCAGTATTCCATATTCGAGCTTTTCCCACCCTTGGCATGCTCCAGATCTACAGTATAGAGCACAGGTCCCAGAATTTTCCAGCCAAGATGGCTATTGCTCAGAATGCTAGGTGTTAAAGTCCATAGTATGGAAGACACCCTGCTTGGGGAATACTGCCATATATTATTATAAATAAATACCTATAGTATATTTCCTCTGAGATATGCTCATTGACAATATTGCTTAAAGTGTAAGAAAGCAAAAAAAAAAAAAAGCCAAACCAAGCCTATGAAATAACAAATCTTCAATCAATGATACATTTCCCTTTTATGTGCTTGTATTTCCAATAGACAGCTAGGTTGCAAGAGGCAGCTAATTTAAGCATTCAAGTTTCTCACCATGAATACAGCAGAAAGTTGCATTCAGAATTAAATTAGTCTAGGCCTTTTTTTTTTCAGACGGCTCTCCAAATGGGGAGGGGTGTGGGAGCCATCTGAAAGCATGAATATTGGAAGGTGAGGGTTATAAAAACAATGTGATATGCATGCTGCTATGGTGACAAGGTGTCAGTTTCCTGAGCATTACAACACAAGCCATTTTCATGGCTAGGTTCAGTTTCTGTTGTTATCCCCACTATTGCCATGAGCCCTGTGCAAACAAATATTAATCCAGGCATGAAAATAAAAGATGGGAGAGCAACAGGCATCAGCTGCTGAGCTGCTTTGATTTTACCTCTCTGAGAACATTAAACTTCAGATTTTTTTTTCTCTATTGGAAACAAAGTTCACTGAAGTTCAGAATCATCGCTGTACTCTAAGGTGGAAGGACATTCTCAACCGGCAGTTGATTTATGCCAGGCCATAAGACTAGGGATAGATGTGCACCAACTTGTATCACACACTGTACACCGATATTCTTAAACTGTAAAACAAGGGGAGACATATGGCTAACTACACCACCATTGGCAATAACCTTAACCCTGGCCTTTGCTTATAAAGCACTTGAAATAGCTCACAGTATAGTGAGAAGGACAGGGAACCTTCAGATGAAGGGCTATTTGCCATCTATGAAGTTGCTCCATTCATCTCCTTTCTCTTTTCTCTTCCCCTGGCAATTCAACATTATGAAAAGCCAGAGAGCAGCTGTCTTGGAAAAGTCACTTGTGACCACTGTTCCTCCCCAGTTGTCTCTATGTGGGAGAAATGTGGAAGATCCTCTTTTTGGAAACATGTATTGGTTCATCCTGGCCTTCTCTCTATTTTAGCAGCTGCCTTAATCATTGTTTACTCATTTGAAATGGTTGGTTTAATCATTCTTTAAACATTTGCAATTGCTTTTATGATACATTTTATTATGTTTATTTATCATAACTGTAAAGTGCTTTGATTTTTTTAAATTAAAAAAAACAGAATGGTATAAAGAATCCTACAAAGAAAATAAGAAAGCTAGCATCCCTCAAACTTGCCCACTCTTAACTTTCACATTCTCAACATGTGAAGAGGGAAGATTATGTGTCTTTTCTGATGATGGATCTAGAGCAGGGGTGAAATCCATCAGGTTCTGACAGGCTCTGGAGAACTGGTAGCAGAAATTTTGAGAAGTTCGGAGAACCAGCAAATACCACCTCTGGCTGGCCCCAGAATGGTGTGGGAATGGGGATTTTGCAGTATCCTTCCCTGGAGTGGGGTGGGAATGGAGATTTTGCAGTATCCTCCCCCTGCCATGCCCACCAAGCCACACACACCAAGCCACGCCCACAGAATCAGTAGTAAAAAAAATAGGATTTCACCATTGATCTAGAGGGGGAAAACAACCCTCATAATTGCCCCCAGTGTACTGGTTTTTCCAGTGTACTGGTTTTTCTCTTGCATAATTGTCCTCAACAGGATAGAGCCAGGAAGGGATGGATGAATTTCAATGGAGAGGGATGATCCCAAGCAGATAGTTGCATGATGACACTCAATATATGCAGCACATTTTCCACCTTCTAAACATAAGTAGGACTAATCCTACAGAGTGGAATTAGGGAATGGCATGAACATTCTCCTTTAAAGATGATGAGCTGAAATTAACAAGACATAGCATAGCCCAAGTACATACAAATATCTTGGCAGAAGTGAAATATAAATCTGTGTCTCTCGTTACATCCTTGTTGAAATTCACTTAGAGCCTTGAATTCATGAAAGGAAAATTATTCCCTAGCTTTCTCTATAAATTGCAGGGGTATATACATACATTGTGCATGTAAGGGTGAAAGCAAGCATATATACTATAAGTTTATGCATATATGAGTAAGCAATTCTCTATATGAGGTCATTATCTCTGCATATTAATATTTAATGTTTAAACAGACAATTAAGGAACACTCGCAAGGCAGATAATATGTTTCGTATACAACTGTCATACTGCAAAATAAGTTGCATTTCTAATGTCCTGAATATTGAATATTTGATTAGAAAAGAGGAAGAACCAGTAGACTGGTTTCTGGGTAAAAGAGCTATTTAGAATGGATAAAGCACAGTCTTCCACACACAAGAAGGAAAATATTTTGCAAAGCATTAAAGCTAATTGTTGCATCTTTTTGCTGACTCATCAGTGAGTCAAACTGATACGGCAGTGAAATACTTAAAGAAAATTTGAATATTAATAAGTAAAAGAGTCTCCTTTTCTCCAGGCATTATGGAAATAATTCTGCTTCATCTAGTACATACCTCAGAAAGTATTGCATTAAAATAAGTAACAGACTGGGTTGCACTACAAATTTTAACATTGGGGATGTAACAACCTCTATGAACAAATAAGCCGTAAAAAGCAATATTAGGATAAACCCTTAGAATTAGTAGTCAGAGTTGGCATTTGCATGACAGAGTTACTTTTGCCCCATGAGCAGCGTATAGAATTTTGTAAAATCATCTAATCATCATTGTTTCAGAAAAACAACAATTATAACACTTCAGAACTGGTTGGCTAATGATATGAAAACCCTGCAATGGGAAAATGGGGCTAAAAATCAAATTAAGACTCTCAGATCTGGGCTGCAAAAATCTAGATAACTGCTTTGCTGCCAACTACTGGTCATCTGGATTTTTGCAGTCCAGATCTGGTAGCCCTAAATTAGTTAAACATGTGTGATGCCAACTTCATCTCATGGTACACAACTTACTATATCATGCAAAATTGAGATGGTGGCCATCTGGAGTTTTGGAAGCTGGAATTTGGAACGTACTGCAAGCTTACCACTCTGGATGAGCATGACATAGTAAGCCTATGAATTTTGTTCAAGACTCTGTTTGACAGTGTAAGATAGTACCATGGTCTCATTGACTAAACATTCTGACGATCCAATCTGGGTCGGTCACTGGGACCAGAGATCTTATGAGCTTTCAAACTTATGCTAGAGCCCATCTTCAAGAAACTTCTCTCTACCAGAATGTATGGTTCTGATTGAGAGAAGTTCCCTGATGATGGTCTCCAGCACAAGTCCGAAAGCTCAGAATACTAAACTTCTGGTCTCAGTGACCAACTGAGATTGATCCCTGAACATTATCTTGGGACACATATATTTCTTCATTTGTGAACATTTTGATTTACTATGGTATATAAACAGCCAGTAGTGGCTTTGGTTTAAGGAGAATAGCCGGATTAAATATATGTCTAACAGTATTATGCCTTCATCTTGTTTCCAATCTGACTTTGAACCAATGAGGTTGCTTCTGTGGTGGATTTAGTTAAAGATAGAAGATCAAGCCTCTTCACATCATTATTTCCTGTAATGCTTAACTGAACACTAAATAAGCCGCTAAACTGCTTATAAGCCAGTCTTTCTAAGTCATGGGATAGCCTACACTGTGTTCTGGAATAATAATTCTGCACAAAAGGAATAGAGGAAGCTTTTTAATGAAGAGAAAAATATATTAGATTATTGCAAGATCTGTCCTACAAGACAGATGGCAAGGTTTAAAAGATTACAGTATTTATAGATTCATACAACAAATCATAACATTTCATTAGGTATACTCTGTTTGTACCATGTATGGGAAAACTTTATATTGTTGCACATATACCTTCCCTAAGAAGTTGGCTTTAAAAAACCCCCACTAAATTATAATTTCCCATTTTGAAGCCCCTTTGCAAATATACTGAATTTGTGGTAGTTGTTTTCTTCAAAGTGACTGGTTTGTCTGGAGATATTAGTGGAGAGCCTTGATCTGTTACAATTTATTTCTACAACTAGTTTTGCTGCTATTTTATATGTCAAGCTTTGGAAGAGAAAGAGGAAGAGATATACTGGGGCTCTGCCTTCTCATTTATCTCTTCCCCATGTCAAAAGGGAAGGACTACAAGGAATATGTCACCAGTTTATCTGAACATGGTAGTGCTATAGTACCTTGTGGTCATCTCTCAGTCATATCTTGACATTTTGATGCCTGAAATGTGTAGTTTCTCAGTTATGTGTGAAATGCACCCTTTATGTTTTGTACAGTTGGTCTCTCCTCTGACCAAAATGTATCACTCAGAAGAGGAGTGTCAGACAGACCCACCCAGCTCCACAAAGCCAAAAAATGTCATGATAAGTCACATACATCACATGACACAATCGAGTTTGACACCCGTGCCTCAGAAGATGAGAAGAGACAATATTGTATTTAAAAAAGCAACAATATGCTAGGGAGCCAAAATAACAACGTTGTATATTTGTTAAGGTGTTTGATTGCCATCAAAGAAACTATATTCAGATATACCCTCAACAGAGGTTTACCGAGTAACTTGTGATCACTCACTTTCTCTCAATCCAATAATGTTCATTTTTGTGGGGGAATATGGAAGGACACCTATGTCCGCTATGTCTACTATCTTAAAAGGTGGAATACGAATCTAATGAATAAAAATAACATTACTCTAAAGTCACTCAACCAAAAAGAAATCTGAATCTCACATAAAATCATTGTTTAATTTTATATAAGAATTTACATATGTTTGTGATAACTATAGTGTTTTATAACTACAAGATGCTTTAGGAGTCAAACATTTCAACCTGGAGACAAGCTACAATATTTCAGAAAACAGTCTCTAAATATATACTGTATAAACATAAATCTCCCCAATGCCAAGATTGGAGCATAATTATTTGATACCAATGCAGAATTGGACTCAACCAAGATTTAGTACCAAAGGACTACCAAGGAAATCAGATGTATGGTCACTGATCAATTCATTCATTCATTCATTCATTCATTCATTCATTCATTCATTCACAAATAAGTTGACTCTTTGTAGAGCCCATAGCAAGGAGGTCTCATAGTATAGTATAGCCTTTATTGTCATTGTACATCATGTATATAACGAAATTGGTTTTAGCTTCACTGGTGCAATCCATGGCAAAAAATACAAACAACATAAAGAATATAAAGAATAATCCCTATGCAAGTAATTAGGGGGAAAAAAGAAAAAGAAAAACTAGTCATACGTTTTCGCATGTGCACGTAGTGATTGTGGTTGTGTTTAAGACTCTGAAAGCCCAAGGATAGAAACTATTTTTAAATCTATTTGTTCGGCTGGCCATTATGCTTTGATGTCTTCTGCCTGATGGTAGAAGTACAAAGAGACTCTGACCAGGGTGTGAATCATCTCTGAGTATCTTTCTTAGTCTGCTAAAGCAGCGAGACCTGGTGATGTCATCCAGTGTTAGAGAGCAACCAATGGTTTCTTGTGCTGAATTAATCACTCTCTGTAGTGCCTTCCTGTCCGTGGCTGTTAAACAACCGTACCATACTGTTATACAGTATGTGAGGACACTTTCTATCATGGACCAATAGAAAGAGGCATTAACTGTTGTTCCACCTGATTTTTTCGCAGGACTCTAAGGAAATGAAGTCTCTGTTGAGCCTTGCCAATCACCAGGGACGTGTTGCTTTTCCAGGTGAGATCTTGACTACTAAGCACTCCCAAGAATTTAAAAGAGGAAACCCTCTCCACTCAGCCCCTCTCGATATACAGTGGGGCAGGTTCCTCTCTGTGCTTCCGGAAATCTAGCACCATCTCTTTTGTCTTACTAGTATTTAAAGGTAAGTTGTTTTTTGAGCACCATGTGGATACCTTCTGGACTTCTTCCCTGTATGCTAATTCCCCTCCAGTTATGAGACCCTGCACCGTTGTGTCATCTGCAAACTTTATTATGATGTTGGATGGATCAGAGGATATGCAGTCATGTGTATACAGCGACTACAGGTAGGGGCTGAGCACACAGCCCTGAGGGGACCCTGTGCTGAGCTTCAGGATGGAAGATGTAAAGGGACCAACCCTTACTGTTTGTGGATGATCTGTCAGAAAGTGTTTGATCCAGTCACAAGTGAGGGGAGGGAAATTTAGGTCACTCAGTTTTTCAATGAGAATGCCTGGTAAGATGGCATTAAAGGCCGAGCTATAGTCTATAAAAAGCATTCTGACATAATTCCCAGATTTCTCAAGTTGGCTCATAAACCAAGTCATAGAGACACAAACAAATTGTCAACATTGGCCAATAGACATCTACTACAGGGTCAACATGCAGAGCAAGAATACTGACTCTACGTCCCGCCAGATCAGAGGTGGGTTTCAACAGGTTCTGACCAGTTCTGGAGAACCGGTAGCAGAAATTTTGAGTAGTTCGGAGAACCGGTAGTAAAAATTCTGACTGGCCCCACCCCCATCTATTCTCTGCCTCCCAAGTCCCAGCTGATTGGGAGGAAATGGGGATTTTGCACTAACCTTCCCCTGGATTGGGGAGGGAATGGAGATTTTACAGTATCCTTCCCCTGCCACACCCACCAAGCCATGCCCACCAAGCCACACCCACAGAACCAGTAGTAAAATTTTTTGAAGCCCACCACTGTGCCAGATGTTCTGCCTTTATCTTCTGGCAACCTAGCATAATCAACCTTCAAGGATGTTGGGAATTCTACTGTAAATCAGTGAGAAGATCCTCCCCTTCCTCATCCCAGTTGTAAACAATCTGGAAATCTCTGTAACCTCCAACACTGCATTTGTTCGTTGTTCAGGAGTTTTCCAGGGTAGCACTTTGTGCAGCATTTCAGATTGGTTGTAACTATGATTCCTGCAAATACAGTCAAAGTAAACATTGAAATACACTAGGCCCAGAATAACTGGGAGGGTACTACAGTAGATAATAAAAGCCTCCTGTAAAACCAAGAAAGCCTTCAAAGTAAATTCTTCTTCCCTCCACCCCCCACTATAAAATCCTATCATTTGTTCAATGGAATAAGGATAACCTCATTTCCAAATACATTCTGTACCATGCCTGGCTGCTCCCATAAATAAAAGCAATGGGGAAAAAAAAAAACCACAGCATCCTGATCATAATATTATCAGGCCTAGTATTTAAAGCTTTCTGGAAATGTTCTGTATAATGATCCCTGACAGCAGAAGCTGCATATACATTTAGCAGATGCGCAATATTGTTATAATTATATTGCCATTGCATAACGATCGACAAACATTCATTCACATGTTTACTGCAAGCCTACGCTCCACATGTTTCTTTTATGTAGCCAATACACAATGGCAATCTATGCAAGGAATTTTGTGAAGGCAAAACAGAAGATCATCTGCTCTTTGTAAATTAGCAAGGCAGGTTCAACAAGCCATTATCTCTCTCTCTCTCTCTCTCTCTCTTTGTGGGCATTCCATAATTTGCTTTCTATCCAAATTATTTGAAAGCTCAGAGATTCTGGAGAGCCCTATCAAAGGCACTCTAGGTGTTTTTTCTTCTTCTTCTTGGAAAAGCTTAATTAATTATTAAATAAACATGCTGGACAAAGTCCTGGTGGAGTCCTGGTGGCACAGTGGACTAATTCACTGTTATTAAGATCAGCTGCTTGCAATTACTGCAAGTTCAAATCCCACCAGGCTCAAGGTTGACTCAACCTTCCATCCTTTCTAAGGTAGGTGAAATGAGGACCCAGATTGTGGGGGCAATAAGCTGACTTTGTATAAATATACAAAAGTATGAAGGCTATTGCTTAATGCACTGTAAGCCGCCCTGAGTCTCCGGAGAAGGACGGCATATAAATCAAATTTAAAAAAAAAAGTGGGAGAGGCTGTTAGAGCCTAAATGACTGGTAATTCCTATATTGTGCTGGTCAGACCCATATGTCATAGCAGGATCATATGAAGCAATAAATCTCAAAAGGGATTAGAAAGAATTAAGAAGCTGTGTAGCCTTCCACCTCTCTCATTCCTAAGGAAACTAACCCAGATTGGACTGATATATATATATTTATTACATTATTACATTTATTAATAGAACCGTGGTGGCGCAGTGGTTAGAATGCAGTACTGCACGCTACTTCTGCTGACTGCCAGCTGCCTGTAATCTGGCAGTTCGAATCTCACCGGCTCAAGGTTGACTCAGCCTTCCATCCTTCCGAGGTGGGTAAAATGAAGACCCAGATCGTTGGGGGCAATATGCTGGCTCTGTAAAGTGCTTAAAGAGGGTTGTAAAAGCACTGTGAAGCGATACATAAGTCTAAGTGCTATTGCTAAGTGCTATTAAGGTAAAGATAAAGGTTCCCCTCTCACGTATGTGCTAGTTGTTCCCAACTCTAGGGGGCGGTGCTCATCTCTGTTTCAAAGTCAAAGAGCCAGCACTGTCCGAAGACATCTCCGTGGTCATGTGGCCAGCATGACTGAACGCCAAAGGCGCATGGAACGCTGTTACCTTCCCATCAAAGGTGGTCCCTATTTTTCTACATGCATTTTTTACATGCTTTTGAACTGCTAGGTTGGCAGAAGCTGGGACAAGTAATGGGAGCTCACCCCGTTACACGACTCTAGGGATTTGAACCACTGAACTGCCAACCATTTGATCGACAAGCTCAGCATCTTAGCCACTGAGCCACCGCATCCCGTTAAGTACTATTACTTAGAGTTTTTTAGATTAAACCAGTGATTCTTAAACTGGTTGACCCAATTATTCCTTTTCCCAGTTTCAAATAATGTCATTAACATACTCCCGAACAATAAAATAGACTCTGCTTTCTTACACAAGAAGTGGCAGTCCCAACTGGATCCTGGACTCACAAACATCAATTACAAATTATTCCATATCCCTTAGGACAGTGGTTCTCAACCTTCCTAATGCTGTGACCCTTTAATACAGTTCCTCGTGTTGTGGTGACCCCCAACCATAAAATTATTTTCGTTCCTACTTCATAACTGTAATTTTTTACTACCGGTTTTGTGGGCGTGGCTTATTTTGTGGGTGTGGCTTGGAGGTCATGTGACCAGGTGGGCATGGCTAGCTGGTCATGTGACCGGGTGGCCATGGCTATGTGTATAGGGACTACTCAGAGGGCTGAAAAAAGTCATTTCTGACAGGTCCTTGCACTTTTGACTGGTCCTCACACTTATGACCATCCTCACATTTATGACGGTGCAGCATTCTTAACAACCATGTCACTTATTTCACAACTGCTTCTCTTCACCATGGTGATAAGATAGGGCAAAAACGTAAAATGTGAGGACAGTCGTAAGTTCAAGGACTGGTCAAAAGTGTGAGGACCAGTCAAAAATAACTTTTTCAGCCCTCTGAGTAGTCCATGTGCACAAAAGGACTACCCAGAGGGCTGAAAAAAGTGATTTCTGACAGGTCCTTGCACTTTTGACCGGTCTTCGCACTTATGACTGGTCATCATTTATGCCCATTGTAGCATTCTTAACAACTGTGTCACTCATTTCACAACTGCTTCTCTTCACCATGGTGACAAGATAGGGCAAAAACGTAAAATGTGAGGACAGTCGTAAGTTCGAGGACTGGTCAAAAATGCGAGGACCAGTCAAAAATAACTTTTTCAGCCCTCTGAGTAGTCCATGTGCATAAAAGGATACAGCAATAGAGAGGGATGAAGGAAGGGAAGGGAAATTAGAGTAGGAGTGAGGGTAAGAGAGGGAGGAAGAGAGGAGGAGAAGGAGAAAGGAAGAGGAAGTAGGAAGGAGAAGAGGGGGGGAAGAGAAAGTAAGAAGGAAAGAAAAGAGAGAGGTGGTAGGTTTGAGGAGAAAGATTGCTGTATAATAAAAAAGATGAAAGGGAAGAAAACCAACCCCAAACAAATATAAAGATATTAAGATAAAGAATGAATTGTTAAACTTTAAAGAATAAAAGAGAACAAATATGAATAAATAGCAATAATTAGAAATACACATACAAACATACAATGTATTTTCTTTGAACAGAGTATTTGGCCAGTTCACAAATTTAAACAGTGTTTAGTCATTTCAATTAAATTTACAATTTCTATATTTCCTTTTTGCCATATTTATTCCTCATCTATTTTTTTAGAAAACCAATATTACCCTTCATCCTCATCTCTAATCTTAATCAAATTCAATTTTTCCCTTCTATTCTATATTATACCCCTTCCCATTGTCATCTATTTTTATATCCATCCTCACATTGGTTAATTATGTAATTATGTAATACAGTTGTTTAATATAAATTCAACATTTTAATATAAATCAATTAGTTATATAACTCTGTTTTGTATATTAATCAATATGAACATGAATATTCCAATTATTTCCATGCAATCCAATTTCTTACAAATCAATTAATTATATTTACCAATAATAATAAACCAAATAATTTCCCCCATATATTCCTTCAAACCACAACTTAACCATTTCTGCTTTCAACACAATATACAATTAATTGTATTTCAATTATTACAATTCCCTAGTTAAATAGAGCTTTTTTTCTTTTGTGTTTTAAAATCTTGAACCTCCTCTTTTGCCCTAAATTTCCCATTGTTTGCAATTTTCCACCTACCTTTATGGTGAGGAAAAAGAAAAAGAAATCTCTCTCTGCCTCATTTTGTCACATTGCAGCAAAGACCCTGCTTTACTTTCAGTTTTGGTTTTCAGCATGGCTTGGGGGAAAAAAATCTGCACCTCTTTGCGGCTAGCAAAACAGCTGAGAACAAATCAGCTGAGAGTCGGGAGGCTGATCCAGTCAACTTATGGTAATTAACCTATGCTGGAACTCAAAGGGGCTGTTTTTTCTATTTTTGCAGGCACGGGTCTACTCATTTGTTTTCTCTTAACACTGACCAGCTGTAGGGGGGGGCCCTTTGAAGCCCCGCAGCAAGAATTTAAACAGTTTTTTTCCCTTTAGCCATCAGCTGGGACTCGGGAGGCAGCAATAGATTGGGAGTGGGCGGGGTAAGCAACCGGTGATCCAACAGAGGCAGAGGATGAGGGTGAGTGAAGGTGTGGCGGGGGGGCAAGAGAGGGCTTTGGTGACCCCTTTGAAATGGTTGTTCGACCCCCAAAGGGGTCGCGACCCCCAGGTTGAGAACCACTGCCTTAGGACATGCCCAAATTACACTATTGGGGCAAATACCTTCAATTTAAAAACTTCTGAATTAGACTCTTATTTGGCAGGGGCACACAGTGAGATCTAGTGGATCCAAGCACATCTCTGACATGCCAGAATTACTCACATGATCCCAGTAGAACCCCGATATTGGGATATCTTTGCCAATCAAAATTTCTATAGAAAGATCTGAAGGTACTGTATATTGTGGTACGAGTGGGCATAATGCTACATATAATGAATAGAACACTAAAAGATGGATTTATATTGTTGTAACTGCATTTCAATAACTTGTGTGTTTAATTTTTGCCAGCTACCCTGAGAGATGTATCAACATTCATTGATAACATTCAACATCTTTCGATTTCTCTGTCTTGTTCTTATGCTCCTGGCACATCTGGGACAGTGGTGGGTTTCAAATTTTTTTTACTACCGGGTCTGTGGATGTGGTTTGGTAGGCGTGGCATGGCTTGGTGAGCATGGCTTGGTGGGCGTGGCAGGGGAAGCATACTGTAAAATCTCCATTCTCACCCCACTCCAGGGGAAGGATACTGCAAAATTCCCATTTCCTCCCAATCATCTGGGACTCGGGAGGCAGAGAATAGATGGGGGTGGGGCCAGTCAGAGGTGGTATTTACCAGTTCTCCGAACTACTCAAAATTTCTCCTACCGGTTCTCCAGAACTGGTCAGAACCTTCTAAAACCCACCTGTGGAAGATTGTATAATTGATGAGATGACCCCTCAGATGGAGAACTCTGAACTTAGAGAGGGACATTCAACATTAGTGTCCCTTTCCCCATTTTTCTGCCATCCCCCATCACTGGTACTTTATTGGATTTGTGTTCTTCACCTCCAAAAGCCTTCAAAAATTAAGTGGTAAGCATGGATGGCCACTAGATCCAAATCCTCCTCTGCCCCTCCAGTTCCTGTGCCCTACCACCAGCTTAGCATGAGAAAGGAGATAAGTTTCAATTGGCCAGGAAAAAACATAGGAAATGTCCATTTTCCTAGAGGAAACCACCTGACAAAGGGACCAGATTGCTTTGCTTCAGTTTCTGCGTGCCTCCTTCCAAAATCAAGGAAATATGGCTCATTGTCAGGATTATTGTATTTACGACTCTGCGTTTTTTTAAAAAAAATATTTATTTTACATGATATTATTGTTCAATCTTTTATAGATTACAATTCAATGAGATTTCTAGACTGTAGGCGGGCTATAAATATTTTAAATACAATATACATGACGACAAGCATGCTAAAATAGAAGCCTATGCATTTAGAAAAAGGGGGAAATAAAAATCTCTTGGCCTATCATCAAAACAATAATAAGATTGGCACCATAGATGCCTTTCAATATTGGCCTCTGGCAGGAGGGGTTTTTTTTTTTTTTCATTTTAACAAGATTGCTATCGAGTGGTGTGTTAGAAAACAATTGTCCCTGTGAGTTCAGAATGTTGATATATATATATAAATAGTGGAGAGGCAAAGGATAGGTCAACTATCAGCTGATGTCATGATACCTCTACAGTGAGATAGACTTTGATTTAGTTCTAAACTTAGCATGGACCAAATCAGACTCCATAGTTTTCAACACTGCATTAACATTGTGGTTTGTATATAATTTCTTGGAAATAGGTCTCAATATACCTGGTGAGATTTACTTCCAGGTAAATATTCACAAGACATTTGATGCAGACAAACGAGCATGTGCATTGTGCAAATTTATTCCCCAAGGAAGCTATAGCAGAATGCAGCAGTTATTGTTATACTGTTAGCTACAAACCAATTCTCTTTATTAGAGGCAAGATTGGAAGGAAGTAGCCAAAAAATTTTACAGCTCTGAAAGCACATATACGTATGTTCTGCTCTTGTTAGAAACCAAGCAGCAACTCTAGTTGACTTTGAATATGAGCAAAGGGCAGACCTAAGTTTTATTTGACCCTGAGATTGCAGTCTGGGGACACCTTGCAATCCCAGCAATTGCCATATGGGTGGAACACATTATGACATCAACCTTGGTTGCACTGACTTCTTTGATTTTCCCTAACCATTATCTACAAAATCATTATTAATTAATGAGGCTGAGAATTTAATCTACATCAAAGAATTGCCTGAACATATGTAAAGGTTTGCTTCTTTGGAGCAAAACTATTGTCTTATTGCTTGTATAATTATCACTGTCACAATTTCATCATTTGAGCATGGGAGGAAAGCAACATGCATCAATACCCAGTAATTAAAAGTAGACAATCCTGAAGTCTTTAACCAAATTAAAGTGGCTAGCTTATCATTATATAGTCAAGTCACCAGAAGAACAGTAAGGCAAGCCAAGGGCCTTTAGTCAAACTTTCCCTCTACCAAATCACCCCAATTAATAGGCAAGAGGGAAGATCACCTACTGCTTTCTGCGAAATGATTGTCACTTGATTGATTGGTTGGATGCTGTTAAGTTAGAATTCATCTTAGTAACCAAATAAATAATCTTGTTTAAGCAAACCAAATTTATATTTTATATATTATCATGTTTTCCCAAAAATAAGACCCTGTCTTATATTTTTTTGAACCCTGAAATAAGTACTTGGCCTTATTGCCATGCACTCAAAAGCCCCATTGGGCTTATTATCAGGGGATGTCTTATTTGGGGGGAAACTTTTATTCCCTTCAAATAATGTCCTAGAACTTGATACTTGACTTCTTTGTCCCTTCTCACAAAATTCTTCAAAGTTGTTAGACTTTTACTCTTTTGTAAATCCAATATAGCAAAGTTATCAAGATCACTTTTTTGGGTTTGATTATTAAGGCATCAGATGATTTCTTTTTATATCCAATCTAGCAAGTTTTTTCCACATCGTTTTTGTACTCTACCATTTTTAAATCCACTTTCAGATCAGTCTTTTGTCAGGTAAAGTTCGTTTTCTTACATAAGGTCTTTTTAAACACAGTATAGAGGTAGACACTCTTAAATTAATTTCTGAATCCGTTGTTCAAGAATAGCCTTCAATATGTTTAATGTTAAAATATTTTGCTTCATTCTGTGTTATATTTAAATGTTCTTCTTTATTTGTAATCTTTAGTTCCTTCTTGTTCCCGCTAGTGCCCACCTTTCAAAGTCACATCCAATCATGTTTTTGTTAAGGCAAATTTAAAACAAAAGCATTTTCTCACAGGAAAGGTTGTTATGATTAATTCCAAAATCAATCTGGATCCTTAATCCATCTGTAACTTTCCAAAATCAACATTCTAATCACCCTTTTGGTGTTTATTCTAAAAGATTTGTTTTTTAAAAAAACTTATATTTAAAAGTTCTTTCACTAAGGATTGAAGGCGATTAATCCAGTGCTATAAAACCTGCCTAATTTTAAAGTTCCTAATAGCTGAAAAGCAGTTAGCAGCAATTTCCAAAAGTGATTAGAAAAAGAAATATGTGAGTCCAATATTCATAAATGTTCGGACTGCAGTTTGAGATAAGATGATTTTGCCTCATCTCCAAGAGCATTAAATGGAATTGGAAACCACTGTCTTGTGGTGTCCTCATAAGGAACAATTATCCAGAGCACTTGAGGGGATCTCAAGTCCTCCTCTTGTTTGTAGATGAATTATGAAGAGTTTTTAGTGGAGCTCTCTTTAGTTTGCCATTTCTTACCCAGAAACATCCAGCTTATGGCTTTCTCAAGGGAGCTAGGTCGTCACGTGTGCAAAATGTAATAATTCCAGCCTAGTCGTTTGCACCTTATGCCAGAGATTTAAATCAATTTATTGTATGATCCATTTATTTGTTTTCCTCGCTGTCCATGGTATTTTCAAGAGTCTTCCACAACACCAAGTCCAAAAGCATTGATACTATTTTTAACTTGCTTCCAAGTCCAACTTTTATCACCATTGAATGTCACAGGGAAAACCATTGCTTGTGTAAGTCTAGGTTTTAAGTATAGACATCACACTCTTTTTCACATTACTCTATTTGACTCTATACCACATCAAAATATAAAACAATTTAATAACAGATGTGGCCAATCTTAAACCTTCCTTGGCTGGCACTTTTATAGGTCCTCTTGGCATAAATGGACCTTTTCAGCCATGCAGTATTTAACTCGTAGTGTGGGCAACATGTAATGCTATTTGCCAGAGCTTTCCCTAACCTAGCACTTCTATTCTGCCTATCATTCCAATAGGAATGATCATTCCAATAGGAATAATAGGAATTCTGGGAGTTGTAGTCTCATAGCATCTGAAGAATGATAGGTTGAAGACAAGCTATGAACTGAAGGAATACTTTCCTTTCTCTGAGAATAGAACAGATGCTTTCAGATTTTATTTCCTTTGGTTATATTAAAAAAAAAACATGGAGCCGTAGTCTAGGCATTTAACAATTCAGCATTGTGCTGACATGAGTCACCATGTGTTCTATGAAACAAAACTAATTTATCTTTTTCAGTTGCTTATGATTATGTACTAGAATGCTGCCAAAACATATTTTACTCTGTATTTTGGAAGTTCTGTGGAATTTAGGCAAATACATCTAATGATTTAAATATGAACAGTATAGCAGTTTTCTTTCCAAGGGAAGTATTAATATTTATAAAGTGTTTTAAATTTTAGGCATCCCGGTTATAATCCTAACTTAAATCTGAAATATGCATAAGGTTACCCAAATAATGAATCTGCCACTTGCCAATTGCATTTCAAAATAATAATAGCATTGTCACATTAAAGAAATTATTATACCAGCTGGGGTGTGTTTATATATGTATCTGTGCATACATATGTATATACAGAAACACATCTCACTTACTTTATTATTATGTATCATTGCTCATTCAATTACAAATATATTTTCTTTCAGCAACTGAGGTAGCATCTTCAATTTTTTTTCTTCCTAGCATCCTACAAATTCAGAAGTATTTTTTTTAAATCAACTGAGTGCTGATCCATTTGGTTGTGACAGGAATTGATCAACCAGCTTGTTGCCCAAGCCTGACATTGTGGATTGAGCGAGAGGCCCAATGGCAGAACTATTGGTCACAGACTCCTGGTTTCTAGCCTGGTGTCTGTTACCATCTTCATTATCTTTTTGTAAATCTGTAAATAAGTTGCAACTTTGATTAGTGACTATTTGATGCCTGAATGAAATTCAGAAACATTTGTCAACTTACAAAGCTTTCAAGTTGCCATGAGCAGGAGGGAGGGAGAACTGATAGAGCTGATTGATTTCCATAACTGAAGCTGCATTCCATAGATGCTTTCTTACCGCAATCAGTAGGAGAGTGTTGGGTTTCACAGCCAGCCAAAGTGGTTAATTGGAAAATGTGATTTATGACATGAACAGGGAGGAGGGGAGAGACTGGGTCATAGGG
Organism: Ptyas mucosa; assembly: GCA_012654045.1. Classification (NCBI taxonomy): domain Eukaryota; kingdom Metazoa; phylum Chordata; class Lepidosauria; order Squamata; family Colubridae; genus Ptyas; species Ptyas mucosa. The sequence goes on along the minus strand of WNWU01000006.1, from coordinate 36,694,822 downwards.
GAATGTAAATCTATGTGGGATTAGTTCTAACTGCATCTGAATATTGCCGAAATGGTGCTTCTAATAAATGACTGTATTTCTTTTGAAGTTTGGCTCATGGCTCATGAATTAATTAGGGCATCTTTCGGAAACTTCACAACTTCCTTCCTTCCTTCCTTCCTTCCTTCCTTCCTTCCTTCCTTCCTTCCTTCCTTCTTGATGTGGAAACTTGAATTATTTTCCCCATGTTCCACATTGAAAATAAAAAAATAGACAATGCTAATGTTATATACTGTACAACCATAGCAGCCTATCCCAATATTGTACCATCCAGATGTTTGGGGCTGTAATTCCCAATATCTCCAGCACGCTACGAAGGAGGAAAAAAGTCTAAACTAATAATAATGTGTGCTGTTTTTATTTCTTTAAAAGCTCTGCCTCAAATGGCCATAAACTATGCTAGAAAGTATCATGATTTATAACAATTCTAGATTGTATAGCTTTCTTTTTCGGTGACTTATACATTGTTCTACACCTTAATTGTATGTATTTATTTCTAATATAGATAGTCCTGGTTTAATGTGTGCCCTGTTTAGCAACCAGTCGAATGGTATTGAAAAAGTAACTTTACAACTGGTCCTCGTTCTTATGACTCGCAGGGTCCTCGCAGGGTCAAGTGGGCATTTATGATGATCACAGTGTCCTGAGGTCACATGGTCTGCTTTGCATATGACTGATTCAGGCATACAATTATGTAATCTGAGGTGTTATAACACCTAATTTGTTAAATGGTATCTACTCTAGTTCCCTTATAACCATATGGTTATGGGTATGTTAACGATTAGGTCAGTCAAGACTTAGTGTGATGTGTAAACTCAGACATTGAGAAAAAGGATATGGTCAGTGTTGGATTCACACACTAAGCCATGAATTATTTTATTATGGTTTAATAGTTGAATTCCAGACTAGGTTATACAATTTATGCCATAAACTTAGATTAGGCTTGTCCTTGTACTGATGACTACCTATATATCCTTATGTGGGATAGTGGCAACATCCATAAGGAACTGTGTTGCCAAATGTCACCATACTCGTTCAATCCAAATATGGAAAGTGGGTCTGCTGAAGGGCTTGCTCCCTTAAGCAGTATATGAGATGCAGATCAGATGACAGGCCTTTTTAAAGATAGCCCCTATGCTTTGAAATGTAGCGTAGGTATGTTTGACTATGATTATTCTAGGATTTTGAAAACCATGTTCTTCAAAGGTACTTTTGACTTTGGATGTGTAGGGGTGACTACTACTACTATTTACTTTATTCATTAAACATGAAACTCAGTCAACTGAACATTCAAAAATGCATCACAAATACCATTGACTGGTGCTAATGGTTGATACAGGTTGTTGCCAGCATCCTAGGTGTCAACCAAGTACCTTCTTAAGATGTACGATATTCCAAGTAGCACAGTTTTTTGCAGTTCTGCTGGTGTTATTGCAGGAAGCTGCAATTTGTTGATGTAGCTTATAAAATTCTTGGACATGGTACCAAATGCCCTGATGACAATGGGTATCACGGTTACATGTTTCATCCATAGCTGTGTAGTTTCGATGGCCAGGTCAAGATATTTCATGATTTTTTCCAGTTCTTTTTCTTCGACTCTGGCATCTCCTGGTACCGCGATGTCAATAAATTGTATGTTTTGGTTTTCGACAACTGTGATATCTGGCGTTTTGTGTTCCAAGTGACAATCTGTCTGTATTCAAAAGTCCCACAAGATCTTCAGCTTATCATTTTCTATAACTTTTTCCACTTTATGTTCCCATGACCTTTTTGATACAGGTAAGTCATATTTTTTACATAATGACCAGTGGATTAATTTAGCAAGTCGGTCATGTCTAGCTTTGTAATCAGTGTGTGCGATTTTGCTGCATTCACTTATTAAATGTGAAACAGTTTCGACTTTGTTGTTGCAAAGTCGGCAGTTTGGATTGTCGGTGGATTTTTGTATCTTTGCTTTCATGGCATTAGTTTGTAGTGCTTGTTCTTGAGCAGCCAGTATTAAACCTTCCGTTTCTTTCTTGATGGTTCCCATCTTAAGCCATGCCCATGTAAAGTTGTCATCACATTTTCCTTCAATGTTTTTCAAGTGCTGTCCATGCAAAGCTTTGGTTTTTAGTCTGTTTAATCTGTCATCCAGCTGTTTTTCCTTATATCCTGCCTTTGTTTCTGTTGTTTTTATAATGTTCTCTGTTTTCACAGCCTGCAGCAATTTTTCTGTACTTTGGTTCACATAATCAATCAAACTTTGTTTTTCTTCTTCTACAGTTTGATGGATTTACAATAGTCCTCTGCCCCCTATTTTTCTTGGCAGGTACAACCTGTCGATGTAACTTCGTGGATGTAAAGTGTGGTACATATTGAAAAGTTTGCATATTTTCCAGTCCAAGTTTTCCAGTTCAGCCACAGTCCAGTTGATGATTCCAGCTGAGTAGCGTATCATTTATTATTTTTATCATTTTATCATTTATTTCTCATTTATTTTTATCATTTATCATTTTTATCATTTTATCATTATTATTATCTATTATTATTATTATTATTATTATTATTATTATTATTATTATTATTATATGATGATGATGATGATGATGATGATGATGATGATTCACTGGTATCTGGTCTTTCTTGCTTTGTTTATGTAGCCCAGACTTGATAATATTTAGTTAAGATGTTTTAAGACACAACTAGTCCTCATTTAATAATCACAATTGAGACTGGCAACTCTATCATTAAACGATGTAGTTAAGCAAGAAGCAATGTGATTGCAACTTGCGATTTTATTTCTGGCTTCCCCATTGACTCTGCATTTTGGAAACCAGCTGTGAAATATGCAGAAAATAGTATGAGATGAAATGCATTTTGAGCCAGTCCTTGAAACCTTACCATCATTTCTAACTGATTTGAAAAACTCATGTTAAGGCGAGCATTGTTAAAGCAAGGAAATTAAAAGGAAACATTTAAGAAAATGCTAAACCCATTTCCGTGTTTTTTCTTTAGTGTTCAATTGAGGTAAACTCCTTACATCTATTTTCTAATTATCTCTTAAAGGCAAGAAAGACAGCTTTGCTAATGAAATCTGAGAATAGGAAGGTAATTTGATCAGTACACAAAAGTTTAGATCCTAAGCATGAGCAAACAGCAACTAGCATGTATATGTAAGACTTGCTACACATATGTAGAGCTACTCTATTTGTATATGTGTGTATATATATAAAACAGGGGTGAAATGCTCCCGGTTCAGACCGGATCACCCAATCTGGTAGTGATTGTGGCGGGTGGTTCGGAGAACCAGTAGCGATCATGGCGTGAGGCTCCGCCCACCTGCCCGGTTGTTGTTACTTCTTGCTTTTAACCAGGAAGTAATGTGTTTGTACCCTCTGTGCATGTGCAGAAGGTTTTGCTTTTTTGCTTTTAAAAGTTAAAAGCAAAAAAAGGCTCTGATGATCAAAGCTGAGCTGCGTGATCATCAGAGCCTTTTTTTTAACCTTTTAAAAGCATTTTTTACAACTTATTCGACCGAGTAAAAAAATGCTTTTCAAAGTAAAAAAAAAAAGATCGTGCGCCATAGCTGATCTCTCTCTCTCTCTCTCTCACACACACACACACACACACACACACACACACACACACACACACACGTGCACTGTTCTACTTACCCCATGCCTCCTTTGGGCGTGCACTGTCCATGTACCTCGCATTTGGTACATGGTGTGCACTGGGCATGCATGTATGCACTGTGCATTTGGCACGCAGTGCGCATGCACAGCCAGCGAACCAGTAGTAAACTGGTTCAGATTTCACCACTGGTATACACACACACACATCTATTTAATGTATTTCCTTCTTTGCTTCCCTTAAATGATGATATCAGTTCCAAGGAATATATGATTTTACAGAAAAAGATGAATTGGTCAACCTGAAATAACCAGATAGTGTGTGCAGTAAGAAAATTATCTCACAAAGAAACTCCACTGTTTTATAACACATGCCAACAAATGCAACATTGATTTTCTTCAAAGATTTGTGTTCAAATCCCCAAAGTACAAAATAAGCAGAGCAAAGACTTCAATCCCATAGGTCAAGTGTGCTTTGTAATGCACAAGACAAAACTTTATTCATAATTCTAGCCATGGAAAAAATGGAATTGCCATTTTGAAAATGCAAACTTTTGCTTTAACTTTCTCTGCAGAATCTGAGAGCTAAACTATCCCCAAAGGAAGTTTTTAAGACTTACATCTTTGGGTGAAACTGCCAACTTGTAAAGCAGAAGATGACTAGGAGTGACCAGCTGTTGAGCACATCCCTTGAGAGACTGGTAAGGTTTCTTGTTTCAGGACCATCTTAGTGAGTTCAATGGAAAGAGATGGGGAATATCACTGTTGGAAAGAATAGAATGGCAAGCTTTGTTTCTCTTGGTGAGAGATGGGGAATAAACTTTAAGACAAGATCCAGGTCAATGCTAGAGAAAGGCTGCTCTAAAGAAGAACATGTTAACTGCCAGGAATCCTTACTGCCTTTGAGTAATGGCAATATTTTGTATGCTTTAAAAAAAGACTTAGACATTGTTCTTTCTTTTGTTTAGGATTTTAATATTGAATTAACCTCAGTTATTTGTGTTTTTTTATTGTTGAATGGATTAACACTGCTATCAATATGCATCAATTATGTAGTAATATTTATTATTGATTGGTTGATTAAATATTAGTGACATGCATGGTTGTTTATAATTACATCTCATGGATAAAATAACTTCAGACCAAGGTTGATCAAAAATATATACAAATCATAAAGGATGGTGCTGAAGCTTTCTTTGTCCAACAGGTTCAGCAGCGGAAGATAGGCAGTGCAGCTTGAAATATATATACATGCAAGTGGTAGTCGGGGCTACCACAATCATATACACTGCTCCATCATCATCATCAACAACAACATATTATTATTATTATATCAGCATCATCTCTGCTCATTCTCAAACCTCTAGAAGAGGTTTGACCAGTTTTAATTGTCAAAACACATGTATTTAAGAACAGATGGAAATATGGTAGGAGAATTTGGAATGCCCAGCATCAGTAAAGCTATCCAAATGAAGGTCAGGATTGGCAAAACCATGGGGAAACAAGTAAACAGGGAGGGAGGAAACAGTGCAAGGAAACAACAGTGAAGTGCTGGATCTTTTTTACATAGGTTTCACAATGGAAATCTCTAACTTTCTAAGGGGTCAAATTGAGAAGAGTTCTGCCACTTTTTCTTTCTAGCCCCATATATGTATGTATGTGTGTATGTGTGTATGTGTGTATGCATATGTGTGTGTGTGTGTGTGTGTATATATATACATACATATATATACATGTATGTATATACATACATATGTATGTATATGCATGTATGTATTTCTTGCTGCACTGATATATCAGTGGACTGTTGAGTGTTTGTACATACAGTCATGGCCATAAATGTTGGCACCCCTGAAATTTTTCCAGAATATGAAGAATTTCTCACAGAAAAGTATTGCAGCAACACATGTTTTGCTATACACATGTTTATTCCCTTTGTGTGTATTGGAACAAAACCAAAAAAGGGAGTGGAAAAAGCAAATTGGACATAATGTCATACAAAACTCCAGAAATGGGCTGGACAAAATCATTGGCATCCTTTCAAAATTGTGGATAAATAAGATTGTTTCAAGCATGTGATGCTCCTTTAAACTCACCTGGGGCAAGTAACAGGTGTGGGCAATAAAAAACTCACACTGAAAGCAGATAAAAAGGAGAGAAGTTCACTTAGTCTTTGCATTGTGTGTCTGTGTGTGCCACACTAAGCATGGACAACAGAAAGAGGAGAAGAGAACTGTCTGAGGACTTGAGAACCAAAATTGTGGAAAAATATCACCAATCTCAAGGTTACAAGTCCATCTCCAGAGATCTAGATTTGCCTTTGTCCACAGTGCTCAACATTATCAAGAAGTTTGCAACCCATGGCACTGTAGCTAAACTCCCTGGGCGTGGACAGAAGAAAAAAATTGATGAAAGGTGCCAACGCAGGATAAGCAGCCCCAAACAAGTTCCAAAGCAATTCAAGCTGTCCTGCAGGCTCAGAGAGCATCAGTGTCAGTGCGAACTATCCATCGACATTTAAATGAAATGCTAAGGCAGGAGACCCAGGAGGACCCCACTGCTGACACAGAGACATAAAAAAGCAAGACTACAGTTTGCCAACATGTACTTGAGTAAGCCAAAATCCTTCTGGGCAAACGTCTTGTGGACAGATGAGACCAAGATAGAGCTTTTTGATAAAGCACATCATTCTACTGTTTACCGCAAATGGAATGAGGCCTACAAAGAAAAGAACACAGTACCTACAGTGAAATATGGTGAAGGTTCACTGATGATTTGGGGTTGTTTTGTTGCCTCTGGCACTGGGTGCCTTGAATGTGTGCAAGGCATCATGAAATCTGAGGATTACCAATGGATTTTGGGTTGCACTGTAGAGCCCAGTGTCAGAAAGCTGGGTTTGCATCGGAGATCTTGGGTCTTCCAGCAGGACAATGACCCCAAACATACATCAAAAAGCACTCAGAAATGGATGGCAACAAAGCGCTGGAGAGTTCTGAAGTGGCCAGCAATGAGTCCAGATCTCAATCCCATTGAACACCTGTGGAAAGATCTTAAAATTGCTGTTGGGAAGAAGCACCCTTCCAATAAGAGAGACCTGGAGCAGTTTGCAAAGGAAGAGTGGTCTAAAGTTCTGGGTGAGAGGTGTAAGAAGCTTATTGATGGTTATCGGAAGCAACTCATTTCAATTATTTATTCCAAAGGGTGTGCAACCAAATATTAAGTAAAGGGTGCCAATGATTTTGTCCAGCCCATTTTTGGAGTTTTGTGTGACATTATGTCCAATTTGCTTTTTTTCCTCCCTTTTTTGGTTTTGTTCCAATACACACAAAGGGAATAAACATGTGTATAGCAAAACATGTGTTATTGCAATACTTTTCTGTGAGAAATACTTCATTTTCTGGAAAAATTTCAGGGGTGCCAACATTTACGGCCATGACTGTGTGTGTGTGTGTGTGTGTGTGTGTGTGTGTGTATGTGTGTGTGTGTGTGTGTGTGTTTCTTTTTCCTTCTTCGTAGGCTTTATGTGCAATTTCTTTCTAGCCAGGTTCTACCTACATAAGCTAAGATGTTCCTCAGCCCTGGTTCTGTGAAATCCCATTCACAACTTCTGGGCTTTTTTCTTTCTAGCAGAAAGAAAACATAAAACCTACGAAAAAGAAGGAAAAACATATATATATATATATATTTGTTTTTCCTTCTTTTTCATAGGTTTTATGTGTATTTCTCCTTAGCCAGGTTCTTCCTACGTAAACCAAGATTTGATGCAGCCCTAGTTCAGTGAAATCACAATCCACTAGTTTCTAGGCTTTTTTTTTTCTTTTCTTTCTTCTGGCAGCCAGCAGACCCTTTGCTGCCCATTGGGAGACTAAGATAGATCTATTTCGGCCTTATAAGGCCTCATCAGTTAGCCACACCCTCATCTCCTGTATCCTCCCTGTAAAAGTACAATACTTGTTTTTCCTTCTTTTTCGTAGGTTTTATGTGTATTTCTCTTTAGCTGATGAGAAAGGAAGAACCTGGCTAAAGAGAAATACACATAAAATCTTGGTTTACATAGGAAGAACCTGGCTAAAGAGAAATACATATACATATACATATACATATACATATACATATACATATACA